>OU744800.1:15308486-16558486 GCA_916614155.1 Mesoligia furuncula
GCTGCGGGGGACTTTGTAGTGTTTATAAAATGTGTTGATACAGGATGCTTAAGAAAAAAAAACAAAGACGCTTGAATAAAAAAAAAAAATTGGGCTCACAAGTAAAACGTGCATTTTTCCATTTAAAATTTGTTTTATTGTTGTGGAGAATGTTGTAGGTAGCACTTTTATAATAGAATGGAAAATGGGCTCAAAGAAATCAGCCGCTGATATTGAGCTAAATGTTTAATTAAAATTGCCACTTCGTTCGCGTGCATATTGGAAAACGTTTTATTTTTTTTAACCCTAATTCTTTTTCTAAAATAAAAGTCTCAGTTACGCCTTATAACCTCAGCTATCTGCCTGTGAAACTCTCGTCAAGATAGGTCCAGTCTTTTCGTGTATTAGCCGGAATAAACAGACAGACAGACAAAAAAGTGTTATATGTACTTTATATGCATATGTACTAAATGCATATGAAATGTGTGTTATTGTGACATTTAAAACACACATCATCATTCGCGCGCGGTACGACACAGCGTACGCACGTAGTGTACTCGAGCGAAGAGTAGTTTTTTTTTTCGGTCTACCCTACGTAAAAATATAACGTTATCATGAATGTAAATAACTCGGTTGACGGAAGTATTGAAGATGAAGGAGGAGGAGTTGTGATTGACCAACTATTAAGTGATGAAGAGGTGAATATTAGTGATGTTTTGGAGTTGAATACTAATCAAAACTCCGAAGTATGTCAGAATGCGGAGCAAAAACAATTATCCCGTGCTGATAAACGCAGATTAAACAGTCTAACTGAGACAATAGAAACTACGGATAGTGATGGTTTTACTCTCGTTCAAGCTAGAAAGGCAAAGAAAATTGCGCGCAGCTTGTCACAGACACAAAATTCTCAACAATCAGAGGAAACTATAAATGAACCTGTGGAAATATTCGAAATTAGTTTGACGTCAAAAACAGCTTTACCCAAACCAATAAGTATGGCTAAATTATTGAGATCACAAGATATTATTAACATACAAAAAATCAAATATAAAAATCCGTACAAAGTTTTATTGAGTTTTGGTTCAAGAATGGAGGCTGATAAAATGATGAATTGTGAAAAACTTAAAGAAATGGGATACCAGTGCCAGTTTACTTTTGATACAAACTTGTCCTATGGAATAGTAAAACAAATTGAACAGGAAATTACCAAGGAAGAAATAAAAGAAACTTTTACATGTGAACAGGAGATATTGTACGTTAAAAGGTTAAAACGAATGACAAATGAAGGGTGGAAAGATAGTGAATCAATACGTTTTTGTTTTAAAACGGCCACCTTACCTTTATATGTCTACGCTTATGGGTGTAGATTTAAGGTGGAGCCATATATCTTTCCAGTCACTCAGTGTTCGGGTTGCTGGAAATATGGTCACATGCAGCGGTCATGTCCTATAAATCAAGCGATTTGTCCAAAATGTGGCGAGAGACATGAGAACTGCGAAACTACACGTTATAAATGTGTAAACTGTAAAGGTCCCCATATGTCTCTTGATAAAAATTGCCCGTCGTTCCATAAAGAGAAAGAGATAAGACTAATTATGAGTCAAGACAGTTGTACATATCAAAAGGCACTTCAGCAGTATTTACAAAAAAAGAAGGACTTCATCAACGAAGATATGGTTACACTTTCAGAAAAGAATCGACTGTCTCTTAGCAATGAAACTCCCTATAAAGATGCCCTTACAACAGTTACGCACCCGCAACAAGAACAAACTATAGAAATAACTGGGGAAAAAATAACATATTCTGAAGAGAGAACAGAAGTACCTAAATCACCTATTATAAGTAGAACAAATAGAAACCGAGTGAAAATATACCCCGAAAAAATATCGTATTTTGAAGAGAGAACAGAAGTACCTACGTCACCTATTATTAATAGAAACCGAGAACATCCCAGGTACACGCAGAGAGAGCAGCAGGAAAAAATATTTGAACAGATAGATGTTGATAAAGAAGCGGAAGAAATGCAGATTGAGATGGAAAATACAGGTGAACAGACACAGATAAAAGATAACAGTTTGTTTTGGAAGAGGATATTACAGAAAGTGAAAGAAATTGTTTTTTCCGACTCATCTTTGAGTGATATCATGAGAAGTCTTTTTAAATTAGCTGTTACAGAATGTAGATTATATTTTAAGAGGACAATGCGCGAAGGAGAATTACTTGATAGATTTATTAGCTGTTTTATAGATGGCTAATACGTCTAAAGACTTTTTATTGCACATCATCCAATGGAATGCGCAGAGTATAAGACCGAAACGAAATGAGTTTGAAGCTATTTTAAGCCAGGAAAAGATTCACATAGCGATTCTAAGTGAGACTTGGTTGGAGCCAGAATGTACATTAAATTTAAGCGGTTATAACATATACAGGAAGGATCGGGATGATGGATATGGTGGTTTAGCAATAATTGTGCACAAATCGATCCAGTCGTACGTTTTTCCAATAAGCCTTACAAATACAGGGATTGAAGTAATGTGCGTTAAAATCCTAAACTGTAAGTACTTAACAAATATTATTGCGATATATTGTACGTCTCCTGTTCGTACTTCACAAGCTGACTGGGATAGTTTATTTTCTCAATTTAAACACAGTACAATGATAGTTGGTGATTTTAATGCCCACCACACGAACTGGTCCTGCAAAAATGATACACGGGGCAATCAGTTGTTTGAGAGTTCAATAGAAAATGGTTTTGTTTCTCTAAACGATGGTAGTACAACAAGAAGTAAATATGTAAATGGTGTACATGTTTGTAAATATGTGAGCACCATGTATCTATTAGATAATTAATTTATGTCATGTTTTCATTTTTAATTCTTTTACCTATTTTGGTATAGTAATTTTATTTTATTTTAGGTGCATCGTCTTCACATATTATTATATAATTAATGTATACAAAATATTGTAAAACATTTTAAAAGAGTAACGGTGGAGTTTCTTGCCCATTCTTCTCCATACGAAAACTACCTTTTGGAATGGGCGACTAGAATCAATTCTATTTTTTAGTAATTTTTGACGTTCAAAAGTGCCTTTTAAGTGCCTACTTGAAATAAATGTTTTGACTTTGACTTTGACTTACTCCAAGAAACATCACCAGATGTCACTTTTGTTTCTACGGACTTAGTTATGCACTTTAACTGGCGGGTTTTGAATGAGAATTTGAGAAGTGATCATCTTATTATAAAAATCAATTATAAATACCACGACGCTATTAAACTTTGTCCTAAACGTAATTTTAAAAGAGCTGACTGGTCAATGTATAAAAAAGAAGTTTTAATGCGTGTTGATTCGCTACCAAGCTCTGAGGAAGTTCAGAACATGTATAATGCTTTTGTTAGGATTATCATTGAGGCAACTGACAGGAGTATTCCTAAAATTAAAGTCTGTACAAACCCATCGCAAAACTTCACACCTAAACCGTACTGGACACCTGATTTGTCTAAAATTATAGCAGAAAGACGGTTAGCTTTAAAAGAATTCAGGAGAAACCCTACACCTCAGAACTTAGACAAACTAGAAAATAAATATGCTGAATCAATATCAAAAACTAGTAAAGCTCGATCAGAAAATTGGCAGAAGTTTTGCGATGGATTGGATGATGCTTCTTCTAGCCCTGAGGTTTGGAGGAAAATGAGGTGGATAAAAGGAAGGCAATATAATAGATTCACTTCATCTACTGAAGATAAATTGGAGTTGCTTTGTGACTTAGCTCCTGATTCTGTATCTACGAAACAACCACTATTTACATCGACAAACCAACTACTGGAAGGTGAATTTCATATGCAGGAGCTTCTGTGTTGTCTTAAAAAGAAAGATACAGCTCCCGGTGTGGATGAAATAACTTACTCTATGGTGTATAACTTACCTTGGCCAGCGAAAGAATACCTGCTTAAAATCTATAATGCAATTTTTAAGCAATCAATTGTACCAGTGCAATGGCGTGATATTTTAATTATCCCGATTCCTAGACCTACAGCTGGTAGCCGTAATTTAACACAAAAATTAAGACCAATATCGTTAATATCATGCCTTTGTAAGATTTTCAATTTAATGATCACTAAACGTCTTGAATGGTTTGTTGAAAAAAACAACATTTTAGCTCCAACAACAGTAGGTTTCAGGCGAAGTCACTCCTCGTTGGATGCTCTCACTAGATTAGTTTCATATATACAGATTGGTTTTTCAAAGAATTATGACACGCTGTCCTGTTTTTTGGACATAGAAAGTGCCTACAATAACGTTTTAATTGATAAAGTTGTCACTATACTTGATGGTTTGTCGGTGGGTACTCAGGTATGTAAGTATTTATGGGAATTTCTCAGCGAAAGGAGACTAAAAATTAAATGTGAAAATGATAATCATTTTATTGAAAGGTATACAAACAGAGGCCTAGCACAGGGTGATCCTATGTCGCCACTACTGTTTAATATTATAACCCATAACATCTGTAAAGCCATTACAAATGTAACTGTTTCTCAATACGCCGACGATTTTGTATTGTACACTAGAAATCAAAAGTTACACGACAGTGTTATTCAACTTCAGGAGTCAGTTAATGTCATTGTAAATTTGTTAGCAAAATTGGGCTTGAATATTTCGGTAAATAAAACTAAAATTTGTTTATTCACTAGAGGGAGGAAAGATAAAGAACTAGCCATTAAAGCAGAGGGTACTCCCTTAGAATTAGTTAAGAATTACAAATATCTGGGTATGTGGTTAGACACTAAATTGCTTTTCCACAAACATATAAATGAACTACATGCAAAATCACTAACATTTTTAAATTTATTGAGGGTACTGGCTGGACCTAGTTGGGGAGTACACCCAAAACATTTACGTAGATTATACATAGCTTTGATTCGTAGCAGGATAGATTACGCTTCTTGTTTATATGACAATAGTGCCGAAAGTCATATTTCAAAGTTAAATTTGCTCCAAAATCATGCCCTTAGAATTATTGGCGGATTTATAAAAACAACTCCTATACACGTTATGGAGTGTGAGATCTGCATACCGCCATTGTTTTTGAGAAGACAATATATTGCCTATAAATATTGTCTTAAAGCTCGCTCTTTTTCGAATAATCCCACTATAATTTTGTTAGAAGAACTCCAAACCCTATGTGATTATAGATACTGGCAAAAGAAAAATAAACCACTATTACCTTTTGTATACACAGAGATTAAACACGAGAAAGTATTTGCCTCTTCCCCTCTAGTGATGTTTAATTTGGATATATGGACTTCTAAAATAAAAATTAATGAAGTAATTTTAACCAATTTGGATTGCGTTAAAGCGTCCAAAGATTCCTATAATTGTAGTTTACTGTTAAATAATGTACTAGACGAATTAAATAATAAATATGCAGGATGGCAAAAAGTGTTTACGGATGGGTCTAAGACTAAGGATGGTATTGGTGCCGCCTATGTTAGTAATAGTTTAGGAGTAAGTGAGGGTTTTAAAATTTCTTCTGAAATAAGCATTATGTGCGCCGAGCTATTTGCGATCTCAGAGGCTATATCGTCTTTAAAAAATAGTTGCTTAAAATCTAAAAATGTTGTAATTCTTTCGGATAGCAAAAGCGCTTTAGAGCACATAGCTCGCTCCGCCTCTGGTTGCAGAGGGACAGCGTTAGCTTATGTTGTTCTTGATAAAATCTATACCATGCCTAGTGATGTAACTCTGAGATTGCAGTGGATCCCTTCGCATGTTGGCTTGAGAGGTAATGAGGAGGCTGACATTTTGGCTAAAAGATCTTGTACAGACGGAAGCGAGGTATTTATAATTCCTGACTACTCAGAATATTTTTCACGGTACAAGAGAATATGGCAACAAAAGTGGATAGAACATTTTGACATCAGATCTCGAGAAAAAGGAATATGGTACAAAACTATGCAATGTGAGCCTCCTCGGATACCGTGGTTTGCCGATGTTAAACTAGGTAGGCAATTACTTAAAATAGCTTTTAGAATACGATCAGGACATGTACCACTAAAAAAATTTACCTTTTTAATGAAGAAATCCCTTTCACCTAACTGTATTGTTTGTGATAAACCAGAAGATGTCCAACACCTCCTTACAGAGTGTATTCGCAATAATTTTGAAAGGCAACATTTATGTAAAAAATTAAAATTAAATTTATTAGATTTAGGTAAATTTCAATGTATTCTGGCTTACCCTGCAAGCAATAAAGCTAAGCTTATTTATAAATTTATATTTAATAGTCTTAAGAAAATTTTGTAAGTAACTTGTTTAAGGAAATGATGGGGCTGACATGACCTGTTAATGGTTACAAGTCCCTAATAAATAAAGAGAAAAAAAAAAAAAAAAAAAAAAACACACATTTCAATTTTATTTAGGTATTACTATTAGTATGTATATGTATATTGTATATGAAAATATAGGTATAGAAATAAAATACAATGTATCGAATCATTTTGTGTCAATTTAGATGTTATGTAAATAAAGCGTACAGGCAGTGTTAGAAACAATACAGTTATCTACCAGTCCTACCACTATTCCATGGCAGCGAATTAAAATTTTCAGTCAGGTGTTGGTGTAACTGGAAGTGCCTGTGAAGTTGCCACTTTTCTGTGGGGGTGTCCCTCATCTAGCCGCAGACCGAAGCATATGGAGATCTATTCAGAAATAAAACATTAGAAGGAGTCCCAATCCTCAACGGTAAGGAACGGAGGAAGGAGAAGGGATATTACTAAGTAGATTACGTATTGTACGACGTTTTTATATATTTTATTTATTGATCTATCTACAATCATTACACGTTCATCCAAATTAACACAAGCTAATATACAAGCCAAGTGCACAATATTAGGCGATAGACACAGCATGCAAAAACAAAAAATAATAAAAAAAAAAAATAAAGTAGGTATAAGTTCAGAAATGACGCGTAATTAATCGTCTTTGTTTTTTAAACATTTTAACATGTTAGATGGGTAATGCAATGTAAATCGGTTTTCAAACTTTAGCAGCAGCATTGACGCGGTATCTCTTGCGAATTTGCAGAATCGTTTCGCTGACCTTTTTACATATTTTCAGTAATTTCAATTTTAAGCCTAAAAACAATACAAGGTCTTCAATATGTTATTTAGATTTTTATGAATGGGTGAAGCTATTTGAGTAGGTATGGAACAAAACATACGTAAACTACGGTTAAATCTCGATAGAAAATATCAAATGGCAAATATTTGCCTTGAAGTATTCTTAGTTTGCCTGGTGTACTATCAATAAACATAAACAGTATATTAATATTAAATAAATATTCTAACTCTTAGGAAACGTATCAATAGTACATCCACGTGATTTTTTTTTTCGTCCAAATGAGGATGTTTTGATGATTTTGGCTTACCAAGTTAAAGGTTAGGAAAGCCTGTTTAAATAAAACAAGTGCGAGTCGGACTCCCACAAGAAGGGTTCCGTACCACATGGCAAAAACGCCGAAAATAAACACGTTTGTTGTATGGGAGCCCCCTTAAATATTTATTAGGGTTCCGTACCAAAATGGTAAAACGGAACCCTTATGGTGAGACTAAGTCTGTCTGTCTGTCACAGCAGGATATCTCAAGAACTACTAATGCTATCATCTTGAAATTCAAATAGTTTTAGACGACGTTTGCCCAACTATTTTGCAAATAAGAAAGTAATAAAAATATATGTATATTTTTTGCAACAGGGACTGAAAGGGGGTCTGAAAAATTTGAAGTGGGACTACTAGGGCATGTGGGGTATCATATGAAAGAGCGCAGTTTGCACATTCCCAAACATTTTTCTTTGTTTAGGCCACATAGTTTTCGACTTTTGATGAAAAATGTAAAAAAAATATCGTTCCCCCCCTTATCTTCGAAGTTTGCAAAGAGAAAAAACTTAAATTATTCTATGTGATAGAAGTTTATGTAGTAGATCACAAGAAAAATAAAACGAAGTCTCTAAATAGCACCCTTTTTCAGAAATCATCAACAAAAGTTACATTAGTTCCACTATCGGTAAAGAGATGGCGCTGACATAAAACTGCAATATTCTACACCGCAGTGCACAGTGTTAAAATTCTCTGATGAATCTACGCCTCGCCGATGAAAATTTAAAAACATTATGATGGTACATAAACCTCGGTGCGCGAGTCCGACTCGCTCTTACCCGGTTTTTTTTAATTCTGTTTTTAGTATTTGTTGTTATAGCGGCACAACAGAAATACATCATCTGTGAAAATGTCAACTTTATAGCTATCACGGTTCATGAGATACAGCCTGGTGACAGACGGACAGACGGACAGTGAAGTCTTAGTAGGTAATATGGTGCCGTTTTTACCCTTTGGGTACGGAATCCTAAAAATGGGTACCTGTCATAAATTTTTAACGACTACAAAAATACCAACCTACTTAGATCATAAAATATAAACCGGAAACTACTTGTCGTTATAATTTCAAATCAATGCAAACTGTGTTTTATAAGCTTTACCTATCAATTAAATTATGACATGATGTTATTTGATACTTATAAGTAATTAAATATATCGTGTTTAGTGAATTATTTATTAGTAACTAGCTTCCGCCCGCGGCTTCGCCCGCGAGGTATGTCGGGATTCAAAAGTGGGATCCAACGAAAATAAGTCGATAAAAACTGTCCTATGTCCTTCCCTGGGATGCAATCTATCTCTCTGCCAAATTTTGTCGAAATCCGTTTAGTGGTTTAGGCGTGAAAAGGTAACCATACGGACAGACAGACAGAGTTACTTTCGAATTTATAATATGTGTGGATTCAATCCTTGACTACCAAATCTTATGTCTTACGTACATAAATTCAGGAAAATCCTTCAATCACTGGCTAAGAGAAAATATTTTCGTTAAAATTAAATCCTAATACAGTACCTAATGGTGAAACGAGTCGGGTAACTTCCACTGCTTCAGTCACTTCAGGTTTAATGTAAAATGTCGAACATTGTTCTTTTATCAAATAGCATTATACCTATTTGTCAAATTATAGTATTGTGACAGTGGTTGCCCAAAGTTTGCAATAATAGTACCAATTGTGCTTGGTTAGGGTCCAAATTTTTGTATTAGTGATGAACAAAGCATTTGGGCCTAAAGTAATAACCTCATCCCGGCCTTAAAAAATAAAGCTCATCATACATGGCCTTCGTACAGACGTGCTAATCGATTACCCATAATATCGCAAGTGAGCATAGCTATGTATTCTTTCAAATATAGTAATTTACTTCAAACATACATTCGTACCTAAAATCTGGTAAGTATTGACCTTTTGATTATTCACATTGCGCAATATTTGTTAATGTAACATTTTAAATAAAATTCCTAGCAGGATACTCTGAAGTAGGTAATTATTAAAATTTATTTAGGGACCTTTACCTCTATGCTCAATATTAGTTTCGTTATCGCTTATAATTCAAGCATTAACGTATTTTTTCTATATAAACTATTTTATCATCTCCCAAAATGTTCACAATACTCGTATATTGTAAAAACATAGTTGATTAGTTATTTATACTTGCGTACCTAATGCCTTATAATGAGACGACCTTGTATCACCGGTTTCGTAAAACTGGTAAACTATTGTGTTTTATGTTTTAGGACATCTTTTTATTGGAATTATTGCATAAAATTATCTTTGAATAAACATGTTATAGACTTTACCTAATCAACCAGAAATAGATACCTAAACGAGATTCGTTGTAGGACCAAAAAACTTTATGTGGGTATATAAGAAAGTAATGTGTAATAATCAACAGTTCATAAACAGGAAATTTTTCAGAAACGGTAAATCAATAAATGTGCCACTACGTTGTTAGGGTGATTCACAAACAGCAATTTTGTTTCAACTGAAATAGGTACAACTACATGAAAAGAGATATTTTTCAAATAAAAAAATAGGCACATGATTTCTGTGATATCTTAGTATTTATGAAACATTTTCCTTTTTGAAAGTACATAATATTCAGTGAGCATTTACGTAAAGAATGTGCTACAAAGAAAGCACAATAAAATAGTAATTGATCATTCAAATCATTTACGGAAAAATCATTTCCACTTTTTTGGGGACTTCCATCCCGTATATTATATAAATATCCGGGATGGAAGTCCCCAAAAAAGTCCGGATATTATTTAATTTAGGTATCGACTAGGAATTCATGATTAGTATATATGATAAGCAGTAGTAGTATCATATGTATTTGATAAGTTCGTTGCTGAACGTCCTATCGCACCCAAAGGCAAAGAATTAACTGAGGGCCGATTAAAACATGATGCTGCAAATATCATGCAAGCGCATTGACTACAGTAGGCACGTACATATTTTGTCGAATTTATGACTGACGTTTCCAATGGTGCAATACCATCCAGAGGTGGTAGGCGGCATAGTGACCCGTCCGTATATATACCGATAACACTGTTAGATCAACATTGTCTAGTGCCTTCACCGACAAACAAACACAAAACATGAAAACCATTGTAAGTGTTGTGATAGTGCATTCATTCATTGGATACTTAAAAGAAAGTGCCTTGTGATCGCAGTGTTGTGTGGAATACCTTAATAGGATTTCCAGAAAACAAACTAAAATGTTCAATAAAAAAACACCCCCATGGTAAAATTTAAGTGGTAATATAAAATATTCATAACAATTCGTTTATTCCAGGTCTTCCTCAGTTTCTTGGCTGTCGCCCTCGCCGCGCCTCAAGGCCCAACTGAACCCATCCCGATCGTGAATCAAGTGAGCGAGATCAACCCCGATGGCTCCTACTCGTGGGCTTACGAAACCGGCAACGGTATTAAAGCTGACGAGAAGGGAGCCCTGAAGGATATCGGCGCCGAAGAGCCTGCCCTGCAGGTTGAAGGACAGTTCTCATACCCCAGTGAGGACGGTGGAAACATCCAGCTGACATACATCGCAAATGAAAATGGATTCCAGCCCCAGGGTGCCCACATCCCCACTCCTCCCCCGATCCCGGAGGCCATCCAGCGTGCCTTGGCATACCTCGCCACCGCACCTCCCCAGCCTGAAAAATAAATTCATGTTTGAACTGTAGGTTAAGCACTATTCGATGTATTATAATTTAAATGATAAAGTATTCCTTAATATTTCAATAGACAAGGTCCATTGTTCTATTATGGAACACTTAAAACGCCTATTAGACATTCACTATTTTATATCTTTTTATTGTGTAAATATAAAAACTAAAAAATAATGATTGCATTTTCCCTTAATCCTTATCTTCTATCAGAAGGCCAATTCCCTTAATTACCAACGTTCAAAATCTAGTCGCAATCTCATCTCATCGACAATCAAAAATGTAGGAAAATTAAAGTTGCCATGTTTTTGATAGATTGAGATTGAGATCAGACTGTGAATGCTCTTAAAATTACGAGAATTACCCCTCAGAAGTTCTGTAAAAAAACAATATCATTTTTGGCCATATAATAATACTAAACATTTATTTTAGATATTATTATTATATATTATTTATTTTATATAAATTATGGACTAGAGTTTGGAGGCCTAGGTCCCAACAGTGGGGACACTATAATCTAATTATTCACCTCGACCTTCTAAGCACCAAAGGAGTCGCATAACTCGTACTGAATAGTTACTATTAGCAGGGATGGATCTAGTCTCACTATCATCAAATGACACACTGCATCCAAGTCCCAGTTATTGATAACTAGATACCTCTCTAATTACAAGCCGGCCAGCCAGTCAGCCAGCCAGCCAGCCAGCCAGCTAGCCAGCCAGCTAGCCAGCCAGCCAGCCAGCCAGGTTGGAATGAAAAATAATTCGGCAGAAAATGTACAAAAGGCAAGGACAATGTGCCGGGCAAATTAATTTACTCTTTATCACGATCATGAAAAACAAAATTCCTAAATGCCACTCTTCCTAACATCCTTTATTTTGCAATTATTGTTGTTGGTATTGCTGACATTCGGTTGGAGGTGGCAGTTATGTTAATTAAAAATAAACATTTTACTACCTTACATCGAAATGTTAACGCATTAACCTATGGAAAGGTAAAGGAGATAAAACATTGATTATGTTTGTTAACAAGTTCAAGCGCCATAACTAACATGCGCCAGAAGGTAACCATGAGAATTTTGACATCACGTTGTATCAATAAACCTATAATTACGTTTTAAAAGCAACTATTAGGCAATATTGCAGCGGATAATACATAGGTACTAATTATAATATTAAACATGCGTCTGTGATATGCGTACTTAATTCTCGTTTTTACGAAATAAGTGATAGGTAACAGTTTTGCCAGCGCGCCGCGCCATTATCAAATAAATATCATGCGCAATAAAAATTCACGCCTGAATATTTTACAAGTTACTGAAACACTCTAACGCAAGAAGACTGCACATATTTTTTTTTATTGGGATGATGATGAAATTCAAAAGGTAGGTATGCAAAGCTTTCATAATCGGAACTACTTGATAACAAATGTAAATATGCATTGAGGAATGGTCAAGGATGCGGCCTGTAGTTATTCATGGTTTTTTCATTTATGATTACAGAAAGTTATGGATGACCATGGCTGGGCTGAAACTACAAAGAAGATTCCATCATATTTAAAGATTCTTTGATAGTCAATTATGATTTAGGTACAGAAGTTCTATAATCAATGTTCCTGATTCTTTTTCCTTTTCCTTGATTCCATGACAAACACATCCTCGTGAAGGTGACAAGGCGATGAAAAAAATGTTGTTCCTGATGGTTCATACATAGTATCTTTCTGGTCCAATAGCAATGTGTATGGACTCTCGAGGTACTGTAGTAGGTATGTAGACTGTGGATTTGTAGACCATTTATTTTATTACATATTTTATTACTTGTTAACAGGCCTAAGCTGCCATTCCCATACCTTTTAATACTGCAATTTGAAAATATTGTATTTTTAAAAGAGATATAGTTACCGGCACGGATCTTAAGCGCTCGGCGGTAGAGTGGGAATCGCTTTGCGCATCGTACACTTATGGCAAAATAAAACATAATATTATATAATAATAATATTATTATTATCATTATCACTGTACGACAATATATATACCCCGCTCCCGCGCCACACTTCATACCACCAAAGGGAACCAATAACTCACTTTTGCGCAGGTGAAGGTCAGCGCCCAAGATCCGTGCCGATAATTGTACCATGGAGTTTCTTCCCGGCTCTTCTTCATAGGAAACGACCAATTGGAACCGTGCACCTAGCTTCTGAAGTTTCAAAAGTGCTCATGTAGGTTTATGTGAAATAAAATATTTTGATTTTTTCAAGTGATTTGAGAAGCACGTCATAGTGACTCCATCCACGACCCTGTGATCTGCGGAAAAACTCAATGTCGCTAAGTGAGCCTTTTTCAAGTTGCCTTCAGCGTCCAATCTCGGTAGAACCTGCATGTAACAATAAGGAAATAAAAGCAAGTCGGGTTAGGCAGAAGTGTTTCTTAGTACACTCACATTTATTTACCTCAAAAGGAAATAACGGAACCCTTATAGGATTACTCGTGTGTCTGTCTGTCCGTGATCGTCCATGAACCGATTAAGTTGTTTAGTACACATATGAATCTCTGTGACCCAAATACAGACGTGTAACGTAAATAAATACATTTTACAAAATGGGGGTAATTTTTGGGTGGCAAATAGAAAATTTAAAAAAAGTTTCGCAATCTGTACCGTGTGGAACAAAAAGGGCAAATCAAAGGGCTGACTGTGAGGATCTCAAATATACATATTATATTTTTTATAATTTTAAAGTGAATTGTATTAAAGTTATTTAAGAAAATAGACGAATATTGACCATTCCCCCTTATCTCCGAAACTACTGAGCCTAAAATTAAAAAAAAAGTACAGAAAATAGTTTTATACCTACAGATTACAGGAAAACCTATAAGAAGTCTGTGGTCTTAAAACAACATGGTAAATCTCTCAATATTGTGCGTACAAACATACATTTTCAGTTCGAATGTATGGGAGAACATGTTTTTAAATTACAATGATTTTTTTTTAATTACCACAAACAAAATTTGGTCAGATTAAAAAAAAACATGGTAGATGATATATTCATCGATCGGAACCCACTCCACGCGAGTTTAATTCGCACTTGACCGGTTTTTCCAGTTACGTTTAAAGCTCCATGTAATAGAGGGCGACCATCGGTTGCTATCAACCGATGGTCGCCCTCTATTACTACTATTAGTAGGCGAGATAGCTGGGCGCAAATTAGGAGAGCTGCGCTTACTAATCGACCTATTAGCGTGTTTGAAGTACAGTGGTAAATTATTTTAGCTTCGAGCTTTTATATTAGAAAAATGAGATTATGTAGATTTTTCTTTTTTATAAAAGAAACATTAATTAACTAACGTGCCACCAGTAGCAACAGGTATTAATGATTATTTCTCGGCTCCATCTGGCGACACATGTGTGAACTTTTTGGTATCGGAATTAATTTGAACATCAAACATCAATGTTATCTCATCTTTGTCATTTTAGTCAAGAAGCTGCGTCTTCATTTCATTAATTCTATTGGAATTATGAAGATGGCGTTGTTCTTTATATCGCCTATCTTCACGCTAAATGTGGCATGGATGGGTTTAGTACCACAGGTTCGTTGGTAACACCATCTGGTTTTGCTTTCGTACTAACAACATTCTTTAGCTTAAAAGGATGACTCTAGCATTTCAATGACATCAACCATTTTAGTGATTGATGTATGGACAAGTGACAATCAACGATTTCTAGTAGGTAGATATTGTGCCATTGTTTCTTAACATGCAGGCATCTTTTGTGGCATTATTATCATTATTATCAATACGTGTGGCATTATTATCAATACTGTTGTATAAAGTCTACTTTTAGGTATCTATGTATGTATACAGTTAGGTACAAGACTATGCCTTCAGGCCAAAACAAACACCATGTTGGCACATAATGTTACATAACTGTCATATTGTAAAGTTTAAGAAACCCCTTTTCTAGCTTCCAGTAGTGAACCCTGACATAATGTGGATAAGACAAAGATTATAACAGAAGACGATCCAGGAGGGGATCGAGGTGGGGGGGGTGGAGGGGGTTCAGGGGATCAGACCGGAATAACTCCGCTAGAATGATAGCACACGTTCGTGTGGTCCCTAATAACAGCACATTCACAATATTTAAGTAAACACTTTTGACCGGCGTCTCAGCCTGCAAAAAATAAAAATCAAATAGGTAGCCATAATCAAACCAATTTCAGGGAGAGCACATGTGCTCCTTTCGAAACTAAAACTGCAAGGCCTCCAAACAACATAATAGCTTAATGATTCTTCTTTTAGCGATTGTAATAATTGGCAGTAGTAAGGCTACCGAAATAATTGTAGTTTGTTTTTTAACCAATCACACTCCCACCTGTCGCTTGATGCTTTACCTATTACAAAGTACACACGCTCATAGTTCACCTAGAAAGGTAAAAAGGTTAAGTTATGTAAGCGTCTATTTATAACCAGCGGAGGAGGGGGTGTTACCACGTCTGCTACCTACCAGGTCAAGGTGCCGATTAAGTAGGTACTGCATTCTTGCATTTCCGTTGCGTTTCCAGGAAGTATTGTGTGAACATTCACGACGGTGACTAAGGTGGGTGCGCCTAATATTTATGTGGCATCTTTGATTAAAAAAAAACTTAATGTTGTTAGGTAGAATGAAGTGAAAATGTCTTTTTCATCACGACTTTTATTTAAGACTTGTGACTGGAAAAAATGCGCCTGAAAAAAAAATTAGTACATTTTTTCACACTTAGACACAGTTCTATTTATTTTGCTGAACGGTCTGTCTGAAACTGCTGAACATGTTGCTTGGAGTTAGAAAAACTTTGATGGGGACTGAGGTAATCTTCTAATCGTTGTCACGCCGAGTTTTTATGGAAAGAATATTACTTTAGTAAACTGGTTTAATTTATTCAGATTACCTATAAAAAATCGTTATATATGGTTTAAACATATGAATTTTGGAAGCTGTGGATAAACGTTTCTTGTTTAAATGAGTATATTAACCCCTGAAACATTTTGAATCCATACTAATATTATTAATTAATTAATTAATTCGAAAGTTACTCTGTCTCTCTGTCTGTATGTTACCTTTTCACGCCTAAACCACTGAACGGATTTCGATAAAATTTGGCAGAAAGATAGATTGTATCCCGGGAAAGGACATAGGATAGTTTTAATCCCGAAATTCCCACGGGATCGATAATTATACGGGTGAAACCGCGGGGCGCTGCTAGTATTTAATAATCACTTATTTTTATTTTGTATCATAACTATAATATAGGTAATGCAGTAGATAGATTTGTTTTAAACTCACATTGAGCTTTGACGTCAAAATTCATTTTTAGGGTTCCGTACCCAAAGGGTAAAAACGGAACCCTATTACTAAGACTTCGCTGTCTGTCCGTCTGTCCGTCTGGCCGTCTGTTCGTCTGTCCGTCTGTCCGTCTGTCCGTCTGTCTGTCTGTCCGTCTGTCCGTCTGTCTGTCACCAGGCTGTATCTCAAGAACCGCGATAACTAGACAGTTGAAATTTTCACAAATTATGTATTTCTGTTGCCGCTATAACAACAAATACTAAAAACCAAATAAATTAAATATTTGAGGGGGTCTCCCATACAACAAACGCGATTTTTTTTGCCCTTTTTTGCTCGATATCAAAAATGGCAGCAGGTAGGCACTTGAAATACAAACAAAATACTCAGTTGTATTTTAACTTTAATAATAAATAATAAAATTAAAATAAAATAAATATTTAAGGGGGGCTCCCATACAACAAACATGTTTTTTTTTTTTGGCGTTTTTGCCTTGTGGTACGGAACCCTTCGTGTGCGAGTCCGACTCGCACTTGGCCAGTTTTTCATTTTATTTTAAGCGAAACCGTCAAAGTGATTAAATAACAGGAGATAAGCCTGAAATTATGGGTTACTCCCGTTTGGTAACGCTACACAAACTTTTTTAAAGCGGTGTATCGCATGCACCAGGTACAGTCAGTATGTTAAGTATAATTTTAAAGGATGTATAAATTTGTTTGAAATGAAATAATTAATTTGAGATTTTTGTAGTGTATACGTATTTATTATGCTTTAGAGAACATAACATGGACATACTTAAGATTTAGTTTATTAATAAATCGCCGTCCCTGGCGAATAAAGTGGTAATCGTAAAAACTAAATTTAAAATTTTTGTTTTTTGAATAATAAAAAACAGTTTTCTTTTAAACGGATTATTTTACAGCTCAATAACAATCACTAAGGATACGGGCGTACTCCGAACCTTTTTGTACCTGCACTTATTTCGTTAGAATTTTTTAACTTTGATTCTTAAAAATATTGTCATTTGTATTCGATGCAGTACTTAGTCATTAATATGGTAGTTTTAAAAGTAGAAAATAAAACTAATATAAAGTAAATTCGGCACACCAGAACTTTTTACTCTGACTGTATTTTAAGGTGTGTGTTAGGTAGCGTTACCAAACGGGAGCTTTCCTAAACGAGAGTAACCCGAAATTATTTCACGATATTTAAATTTAAAATACGTTGAACGGTGGCATTCAGCTACAAGTTCAATCTGGAAGCCAGAAACAGAATTCGGAATTATTTATCTCAAAACAAAAAAAAAACGAATTGCACCAATGAGGGATTTTCTTTTTCTTTTTTTTAACGCTTCCCTAGTAGCTGGATAGATGGCGCTGAACTTGGTAAGTTACTGCAAGGAACGGAACGTCACATAATTTTTTATTAATTCACTTGGATGTAATTTTAAGATCGTAAAACGAAACTGTCACTCAACGAGCGTATATGACGTGACGCAATGTTTTTTTTTTCAAGCGTTTTGACTTTGGCACCTAGTAACGTAGTCAGTTCAACGCCATCTTCAGGGTTCTTGGAAACTATGTTTTTTTTTTAATACTCAAAAGAAAAACCTCTCATCTCATCTCACAAAGGTTTATTTAAGGGTGGAATTTATGCCGTACAAACATTATTTACATATTATGTCTGTTATAAATGTTTTACGTGATTTGTGAGCTGCAGATGTCATGGGTCAGCCCCTGATGACCTGTAAAGGTGATAATAATAGTAGTTGACATTTAGAAGATGGAAACTAGTTTTGTTGAGGCCCTCATTCGATTTGTGGTGCGTTCGGTGGAAGTCACGTTTCCAGAGCGTGGCGTGTTATCAACACCAAGGTTAACTAGGATGTATTTAATTTAAAGTATATCTAAGATGATTATAAGTGGCCGTTGTATCCCACGCCTCGTTAAAATAGTAGTCCGTTGAGGCAAGAAAAAATTGCTTCTTATCTGTTCAGTTTTTTTAAACGAAATTAAGCGTTTTGTAAATATTCCAACCAGAATTTTCTTCTCAGCTTATATAGAGAATGAAGCAACTGAATGACTACAATTTTATAATGCATGGCCACAAGTTTAATTTGAAAGACAATTGAATGTGTAGGTAGACTTTGTTTGAATATGGACAAATCTGTAGGATGATCCGACAGTTGACATATAAACACAATGCTTTATTTACCTATTTTTATTTTAGTCTAGGCATTACGTAAGTTCATCGGAATTTAAGATTAATGTTGAGCTATATTTTTGACGCAAATAGGTACACACCCAGTCTCGTCAGCAGACTACTTCAATAAATCATTTCAAGTTTTTCTTCTTTTCGTTACAAACCAATTGAGAAAATATATTTATAGATTGGTATTTTGTTTTGAATAATGTGCTTATTTATGTACTAGCGCTACTCGTGACTCTGCTCGTATGGACGTTGGAAAACCATATTTGCTAATTTTAAAGATTCTTTAGAGAGACTGTAGAGTTCTTGATTAACAGAAAAAACTTATTTATCAAACAGCTTAATTCTACTCTGACGCCATCAAAGAAAATATTCAGTGGTGTGTTCATTGACCCTTTAACTACCCCTACAATTAAAGCGGGACGTATAACTAAATGGTTTAAAGAGATCTTTCTGAAGACTTTTTGAATGTTAGTCTTTTTGTGATAATACCTACGTTTTCATACAAAACCATTTTAAACTAAAAAAAGTTGCTTATTGAAAAATGTTATGATATTGATCTGGCAACCCTAACCGAAAGCGGCAAACTAAGCAATGACATTCGAAAACTTTAAATACCTAAGACCTCGTGCAGATAGAATCCCATTTCATTTTTAGGGTTCCGCACTCAACGGGTAAATTCGGGATCCTATTACTAAGAGTCCACTGTCCGTCTGTCTGTCTGTCACCAGGCTGTATCTAATGAACCGTGACAAAATAGAGACAGTTGAAAATTTCGCAGATGATGCCACAATAACAACAAATACTAAAAATATAATTAAATAAATATTTAATGGGGGCTCCCATACAACAAACGTGTTTTTTTCGGCGTTTTTGCCTTGTGGTACGCAACCCTTTGTGTGCGAGTCCTACTCGCACTTGGCCAGTTTTTTTATTATTTTACCTTCTTAAGTCGTAATGTGACGATCGTGACATCATGCACGAACTGAACACAGTTTGATCTATGATATCGTAATTAAAAAGAAAAGGATTTATTTTTGAGGGGGCGTGTTAGAGTATAGAAAACACAAATCAATCCTACTTCAACACTATCGTCTTTCTCTTTCTTACTCATAAATATGAGGTAACATTAAACCAACTTGGCTTTGATATCAGATGCTTATCACTGTATAAAAATCCCAGACTGGATATTCTGAGACCAATGCAGTTAGGTATCACCAGTTAGGTATAACCAATCGGTCATGAAACAATGAAAATGGATACCCTTATGTGTACTGCCTGCTTCCTAGTTATAATAATAATAATTTATTTCAGATTCATTAAATACATATTTGTTAGTACAATTACCTACGAGCTTACAAAATAGTGTTAGATAATAATAAAAAAAAAAACGAGTGTGCTTATGACCACACGACTGAAGTGAAACTTAAAGAGAGAAAGAAAATGTGCGCGCGCACTGCTGTCTCTTGCTTATATCCCCCACTTAACTTCCGTTCGCCTTGCCCGATCACACTTTTCGTAACGCTTACGTCACGCGTTCGCCAGCTTACTCCCCAAGTCAAGCGTGCGTAAAGAAGTTTCACTTCAATAAATAATTTATAATATTAATTGATTGACCTATAATAATAATAATTTAATTTAATAATATAAAATAAAAAAAAAATCCATCAGTTAAATTAAATTAAAAATAAAATTATAATTCCGATTTAAATAAAAAAAAAAATTATATTGAAAATTGTACATTAAGAATTATATTTAAATTGACAATTATACGTACATTAATATTTGAGTTATAGGTTTATATTCTACACAAGAACTTGCAAAGAAACTAAATCTGTATTGAGATTATTTTATACGTAAAACACGCAACGTTTGTCTGTGTGTTTTGTACGTCTGTCAGTATGAGCGGAGGCCTTCAAAAACTGATCATATTAAAACTTTCTTCAAATATATTTAGAAGAAGATCCTACACACAATTTTCGTTCTGAAAGAGCCACTTTTAAAAGTTAAATTCACTATGTAAGCCATTCAAATCAGCAGAGATCCACTCTCAAACTAATAGACCGGGTTACGACGACTATCCGTGCCATCACAAAGAAAACTGATGTCACTTGGAAAGCTGCCACGTTAAAAACTTAAACTCAAAGCATTTATTTCAATTAAACCAGTTACAGGCACTTTTGAACTGTCAAGGGCTCGGTCAGTCAGAAAGATGAAGCTAGTTGCCCATTCCAAAGTATAGGTACCTAAGGAGAAGAACGGGCAAGAAACTCCATGGACACTCTTTTAAATCAAAATAATATGGTTACAAAGTCTTGTTTACATCATTCATGTTAAAATTATGCATGTAAGAACGATACAGAACGTTAAAAGCGTCCGTAATGAAAAGACGAAAAAAAAATGGATCTGGGCTGGATACATCTGCCGCATGTCAGACGGCCAATGGGCCAAACTTACGACCAACTGGGTCCCTCTTAATGACAAGCGACATAGCGGCAGTTCCAAGAAGTGGACTCCTTCAACAATAACTGGTCCTTAGCAGCTTTAAACAGAGAGAAGTAGAAAGAGAGTAGGGAGGTCTTTGCCTTGCACATCACAGGCTTTTAATAATAATAAAAATTTGGTAAGGCAGGGGCCATAGTCTTCCCATAGAACCTACTAGATAACCAGTTCACTTTAGCCACCCAAATCCTTAATCCAATATATTTGTTTCCATATCTTGCAATAGTCCAACACCAACCGGGGGTAGTCCATTTTTTTTTTGGTTGGAAGTCATCAAATGACCCTTCCCGCTCTGGGCGGAGCGGAAGGGAGTGTCAGACTCTTACTGACTAAAACCCACCCGTGTACCTTTCTTAGCCCTTTATGTTCCGGGCTAGCGGTAACCCTTTCGGACAATCCCGCTGACCGGGGGTAGTCCTTGGGGACTCTTGCATAGTGCGTACCTACAGGTTTATCTCATTTCATTATAAACGTCAAACAGGCCTCTGCGAGTTGGGTTCGCCCCTCGTGCGCCTTCCAAAGGTCCGGTACCCGAGGGTCCCCGGACATGTGAAAGATATAATAATAAATAAGCCATTCCCAGAATTATGCTAATATTACCTAATAGAAAAGTTAATTTTAGCATATTTCTGGGAGGAGTTTATGTTGTTTTAGCCGACTGATAAAAAAGGTGAAGGATGCATTCGGCGAGATTTATTCATGTTTTTTTTGTCAGATTTCTCAGAAATTACTGGGCTGATTTGATATGTAAATAAAATTGTTTCTAAGTTTTTGAGTTAGCTTAACACGTAAGTACCTACCGATTTATGAGATGTTTTTTTTTTTTATCCTTTATTAAAAAGAACCAGGTTCTTAATAATTAATTACAATCTAGCCTATAAGACTAATAAGCAATTTTAATCTAACTTAATTTTTTACGTGATAATTATTTTAAAACTTAGAATAGTGTTTATTGTACTTTACACAAGTCCGTTCCACTTTCTTAGAGTCTGATATGATGATATAAACACTTTGTTCATGTGTTATTATGTGTGTCATTAGCACTATTATTTCTACACTTTTTACACTACACTAACTCAAAAGGTTTTGTCCGTTTTAGTCTTCGCACTATATTTGTTTGGTCTAACAGCTGAATTGCCTCGATGTTCACATGTCGGTGGAGTCGGTGTTCATGGGCCTCACCAAATTTTTGGATGATCTTGGTGACGGGTTCCATTTTTAGGTCTCGATGGAGGTCGTCATTTCTTATATACCAGGGCGCATTAACAATACTCCTGAGTACCTTATTCTGGAATGTTTGTATTATTTTGATGTTGGTCGGCTTAGTACAGCCCCATAATTGGATGCCATCTGTCCATATTGGCATAAGGATATGCTTATATAACAGAATTTTGTTGTGTATCGATAGGCAGGAATCCAGGAACCAATACATGTTTTTAAATCGCATTTCTAGTTCCTGTCTTTTCTTTTTGACGTGCTCTTTCCAGCGCAGTTTCGCGTCAAGCGTTATTCCAAGGTATTTGGCTGTATTTGCGTAAGGCACTTGTTGGCCATTTATGAAGATTGGGTGGTAATCACAATTCCTGTTGGTGAAGTCATTGTGAAGTGACTTCGATTCATTTAATTTAATTCTCCATTTTTGTGCCCAGTCATGAACTTTATTTACAGCGATTTGTACCTTTTTGATTGCTTCCGTATGGCATGACCCTGTTGCCATAATGGCAGTGTCGTCCGCAAAGGTTGCAATAGTATTATTTTCCAGCTCTGGTATATCATGCGTGTACAGCAGGTAGAGGACTGGACCCAGCACACTACCTTGAGGCACGCCAGCTTTAATAACTTTTAATTCGGAAAAGGCATCCTCGTGCCTTACTCGAAACATTCTATCTGTAATGTATGATTGCAGGATATCGGCAAAATCATTGGGCAGCATTAGTCTCAGCTTATATATCAAACCCCTATGCCAAACTCTATCAAAAGCTTGTGCCACATCTAATAATACAGTGGAGCAGACTTTTTTATCTTCAAGCGTTCTCTCAATGATGTTAGTAATTCTATGTACTTGGTCTATTGTTGAGTGTTTCTCTCTGAAACCAAACTGATGGTCAGGGATCAGGTTTTTCTCGTCTATTATAGGTTTTAGGCGTTTTAAAAACAATTTTTCAAACAGCTTTGATATTATAGGCAACAGGGAAATGGGCCTGTAAGATGATTTATGAGATGTGATAACTTTCTGTCACTGTTATTTACATAGCAAGCAGTCTAGGTATACGAATTTGTTTGGGGTAGGTAACCACAACTAAACATTTTCAAATAAAAAACTTTGTGGCAAAAAACTAAAATACAAAACCAAAGAGTTAATTTCAAATTGTATTGGAAGTTGGTTTTTTTTGTATTTTTTTTTTAATAAAACGATGTAATTTAATTTATTGTAAAAAAAATAGGAGTTTATTTTATCTACATATTGCATGGAGACGCAGGCAAATGCACTAATGGGTAGATACCTACATACTTAAATCCATTTCTACCATACAATAATTCAAACGATGATACGGAACCATTCCATAGTCAATACATAAAAATGTTTAGTTATTAAATAATGATCTCTTAAGTTTAAACTATTTGATAATATAATAGATCCAGTCTTAATGATATTCTGTTTGACATCGAGAAATTAATGTTTTATTCAAGGTCACTCTTTCGTGTCAATACCCTGAGAATGCTAGGCGCTGTTTTTTGTTAGCTTTGATTTTAATATAAAAGGATAAAAATTCAATAGGAAGGTACCTGTTTGTTTCTGACATTCGTACAGATCTCAACTAAAATGAAATTCTTGGTGAGATTATGTGTATAATATCATTCAATTAATTGAAGTAACATAAATTACTGATGAAAACTTTCTTTTAATACTTTCCAATGTGATTTAAAGTAAAACAAAACGTTCATTAACTAATAATTGTAATTCATTCCTCAGGTTCTTGCTCTGTGCGTGTGCGCTGCCAGCGCGGCGAGCTACGGCGCGTCTCCCTTCGGAGCCGGTGGTTACAAACCCTACAAGGGTTTCCAGAACACCGTAGCCGCCCCCGCCGTCGTGGCCGCTAAAGCCGTGGTCACCCCCGTCGCCGTTGCCTCCGCTGCCGTTTATGGGGCTGGATCCACCGCCTATCAGGGTGCCAAGCAGGTCGTCAACAAGGCTTACGGCTCCGAAGAAGGTCAAGCCGCCATCATCCGCTCTGAATCTGAAGTCAACCCAGACGGCTTCAGATACGCGTAAGTGTTCACTTTTTACTGACTCGTTCTAATTTGGATGATTTCGGAGAGTGACAAATAAACTTCAGAACCAGATCCTTTAGAAGGAGATTTTTTAAACTGTTAATTGGCTTTTATGTTTGTAAATGTTCAGTTCAGTATCACACTAATATTATAAAGGCGAAAGTTTGTGAGTGTGTGTGTGTGTGTGTGTATATGTTTGTTTTTTACTGTTTTTTACTTCTTCACGCTCAAACGGCTGGACCAATTTTGATAAAATTGTGTATGCAGCTGACACCCTGGATTACCATATAGGCTACTTTTTATCCCGATATTCCCACGGGATCGATACTTATGCGGGTGAAGCCGCGGGGCGCAGCAAGTTTATTTCTAAATGCGACGGTACCTACCTCTTACAATAATAATTTCCTTTTTTCACCAGTTACGAGACCGCGAACGGCATCAGCGCTGAGTCTGTGGGTACCTACAAGCAGATCGGAGAAGCCGGCGGTGTTGTGAGTACATTTCCTTAATATGAACTAATTTTACATACCTACTTAGGCCATTCATTATCATAAACTGTGTGATGTCTATGCACGTATGCATATTATGCAGAGCAGGCCTGAAACGCCCAGACCAGTCCAGAAGGTCATGATTGAATTGATATTATAAGTTATTGTTGATCTATGCTGCAGACGCAGGAAATGAATGATAATATGCATATTTGGAGCTTGACATTTTAGAGTGAGCATCATCACAGTGCTAAAAATATTTTGTTTTGTTTATCAGGTGTCCCAGGGTTCCTACAGGTACACTGCCCCCGACGGTACCCCAGTGATTGTCACCTACACCGCTGACGAGAACGGCTACCAGGCCCAGGTAATACACCACAATATTTAACTCTTAAAACCAGAAACCTTTGTGTATGAAACTGATAGCCCCTAAGGTATTTCTACGTTTATAGTACTAGGCTTCATTCCAAGAACTTCTTTAATAGCCTATCTGTTTACAAATGGTGCTATCAACATAATAAGACAATAAAAATATAAGAAATTAATACTGATTCATATTTGCTTATTCATAAATGAAATACCTTCAGGTAATTCAATTGTAGTTATGTTTATCAGCAAGGAGACAAGCCACCTAATTATTCGAGAAAGCCTAAGTTTTACTCTTTCCGGGAATGACTTTTCTACTGAAAATATCTTATTTTACGAAAATGTACCATCATAATGAGCCTATTGACTTAAAGAATAGCACCACCCCTTACTTCCCGTGGGTGTCGTAAAAGGCGACTAAGGATCGTACCGGAGAATGGGCAGCAGCGTTCTCTATGTATTCCACTATCATATCATACTGCGATCGCCAACCCGCCTGCCAAGCGTGGCGATTATGGCAAACCCTCCCGAAATTGGGAGAGGCCTATATCCAGCAGAGGACGTCTATCGGCTGAACGACGAATGAGCCTATAATGGTTCCACTGCTGGATGTGAGGCTTCCTATGTGTGAGAGGGGATGAAAGAGTGCCATACAGTGGGTTAATTGCGTAACAAACTGTTAGTAATAAAGGTTAGTAATAAAGTGGGTTCATTTTGACAGTTCAACAACATTCATTGCGTTATTTACGTCGTTGAGCAGACACATTTTTCGAACATAATAATATGAAGCCTTCCTTCAAAATTATTCAGATTGAGATTGATAGTGGGTTAAGCAATTAGGGTGCAGATTAGTAATTGTACCTGTATTGTTTCAGAGCGACTCCATCCCCGTTGGTCCCGAGATACCCGAGGCGATCGCCCGCTCCCTCGTCTACAACGCTGCCCACGCCAAGGATCACGTCCAGCAGTACTAAACCTTGACTAGTCCAACTACAGAGATCGCTGAACATGCCAGCGATTAGACTAAGGACATTGCCTACATAAATATGAAGATGTCGATGCTGAATTGCAGCAATTTTTGTGTTAATAAAGGAACTGTGCCATAATTTTAAGCTTTCATTGAATTCAGATTCTTTAATCCCAATAATGTTGTAGTCTTTTTTCAAACTCTTGTTTTCACTAAGTATGAATCGTCAGATAGAATAATGATTAGTGTGGAACCGAAACATAATATTATGAATTAGCAAGCAACGAGAAGCAAGTTATACATTTTGTAAAAATACAAAATGAGGGTTGTGAACTCGGGTGAATTAAAAGAGCTTTCTCGAGATACGATCCTGCGCATTCCGGGTGGTAATACATAGATCGTGCGACCAATCTATATGGCAGTATGAGCTATTTTCGCTAGACTCACACCGAGAAAACTACATGAAATGAATAGAAATTGTTCTGTAAATAGAATACTAAGTATTGGAATCACTGTTACATGACTTATTATTAAAAAAAAATAGTAAGGTAGATGGAGTAGACATTACCTATCTGATTACCCCTGAAAAGACATGGCGAAACAAGACGAGACTTTGTCCCTTGGGTCAAGTCTCTTTTAAAGTTCAGACATAATCCTGGTCAGATCATGTGTGGACAAAGTAGATTAGTGCCTTAAATGGTCTTTTGAGGAAAGAACCAGACGGATTTGAGTGGACCAGTCCAGTCAGTGCAAGCATTTGTCAGTAATCGTGTATCACAATTCAGAACTTGAGGAGCTTAACGACTCGACGAACAATACCAAAGGGAGGACATTTGATTAGGCCGAATAAAGTACTCAAACTGCCAGACCAACATTAAAACTAACAGAGAAAGAAAAGAGAAAAAAGAGCCACATTCAAGTGTCACATAATATAGCCAAGTGAAGAGCAAATAAGCTTAGTAAAAAATCTAAATGCAACTCAACAACGAACCGAAAATTTACAATGAGATCAACACTGAAATCACGGTAAGAAAATCAGCTATGGAATCATTTTAGTTATGCGAACATAGTATTATTTTTTCAGGAACTTGGGGTTAAGTTAATAATGAGTACAATGAGGGGTTGAGCGGTTTTTAGTTATTTCAATAACAGCCTTTATGCATACAGGATAAATATTTCACGAGAAATATTGTTAGTTATTCTGTGCCAGTGCGTAAACTGTAACCATGAATATAGCATATTATTATTCTAGACCCGAAATTTATTATGACTATATGAAGCGTTGGGGTATTTTAATAAAACAGAACCGCCTACGCTACCCACTGTGTTTAATAACTACATATTTTAAAATATCGTCAGTATAGACAAAATAAGCAACGTAGAAATAAAATAATGTCCAAGTGTTACTGGCATATCCGCCACGTGTAAATACAATGTTGCAGTTTGTGAATCTTAATTGTTAATTAATTAATCCCGTATGGAACCTGTGCAAGGCTAACTGAAATGCCTATGCGTACCTATGCTCTATTTGTGCAGAGTTTCTACATATAGAGGAACTGAATAATTCGATGTGTGAATGTGAGTGTAAGGAGGTACCTAGGTATATCATTTACTAGCTTCTGCCCGCGACTTCGTTCGCGTGGAAGTCGTAAGACACCACAATATACTAAAATTACGGCCACATTTCCGGCTCGTGCTATTATTTCGTTTTCGCTAAGCTTTCTATTACCTACTAGCTTCTGTCATTCTGTCAGCGAATTCGTTCGCGTAAATTTTTTTGTTGCGGGCGCCCGCCCGCGCTATTACCTACTTCGTTTTCGCTTAGCATTCTCTCTTCAGCTTTATAATATATTACTATGATATAGCCAAAAGTTCCCTCTTACCAATAGAAAAAAAAATAGTTTTCTCAAAAATGCCTAAAAATACAAGCATTATTTTGTCAATTTTCTTAGAGATAAAGTCGTCAAATACACGCGAGCAGAGTCGGACAATGTTAGTATGAAAATCCATATCTGTCTGGTTTAGCGGTAGAATAAATTTGGTAGGTAGGTACTATGAAAATTTGTATCTAGATCGTAACTTATCAAAGATTTTATTTAAATTTACATAAATATATTGGCGCATGAAAGTTATTGTTGTTCGTATAGACGAACCATAGGGTTCTGTAATTTATAATTACTTTACTTTCATTAAAGTAATTCAACTACGGAACCCCTCATTATGCGTGGTCCGACATGTACTTGGCCGGTTATTAACATGGCTTTGATAGTAAGTTGGACGCTGAGGCACTTTAAAAATTAAGAGTGCACGGAACTGATTAATAAGATTTGATGCAATTTCGTGACTCAAGTAGCTAAATTATAAACACGTTATTAAACAAACAAAAAAAAAGCGTGTACGGAAATGGAAAGTGCAAGAGGTGAACGATCTATGTTAATTATATTTAATTATATCCATAATTAACTAGACCATTCATCCAACTGATACCTACCAATTTACTTACCGACTAATGAATAATTATCTAATAATGAAAACCTGTTTACCCGTCTTTTAGATATTTTTTAATTAAAATAACGAGTAAACTATCTTACAACCGAGGTAATTTTTTGATGTAGATGTATTAATAATCTTGGGTTGATTCATAAAAACCTTTTCACACTATTAAATTAATTTACCATACCTTCTTGTTAAATGTTTTCGAATAAATCAAAAACAGTTCAAGGCAGATTCCAACTTAGTAAACCACTTTAACTGACAAACTGAATGTAGCTGGAGTACTAGACTAAGTACTATTAGTATTCTGTGGTACTAGTTAGGTTCCTACATGCTACCACTTTCACGGACAATGAAATGAAGTTGATATTCCGAAAATGATACTAAAATTTCTCATACAAAGTAATACCTCGCCTAAAATCGGACTGCCGTAAATAACATGTCATGGTACCTATAATTATGACACTACATAGACTATTTTTCATCCTGGAAAAAATACGAAATACAATACAGGAAAAGTTTTTAACCAGTGCGCAAATTTTGACATAATAAACTTGAATATATTTTAATAAACACGTATTCTTTATTTTGATATGTTTCAATAGTAAAAAATTAAGTTAACGCTTACGAGACTTGTTTACTCAGAAATTTATTTTATGGACGTCGCTTGCCAGTCCGTCGACCGGTCGCCCGATTCACGCAGCGCGTCGACCGGTCGCCTGACGCGCCAGCTGCTATAAGAAGTACTCACGCGCGCTCGCTCTATGCGACGGCGGCGGAGTAGGTACGATTATTGACCCCAGTTTAGCGCTACAATTTTTTAAGTTTAGACTGTGTAAAGTTATTTGTAAACGTCATTTTTCGTAAATTCCAATTTATCCTTCATACTTTCATGGGCTTAGGACCATCAAAATGCAGAAAATAAATCATAATAAGTAAGAAAGTAATACGTTTTAGTCCATTCAAAATAAAACATTTTGGTATGATAGGTACTTAGACATGATACAATTTAGATTGAAACAATTGCATTTTGGCGTATTTAAAAAATTGTAATCAACTATCTTACAACAATGTCTAATCAAAGAGAACCTAACACACTAAGATTGTTTATAATTTCTTCTTACCTCTACATTTTATTAATCACAATATTTTAGGTATTGTTCGAAGTGACCTCCTCCTTTTTCAAGGCATAAACGTGCACGTTTAAATAAGTAAGCATTTAGTTTGTTTAGGACACTAACACCACTTTTTACTTCATTGAAAGCGTTAATTATTTTTTCTTTCAAGTCATCTAGGCTCTGAGCCTCTTCTACATACACCCGGCGTTTCACTTGTTTCATACACCTTGGTTTGCTGCTAAAATTGTCCTCTCATTAGGGACCGTGGGATTGAGGATCTGGGCTCGCATACGAGGTTCGCTCTCCCTTTCGTATATTCTTCGTGCTGCTCGTAAATTTTCATTGCTTAACAAATACACTCGCACCATTTCATAATACTCGCGGTGAGTAAAATGAGACATTGTCACTACGCTAGTCTAGTACGCGGCACGCGCGCAGGGACGCGGACGGCGATGTGCGCGATCATCCGACCTCCGCTTCCGCAAGTGACGTACTGCATGTGCATGCGTTTTGTTTATCAAACGCCGGCGCCGCATGCCCCCCACCCCCGTCTCGTGCGCTGGGTGTGGTCCTGCGGCCGGCGGCCTTCGCGTTTTCATTCATGCTCATTCATAGTATTACTATGAAATTATATCCATGTCTTGCTTATTTCAAATTGGGACAAAGTGGAAAAATTAAAAAAAAAAAGTCATAAACTAAAAATGGAAATGTGTACTATTGCTTACACTGAGCCACCAAAAAAAAATTACGCAGGGGTTAAAAACTTTTCCTGTATAATACACGCAGGCAAAGTGGAGGGCAACAACTAGTAAGGTTCTAACAAAATATGAGCAGGTAAGTTGTAAAATAGAATATTATGTAGAATTTTTTTTTAATTTTTTTATTATGCTCGAAGAGTTTTTTGTTATAGGTATATTATGTCACTATGACATAAACGTCGACCCAATCCCGTCTAATAAAATAACCAGATTTTTTTCGGAAGCCATAATTGGTATACTATATAGTAATAGAATGACGTGTACATACGAAACAAGACATCCGCTAATTTGACATGTTAAGATATGGATTACAAATTACCTACTTATAATGAATTTTGTTGTATTACGGAACATCTAACTGAAACTATAATAAGAACAAAGAGTGGCAAAAGGGGAATCATCACCTGCCTAGCCTTTTCCCAACTATCTTGGGTTCGGCTTCCAGTCTAACCGGATGCAGCTGAATACCAGTATTTTACATGGAGCGACTGCCTATCTGACCTCCACAACTCAGTTACTGGGTAATATGATACCCCTTGGTAAGACTGGTTGTCAGACTTTCGGGCTTCTTCAAAAGCGGATTAAAAAAGTTTATGTTTTTTGGAGACATTCTAAAGATTTTTATTTTGAAAATGATGATTGAAGAATTGGTAGCTACCTAACTAGCCATCAGCTACTACTTTGAATATAACTGTTATACAGGGTGGAAAAAATCACTGGGCCCTGGAGGGAAACTACTTTAAATCTTTAAGATATATATTATTATTTTACTTAAAGGAATCATTCCTTTATTTTTATAAAGAAACAAACCTGTATTCACAGATTTCTCGACAAGCTTACCTAAACCGGGAATCAAACAGCTAAAGAAAACAATAAAATAAACGCTCGTTATTTTATTTCACTAGTCGATACTAGTCAATGTTAAAGATAAAATTTCTCCATTAAATATTAGGTCTTACACTCGTCTGTCGTACAAGATATCCATGAAATCTAATACACAAGGGCTTTAATCAGCATTACTTAAACTAGAACTGGGGGCATAAAAAGGCCACTTTGGCAGAATCATAAAAGGATAACATAATGAACAGTTAACTCTTAAGTTAATCGTATCAAATCCCATTGGTGAAGCATTTTTCAGATTTTTTTTTGTCTTTGCTAAAATACCAATCAATCCAATCCAAATCCAACCCCAATCTCTTTGATTATACCTACGTAGTGCAGCGAAAAAAGAAAAAAAAAGTTATTTAAAAAAATCAAAAAACCCGACTGCGGTAAAAAACTTAAGTTAAAAGAAACTGAAAAGCTAAAAACAAGCCCATTTTAAATTAAATAAAAGTTGGAAGCAGGCGGGACCCACATCTTTTTTATTGTATTTTCAAATTCAAATGGGTCCCGCCTGCTTCCAACTTTTATTTAATTTAAAAATGGGCTTGTTTTTAGCTTTTCAGTTTCTTTTAACTTAAGTTTTTTACCGCAGTCGGGTTTTTTGATTTTTTTAAATAACTTTTTTTATTTCCAGCTTTTTAGTTTACAAATTTGAAAGATTTCGCAGACGATTTAGTTCTTGGTAGGTGTTTTTTTGCGATTTGTCACTTCGAATTGCTTTTAAGTACATATGTTGTATATATTTTTGTAATCACCTTTTAAAACCCTTTATTTTGATACCCCACTCGATAGGTTTTGAAAAAAAAAATTAAAAAAAAATATTTAATATGGCGTCCAGTAGTCGCCATATTGAATTTTCACCAACGTCATGTCTTTAGTGACACTCGCCGGACTAAGAGGAATCGATTAACGTGTGAATCATAAAAATCGGCCCAGGCGTTTGGTCTGTATAGTGCTTCAAAGGAACATATAAACATACATACATACATAGGCTGATGAACACATTACCACTCCTTTGCGTCGCGCAGTCGGGTAAAAACACGGACTATCTTCGCCATATTATAATTCATAGTGTTATCCTTTTATGATTCTATAAAGTGGCCTTTTTAGGCCCCCTGTTCACTTTCAACAACTAAAAGACACGTTATATTCTTCTTATAACTCTAATATCCAAAGACATTATAGGAAGTACAAGCTTGCTAATCTATCTCTAAGTACCTTGTTGAAGACTTAGATAAGAAAATCGTTTAATTGGTAATAATAATTCTACGCACATTTTCTTCTTAGACGAGGCGTTCTGACGAAAAGCTTAAAAATGAAACTTTTAACTTTTTTTGCGGTGCGGAACTGCAATTTTGAAATTCTTACGAACATTTTGGACATTTTTATCGATTTTGTTTTGTTTTGCTTCCATTTCGTAATTATGTAATGATGTCGTTTCAAGAACAATTCAATTTATTAGAAGCTTACTTTGAATATCAAAAAATACTAAATTTGTTTATCCGTAATCCGTGGGGTGTTATTTCGAACGACTTATCAGTTAAATTATTATCTTTCATTTACGTGCCCTTCTTAATAGAATTGGTGGTAAAATAAAATTAATGTTAGATTTCATGATCTTGTTTATTTCTAAGACCAAATGTTTATTAGAGAGATTTTATACTGAACAATAATCCTATCGATCAGTAGAATAAAATAGCGAGTATTTATTTTTAAAAAAATTTAACTGGTTCGATTCCCGGTTTAGGTAAACTTGTCGAGAAATCTGAGAATGCAGTATTGTTTCGTTAAGAAAAATAAAGGAATGTTTCCTTTAAGTAAAATAATGTATCTTAAGGATATAAAGTAGTTTCCCTCCAGGGCCCATTGATTTTTTCCACCCTGTATAGCAGATGTATATCAGATTCATGAAACTATTAGTAGAAAAAACAAAAAACCATTGCAAAGCAGAGATTACGAAGCCTTATTTTTGGAATGTGAGATGCTGCCGGTTCATGAGAGGGTAGTGCTGTCAGTAGCTTTAGAATAGTGTTGTAGCAATGAATTTAAAAACAATATTATACGCACAAGATCTCAAAGGAACAATAATATAAGAAGATTTGTAGTGTCCACTTGTAATAATTATTATGGTCGAAGGTGTAGAAATTTTTTAGTCTCAACTATCTTTAATATCCTGCCAGTCGATATAAACAGTTGTATCACAAAAACTGCCTTTAAAAATGAAATACTTAAGTACAGTCACGAACAATAATATGTCAACACTTGGCAACTTTCAATTGCCATTTTTTCGTGAAATAACGAATGCAACGTTGAAATACGATACTTTACACAAACTTATGGGTTCGAAAATACGTTGTTCGTAATAACATAAAATTTCATTCAAAACCGAAAATCGTCTTTGAATAAAGCCAAGTGTATACATACTTATGCTCGTGACTGTAGCTCTTTAATATTTTTTGTCAAAGCCTCACTGTAGAGAATATCTAAAAAAAATATGCCTGTAGTTTTTATTAAAGAAATGAATGAATAGTTTTAATAACATGTAAAAAAGTGTCATTATAAAAAAAAATATGTTAATATGTACAAAAAAAAGGAGCTACGTCTGCTAACAAACTGCTTTGCAGTTTGGCAGAGGTAATAATTATATCATGTAAAAAATTATTTCTGAGAATAAACATTTTTTCATTTTTTTTATCTGTTGAAGTTGAAAATGCAGCATGACATATTTTAACTGTCGCACACATGGCGACACATCAAGCTTTACTTTTCCATTACAAGCTGACTTCTCATTGTATGGCAAGCTCAATCAATGCGAGGTCAGCTTATACTGGAAACCTATAGTTTGATATGCAGGTACCAACTAAAACCTACATAATATTTTAATTAACTTCATTTAGTTAGAGTGTCGCACCATTATTAATAACCGCTTAACATTAGGTGTATTTAACAGTACCTACTAGGAGGTATCTATAATTTCCTAATTAGCCTGCCAATTTTTTAGCTTTGTAGCACCTAAAATAGCATTGCCGATATGACAGTAGCAGGCGTCAGTTATTTGTTTCAAACTCTTTTACTAATTATTATGCGCTATAGCTACATTGTGCCTATTATTGCTAGCTGAAAAATACTAAGTAAAAATACTCGTAACGGTCTTTATAGGGCTTGACTTTCTGCACTTTTTAAACTGGAACGTTTTAGTAGGTGATAAGGCTCATGACTGATGTGAAGGTGTTACCCGCCTATAATTACTTTTTAGCAATCATTTCGTTGATCGCGCAGTGCTCAGCTTAAAAACTTCTGAGGGATTTAAGTTTACGTTTAAACAAATACATTTTAGAGGTCTTCTTTTAAGTATAGAGATCCCTGTAACAGAAGACCTCCCTTTTCCATGTCTTTGTGTACACCTACAAAGCCTTGTTAATTGGAACGTTTTTAGTAGGTGATAAGGCTCGTGACTGATGTGGAGCTGTTACCCGCCTATAATTACGTTTTAGCAAACATTTCGTTGATCACGCAGTGCTCAGCTCAAAAACTTTTTGAGGGTTTTAAGTTGACGTTTTAACAAATACATTTTAGAGGTCTTCTTTTAAGTATAGAGACACCTGTAACAGAAGACCTCCCTCTTCCATGTCTATGTTTACACCTACAAAGCCTGTTAATGACAGAATCAATCATCATCATCATCTGCCTAGCCTTTTCCCAACTATGTTGGGGTCGGCTTCCAGTCTAACCGGATGCAGCTGAATACCAGTATTTTACATGGAGCGACTGCCTATCTGACCTCCACAACCCAGCTACTGGGTAATATGATATGACAGAATCAATAACAAAAAAGAATGTTAAGTAGGTTCAATAAGAAAAATTAAACTAGAGGATTTACATACAATTAGTTAAGGTACTTAAATTCGTAATCTCAGATAATTTACATTTTATTACTAACATACTAGTATATAAGTACTAACATAGGATAATTATATTGTTACTAACATCTTTTATGTATTTTTTGTTTTTGTCTGTGAAATAAATAAATTATTATTATTATTATACGATATAGAGAAAGGCAAAAAAAGGCAAAAAAAGGATTACAATAGAATTTGAATCCTGCTGTGTATGTCATTGAAGAATAATATACCCAGGATTTTGTAATAGTATCTTGATTTAAAAGAGTGTCCTTGGAGTTACTTGCCCGTTCTTCTCCAAAGAGATCTACGTTTTGAAATGGGCAACTAGATTCAATTTTTTGACTTACTGACCGACTATTTAATTTTGACAATTCAAAAGTGCCTGTAAATGGTTTAATTGAAATGAAAGCCTTGAGTTTTAGGTTGTTGTTCCACATTTGATAATTATCTCAGATTCCGATTTCAAGTAGATATAGTTGTTTGTGAAGTGTAAGTGTGTGTGTAGAATATATATTCGAGTGTGCGTGTGCCTGAAAGTGTGTGCGTGCGTATTTGCGTGGGGGGTCCCGTGTGTGTGTGCGTGCATGTGCGGGTTTGTTAATAGTAGTAGTAAGTTGTTATTTATTACCCAAATTAAAGTGTAAAGGGAAGCTCATGAAGAGACAGTTGAAGAATTTTTGAAGCCTGCAAAATTATCTATCTATTGTCATCTTTTCTATACATAATAATAAATCTGTAGACGAGGCGTTTCTGTACATTTAAAATAATTTCAACAAAATTGAAAGTTTTGTCTGTTTGGATGTCAGAGATTATCTATACAGATTCCACGTAAAAAGTACCAAACCAATATTCTAGAACAGCTTTTCATTACGTAATACGGAAAAACGTAAGAAGGTAGTCAATATCACAGAAGAGTATTTTATTACGTGGCGGATTATCTGGAAAAATGGTATAAATAAAATCTTTGAGTCAAGTTATGAACACTTCCCAAACGATTTTTCAAAATTCTACCTCATTTATGAAAACTTCCCAAACGATTTTTAACCGACTTCAAAAAAAGGAGGAGGTTTCTCAATTCGACCGTATATATATATATATATATATATATTTTTTTATGTGTGTTCGCGGATAACTTCATCGTTTATGAACCGATTTTGATTATTCTTTTTTTGTTGGAAAGGAGATATGCCAAGGGTGGTTCCATGATAAGGAAACCAGGATCTGATGATGGCATCCCAGTGAAATCGAGCGGAACATTCGAAAATCGTAGGAGCGGCTAGTGCGTTTGTTATTTTTTTCATTAAGTATTTTAAAGTACTACAATTTAATGAAGGTCTGGAGTCGATCTGATGATGGAGCCGAAAGACAGTCGAGGGGACTCCTCAACGATTTACAGCAGTTACCTTGTGTTTGGGCTTGATTAATTTGTATTGATGTGAACTTTACACCTAGATAGGTTGTGACTGTCATTAAGGGTCTGATGATGAAGACGAAGGACAGTTAAGGGAACTACTCAACAGTTTACAGTAGCAACCTTGTGTATGTTCACCGATTACTTGAAGACGGCTGGAGCGATTCCAAAAGTTCTTTTTTTATTTGAAAGGGTATACTCTCGAGGTGGTCTCATTATCATCAAGTTGGAATCTCATGAGAGGATCCCGTGGAAATCGAGGGAAACCCTCAAATTTTATAGGCAAACCTATAGCGATTTGGGTATTTTTTAAAGTAACTTGAGCATTTGCTCTCGGAAATCATCATTTGGTAAAGTGGAGCTGATAATGAAGACCACAGATGGCCATCGGAACAACTCAATGACAAATATTTCACGGGTTGCGATTCGATTACTTTAATATGGTTGCTAAGCAATTTATGCTCGTCACAATGCGTATGATGAGTGATTGTTGAGGAGTTCTCCTGATTCTTACCGGGAGAACTCCTCAACAATTAACGTCCCAGGATCGGGAAAAGCAATATTTTGTAAAAGGTGATGAACAGTTGGCATTAGGCTATTGTAACTTAGATAAATTACAAAGTGACCCACTAAAAAGTGAAAAATAAAAACATTTTTACAAAAAAAAAACAACCGATTTCCAAAAAAAAACACTACAAATTGAAAAATAACTTTAATTTCGGAAGTCGGTGTCAATAAACGAAAATGCGGAACCAAAGACACCGACTTCCGAAAATAAAGTTATTTTTCAATTTGTAGTGTTTTTTTTTGGAAGTCGGTTGTTTTTTTTTCAAAATTCTACCCCTGTGAGCGTAGTGATCCCCTAAAAGCGGGGATACAGTTTATTTGAAAATTTATAAACTTGAAAATGGACCCGAATACTTATTTATCTAAATAAATGATACAGATCACATTTTCGAAATTTTCGTTGGAAATAGCTTCATTCGTTATAACCTACAAATTTTAGGTAATAACCCTATAAATCAACTGCGCCATGTTTTATAATAAAAGATAGATCAATTAAAAACCAAACATTATAAACCCGAGACTAGAGATGCTGCGATGCATTCCAACAGTTTCTATGACAAATCTTTTACTGTTCAAGCAGTACGGTTATGAAATGATTAGTCCGTTAGTGTTAAGGCGTGCTCAATATTTATCCACTTTTAAAATTATGATAAAAAAGCTTCCTCTCTCCTTATACATTATCATTATATTTTCTTTGCTCCTGTTTCATAATTATTATTATATATTTATAGATTTTTTTTAGAATAGTATTGTATTATGTAAATGGTACACCACAGACTACCTACATTATTGTCTCTCCTTCCCCTTTTTAATCCATCCAAAGGTTGTCTTTAAAATATCGATCTTAGCGATAAGACCGCCCATTGTGTAAGTCGTCGTAAAATTTCTGTATTTATTATTATTATCTGTAATTTATATGGTGTTCTTAATAAAGAGTCATCATCATCTGCCTAGCCTTTTCTTAACTACGTTGGGATCGGATTCCAGTCTAACCGGATGCAGCTGAATACCAGTATTTTACATGGAGCGACTGCCTATCTGACCTCCACAACTCAATTAATAGGTAACACGATACCACTTGGTAAGACTGGTCGGCAGACTTTCAGGCTTCTGTCGACCCGTAACGACTGTCAAAGATCCACAAATGACAGCCGGGACCAGCGGCTTTACGTGCTTTCCGAGGCACGGAGAGGTCTAATAAAGAGTATTCTAATATTCTAAATTAATAGTTAACTTTATTAAAATTAGAATAGGAGTTACCTGACTCTCTTTTTCCTAGACCTGTCCACAGACCAGCCCCATCTTATATCATCCTAGATTAGGAGTTCCAGAACAGGTAAGTAGGTCATAATAGATTCATAGTTTTAAATCTACATTTCTGCAGATTTAGCTGCTTTTCTTAATGTTATTTTTATTAGAAATGCCATCATGGTTTTAATAAAATACATACCTACCTGCAAGTTAAATTTTGGGCATGTAGGTACCTATGAGTATGTATTTGAATAACCACATGACATTTCAAATAAAAATGCCCAAAAATGGCTTGTAGGTAAGGTTATGCAACTATTATTAAACCTACGTATATCCTAGAAGCTAGCTAGATATCTAGCTACTGCGTTCAATGCTAAACTGTTTACGAAGTAAATACCTAGGAATATGATTATGATTATGACTGTGCTCCGAGGATGTCCATACCATAAGCGATAAAAACAACATATTAATATGTTATCAACTGAAAATTTGCATGTTACAAATGGAGGTTGTGTCAATTATATTGATAACTTATGTTCAATTAATAGTTTAGTCATAATGAAGATGACAGGATCTTTAATTACGCATCAGTGAACTTAGAAATGTGTTCGCACTTCGCAATACTACACCGTACTTGTAGATAATATGAGCTAATCATATACAAAATGATACTGACAGGTACACTTGGAAAAATAAATATTTCAGTATCAAAAATCCTTTTGGGCACTGTTCCTGTTGACAGCGATGCGGACGAATTTTTTGATGCCCTATGATTCTTTTGCTTCTTTTTTCATATAGATCAGTTTTTCATACAGTCAACAAAGGAGATAAGTATACAGGAGCGTCGGATATAGTTGAAGTTTACTAAGAAACCGATGGATGCTCTTGAATAACATTTAATTTTATTATTAGAAAACAAACAGCTCATTTATTAAATTAAATTTTAGTCCAAAACATCCATCGGTTTCTTAGTAAACTTCAACTATATCCGACGCTCCTGTATACTTATCTCCTTTGTTGACTGTACATATTATTATTTCAAATGTTGGCTTATATTATGTAAATATTATCTTGATTAATGATGAATAAAAGTAACAAAAATAAGTGACATTTTAAAAGTTTGGTATTGGTAAAAGCAAGGATAGCCGATTTATGAAAAAGAGCAAAGTTTGACCTATGACATAATCCTACTAATATTAGGTTCAGCGGGTCCGTTAGCTTATTATTTGGGGACCGTTCTTCCGATTATCAGCCTATCATGTTCCCGTAATCCACCACGCATGCCCAGTGCGGGTTTGGTGGCGGGTGTGTTTCCGATTAACTGTTTGTTTGTTTTTTATTTTGTGGATGTTCATATTGCTAAGTTTTTAGAGTAAGCAATTGCTATCAACGGTTTCAATTAGTTTGACAAAGGTACTAAAAAGTACAATAGTAGGTACCTATATATAATACATTTCAGGTAACTTGTCTACTGAGGGCTATAAGGAGCTGAGTTCAGCCGAGCAAATTAACCATCAGGGCTACTTTCACACTTTGAGCATATCTTTCAATAAATTACTATCATCCAAGAACCTAAAACAACAGCAGAAATCGCCTATTATTTAAATTAACCCAAACCATGAATTTTAAGTAGCCTGGGTTCCGCAACTTCGCTGACGGCCAAAAACTAAAAATGTGACATCAATAAATTTATGAGAGTAGTTTTATTAAATTCAAACGGATCTCATTTACAAGTTATACTTAAACTAGCTTCTGCCCGCGACTTCGTCCGCGTGAAATTTCTTGCTTCCCCGACCTAACCCGTCGCATCGCATCGCCTGCCCGCACTATTAATTTTCGCTTAGCGTTATTTCTGACTATTTTTCTCTTCGGTCGACTCTCGACTCCCTAGGGGGGTAAGTAATATATGATATAATTACAAAACCTCTAATATTTACAAGATATGACAACTGAACCTATAATTTACTTAGCCACCACTGCTCTAATTATCCGCGATCGGGTTTAATTATTTAAATAATCAAATCAAAGAACTCAACTTGTAAGTAGCAATCGGCATATTGTTATTGACGAAACGACCGAATGAGATACTGAAATCTTCGAAAAATAAACATGACTGTTTATTGCTATAATACTTTTCTACCAGCTTAAATTACGTTCTACTGAAAACTATGAGTCCATAATCAATCACTCTAATCAATGAATATCTACCTAGGTAAAGGTATTTGTATTCTCATATGCTCGCTCTTGCATTCTATGTCGACGTAGCCCCGCTTCGCGGGGCTTCTATTTCTACGTAGAGGGTTTAAAGAATCCGAACCAAACCGAACCTCGGGTGCCCCTCGCTCGCTCTTGCATCCTATCTCGAAGTAGCCCCGCTATGCGGGGCTCCTATTTCTGTGTAATGGGTTTAAAGTAACCTAACCAAACCGAATCTCGGGGTGCCCTTCGCTCGCTCTTGCATCTTATGTCGACGTAGCTCCGCTTCGCGGGGCTCCTAATTCTGTGTAAAGGGTTTAAAGTTACGCTAACTCTAACGCTAACGCTAACGGTAGGAGGGGTTCACATCGGCGTCGAGACAACGATGAAGTACAATCACGAGCATAAGTATGCATACACTTGGCTTTATTTAAAGGCGATTTTCTCTTTTATTTTCGAATGAAATTTTATTTTATTACGATCATAGTATTTTCGAACCCATAGGTTTATGTAAAGAGCCCTCTTTGAGGAGTGGCTAGAGAGGCGCCACGGTGCCCTAACCTACCGCCTGACGCAGGTCCTCACCGGACACGGAAGTTTCGGGAGGTTTCTGCACAGCATCAGGCGGGAGGAAACGTCCGGGTGTCACCATTGCCAGGATCGCCCAGAGGACACAGTGGAGCACACGGTGAAGGTCTGCCCCGCTTGGGCGGAGCACCGCCATGTCCTCGTAGAGGCGATCAGCAGCGGCGGCAACCTCTCGCGTCCGGTCCTGGTGCAAGCCATGGTCCGGGGCGAGAGGGAGTGGGAGACAGTTACCTCTTGCGAAGCAGTCATGCTAGCAAAGGAGGTGGCGGGACGGCTCAGGGAGAGAGCCTCCCGTTCCAGTCGCCGCGGGAGACGCTCCGGGCGTCGGAGGCTGCGTGTCGACTCCCGGCCACCGTAGGTGCGGGCCTGCGGGAGGAGAGTAATGGGTAGCTCACCGTCCGATCAGGACCAGGCCCGAGCCGGACGGCGGGTACGTGTTCCACGCGCGCCTCAAAGGGATGTCAGCATGGAGGAGGGGCCCCCTTAGGGCCGAAGCCTGCCGGGTCAGCGAGATAGTCCGAAAGGGTTACCGTTGGCCCGGAACATAAAGGGCTAAGGAAGGAACACGGTTGGGTTTTAATCAGTAAGAGTCTGACACTCCCTTCCGCTTCACTCAGAGCGGGAGGGGTCATTTGATGATTGATTTGATGATGGTTGATTGATTACGTGGAGTGGGTTTTGCAGCGATTCGTTTCTGTCACTAACTTTTAAGACAATATTTAAATTCACGAAGCCACGAAGGCTTTCTAAGCTAACCTACCCGAGTCGGAATTATATATTTTAAACGATATACCTAATGATTTTCGATTAAATAATCGTTCTATCCAATAACGTTATACGAAATAAGTTTTAGAGTATATAAATTAAACATAATATATGTATATGTAAAGAAATTATATTAACAGTTGGTTATATCTCACGTTTTTATATCTCTTGTGAACGTTATTCATCATCATCATCTGCCTAGCCTTTTCCCAACTATGTTGGGGTCGGCTTCCAGTCTAACCGGATGCAGCTGAATACCAGTATTTTACATGGAGCGACTGCCTATCTGACCTCCACAACCCAGCTACTGGGTAATATATATGATACCCCTTGGTAAGACTGGTTGTCAGACTTTCGGGCTTCTGACTACCCGTAACGACTGTCAAAGATCCACGAATGACAGCCGGGACCAACGGTTTAACGTCGTTTAATGTAGTTGTTGCTTTTTTGCAGCTTTGTCAATTTAGTTTCTAGTTTTAAATCTACCCACATGACTGTTTTAAGCACTAGGATCTATTTTGGCTGCAAGCTTTTTAAAATTCAGAAAGTGTATTTTCTTGCTAGATTAAATATGGAAATGGTAACATTTTAACAATAAAAACCAATATATTAACAAAGACGATTTTCAGATTTTCAAATAAAAAAAACTAAGTAGTTTATGTTGTAATTAGATCGATTTTAACTATCGACGTTATTGAAATAAAATATACTCTCTGGGGTCCCAGCGTGATGTTAAATAGCCTTCCGAGCCTCTAGAATCTATCAAATGCAAAAAGGTTTTTTTTATTCTGACTGGAAGGTTCAGAGTCCAAAACTGTTCAGTTTTATCTTAGTATAGATGCAAAAATAACAAAAACAAACACAAAGTCCTTAGCTTTGTTAGTATAGATATAAGATGTAAAAATAACTTTTATTTAAAGCAATAAACTATGTCACTGGTTTGCTGGTTGGTTAAATCAAGCGTTCATAAAAAAAACAAGATCATCAAAATTTAAAAATAATTATCTACTTAGGTACTTTAAATTCAGTCAAGTTTATGAGTCCGAATCTGTCCTAAGAACATAATTTTGAGTTGACTTTCACAATAAAATCTAAAATCCATAAAAAAAAAATAAGTTGCTTCATTAAGGAAGATAAGAATTTTTGAAGAAACTTCTCATCGTTTCAGAATAAAGCAACTTATTTTTTTTTACATGAATGGAGCCTCACTCAAGTAAAAAAACCTTAATATTAACATAGTAGCTCAATAAGAGCTCGTAATCGGCCATTACTAGGCGTACAGTTACGATAAATGGTTGCTTAGAACTACTGTTTACGCATCAAACTAAATGAATTAATAGAAGATGCTACAAATAGTATCTATTATTTATTGTTATTAGAAAGAATACGGGTAGTTGTTGCTTTTTTGCAGCTTTGTCAATTTAGTTTCTAGTTTTAAATCTACCCACATGACTGTTTTAAGCACTAGGATCTATTTTGGCTGCAAGCTTTTTAAAATTCAGAAAGTGTATTTTCTTGCTAGATTAAATATGGAAATGGTAACATTTTAACAATAAAAACCAATATATTAACAAAGACGATTTTCAGATTTTCAAATAAAAAAAACTAAGTAGTTTATGTTGTAATTAGATCGATTTTAACTATCGACGTTGAATTAATTGGCCTCGGCGACAGTGATTATACAGTGTAGCAACGTATGCTCATCTATATTACAATATTGGGATTTGGATCTTATTAGAGCATATCATTAATTAGTATACAAAAACGTTTCTCAAACTGGAACTGTCCAGTAACCGGGTTTTTTTGTTATTTTCTTATTTAAAAATAAAGGAAGTCAGTGAAAATTGGATACCTCACTTTTCTATGAATTTTGCTGTCCGATATTTGAAGAATTTTGAGAATACGTTTCGCAATTACAATAAAATTACACGAAAACTGTTGACTAATGTGGCATCACGCATCTGTCTGCATCTAGATGCTGACTGTTACTCCGCGTTGCTCCTTCTCTTGAACAACTAAGAGTTTTCTTTATGAACTACATCATTAATTTTTTTTAGTTATATCGTTCTGTATCTGTTGTCTAGTCACAAATATTTCATAAATGTAAGCAGATATTCTTTCTTCTCTGCGTGGTCTACAACTTTTATAATGGCTTTTGTACACGTCATTGTCGCAGCCATCACCTGGATCACACCCTGACACTATAAATGTGAAAACCAATCTGGTTTTTTTTTAATTGAACGTCAATCACCGGTGTGACAATAATCCACCATGCATCATCAGTCTGCTAATCGACCATGTTCATCGATTGTTTTCAGGCAGTCAATGAATCAACCACACTCTACTTAGTTGCACGGATGCACCTTAACCCGCTGCAATAAGACAATACATCACCTGTAATTATTGTTTACCATTAATATAATTACAACACGTTTGCTAGAGAACAAGAGGTCATACATTTTAAAATCATCAGCATTATTTACTGCAGTTCTGTCGTTTATAAGGTACTGATGTTAAAATGCATCTGGTTAGACTGGCTACCTACTAAGTAGTATGACACACTTGGGAAATGGCATGGCCTCATGTCAGACGATGTTAGGTTTAGCTACCAGTTTGATGAGAAGCGGGTGAAATATATGTATTATAATGATATCTGCCTACGTAAACTACTTTGAAGGTATCATATTCCTCAAGGTTGAAGATAAAAAAGTTTTCAAAAATAATTATTACATTTTCAAACCCGAAAGGTAAGACTTTAGTTTTCCAAGAAATACCAATTATTTAAGTTATTATTACCAAGCATTAAAAGTAGCATTTACAATCCTGAAAGTAAATTTCGCATAATACAACAATTTGTTATAGTCTTATATTCTTGAATTCTGTTTTTTTTTACACGAATACTCCCCCTTTACATAAAAACGTTGCTAAAAGTTAAGAGACGTTGAAACGTCAAAAATATTATTTTATTAGCAAAGAGGCTAGGAATCAGGATAGAGATTTTCCCCGGAACAAGTTGATTTGTCATATAATAGTAAGTACCACATAGTTACCCTTTTGACGGTCACACGTCAAAAAATCAAAAACGTGCCCTCGGCGTCAAAGTCTGTCATGTAGTCGAACCGTGTCGTGCTGAGCACATTTTGATTTGTCATATATCTCCCAAACAGAAACATGGATAGCTTACTAAAAAATAAAAAATAAATAAACTGAAATAGATAAGTACTTCGTTAGGAGCTTTTTTAACAAAATATAATTTTCAGAAAAATAAATAATTTAAAATATAAAAATAATTTAAAAACTCACAAAACTTACTACTAAATACAATAGCGCATTTTTTTCGTTTTATGTTTTGGGTTAATTTAAATAATAGGCTGTTTCTGCAGATGTTTTACCCCCAAATGTAAAGCCGAACTTTTTAAGTATTGACATTGTCTTGAATAGTCCTGAAATAAACGTATTTATTTGCACCTGGGTACCTTTAGTGTAGTTTTTTGTACCAAGAAGTTTAAGCATATTTGAAACATTAAATTGATTTGTACGAATGTTTTCTTCAAAATCTACCACATGCTGGTTAGAACCCGTGGAGGAACCCTTGGTTGAAGAAAATTATTACAAAGATACCTACTGAAAAATTGAGAATTGATTGAGTGACTCTCAAAAATCATTGCTATGAGGTACTTATCTTGACGGCAAAGTCATTATACCCAGCCAGCGTAAATACACTTAATAGCAAACTTCTCAATATGTAAGTATTCTACATAAAAAGAAATGATCTCCAATGTACTGTGGGCTGCATCAATTGGGTACCCCAGTTGTATGAAAATGTTAATACAACTGGGGTATCCAATTGATGCAACCCACCGTACAGACGCCAGCACATCAAGCTACCCGAAACTGTAAAATTTTCCCAATCATCTTTGAACCTTATGCTTTAGCGATAAAGTTGAAAATCTTGATGTGCTGGCGTCTGTACTTTATTACGAAATCAATTCCAAGCATTCTGCCTGAAGCATATTATTTGAAATATTTTGTTATGAACAATGAAATATATAAGCTCTAAATGCCAGAAGAAGCTTCTTCGTTACGCACGACACCTAGAATTGACTCTTGTGAAGTGGGTTGGTCCAAGTTCTGTGAAGTTATTAAGTTTATAACAGGCTTTCTATAGGATATTGGGTTTAATTATATGCTTTTTTACATTTCTAAAACTGTACATTTGCACTAAATAAATAAAATATTTATTTATTCTAAAAAAAAAAAAACAATAAGGCTATTTACAGTTATTATTAGGTGCTTTGATGATACTCTGTTAAGACACCAAGTTGTTTCAATCATCATCATCATCTGCCTAGCCTTTTCCCAACTATGTTGGGGTCGGCTTCCAGTCTAACCGGATGCAGCTGAATACCAGTATTTTATATGGAGCGACTGCTTATCTGGCCTCCACAACCCAGTTACTGGGTAATACGATACGCCTTGGTAAGACTGGTTGTCAGAATTTCGGGCTTCTGACTACCCGTAACGACAGTCAAAGATCCACGAATGACAGCCGGGACCAACGGCTTAACGTGCTTGTTTCAATGAATTATTCAAAATATCAGTATAATACAAATTGAAGATAGCACGGGATCTGTATAAAGTCAAGGATTGTCGAAGAGTACACAGGTAGCCATAGCGTAAAAGTTTACCAAGAAACGACCATATTTAAAGGATTGGTATCACAAATTTTCACAGTTACTAAATTAATCAACGAAGATGATACCCAAAGATTGAGAAACGCTGGCTAATGAATTAGCGTCAGACAACACATTATAAATAAGACGAACTGGACAGAGGGACATTATTAAATTAGATAAAAAAGGTATAAATAGGCATTGATCTATAGAAGAGCACATTCAAGTAGTTAAGTTCGCTTGATAACAACGAAAATGCGTGGCTTTTTGGTAAGTGTCAAGTGATGGGTTATCCAATCGGTGCATGGCTTTGATTCGCCATTAGTATGCAGCTTATGACAATCACTCAGTGTTAATAAAGTTTTATTGATATTATAAAGTATTAATTTAATTTATGAGTTATTAGTGTCAGATCTTTAGTATTAATATTTTAATAAATAGCTTAATTTGTTGCAACTGCTGTGTATTATGTTTTATTTATTTGTTTCAGGTGATTTGTCTATCGATGACAGTGGCCCTTGCGGCTGATACTGGGAGGTAGCTACTGGATTTTTAATACTATTTATTTTCAAAACCTTCGCTTTTGATTTTTTAACAGAAGTTTGAAAAATATTTAAGGATTATTATATGAAGTGTCACAATACTAGAGTGAACTAAAAATAATGTAACTAACTAGAACTACAGTACCACTACTATAACAACTACTACTATAATATAACTTGCTAGTACTGAAAAATATAGTATTTTTCGCAATTTTCGCAAAAGTGTATCAATTCAGTAGATATTAACTCATTAGATAATACATAATACTAAGAAAAGGAGCGACTTATATCCTACACAAAAATTTTACGTACCTTGTTGCCAGTTTTTGTATTGACCGAGTATCGGAATACTCACATAATTTTTTTTGGCGAAACCACCACCTTCATAACAGTTTATGTAGCAGACATCTTTCACACTTTCAATGCATTGAAAAAGCAACTGCAATCTAACCATGTCACCTCAACGCATGCAATGCGAACAATTTTTATATGAATACATATTTAACATGAATCTGTTTTATTGTCTAGGGCTGCCTTCAATCCCTTTTCGTTTGGTGCGACGAGCCGGCGGACACCCCTAGTGGTCAAGGCTACACCTTTGAGGTACTACACTACCGCTCCGCGTTACGATGCCTCGGGTAGCGACAGCGCGGGACGCTACGACCCCGGCCGCTATAACGACAACTCTGGCAGATACGTACCCGACAACTCTGGGGCTTACAAGTAAGTGAATATTAATTTTGCATATTTGGTTGCAATTGGGCTGTATCGGCGAAATAACTTCGGTTCGTAAGCTGCTTCTAGAATGCTATAAGCAACAGATGCTGGAGAATATTCTTGCTTCGTAGTACGTCAGGTTCCCTAATACGGGATATTTTCTAATCCAAATGGGATTAAATTAACTCCATTTATCATCTTTACCTTGACGGTAACATTAAGCTGTTAATTTTTTTATAGTTAATCCGTGAATTTATTTACTCAGCAATAAAAACAAAAATAGAATTCATCCAGGATTGGCAACAATTTGCTGAATTCGGTTCGATTTGTCTGTGTGGTGCCGGACTTAAAGAATAGCACCACCCTATACTTCCCGTGGGTGTCGTAAAAGGCGACTAAGGGGCGTACCGGAGAATGGGCAGCAGCGTTCTCTACGCATTCCACCACCATAGCATACTGCGATCGCCAACCCGCTGCCAAGTGTGGCGATTATGGCAAACCCCCCCCTTTTGGGGGAGGCCTATGTCCAGCAGTGGACGTCTTTCGGCTGAAATGATGGTTTGATTTGTCTGTCAAACGTGCATTCGTATAAATTACTGTTTTTGAATGTAACTCTGGAATCTGAGTTCAAAAGTTACTTACTTATCAATCTCGGACATTTTCTTACCATGACATGTTGTATTGTTTAGCGGTGACCGTGGTGACAGAGGTGGCTCCGGTGGTCAATACACTGGATCTGGATCAGCGGGCGGTCCCGGTGGAGCTTATTCCGGATCTGGATCTGCTGGCGGTCCTGGTGGTGCTTACAGGGGATCTGGTAACGCTGGCGGTGCTGGTGGATTCTACAACGGTGGTGACGATGCTGGCCGCTACAGGCCTGATGGCAGCGGTGCTTATAAGTGAGTACATACAATTTTCATGATATTTAACCTACTGATTGTAATTGTTACAAACCAGCAACTTGTACCTACTGTGATAGACTTAAGAATTTCAAAATAGTCGATTTAAGTACTCGTAATTAGAAAAACATGAATGGGTAGCTCGAATAATTTTAAATGCTTACTGTCGTAAAAAAGCTTTACAGAGATAATTATGCACTTTTACTGTGTAGGAGAAGCCCGATTATACATAACTGAAATCAGGAAAATGATTGTATCATTTATCATACAGGTTAGCAGTATCCGTGATCTATTAAATTATCAAATTATTGGATAGGTTGATCATAAATTAATAGGTGTTAATTAGGTTTGTTTAAATATTTAAAAGTTAATGACGATGCTTGATTAAGATGTTGGCCTTACTTAAATGAATATTCTACAGCGGTGACCGTGGAGACCGTGGCTCAGCGGGAGGCTTCTACACCGGTGACAAGTCCAGCGGTTCTGGCAACGGATTAGCCAGCGGAGTGGGTAGCGGTCTAGCCAGCGGATTCGGAAAATTCGGTTCGGGCAGTCCCTCAAGCGGCCTTGCCTCCGGCTCTGGCTCCTCAGGGTCTGGCTCCTCAGGCTCTGGCGCATACAGCAGAGGATCTGGCTCTGCTTCAGGTTCAGGTTACGACTACAAATACAGTATCATCCGCCAAGAAACCGATGTCAATCCCGACGGTTACCACTACCTCTATGAAACCGAGAACAAGATCCTTGCTGAGGAATCCGGTAAACTGGAGCAGATCGACAGCGAAAGTGACGGAATAAGGGCTAAGGGATTCTACGAGTACGTCGGCCCCGATGGTGTCACCTACAGGGTGGACTACACCGCTGATGAGAACGGTTTCGTCCCCGTGGGCGCTCACATTCCCCGGTAAATCTAGTCCAATAGTTCCTCATAAATTTTTGAGGTAATTAAGTTTACAAGCAATACACTACGCTGTACCTGACCTGAATAAGTTTAATAAAGATGCTACTTGTTATAGGGTTTGTTTCATTTATTTTAGAAGTTGGTGTTAAAACCATTTAGATGTAGATTTAACGGCCCCTGACGTTGCAGGTCGTGGGTTCACAACCTGGCGGGCGCTTTACTTTGTGTAAATAATTTCATCACCGTTGCTCTGAAAACGGTAAAGGAAAACATCGTGAAACCGGCATGTCCTAGAACCGAAAATCCCAAAAATGTCACATCTAACAACCAGAACTGAGTCCGCGTTTGCAGCCCACTCCCTCTCGAAGAGAAGAGGCCTGAGTCCCAGCAGTAGAAACATTATACGATGTTAATGCTGGATGTTGATTGACGTTTCTATCTACACCGATTTTAAAATTGACTTAATTTTTACCCGACTGCGTCAGAAGGAGGGTTATGTTTTTCGAGTGTATGTATGTATGTATGTATGTATGTATATTTCTTTGGCACGCTCTGTAGCCTAAACGGCTTGATCGATTTCAGCTTGAGAGGTGCCGTTAGATTCGTCTTAATTGTGAGAGTGACACTGGGTATATCAAAATTGAAAAAAAAATAAAATGGCCGATTTTTGGCACAATATTATGTCTTCAAAAAAATTTTTTTTTCTCAAAACCTATCGAGTGGGGTATAAAAATAAAGGGTTTTAAAAGGTGATTACAAAAATATATTCAACTTATACGGTTAAAAGTAATTCGAAGTGACAAATCGTAAAAAACACGTACCAAGAACTAAATCGTCTGCGAAATCTTTCACATTTATTATGTAAACTAAAAAGCTGGAAATAAAAAAAGTTATTTAAAAAAAAAATAAAAAACCCGACTGCAGTAAAAAACTGAAAAGCTAAAAACAAGCCCATTTTAAATTAAATAAAAGTTGAAAGCAGGCGAGACCCATATCATTTTTATTATATTTTCAAATTCAAATGGGTCCCGCCTGCTTTCAACTTTTATTTAATTTAAAATGGGCTTGTTTTTAGCTTTTTAGTTTTTTACTGCAGTCGGGTTTTTTATTTTTTTTTAAATAACTTTTTTTTATTCAGTGTAATTTATGAATAACTAACTGACCCGGAAAACGTTGTTTTGCCATATAAATTATTTCTAGCTGCCGGCGCTACTTCGTTCGCGTGGTGTCCTACCCTTACCCTATCCAACTCCTACCATACTCCTACACTACTCCTAACCTACTCCTACCCTGCTCCAACTCAACTTCTACCCTACTCCTACAGTCCTACCCTCCTATAAGTAAATAAAAGTATTAAAAAAAAGTATCATATGTCCGTCTTCTGGTTCTAAGCTACCTCCCCACCAATTTTCAGCCAAATCGGTTCAGCCGTTCTTGAGTTATAAATAGTGTAACTAACACGATTTTCTTTTATATAATATATAGATTACAAGTTTGTGATATTATTATTATCTTAATGAAATCATGATTACATTTTCATAAATATTTTGGGGCCGGTTTTTAGTAGAACCGGATACGGTTTAATATGGTATGTCACTCAAGCGATTAGCTATACATTATAGATCGAATGGTTGAAACTTAGATAGTAGATAAGATCCATAAATGTGGTAAATATAACACCTTACACATGTAACACATTACATATTTATTGTTATTGTAAGATGGGCCACAATACCATTATAATACAAGTAAGGTAATCTGCAATCTGCATCAGAAGGATTTATGTTAAAACCTTAAAAAATTCTGACCTGGCCTCGAATATTTTATGCAGTCGCAGCATAATGACGTCAGCTGTAGGCTTAAAAAAGGAAAGAATATAGTTTATTTCTTTCAGTAGCAACAATTTTAAATTCATACTGTTATTCACGCTCGTTTTTAAAGACAACACGCTGCTTTAATGAATATCAAATTTGTGAGTGTCATCTCTTGGGTGCGACATCCACTTCTTATCCACAATATAAAGATATCTGTTCACTAGAGTTATATTTGATTGTTTTGCGGATAGAAGATAGTTTCAACGTGCTTTTAACAAAGCTGAACTAGCCGCTTCATTAGCCGTTTTCCGACGCGAGGACGCTTGGATCAAAATATTTCCTACAACTTATATTAAACTTAAAGGGCCAATATAAATTAATATTTTAGTTTTTAGAGGTTTTTGTTTGAGTCAAGGGTTTAAAAAAAATAATAATTTAACTTTTGTTTCTTGCTTTTTATACTTTATAATATTATATTACTAGTAAACATGCTACGATCAACACGTGACTCGCCGAAATCAGCGCAGCTGTACCTACCTATTTTTACCACAGTGAAGCTAGTTACTCGTGGTCGTTGGCGTTCATTCCATCCTAACGTCTCCCTGGATAATGATACTAGTAAATATATTTTGGCTTAATTATATATTTTTTATTCTACAATGAATATAATTACGCAAAAACAAAAACATAGGCACATACTAGTGAAAGATATAAAACTGTTTATCTAATCCAATTGTTTTTTTTTTAACTTTTGACATTTTTACTTGGACTCGTTAAGACACATCTCATCATCACAAGAGTCCACACTCGATCGGTTGACTAGCATTTATTTAAGAGTTTTATTATGTAGCAGCCTGGTCAGCCATCAGGTAAAATTCACAGGACTGGTTGAGATACATTTAGTGAGCCCACACTCGATGGGTTTAAAAGCAGTTATTCAAGAGTTCCGTTATCTAGCGTCGATCTATCATCTGACCAGCTCGATGGTACCATATAATTTGGTTTTCATCGGAATGCTAAAACTAAGACCTCTAGAAGTGGTCTTAGTTTGAATATTCGCAAATGTATTACTATTTAATTATTCCGTTATCTACCGGTCAGTCCAACGGAACATCGGCATCACTTTTTCACACAGCAATTTGATAAGAACCGCCGGAGCAGTTATTGCTTTGGTTGTTTGGTTGTTTTTCTCCGTGGGGACCATTTTGAGCGGTCCTTCTTTAATTAGTCTTTCCTGATTTATCATCAGTCCCTGGTCACCATCTATCTAAAACCATTGAGACCATTCCAAGGAGCCCAACCTCGATACTTCTGCTGTAAGTTAAGGGAGTTGAATATCCTGCAATTCCAGGTGATGTTGCAGCAGTTCAAGGTTAATATGTTCTTCTACTATCATTATCAACGAATTGCAAATTTCGACTCAATCAGACCTGTGAAAGATGCTCTCATCAATTCATCAACTAGAAAAAAGCTAATCTTCAAACGGCTGAACCGATTTTCTTGAATCATAGTTAAGAACACTTTCGATAAAGTCACCTTAAAAAAAAAAAAACAAAATTGGTTCAGCGGTTTGGGAGCTACGATGGCGCAGACAGACGCAAAGATACACAGACACACAGTCAAACTTAGGTATAACATCCCTCAGTTTTTGTCGGGAGTTAAAAATGGCGTTTAAAAATCATAATAATAGTGGTTCAGGATTTATACTTCAATGCATTGTCTGTAATTGCCTGCCATGTTTGAGGCATTATTCCACTACTTTTTTGGCTAGGTCGCGGTTAAATGACGTCCATCAATTTTATGTTCATTGAAGTTCGGCAGGTATGTGTATTTTTTCACACACATCTTAAAAGCTTATAAGCGCCACAATACAGGTTAGAATTAGGTGACTGTGACGGCCAGTCTATGACAACAATGATTTCCCGGTCACGATTTTTTTTTGTGTGCTTTTGTGTCTCGGTAAGGTTCATGGATGGCCTTTCACTTCTTCAAATACTTTGCAGTTTAAATCACGAGATATTTTGGGTTCTTTTGGATGCGAGCACATGAGCAATATGCTCGTGCCGCGTCAGGTGCGCGACTCTCATGCATGGCAGGAGAAGTCTTTTTTCCAAAATCCTACTGCACGAACGGACTCTTTTGCCACGGTGCATCAGATTGCATCTAGAGTTGCTCAGAGGCAATGAGGCCCTCTGCTTGCTTGCTTGCTTGCTGCTTGCTTGGTCAGTGTGCCCAAGGACTCCACGACCTCATTCCACCGGCCCCCTTCTACCTTCGGTCATCCAGACGCACTGAAAGTTACCATCTCTGCCTGGTTACTATTCCACCAATTCGCACTAAGCGTTTTCAAATGTCTTTTATAATGCGCAAAGCAAAAGACTAGAAATTTTTACCTGCGTCTGTGTTTCCGAGCGCATAGAACCCGAATCTCGTCAAAGTAAGAGTGAACAGGGTTCTTCTGGGTAAGCTCACTCCATCGTCGACTTTGTCTCTGTCACCTCTGACCTAGACTAGAGTCAAGAGCAAACTTATTTCAAAAAAAAAAAAGACAATGATTTATTTTTCGATGTAATAGTCGGAAATTAAAATTTTGCCGGTCACGCTCTTGTCGTACACACTGTATGAAGTGGGTGATGTGAAACAACTAAAGTTTTTTGAATAAGTTGCAGATTAACTCGGCAGTATAGTTGCACGCGTGCCTGCTGGTTATGATGTGGATTTGATCCTCTGGTTACGCAAAGTGTTATGGGTTTTTTAATGTTTTTTTTTTTTTGTAGAAACACGTGGTTGGATTTATAGGCCCGGTTACTGGCAATAAGCTGGTCCCTCGAATGATTCTTAAAAATCAATGGCAAAATGCGAGTCAGCTATATCCCTAAGAATTAGGCGTGGGTGTGACAATACACGCCGAGTATTAGGGAAATAAACGTAGATGCTATAAAAAAATATAAACTTGAGTATGTTACAGTGCAGTGAACTGAAAGCTTAAGAATATCGAGTTTTCGGAGTGACCTTTTGTAATAAATGCAGTAAATCATCAGTTAAATATTTTGATGTGCTCTAGCATACCTATATATGTGTGTACATAAATGGTAAAATAAAATAAATAAATAATACCTTAAATACCTAAAATTATGTAGAAGTGAATGGCATGTAGGCGGCATGACGATGATGATTAGATGACTCAGAACAATAAACTGTATAATTTTAATAATGACCTGTTCACTTTTATGTTTTGTGAAACAAATATATAATTAAAACACATTAATTGGAATAACATTAATTACATTAATTTCTCGCCGGCTGGTCGACACTTCACGTGACCAGAGGGCTGGGTCGTTCTTTGGCCAAAGAATTAGCATTTCCATTCAACGTGGCAATGCTGCCAGTCTTCTGGGCACGTTTCCGGATGACAGCGATGCGGACGAGTACTTCGACGCCTAAGTGTCCTTTGTTTTTTGTATTTATTTGTATAGTAAGTTAGTCATTTATTTTAGTATTCTAGTGTAAATAGTTTGTATAATCGATATTTGAAAATAAAATAAAATTACGTCTATTAAAACACTGTTTTTATATATATTATAGAACACCACAACATAGTTGCCAATTTGCCGGTACATTTATAAATATTTTTTGTCGGTAAACCGTTTGGTTGATCGGTCATTGACGTATGATCCGATGTGACTTCCTCTTTGTACACGCATTCTTTGACTAGTATGAATAGTTTCTTAATTTTGTAATTAGAGGTTAGCGACCTAAACTAAACGAGTTTCTGCACCTTGTATGTACATTAATGTATACTTTTCATAATATATGTAAGCTGAGCTTCGAGGGATATAAGACATCATGTTAATATACCAGCCAGTAAATTCTTATGGGGCAAGGTGAGTAAGCAAAACTACTTTATGGTAATATTATTAGTGTCCAAGAATTATAATTTTACGTTAATCTCCCTATACAATTATAATAACGCAATATAATAGGATTATATGGAAATTAATAGAACCCTGCAAAAAATGTTTTGCTTTTAAAACGTTATGCGAATAGTTAAAAAAAAAAATGGAAAATCCAAATGTGCACGACTCTTAATGCTCATTTGATCGTATAAAAAACTTAGTTAATTTTTTTTTTGTTAGTTCTTTATTAATTATAATTAAACTACTTTGAATAAAAGAGCCATTTTCAATAGGGTGAAACAAATCTATTAAAAACAAATTGACTCAATTAATTGATTTTTGCGCAAGCTACAATGTTTCAGGTTTCACACGTGATTGACGGGATTTTTTTTTAGAAATATTTAGATATTTCACACTTGTATGACGGGATTTTTTTTTAGAAATATTTAGATGTTTTTTTCGTTTCTATTGCATTAAATTAATTTTTGAAAAGTACAGAATTAATCTCCTTTAAATTATCTATAAAATGGTATAAATTAAGGAGGTTCTGTGCACTAGCAGGATCAATAGAAACAGTTTCAGAAAGGAGTCAAAAATTTTTCGATCGTAAAGCATTCTTTAATGCTTCGTAATATGAGTCGTGCAAAAAGCATAAACACGGAAATGCGAACTCATAGGTACGGGTATTTTTATCAAGATTAAATTCAATGAACCGATGACACCGTCTGGGTATTAGAATACCTAATAACTGCTGGGAAATGTGATTCATTTATTTGAGGAAAACAACATAAAATCGCCAATAGAATTTACATCTTGTTTAGGTTCAAGGAATTACCTAAATCCTTATTTACTTCACTTCAAAGAAAGGAATGACAGTGTGGTGATAATGTATTTTAACACTTATAAATACCAAAGTCTTTAACAGGTATTTGTAGTCTTATATGTGTCTGTAAAACAGAGTCCACGTGCCTACATTATTTTGGTAATTTGGAATTGGTAAGGAACTTTTCTCATTATTTTTTCGAAAGATTACCCAGAATATACTTAAGTAGTGCAGTGTAGTGTAGTGTAGTAGTAGTGTAGCTAAGTATATTGCATGAATCTTTGATTGTTTGTTGTTTTTGTAGGTATAATAAACTAAAGAGGCTACATTTAGTTTCATATACCTACAAAAAAAAAACATAAAAAAACAATAGCACAATTCGGTGTGTATAGAATTTTATTTGTTTTTCTTGCAAGGTCGTTCGTAGTATCGATCGGTCAAATAATTTTATTTTTATTTTATTTTAATAATAGGTATATTGAATTTTATTTTTTGGGGCTAACCCCGCGTTAATTAAGCTTTTTTTTAAAAGTATTCACCCATAATTTATTTAGTTATTACTAAAAAGAGGAAAAGTTATTACAGTTTATATAAAATAAAGTAAAATATAAAATAGTAGGTCCTCATATTAGTTTTGTATCGTCAGCAGCATTATTAATTATCATGATCCCTCAATTTGCATTTTAATTTTTCTTATCGAACATACGAATACCAGAGTGGTCACTATATGTAGTTAGAAATAAAATTTATGTAGGTACTTACTACATAATTTCATCCCTATAATTTATTGTACTACAATGCGAAGTAGAGAGTGCTTTACGATCGAAAAAAATTTTTTTTGCCTCCTTTCGGCAACTGTTTCTATTGTTATACTCCTGCTAGTGTACAGAATCTACTTGATTTTAATACCATTTTATAGATAATTTAATCGAGATTAATTCTGTACCTTTCAAAAATTGATTTAATGCAGTAGAAACGAAAAAAAAAATAAAAATATTTCTAAAAAAAATCCCGTCAATCAAGCGTGAAACCTGAAAACATTGTAGCTTGCGAAAAACCAATTAATTGAATAAATTTATTTAATAGATTCGTTTCACCCACAGGAGGATCCCTATTGAAAATGGCTCTTTTATTCGAAGTAGTTTAATTATAATTAATAAAAAAACTAACTAATATAATATCTATAGTTTTTTAAACGATCAAAAAATGAGCATTAAGAGTTGTGCAGTTTTGGATTTTCCAAACTTTTTTTTTGTATATTTCAAGTTACATAAAACCCTTAAAGGAATTCAGATCTTGCAAGCTGTGTCGAGGATAACTGCTCCCAACATCAGGCCCTTGACCCGGCCGCCTAAGGTTGGGAGGTGTCACCACTTTGTACCCTTACTAAGCTTTGGAGAATCCCGTCGGTATTATAATCGTGACGAAAGTGCAAGAACTGGTTTTATCACCAAAACAATACAATTTTGCAAGAGCAGTCGGTATTTCTAGTTGATGGTTCTTTACATTACGTGTTTTTATTTATGTCATACATACTATTTTAGTACTTACCTGTTTTTTATTATGGTTTATTACGATAAAAATACAGGGCGAAAATAAAGACGCGAAGAGTATCGATACCTAAATTATGATAAAAAAAAACCCGTTATATTTTGTTTGTGGGGTCATCGACCGCAGTTAGAGTAGTCACTTGAAATATCAGTTTAAAAATCAGTTCTTTTTGTGTAAACTTTACAGACGTGATGTTAATCGATATCTAAATTCTTTATTATTCTTTATTTTTTGACATTATATACTTTTTGACATAATTTCTTTACTATTTGACATTATATACAGACAATTCAAATTTTTCACCTCTTTATTAGTGGTTTTAATGGGAATCATAACACATGGTTTTAGTAGGTTTTTATTAATATATATATATTTTTATTTATCCTTTTGATAGATTCTTATTTTGTAAATGTGAGGACTTTGTAGGCCTTATAGACTTTAGATCTGTAGACCATTTTCTATTCTATCAAGTACTTGGTACTTGTTGACAGGCCTGCGCTGTTCTCCCATACCTACTGTAATCTGGAAACATTGTAAAAGCCAATTATTTTTAAAAAGAGTAACCGTGGAGTTTCTTGCCGGTTCTTCTCCATAAGCTTCTGACGTTTCATAAGTGCCCATGTAGGTTTATGTGAAATAAAACATTTTGATTTTGATTTTAAACACAAAACTAGAAGCGGTCGTTGACCCTCCCATAAAATCACCAAACCTCTTTTGTTTTTATTTTATCATGTTTAGATATCGATACTCATCACGTTGCGGAGTTTCGTTAGCTAATTTAATTTGACCTTGTATATAAACTGGGTATATAAATATACATACTGTATATAACTGGGTCTTAAACTAAATTATTTATTGATAATTCTACTACATTTACCTAATTATTTACGTTGGTATAATACTTACCCCATATTTAGAGTAGGTACTTACAAGCCATAGTTAGTCCACAGAAATATAATGCTTTAGACATTATCAAATAAGTTTTTAATGTTATAAAAATGTAAAACCATGTAATTTGGTGCATTATATTATATATCTATTAGAGTATCTTCAAGGCAGTGTTGCCAAAACATTTCAAATATTTATATTGTAAAGAATTATAATATATTATTATGTAAATATTAAAAGCTTTAAATTGTGAAGTAAACTAACTTTTACATAAACGGTGCACGAAGTGACAGGAAATAAATATCATGAATACCAAAATATCACGTCCTTCGCATCAATCAATAAATCAGTTTATCTATTATGGTTTGCCTTATTCGAGTGGGACACTTATCTGTATAAAGCAAACCACAAGCGAGCTGGTAGGGGAAATCTTAAGATATAATTATGCTAGGTAGAAATCAACCCCTCTGGTTTGATTTCTTATATTAGCAGTAACATCAGTCCTTATAGCCCGAAAATACGTGGTATATTCCTATCTCAGTTTTTTATCGGCTCATAGTTTACACTATCAGGCATCGTCCTAATAGTCCGCGAATGCGCGAGCATCGTAGGTTCGCGCGAGTTTTACTCGTACGAACGCTCGATCAAACATATTGAACTCCAATAGGTGTCCAACTCAAAATGGTTTTGGAATCAGCGTAAGTTTTTTTTTTCGAGTTTTTAGGTTTCTTAATCTTATTTTTCTAGATTTTTTTTCTTTACATACCGAAATTCGGTCATCATCATTCATCATCATTTCAGCCGAAAGACGTCCACTGCTGGACATAGGCTTCCCCCAAAAGGGCGCCCCTAAGACGACCCACTGACCCTGATTCCAAAACCATTTCGAGTTTTTAGGTTTCTTAACCTTATTTTTCTATTTTTGGCGATTAAAATTATAAGATGGAGTTTATTTTAACATAAACACATAATACCTACCACTTGACTTTCATTTGACCTCCAAATGACGTCAAATAGATTGGGAATACTTTCGGTGCCTCATATCATCCTATGATAAAAAAATCAAGTCATAAAACGTCAATTAGAGGGATGACCATAATAATGCAATCATGCGAAAATTTCGGCCCTTGAATCGATTAAAATCAAACGTTGAAAATCAATTCACACAAAAAAATCTAAATCCCGAGTTCTGAATGATCGTTAATCAATATCATTTATTTATTTTTTAGCTTAAATAAAATGCATTCCCTTTAACCACTCACGCTCTCTCCCCGGGAATATAGTTTTGAAAGAAATCACTCACAGTCATGCACCTCTGGGTATAGACGCCAGCACATCAAGCTACTACAATCTGTCAAATTTCTTTAATAGATTTTCAATTTTATCGCTAAAGTATAAGGTTCAAAGTTGATTGGGAAAATTTGACAGTTTCGGGTAGCTTGATATGCTGGTCTGTACATAGTAGATTATTCTGTCTACTGATTACTCTGTCTACGTATTATCCTATCTTCACTCGGCTAAACTCGCATATCTAACGACTAGTAAGGACATTAATAATATAAAAAATTAGTAAGTACAATCGATTAACTAATCTTCAATCATTTCAAACTGATCGATTTCATAATCGATCAGTTTTTTTATTTTCCATCTAAACCCGCAAAATAGGTCATCCAAATATTTCCCAACAGCAAAAATTGAGTGTTTCTGATGGCCGTTGTGCGACGGCGGTTGTTGGTACCGACCGTGCCAGTACCAAACTAGGTACTCCACGGTCACTCGCGTTGTAAATTTGCGCGATGATCACGTATTAGCGTTCTATTAGGATCCCCAGTTTTTGCTATCGCGCGAACACGCGATGGTCGCATCGATCACTCTGCGATGTTCGCGCATTCGCGTTATATTAGGAGGATGCCTTATAGTTATTTACGTTTGGGCTTAACCTACTACCCTCGATTGAGGGTTCTGAGCAGTCCAAGATTTTCTATAGCCCATTAGAAATTAGCCGTATTGAAAATGTTGTGTTGACCCCCAGCCAGTTTTTGTAGAAAATTACTAAAAAAGTAGGTACCACAAAAAGATAGACAGGTAATAAACAGACAAACGTAACGGTCTACCTTTAGATAAAAGGGTTCTTTTAGTAGCTTCTTTGAACCCTTAAGTATTCTATTAGTCGGGCTTAGTTATTTGTGAATACATAGGTATAGAAAAATCATAATTTGGTCTATTAATTTTATTGTTATTTTTCCTTAATTGAAAGCTAAATCTATACTAGTGACGTGACATAACTGTAATTTTCCAATTTAGGTACAAATCCATAGAACTATGAATGTGCATGTGCATTTTCTAGATGCAATCTTTTACCTTAGATTAAAAAACAAGTGACGTAAACAGTAGATTAACAAATAAAAGTGCAAATGGCACAATAAAGTTGTTATTGACTGCATATTTATCTTTATAGAATGATGCGACTCATTTCACAGCACGTAGGTATCCCAACACCTACTTAAAGCCAAACGGACTAGATTTTGTATGTCAATTAAGTCAACCAAGTCAAGAACCTAAATGTAAATGGAGTGAGGTCTTGTGAACGCAGTGGGCACTATATTGTTGCATTTTAATCAATTTTGTTTTATGCAAATCGATGTGTGAAGTGGATCTTCAAACATTCCATAAGAGAATTACGAATCTCTTGCAAGTCGGTCGTCTCGAAACTGCACGGGTATTGCTCAGTTAGTGACTAAAAAAATATATTTAATATAAAAATGCAAAGTTGAAGTGCTAAGTGAATTATTAATATCGCTCATTTCAGTCGCATCGGAACTATTTGTAATTTATAAGCTATGCTAATGATTTTATCTGACCTCGTCACACCTTGATTAAAGGATTCGGTTCCACTTTTGGTACGTTTTAAATAAAATTTATTATGCATTTAAATGTTAGATAATTAAATGTCAATGATGATTCCGAGGTGCTAACCTATGACACATTATTTGATCTAGTTTCAGATCAATAACATAATTTGTGGAGATAACAGGCTGACTGGACGAGGATCTAATAGCTGCTGCGAGTGAATTCTTTAGTGAAAATGGCGAACGCTCTGAAATTTGTAAGTACCAGTTAATTAAATTAATATGCATCGTAACTTATATGCGCAGTTACTTTTTATTTTAAAACGTGTAGAATATTTAAATATTAATTAAAATTAGAACTACTTCTGCCATCGTTTAGAATCAAGGGGATAGTACAAGTTTGGAATGCTTTTACATGGAAAATACAAACACGTTTATGAATTGTATGGTCAAGGGCCTCCTTATCGGGTCTTGAACCTCTCTTTTGCTTTTTGTAGGGTTTTTTCTGATACTTTAAATATCTTAATTTATCTAAGAGGTACAAATATTATTGTTTAATACGAAACATGGCATAATTCAGGGTTTTACCTTGTAAATAATTGATAAAGATTACACACTTATAGGCCTTTATAATGATTTGACATTAGAAAATAATTCGTATTTAAAACAGTGCAGCATATGCATTAAATTCTTACCTAATCGAATCAATATATGTTATTTCCAGGTATTTGTGATTACGTTGTGGGCAGTCATACATTGTTCACCTTATGACGATGGGAAGTACAATCCTAAGAAATATAGAGTATACGATGATGGAGGATATTACAGGCCTTTAGATGAAGGAAAATATATTCCGGGCGACGAAGGAAAGTACACGTACATATACCAGCAAGGTTTATATCCAGAGGATGATGGCGATTACAGATATGTTCATCAGGTCGGACCTAATGGAGGATTTGGAGGCAACGGCGGATTTGGAGGCAATGGAGGTTATGGTGGGAACGGGGGAAATGGCGGTTACGGAGGAAACGGCGGTTACGGAGGAAACGGAGGATTTGGACCAAACGGAGGATTTGGACCAAACGGACCTAACGGCCCACCTGGGCCACCTGGCCCTCCCGGACCGCCAGGCCCTGGTGGTCCAAGACCTAAACCAAATAAAATCGATTACATCGGCGCAAGGACTTATGCCAATAGGTATCCCTACATTCACAAAGTGATCAAGTCTTTAATAGACAGATATGTCTCGGACGAGTCCATTATCTTTGGGAACGAATACGAAGGAAGCGCAAACCACTACAGGAAGGTGTATGCTGATAACGAAATAGCTGTGAAATGCAAATATTTGGAGCCAACGTCAAACCACTCTGAGTTTGTCACTCAGTAAGTAAAAACTCTTTCTTACATTTGTTAACAATAAACTGATAAGTTTTGTTAATGAATTAACCCTGCAATGTTTCTAATAATTTATTGCACTGATGTTAGTCTCTAGAAGTAATTCATTCATATGGGAATATTGATTAGAGTAGTAGTGTAGTATTAATTTAAGACGTGAGGTAGGTGTTTCTATTTTGATCCACAAATGCTTGCATTTCTGAAATAATTTTACACTCATTCGTATTTTAGATTCTCTGATTAATAGGCGCGAAAATGTTTTACCAGCTGTAATTTCCTTTTAATTCCTTTTACTAGAGGCCTTTAAGATGTTGAATCTATATTATTTTGTACCTACTTTCCTGTCATCATCATCTGCCTAGCCTTTTCCCAACTATGTTGGGGTCGGCTTCCACCTACTTTCCTGTATGACTTGGATATCGTTTCTTAGGCGATTCGATGACAAGACAATTTATACACGTCATTTGGTTAAAAAAAAACCATTTACCAAAACGGCACGACTTGGTAAGAATTAAAAAATAAACATACAATGAACACTTTAATGGTAATTTCTTTGTTTAGTCTAAGGTATCTGTGTTTATTTAATTTAACTTAACTAAATAAGTACCTACCTACAAGGAGCGCATCTGATCCTGTACAAACATTGACATAACTAATAACAATGCCCCATCCTCGTCATACACTAAAATATTGGCTTTTATTTGTGTATTAGTTATTATAACTTTGTTATTGGAATTTTGAATCATTTACTTACAGTTTTACAAGATTAATGCTTTACGTGTTTCTGAATTAACGCAATGCTCACACCTGCCACACCTGTGCGCAAGGATTTCGATGGTTTTACTGAAAAATGTATCAATATGAATATACTATGATGATCTTGTACTTTAAGTAGAAGATAACACGATTTTTCTTGTTTAATAAATATTGTAATATTTGACTTCAATATCCATTATGCATTTTAATAAATGCATTTGATTAATATTTTACCTTTTTGCTTTTTCAGGTATCCTCCGACGCTGACGCTTCCTCAAGGTGAAAAATTCGGCTCCTACTACAGTTTTAGAGGCAGTAAGGTTCTAAATACCGTGGAAAACGCTCTAACGAGCAAGATAAAGTTAGAATATGAAGTATTTGTTCGAGTGGTTGATACAACTACAGAGTGAATAACTACGCTCTCCCTCCTTAATGTAATTTAACCGTGATATTTCTGATATTTTACGATTTGGCAATGCTGTAATTTAATATACTTACCTAAGCTGTAAAAATTGAAAATCTTTATTGTTTTATTACTCCTTTAAGGTTCGTGCTCAGATTCTATGCAATGAAAATTTATTTTATTTTATTGATGTTCTTTTGTTAGCCGATGTTATTGTAGGTACCGTAGATGTCATATGATAGTTCATAGTAGATAGTTCCCATAAAGGTTGAATTGCTCGTAGCCTCTTGACCGGGTTGGTGACCGCACAGTTATCAACTCATTCTGTTAACCATGCAGTTTGTGAATGAGCTGTCCCTCAATAACTTTAATTATTGTGATATGTCCATGCCACTCTAAAAGCCCATTAAATAGGGCCGATAAAGAATTGCTTTAATAAAAAAAATTATACACACATACATACACGACACACACACACAACACGTGGTACATTTCACGAATTATAATTTACCAAAATGCAAGAATCAGAAAAGGCTAATTAAATAGCAGTAATTAAGGAATAATCGGTCCATTTTAGAGATAATATTTGCATAAAAGCAATTAAAATAAGTGACCATTACCGAAACATTAATACTTCATAAGATAAGAACTATTAAAACATTAATAAAGTTGATTAAATCTCTTAGCTTATATATTATGTAAATATTATCCTGTTTGAAAATCTAAAATTACCCCTTCTTCTTAGCGTGTCGATAGCAGTCTAAATGGACTCGACCCAGAATTTGGCTAATGGAATTGGAATTTGTTTGGCGCCATCACCACTTCACCAGCGTCCATCAGTTCCTGAACGTGCAGCTGCTAGGACACGCAGGACACGATATTAAGTGTACCGTCGTATGTGAAAAAATAATAAAGTAAAATAAATTGTACATAAAGTTGATTAAATTACAAAACAACCAAAAAATTACTTAATTAGTTACCTACATTTGTTTGTTGCTATCAATACTGTTAGAATGTGACCTGTTTTGAGATTCTGGTCCAAAAAATGGTAATTCCAAAAGGTTTTGGGTTTTTCTCGCATGGAAAATTCTAAGGACCTTCTGTTTCCGTTTTTTTCTACTGTACGGATTTAGGTATTAGATTTTATCGGTCGAACCCAATTACCTATCTATCACCAGTTCTGGCATACTGGAGGTAGAAAAACCCATCTATCTCTAGTTGTAATGTCCCAATAATCTATATCAATAGTAATTTGTATGATTATATTATACTGGCAGTTATGTTTATAATCGCTACCATCAGTAGCGATGTGTCTTTTACTAAAAATAAGTTATTGGGTTCAGCCGATAGTCAACTTCGTTATAGCTTTATCACTAATGTTCATTTCACGTCATAAAACGACGGGGCCTAATACTGTATGTGACTGTTAAATAGTTTCGGAATTGTTGTCAAAAGTGGCAAAACAATTACGAGGTCGACTAAACAGAATCATTTCTGTAAATATGGAATCTCTTTAATAAAATGCCTGAAATAATTAGCAATAATTGAATGTTAGGAAAATTAATGAACCCTTTATCAGTGCAAGTTGACGTCCTTTAGAACAGATCGCTGCTTGAAAAATACAATATGGCATTCCGACACTAGCCATGATGACATTCCAAAGTAATGGCGCATTTCAATATATTTTGCGTTTTTCTGGAAATACACAAAATAAATATTTAAAAAAAGAAAACCACATAAATATCCTAATTTTGCAAAAGGTTACTGTTTAAAGAAAAAGGATACTGTTCTCAAATAATTAATCAGTGATTCACTTTGTACCGAACAGGATAAAGCCTTCGACCTTCAAATAATAATGTAATAAACAGAAATAACACATTCCTTATAACAAGTTTAGACTAAAATGTTACAGATACATTGATTAAAAGAAGCAATCCTAGATGCTTTTGAATACTATATGAGATGAATTTTACATAACGAGCAAAAAACACAAAAGATTGAATATTACTTGTTTCATAAATATTTATGAAGCTTTCGGTTCTGTTTTTGGGCAGAATATGTAAACCGCATTTCCTTCAGCATTTTATTTATTTTCAGAAAAACATCATCAGCATTTTATTTATTATATATATAAATAAATAAAATGCGGAAGGAAAAACAAACGGTTTTGTACACCACAAAAATACATAACAAAAAAAAAACCAGTTGCACTCCAGGAGTGCCGACAGAAGTGAAAACTTGAAAAAGCATAGTAATTTTATAAATATGTTTGAAGGTCATTCTTGCCGGAAATATACCGCGCGTTGATGTCTTTATAATGGCCAAACTTAAGAGCGTTTACGCCGTACGGTATTTCATACAAACTTTCAAGCCCTTATTTTTCGAAATGAATGAACCGATTTTAATGAAACTTAACACGCATAAGCAGGATACAATGGTCTAAAAAGTTAGTAGAGAACACTTTCGAAAAATTGTGTAACAGCCAAATTAGACCGATTTTAAATTTTCTACAGAAACAGAGCTTTTCAGTTATCTTTTTTTAAATAAGACATTTCGAAAATGTTCTTTACTAACTTTTTAGACCTTTGTATCCTGCTTATGCGTATGAAGTTTCATTAAAATCGGTTCATTAATTTCGAAAAATAAGGGCTTGAAAGTTTGTATGAAATGCCGTACGGCGTAAACGCTCTTAAGTTCAATGGTTTTTTTACAATCTCAAAAAATGCCCAACGCGCCTAAAGAAGTTTTCACTTCAAAAAAATCGCTTTCTGCGATCTCTTCTAGGCAACCTTGGAATGGACAGTGATTAGGCTGTTATTGGTGCAAATACTGAGAATCCAACATGCAGCATGTGTTGGGTTACCTAGACGCCTAGCTAGTTCTATATACTCGTACATCGAGAACTTCGGTTAGTTGAAAACTAAGCTGCAGAAAATAATTATGCAGTGAACATTTTTATTGTGTTATTGTTATATCGATTTCATAACGGATAATTAAACAATAATATGAATTACTGAGAAAAGTTTTTATTCCGAATTTCTATCTGCTTTCACTATAGCAAATGATTTAACGTAAAATATGTTTTAGATGGTTGTAATGTCTACTTTTAGGGTTTCTTTTACGATTCTCTTTCACTCGAAACGTTTTGTAACGAGAAAAATAAAGGGGTCACAAGGACAATCAGAAGCTTTATCGTTTCTGATAATATATAGACTGTCGATCAGTTTCTTACTAAAAATAATAAATGGCAGCGGCAATTATGGCAATGTTAGCCAAACGGTCCGCATGGACCGGAGGTTTAAACAAAATATATTTTGAAAAGACATATATTTTGTAGAGGTCAGTGTCAGGTATTGAAATCATGACATTTGTGGTCAATTCTAACTTTGAGAGTTGTATTGATAAGTCTCATGATTATAATTCTGTAAATACATATCTGTTACGGCCGCGACATACGCCTCGACCTGCAATTTGCAAAAAACATTGAAAAAGTTGACTTTCGAGGGCTTTAAGGGCTTTAAAGGTGCCCAAATCTCACACACACTTTTAGTGGGTTAGACTTGTTGTTAACCAATTTAACTTACGTAAAGCATACTAGATATCCAGCTTCTTATAAGGTATATGTAAGCTTAAAATAACGATAGTGACGACCCGATCGAAATGTTAGGTGTCGATTGAGTACAGATTGGATCTCGATAAATCGAGTTCATTTTCAGGACAAAACAAAGAAGTATGCGAGCATCGTAGTTCGTGGCGTTCTGTTAAAAACCTTGACAGTTTAAAAAGTGATTGCGGTAGGCTGTTTCTTTTTAGTAAAGATCTTGTACAAAATCCTGTTATGAAAATGGTTAGTGAAAAACTAAGTGAAGCTATTAAACCTTCACACTGAAAGAAATAAGCAGTAAATAAAAATGAAAAAACATTGATCTGAACTGCTTTTAACAGTTCCATATGAGCCTAACGTACAAAACAGTATTTTTTACTGATCCGAAAATGTTGTGCAAAATGTTACCATCATGACAGTGGACTTTAACATTTTAAGTAGCTAAAAGGTCACTAAATTAACTGTTTTATTTATTTGGTGATATCTTTCAAATCATTGAAATTTACTTACGTTACAGTAATGGTGATTTTCCTGTTTTTTTACTGTATTTTTCAGTGAAAATAGTATGTTCAATCATTAAAAGTTACTGTTTTGTCTTTAACCACTCACGCGGCCATAACCACGAGCAGGTATTGAGGAAAATGTTACATACGCTCGAAAACCAAGATCGGCCATTGAAAAAACTGCGACAGCAAGCATTTTCCACACCGCAGTATTTTATTTTTAGTAATTTTGTCTATGGGAGTATTGCTCACGTTCCAGGTTCTTTAGTCGAGTGGTTAGATGAAGTACATTTGTGCCAAAGGCCGTGTGGTTATATCGGCATTACGAAATAAGTTATCTGTAGTTGAAAATCTTTAAATAAACAAATGAGACGGCGATGACGCATGCGTAATTTGATACTCGCGTGATGTTATTGTTATTGTATATCAAAACTTTGGAACAACAATGGTATGTATTATATGTCATTCGATTCAGTATGAATGGGGCTATTTTTTAGGTAAATAAAAAAATAGGGTCATCGCTTTCGATTTTGAAATAATATTATTTTAATTTTTAATTGTCGTAATGTAAACAAACATTAAAAATAAACAATTATTAAAAAAAATCAAAGTCTCTTAATGTTACGGAACAAGTTTTGTTATCTACACTTGTCTATCCACTTGAAGAAACAGCCATTAGTTTAACAGCGGTCCATAGAATTTTTTTCTGTACGAGTCGTGTATAAGTGGCGAGGGCGCTCCGCGGCGCGTCGAAAAAAATGTGCTAAAAACATACTTGCGTATAGGAAGGCGTTACCGCGGGGTACTTGCGCGTGAGTGGTTAACTGTTTAACAAACATTTCTTCTTACTGTATAAAGTCAGTAAGTCTTAATCATAAAATCGCTTTAATGTGCTGTAGTAAGAAATTATTTTCTTCGGTGCAGTGAAGCTTGCCAATACTTTACCACCGATGGTCAAAGTTCGTTACATTGACCATCGGTGTTAAAAGTATTTGTTGCACACACTTTTTCTTCAATTTCACAACTCTGTTTCTAAATCTTGTGTTGACCAATCATAGAGTAAAATCAAAGCCTCGCAGTATGAGTGAGATTATGAATGTGAATGATTCTAAGCAATGACCATAGCAAATTCCTAGCTGTATAAATGATGAAGATACTTAGACTTAGTTAAGTTTCGTTGTGCTGGTGCGAATTAGGGTCGCAAGGTCAACTCCGGCAACCATTAAAAATTTCGCATTTATTGAGAATTTGGCACTAAAAAAGCTCCAATTTATGATTATTATAATATTTTGAATGATTGACTTAATCTTTATCTCCAATTCTGAAAAATAAAGCAAGAGTTTAACTTGGTCGTGTACCTAAATCAATAGATGTCTCTCACAATGATCAATTTAAGCTATAACATTAATGTATTTAAGAAATTTTATTTATTTTGCTTTATAACGAGCTGATCTCATGAAGTTATCCTTCAGTACCTTATTGGTATGGAATCCAAAAAACATGAATACAAAAGCATCGATAAAGCCACCTTGATCTTAACTGAAAATAATGGTTCCCAGACATAAATTTAACCCAAATTTGGGCGTATGAACTACGATATATTGGAAGGACAGTTTGTTTGCCTTAAATGAATAGAGTTATCAGGCTATAACAACATGCCCTCGTTATTTATGTTAATGTAGTTCTAATTTTAGTAAGAAGATACCACTGTTGTCGAGTTCCGGCAAAAGTATTTGTACAGTGGGCGACTGATCTATTCTTGTTTTGGGCGCGATCAGTTGTATATTATATCACATAGCGGCCCAAATAAGCCCCGCAAACGACGCCTTCACAAATAAAATTTACATTTTTGCTATTTAAACGGAGGTATTGTTGCAATAAATACTCCATTTTCGATTTTGACGATCGTATATAAAGAAACGATGGGTGTTTCGGCTTTATTACATTGTAAAGAAGCTACGAGAAACAATGAAAACGATTACTGTGAGTAGGCAAAAGGGATTAAATTAATAATTGATAAAAATCAACACATTTTCACTGTTTAAGTGGAATAACAAGAACTCGTAAATCAAATCAAATTATGTTGGCGATTTTATGATATCAGTTATCGATTTATTAGTAGGTATCTAGTACCTGCTAATTAACCGATAACTGATAGGATAGAAAAATAATGCAATGGCATTAAGATAAAATTGAATTTGACCGATTAACAATAGTTAATAACACCTTCTAAATCAGTTACTTTAGATACTTAATTGGCTTCTATGAAAACTATACCTTAATATTACTAGCAATCCCATAAATGCTCGATGTTAAAAGACTGAGTATTTTTTATATGCCTAAGCGGTCCTTTGACAGGGTTAAAGGACCTTGTAGGTTAGATGCCATCATACCCAGTAAATTCGTCTTAAGATTAAGCCTGCTCTTGGGCGCTGGTTTTAACATACACACCGGTTCTGTAAGTGCTTTATTTCCAGTAGGTAACATAAATCTGTATATATCAAAATATACATATTTATGTTATAGGGTTCGGGGCGAAGATAAAGTTTCTTAATTTTTTTAACAGCGATTTCCTTTTCGGTGATCATAGGGAAGTAATTTTATTCTTGGCAAGTTCAAAATAAATTCCAATAGGTTGAAATTCAAAAGGCATTCAATTACAATTTACAAACTAACACTAAAATATATATACATATTATATACAAGTATATAATAAAACAATAAAGAAAAAGGGGGGAGCCCATTGGACATCAAAAAATTCGTCCGCATCGCTGTCAATGGGACTTACCCCATGACAGCGATGTGGACGAATTTTTTGGCCAAAAGGCTCGTAGCATTAACTCGTTGGATGGCAATGCTGATTACTTGGGCTAAAAATAGGCCCGCTCTCAGTCACGTCAATTCAAAAGGCACTTCTTTTGCAATTTTGCACCTTGTTGCTTTAAAAAGCATAGGTACCTACCTATATCCAATACCCCTCGCCAGTATTTTTTAAGGTAATAACTTAACACCTCCTGAAACTTTTTTCTCCACTCTATGTCGAACGGCAACACAAAACGATTTGGTATACAAATCGGCTAGGCAGTTCTAAAATGTTACAATTTAATAATTTACCTGATTTTTCTATTTAATTATTTTTTTATTTAGTTCACAGTTCTGGCCCTGGTTGGTGTCAGCTTATCTCAAGCTGATAATGATGGTCGGTACCACCCTGAACTTGGAGGAAGTTACAAGAGCCTGGCGCAAAGGAATGGCAAATACGGTTCGATCTTCAACGCGTTCCAGCAGCCGTCGTACCATCAGGCGCTCAATCGGGAACTATTGTCTCCAGCGGCCAGCTATGGCAACAGGTGAGAAAAACTTGTGTTATTTATTGCCATTTGGACGAAAGTATTAACGCTTTTTATAAACTTGAAACGCAGAATCCGATAGTACCTAATTATTTTATTTAGAAAAATATGCTGCTCAAGTGCTTACCTACCTACCTATCATTTATGTTAGGTGATGTTAAGATTATCGAAACACCTATTGATTAGGAAAGGCAGTCATTGGCTGATCTGCGTGAAATAATAATTATTCTAGGTATAATTACGTGCTTGATAAAGTGTCGTTTGTAGCTCTGCTGGTGAGTGTACGAACATTTTTGGCTTTTTCATCATTTATAAAATCACCAATTGATTAGGACTCTAACTTAAGCTATGGATGAGCAGAGAAATGTTCTTTAGATAAAGATATGAAGAATAAAATATAAATTGCATTTTAATTTCTTCAGTCTGATGGTTGTATTTTAGAAATAAACACAGCTATCTCGACTTCATCACTATGTATAAAAACAGGAATCAAATGCATTTAAATGTCATGCAGGAAGCACCTACATTTGCATAGTTCAGTGGGATTAGGATTGAACTCATGGCCTTTAGGAGCCTATGTTCCAATACTTAGATATCTGCCATTTGTTAATAAATTAATCAGATGGCAAATGTATGTATTAGGCAGGTGTATCAATTACGATATTGTTATTAATAGGTGTGATAAATACGTTTTGGAACCAAATTACTGCCATGGCCTTTGTATGTTATTGGGGGTTAGTGTCGATTTTAGTCGGGGGGTTGAATGAGATTGTATTGTTTAGTAATAATAATATATTTATTTATTCAGACAACCAAGCAAGGCACAGCGATTTTTCAGCGGTTTGTTTAGATAAAGTCACTAATAATGTTAGTCACTAATAGGTACAGAGCCAAATACATGTCAATATTTTTTAAAGGTATCTAAATAAAAACTGCAATGACGTGGATGACTTCAAAACATACTTTTTAATCAAAATCACACCAGCCGGACGATTCTGTAAAAATCTCACCCTGAAAACTTAGGTGAAGTGAGTTTGTTTTTGCTAGGAATTGACACTATTGACAGCTCATTCCACGCTCACTTCACCTAAGTTTTCACGGTGAGATTTTTACAGAATAGCGCACCGCTGATCGTATTACGTAGATATTTCTTAAACACTGTTTTGCCCATAAAATGTCTGTTAAAAACTTGGAATACAAAGAAAGACGTCGACATTTCCATTTTTTATAATATCTCAGCAGATCGTGTTATGATGATAATATGTGTTTTCTGATATGATCTTGATGGATACGAGGAGTTTCGTAAATCCACGTTGCCAGCTCGCGCCAACGTGACAGATGATATTTCCCATGACAGTTCAAGGACGTGTTACGAATTCTTAATTAAGGCGTTATTCACGGTGCTTTCCAAAATTATCCTGATGATTAATTTTATTTACATGTCAAATCCAGTTTAGTTCCACAACAAGCTTACAAAAAAAAACAAGAAATAAAACTAAGTTAATGTGTCAGCTTTACCATTGTTTGAATACAGAAACAGTGTGGTAGAGATTTTAAGTATATTATAAAGAAGTAATACTCTTCAGTGTTCATTATGCTTGAACGTATTTTATTTACATTTATTTATTCGTTACAGTGTTGAACAAGCCAGGCTCCCTGCAACAGTGACGTACCGCACTCCAGTGACTACTGTTGCGTCAACTTACCGGCCGTTCGTGTACTCTACACCTAAGCCTTTCGCCTCGAGCACCAGGTCTCCTGCAGCAATTTATCAGAAGTCTGTTCCTGACGCTGCTGCAACTGTCATCAGGGAAGACAGAACCTTCGATGAAAACAATTACCACTACGCATACGAAACCAACAATGGAATTGCTGCTGAAGAGTCCGGCATTGTTGAAGCATCCCAGAACGGAGTCGGTGGCGGAACCAGGGTCAAGGGATTCTACGAATATATAGGCGATGATGGTCTTAAATACAGGGTTGACTACACCGCCGACGAAAACGGTTTCAGAGCAAGCGGGGCACATCTGCCCAAAGCTCCCTAATCAAATTAGTTATATTTAAATTAAATCGATGTAAAATATTTCGAGATCACGAATTAAAACCTGTAAAGCATCTTGTTATTTTATTACTCTCAACAACTGAGATATTTTAAGTTTTATATCCCTACCTGTGATTTTATGGGTCTGTAGGCGGGGCCATATCCTTTACCTTACAAAGCAATACTCGTCTCAGTTTATTGGGTAATTAAAAAATGTAAAGGAAAAGTATTACAAGTATTCTTAGAATTAAACTTTTAGATCTGAATTCGATATGAAAGGTGACAGGATTGGATTGATGAACCAATGAACAAGTAAAACAAATAACCGATCATCAAATAAAAATCTTTGAATTTTGACCGTTTGATAGTGACACTAGAAATTGAAACTAATTTTTGTGGCATTTTTGTTGTCTGAGTCACTTGCTTTGTCTCTCTGTCTGCTTCTTGCTGGTAGTTTTACTAGTCTGAGTTGGTTGATTTATCCACAGTATCTAATATTATTCTAATGGAAGTCTAAGTGATTCTTTAACTAATTATAATGAATGCATAATGACAGCATAGTGATTTTTTTGAGTTTTGGGTAGGTACTTCGTTTTAAAATCTTTTAGCTAAAACCTAGTGTACGAAAATGAGAATTCTACGGTTTTAAGTTTTTAGGCACCTATCAATTATAGTATGGGCAGACAATGGGAATTTTGTACTTCTCTCTGGTTATCAAGTTACAGATACTAACAGAGACCTGTCTACGAGATCAAGTAGGTTATAGTCTACATCGTAAAATTTCGGGAAACCCAATTCTATACAATCTTAATTTAGTATCTCTATTTGCCCTTCTTCGCATAAATCACGATTATTCGATAAGTTTATAACGTCAAATATCGATTAGGTATCTTTTACATTCACTTTAAAAACATTTATTACATCAGGCTCAAGTTCAATATATCAGCCTGTCACTTTTTTGTTTCACATTCTTGTTTTTTCAAAGAGTGCAAAAAACCGCAAAACAAATTATTCATACCTATCAACTAATACAATGACTAATGAAAAACTAGAGAAGATTGAATGATTAATTGTGTCCGTTCATGAAGCTAGAAATAAAGAGATTAAAAACAATATAAAATAATAAATGTTAAAGCTTTGCTTTGATTAAATGTGGTTATAACTGGAAGTCTTAGAGGTTGTTGGCGCCATGTGGTATATTAATGAAATACTTAATTCTAAAGTCATAGTTTAATAAATGTGAGCCCATTTAATAAACTAAATTAAATAAAAACGAGTGGATTGCTAGAAACGTGACAAAAAGAAATCAACCCATGGGAAAGATTTGCTTTAAAGCTGGGCGCAGCTTTAGCTACTTCGGATGGCGCTATGCAATGTAGAGAGAACTGAGGTTTGATAATGCAAAAAAAAAACTTTTTATTTTGTAGTTACCTGTCCTGTCCGTCTTACTGACAACGTACAAGAGGCGGGAATGCCCTATCTCCCCAAGTTCCCCAAAATGATATTTCCATTGCATACATTTATTCACAACGTCCCCAAAATATAAACTTAATTTATTTGTAAAGTTTATTTATTTATTTATTTAATTTTTATTGCATTCATGTCGTTTACAAGGCTGTTAAGAATTAAATATAAGATTCGTACATGAACCCTGCTAGGGCACCGCAACATTATGTTTCTTAATTATAAATTAAATTATTATTGCATGCATTATTATACAAAGTTATTTACTAATATATTATTACATTTTTAACGACATCATTTCATTATTAATTAATTTATTATTTGATGTCTTTATTCAATTTCTACATTATTACATTGCGTCAATCTTCAAATAATCTAAAATATTGATTTTACAGAATGTCAATTTGTTAAAAACTCATTTAGGCTATAATAACACTTCTGTGTTAGGTGCAGTTTAAGTGGTGTACTGGTGGTCGCAGGAGGTGGAGACACTACGCAAGGCGTGCGTCGATGCGCGACACCTTTACACCAGGCACCGCAGGCTCCGCATTCGCCCTCCGGATGCGGAAGCCACGGAGGCGGAGCTGTACGAGGGGTACAGAGCGGCGAAGACCGCCCTCCAAGAGGCTGTCCAGCGGGCCAAGGATGTGGCCCGCGAGGAGATGGTGGAGACTCTGAACAGAGATCCGTGGGGGCGCCCTTATAAAATGGTGCGGAATAAACTCCGCACCTGGGCCCCCCCGCTGACGCAGAGTCTCCGCCCCCAGCTGGTGGAGGAGGTGGTGAGCGCTCTGTTCCCTTCACGGGGGGAGCACACTCCCCCGCCCATGGCTCCGCCAATTGCGGTGCCCGAAGCGGACCACGCGGACGACGATGACATCCCTGCTGTGACCGGGGTAGAACTGAGAGCGGCGGTAGGAAGGCTGAAGGCCAAAAATACCGCCCCAGGACCCGACGGCTTGCCAGGTAAAGCCTGGGTCCTGGCCTCGGGGGCTCTCGGGCCTCGACTGGAGGCGTTCTTAAGCGCATGTTTGGAGAGAGGCCAGTTTCCACGCCGTTGGAAGACGGGGAAGCTGGTCCTCATTCGGAAGCCAGGGCGCCCTGCGGACTCTCCGTCCGCATTCCGGCCCATCGTGCTGCTCGACGAGGTCGGCAAGCTCTTTGAGAGAGTGATTGCGGGCCGCCTCGTCGGGCACCTGGTGAGGACGGGGCCGGATCTTGCGGACAGCCAGTTCGGTTTCCGCAAGGGGCGCTCGACGGTGGACGCCATCATGCGCGTGAGAGCCCTCACGACGGGGGACGCGGTGTCCCGGGGTGGGGTCGTCGTGGCGGTGTCACTCGACATCGCCAACGCGTTTAACACCCTGCCCTGGAGCACCATTGTGGAGGCACTCCGGTATCACCGGGTGCCGCCCTACCTCCGTCGAATAGTCGAGGCGTATCTGACGGAAAGAGCCGTCAGCTACCCCGGTCGCGATGGGGAGTGGAACCGGCGAGAGATGTCGTGCGGTGTCCCACAGGGATCGGTCCTGGGGCCGCCTCTGTGGAACATCGGGTACGACTGGGTGCTGCGCGCCGACCTCCCTGATGGCGTCAGCGTGGTTTGCTACGCTGACGACACGCTGGTCCTGGCGCAGGGGAGGTCGCATCAGGCGGCGGCCGACGCGATGACACGCGGGGTTGCGATAGTCGTGGAGAGGATCCGGCAGTTGGGTCTCGAGGTGGCATTGCACAAGTCCGAGGCCATGTCGTTTCATGGGCCCCGGAACGCGCCGCCATCGGGATCCCAACTAACGGTAGGAGGGGTTCACATCGGCGTCGGGATGACGATGAAATACCTGGGTCTCGTCCTCGACAGCCGGTGGAACTTCGTGGAGCATTTCCGACGTTTGGCCCCCAAACTGGAACGGGCCGGGGCCGCCTTCAAGCGGCTCTTGCCCAACCTGGGGGGGCCAAACGCCTCCTGCCGGAGGCTTTACGCGGGGGTCGTGCGGTCCATGGCCATATACGGAGCCCCGGTGTGGGCGCGTTCACTGCGGCGGCGAGCCGCCCACTACCAGAACGCGCCCCAGAAGGTGGTAGCCATAAGGGCTATCCGGGGCTACCGCACGATCTCTGGCGAGGCGGCAAGCCTCCTTGCCGGACTGCCGCCATGGGATCTGGAGGTGATAGTCCTCGCGCGCCTGTATGAGTGGCGCGCGGAGGCACTACGCCGGGGGGAGGATCCGCTTCCGCGGCAAATCGCTGCGGAGCGGACGGATCTCCGGCGCGATCTCATGGCGGCATGGAAAGAGCGACTGTCGCAACCCAGCGCAGGGCACGCCGCGATAGCGGCGATAAGACCCCTCTTTGAGGAGTGGCTAGAGAGGCGCCACGGCGCCCTCACCTTTCGCCTGACGCAGGTCCTCACCGGACACGGAAGTTTCGGGAGGTTCCTGCACATCATCAGGCGGGAGGAAACGCCCGGGTGTCACCATTGCCAGGATCGCCCAGAGGACACGGTGGAGCACACGGTGGAGGTCTGCCCCGCTTGGGCGGAGCACCGCCGTGTCCTCGTAGAGGCGATTGGCAGCGACGGCGACCTCTCGCGTCCGGCCCTGGTGCAAGCCATGGTCCGGGGCGAGAGGGAGTGGGAGGCAGTCACCTCCTTCTGCGAAGCAGTCATGCTAGCGAAGGAGGTGGCGGAACGGCTCAGGGAGAGAGCCTCCCGTCCCAGCCGCCGCGGGAGACGCTCCGGGCGTCGGGAGCCGCGTGACGACTCCCGGCCACCGTAGGCGCGGGCCTGCGGGCGGAGAGTAATGGGTAGCTCACCGCCCGATCAGGACCAGGCCCGTGCCGGACGGCGCGTACGTGTTCCACGCGCGCCTCAAAGAGATGTCAGCATCGAGGAGGGGCCCCTTAGGGCCGAAGCCTGCCGGGTCAGCGGGATTGTCCGAAAGGGTTACCGCTGGCCCGGAACATAAAGGGCTAAGGAAGGAACACGGGTGGGTTTTAGTCAGTAAGAGTCTGACACTCCCTTCCGCTCCACCCAGAGCGGGAGGAGTCATTTGATGATTTCCCATCCTCAAAAAAAAAAAAAAAAAAAAAAAAAAAAAAAAAAAAAAAAAAAAAAAAAAAAAAGGTGCAGTTTAAGTGCGTTTATAAATTTATTGTCAAATTCAATGTCTTTAATCTCATTGGGTAATTTATTATAAATTTTTATGCACATTACAAGCGGTCCTGAGTGAAACATAGCTAGTTTTGAACTCGGCATTGCTAATTCATTTTTTACTCTCAAGGAGCGTTGCAGCGGTCTTTGATTCTTAGCTACAGGGAATAACGACGCATGTTTTCTAACAAACTTGCTTACTTCCATAATGTAAATGCTTGTTAAGGTGAGCATTTTATATTTAATAAAATAAGGTTTACAGCTTTGCATTTGGTCTATATTCGCAAGAATACGAGGCAACAATACGAGGATTGGTCAAGTTCACACTTGACCAATCCTCGTATTGATGTGTCCACAGGTCCACTCACTGATTTTCTAATAATCAGTAAATAGTTAAAAGTACTTATTTTGAAAGTGTATAATTTGTTATATAATGCGTTTTTAGATGTTTTCGAGTTATATCCAGGGTGTGTTTTGTGAATCAAGCTTAAATTGCAATGAACAGATTACGTTTTTTTACCTCATTGGTTCTTTCAAGAAATAAAAAATAACTAATAACTAACTAACTAACTAATTGTTTGCTAAGTTTGCTTGGATCTTACTCAAACTATTCTTACAGTTGCATTAATTTGTGGATAACGATGCTGGTTGCGTTATTACTTAAGTGTCTTATAAAATATCTGTACCTAAATATTAAGCATTGCGCAATTGTTTGTTATCCTGAAGAAATAAAAATAAAATAAAATAAATAAAAAATAACATTAGGTAAACAATACGTACGTAAACATAGATTCGGCGACTGTACTATTCACGATTTCTGTCAAGACAGAATCGTACAAATTTTAGTTAACAATAAAAGCTTTGGGGAACTTGGAACTTGGGGAGAGAGGGCATCACCCCAAGGGACTATGCTTGAACTTATTCTGTTAATTTATAAAGTATTTTGCCCAGTTTGATTATTAAAATAAGGGGAATTTTTAACTGCACGTATATTTAGAAATTTAAGCAAACAAAATTTCTCCACTAATAACCAACTGCATATCAAATAAATGACTGTACTACAAATTAACTACACTACACACTAAACCAACATAATATACAAAAGTAACACATTTGTAATGACAACTTAGGATGCAAGAGCGAGTGAAGCGAGCTTGGGACTTGGGGCAACCCGACACCGACAGGTTAGGTTCGAAGGGGATGACGGGGGCTCGAGTGAGCGAGCAAAGTGAGCGAACGAGTCCCCGTCATCCCCTTCGTGTTAGGTTCCTTTAAACCCTGTAGACAGAAATAGGGGCCCCGCGAAGCGGGGCTCCGTCGACTACGCCTAACCACATATTTTTGTAGATAAAAAAAAACCTTTGGGATTTTTTTTCTCGGCCACTATGATTTACTTTTAGTTAACAGATAGTCATTCAATAACAGTTAAGCTTGAAAAATCTAACAGTATAGTATAATTGATTTATTTGATGAGCAAATTTAGTGTGCAATTCAGTATTTTTGTTGGTAATTTCGAATATTTTGATTGAAAAAAGGGGATTTACAGTTAAAGTATTAAATACCACCCTTAAAATAATACCTCATTTTTTTGGATGGGAAAGCATCAAATCCCCTCCCGCTCTGGGTGAAGCGGAAGGGAGTGTCAGACTCTTATTGACTAAAACCCACCCGTATTCCTTCTTTAGCCCTTTATGTTCCGGGCCAGCGGTAACCCTTTCGGACAATCCCGCTGACCCGGCAGGCTTCGGCTCTAACGGGCCCCTTCCCTGATGCTGACATCTCTTTGAGGCGCCCGTGGAACACGTACGCGCCTTCCAGCACGGGCCTGGTTACACTCCGCCCGTAGGCCCGCGCCTACGGTGGCCGGGAGTCGTCGCTCGGCTCCCGACGCCCGGAGCGTCTCCCGCGGAAGCTGGTACGGGAAGCTCTCTCCCTGAGCCATCCCGCTTCCTCCTTCGCTAGCAAGACTGCTCACTCCGAACCATGGCTTGAACCAGGACCGGACGCGAGAGGTCGCCGCCGCTGCCGATCGCCTCTGCGAGGACACAGCGGTGCTCCGCCCAAGCGGGGCAGACCTCCACCGTATGATCCACCGTGTCCTCTGGGCGATCCTGGCAATGGTGACACCCGGGCGTTTTCTCCGGCCTGATGATGTGCAGGAACCTCCCGAAACATCCGTGTCCGGTGAGGACCTGCGTCAGACGGTAGGTAAGGGCACCGCGATGCCTCTCTAGCCACTCCTCAAAGAGGGGTCTTATCGCCACCATCGTGGCGTGCCCTGTGCTGGGTTGCGACAGTCGCTCTTTCCATGTCGAATATTTTATTGACCGTAAATGTTGCATCTTGGTAATTAATACATATTCAAACATTATGACAATATCAATGCCATCTTGCGTAAAAATAAGGATTGGATTGATATAAAAGTAAACAAAATCTCATCAATAAATATCAGTTCACTAATAGATCTTCATATCTACTCTTCTATCTATAAACACTTAAAAAACTATTAAAAATGAAATTCGCTGTAAGTGACATTACCTTTGTTTTGTTTTCTAGTGTGAGTGAATTATTTCTGGTGATCTATACCTACCTGTTATTTCTTTTAGCTTGTATTCGCCGCCGTATTGGCCATCTCCGCCGCCGCCCAGTTCCCTGGTTTCGGCAGCCAGTCCCGCTTGTCTCATCCGCCGCCGCCTCCCAAGCCGGTTGCTAGCAACCGCGTTGCCAGCAGCGACCAGGCCGCCAACGTCCTCCACTACGAAAACGAGGCCAACCCTGACGGCAGCTACAGATACAAGTTAGTACATACAAATGAACTGTGAAACTCTTATCTATCTTAAAAGCTATTAAAAATCTTATACATAGAACCATCTACACAATTAATGAATACTGTTAACTTTACAGAGTCCAGATCGACAACGGCATCGCTGCCGAGGCCCAGGGCACTCCTCGTGACTTTGGAGGAAACCCCCCTGTAGCCCCCGTCGTCTCCCAGGGATCCTTCTCCTGGACCTCCCCCGAAGGTCAGGTCATCGTCATCACATACATCGCTGACGAGAACGGATACCAGCCTTCTGTAAGTTTACGGATTAATTTATACAGCAAATGAATAAAGATGATTCACTGTAACATAAAATAGATTTAACACCAATTCATTAAAATTAAGGTCAATCGATATTCATCATTATAAAAACGAATATGAGTTTTTGATAATTTGGCAAAAACTCCAAATGTCAGACCTTCCGCAATTAGCAAAAAAAAACAATCTAAACATGTCCTAGCATTAAGTGATATAAGATCTAAAGAGATTATCAAACAGGATGCATGGCAGAAAAAGACCGTTTGCTAGAAATAGAAATGCCAGTTTTATAAAGTGGAGATTGTTGGTTCACATACCATTTTAGGTGAAATATACTGATACAACTTTAGACTTCAATACTTGCTCTTACTTTCACTAGCTAGACTAATCCTTGTTTTTTTGCTTCCAGGGTGACGCCATCCCCACGCCTCCCCCTGCTTCGGACGTTGGCAGATCAATCAGTAATTCTCTTCAGAACTCCCAGTACCGGAGGGCGTAAACGAAAAACTTAAGCCAATGTAAATCAACCTCTAGACTTTATTTATTTAGTATTATAAACTTTTGAAAATAGGTGCATTTTGTACATAATTATTCTTTATAATGACGCTCAAGCGATGACGTTGTTACCTATTACCTAAAACACTGTCTTGTAAGCAGGATGTGCTATTTAAATGGGTTTTTATTTTATCATGGTCTAAAATGTAAAAAACAAGGTATTGATTTCCGTGATTAAATAAGAACGAACTAATTTGACATTTTATTATATTTCCAACGGTTTCCTTAGATTGAACAAATTGATTACGATTTTTTGTTTAAATTAGATCATTTGCCGTGTTGTGATAAAATTCAATAAATCCTAATGGAACTTGATTTGACCCACACTTAGCAAAATGGTTATGCATAAGGTCCAAAGAAGCCAGAGGCCAAAGAATTCTCACCAAAAATCAAATTCAAAATACCTACACGAAAAATTGCGCCAGATTACGATATTTAAAGAATTCATAATATCGATGAATTTAGTCATGCATAATTGTCTCGTATTATGATAAAATTAGTATCGACAGAAATCGAATATGTGAGATATATTTGAATATAAATTGTTGTCAATTATTAATTTCCTAAAATGACAAAGAGATAACTAATAAAGTAATATGACAGAACCATTTTTATTCAATTTGTACGCCTCAGTCATAATAAGGTAAAAATTCAATCACTGCAATAATTCCGTTTTCTACGGATAAGTGGAATACTAAATTTTGATAAAAGAAAACTACGTGAAAAAGAAAATGAAAACGACAGTATTCAAGTTTTTCATAAATTGTATCTCTAAAAATAGTTCAATACAAAGCATGTTTTATCCGTGGTAAGGCTCATAATGGCGGTTGTATCATAAACGGAACCGGAACAATGAAATAGAAGAGAAAGCTTAGATAAATCCAACTCAATACTTCTGAATTTTACTTTTGAAATCTAACTTAATACGGTGTATTTTAACGGGCTACCTATTTCAAATTTTATTAAAAAGGTATAGCCCCGTGACTGGCAAATAGGCGGATGGATAGACACACGGGCTGAACTTTAGAAATTGGGTCCCATTTTCCCCCTTTGTGTACGGAACCTAAAAACGGGAGTAGAGATTTTTAGTCGTATTGACGTTCTAGCGGCGTCTGCGCGTATCTGGCTTATGCCTGGCGTTTGAGAGGAGTTTGCCGTCTGCAAGGTTTCTACGAGTGGTTTACGAGGGGTCTATGAGTTGTAATGGAAGGGTCTACGATTGGCTGACGAGTGGTTTACGATTTGTCTATAAGGTATTTACGAGGAGTCTACTTGGCGTTTGCATGTACGTCTGTAGCGAGTAGATGTGACGCCTACGAGGACTCAACAAGAGATTTAAGAGGGGCTACGAGGTCTATGAGGGATCTGCCCTACCCCTCTTCTTACCCTTTTAGAATCCTCCATGATGAGGTTGTACTAGGGATCTAATACGTGGTCTACGAGTAGTCTACGACAAACCCATGAGGCGCCTACGAGGGGTCTACAAAAGATCTGAGAGGGGGCTATGAGAAGGTATATGAGGGATCTGTTTGTAAACAGCAAAAAAAGTAGCTTCTGCGCTCTCCAAGGAACATAGTCCATAATCCAAGTTACTTTGTCAGTAAAATTGATGAATAAAACTAATCTCTATCTTTCTCTTAACACTTCGCGGGACACTTAACGCCTCTCGACGTAATAACAATAAAACTTCTATTGTGTCCCGTTCAGTGTCCTTCAATGTGTTAATATGCAAACAGGACTACGGGAGGCACTTGTTAATTAAATCGTAATCTGATTTCATCAATGCGATGATACTCTATATGTTCGGGTCATAAAATCATAAACATAAAAAGTCAATACACTCAAAGTAATGGAATAATTATGTAACGAAAACCACGATTGAGCTTCACCCAATAACTAAACTCTTTCATTTGTTTTAGTTAATTCTTAAGTACTAATGTCAAAATAACATAACGTCACCCCTATATTCCAAGAGCGTGTAGTTAAAGGTGTACAGTATGTTACTATGTTACAACATTTCGCAATATACCTCCCATATTCTGTTTGTGTATCCTATGTCGAGATATTTTAACTTTCTATTTTAGCAAACAAAATACTAGTAAATAATTACCACTTTATAATGATTAAGTCACTTTTAAAGTAAGCTTATTTAATATTATAAATAACGCAAGGAAAAAACAATAGCCAAAACCTATTGCGTAGGTACACTAGTAACATTTCTGAATTTTATAAGGGTAAACACTAGCTGTGCCCGCGACTTCGTTCGCGTGGATGTCGAAAAACAATAATGTGCCTCTTTACTAATTGTTTTTCTACAATGAATGTAGCCTAAGTTACTCCTTATAATATCAACTATCAGGCAGTAAAAGTCTCGTTAACATCGGTCTAGATATTTCGGAGAATAGCCGAAACAAAAGGCGGCAATTCGGTATGTAAAGAAAAAAAATCCTACGCTGATTCCAAAACCATTTCGAGCTTTTAGGATTCTTAACCTTATTTTTGTATTTTTAGTGCTTAAAATTACAAGATGAAGTTTATTTTAACATAAATACATAATACCACTTGACTTTCATTTGACCTCCAAATGACGTCAAAAGTAAGTAGATTGGAAATACTTTCGTTGCCTCATAACATCATATGATAAAAAAAAATCAAGTCATATACTTAATGTCAACTATAGGGATGACCATAATAATAATTATAATGCAGTCATGCGAAAATTTCGGCCTTTGAATCGATTAAAATCAAACGTTGAAAATCAATTCACACAAAAAATCTAAATCCCGAATTCCGAATGATCGTTAATCAATCTATTGATAGCTTAAATAAAATGCATTCCCTTTAACCTCTCACGTGGCCCTCTCCCCGCGAATATAGTTTTGAAAGTATAGTTTCTGACGTTTCATAAGTGCCCATGTAGGTTTATGTGAAATAAAATATTTTTATTTTTTGATTCTGAAAGAAATCACTCACAGTCGTGCACCTCTAGGTACATAGTAGATACCTAGATACTATCCATCATCACTCGGCAGCAGTACCCACTAAACTCGCATATCTAGCGACGATTAACTATAATCGAGTTACTAATTTCAAAATCAATCAGTTTAAAGTATTAAGTAAATGGTCGATTATGTCGACCATTCCCACCTCTAAAACTGTCAAGTGTCATGCTTGTTTCTGATGTCAAGCAAAAAACGTCAAATTGAGGATTTTAATTATTGTGTTATACGTGGCAAAGATATTGTACTCTTCAGCCTACTTTTGAAGTAGAGTTTAGAAAATTAATTTAAAATTAATGACTGCTTATAAAACCAAAATATTGAAATTAGGTGCTTAAAATAACGAAATCTATAAATTAAAAATATACAAAAAAAATTCCTGAAAAAACTTTACGTAACCAATTCGTAATTTTAAGAACGTTCAGAGTCTGATTTCAGTCTCAATCTGGCAAAATCTTAACTAATTTCTCTACTAGTTTCTGATAGTGATTGTCGCTGAGATAAGATTGCGACTAGATTTTGAACGTTATTAATTATGGGAATTGGCCTTCTGATATGTAGTAAGTATATACTTTCATATGCATTTAATAAAAAGCTGTTTTTTGACATTAAAAAAGGACACTCAAATTTTATTCATTTGTATGTATTATGTATAGAAGATTACAAAAGAAACTAAATATAGAGCGGATTTTAAATACTCATGTTTATTCAATAAAGCTTCCATCGTTTGATTAATTAAATACTCATAAATCATCACGCAATGGTGTCTAGGACACGTAAACTAAATTGGCAAAGACCAAGAACGAGGCACTAACGTTTATTGAATTATTGAAATTTAGGCACATTTAGTTTCCTCACCGTCAACATAAAAAAAATGTATGGATTGTTATTGTTTCATGATTAATGATAATATTTGACATTAAATTTGCATATACTAAACATAAATTATAATTAAAATGCTAATTTACGAATTTAGTTTACAATTGCACAAAAGCTCATGGTGTTTGTTTTATACAGTAAAAGCTGCGGAAGTAAAAGAGCGATTATTGAAAAGTAACCAGTAGCTGAGGTATGCAGGGCCTTCCGTGATCCACTTAAAAGTTAAAAGTTCTTCGCTGAGTATTTTATTAAAACTGGATGTTGTTTATGAAACAGTAATTTTTTTACCAAATTTAATACTCAGAAAGAGATATTGACGATTTTAATGATAATTTTTGTAAAAATACATATTCTGTACTGTCGCGAATCATATTTTTATCAAGGTGAAGGGTGATCCTGTTCGAGTTTCCTTTGTTGGAAACACTGTAAATTAGACTGCTGTCAATAATGGCGCATGATTCATATGTCAAATGTTAGTTGAACTTATAGGCGGCCATTTGACTGATATAATTTTTCATATTTATGGAACAATACTGAATATTAGATTACTAAAAGAATAACTAAGATAACATTCCTTTTGTGTATCTTTAAATGAAAGTTATGAAACTCGAATGGGAAACAATCTGATTCTGACCATAGAAATGCAAAAAATCGTGAGAAAATTACTACCTTAAACGATCTGGGGGCCTAAAAAGGCCACTTTGGCAGAATCGGGTCTCCCCTGTTTCATCAAAAAGAAATTGCCATTTATCACTTCCCAAACAATTTTCCGCATAATTTCATTTGCCAAATCATTAGGTACTTAGCAAATAAACTTTTCACAAAAAATTGTAACGCAAACCTAATGTTTGGCAAGTGAACGTTTAAACAATAACTTGCTTACCATATAGCACTTTTACTAATTTTAATTTAGTCAAATATTTCAGTTGGTATAACATATTTTACGCAAAATAAAATAAGCCAAATATAGAACCGTATAGTACGTAGTACCGTCACCCCCCCCCCCCCCCCCTATTTCTGTCTGCCTATGATTTTAATTGGCCCTGTTTAATATGATACGAGGTAAAGGTATTTGTATTCTCATTCGCTCGCTCTTGCATCTTGTTAGTATTGTTAGTGAGAATAGTTACAGTAAATATGGATGATACTTCAAAATAGAACCCCTGAAAAAACCCGCAAGAGCTTAAGATTTGGTGTTATTATTTCTACATAGCTGAACCTGATCGATCGCCCTCGCGGCTGTTATTACTTAGCCACAATAATAATATGGCGAAGACAGCCCGTGTTATGGTAATGGTGTGATGGTTGAGTAAGAGAAGGTGAGGGCACAGAATAAATAGTACGAGAGTGTGCGTGTTGTGGGTTGTGTGTCGTATGTGTGTTTGTTAAATTTCTACAAGTTTATATTAAAATTGTTACCGTTATTAAAAATCAATGTAATGCCAGGGAGATTAATATTGGTTTGAATGATCAGCGAAACTATGTGACCAGTGTCATTTTGCACTTAGTCATAAAAAAATGGTCTTTTAGCTAGATCTAATTTAATTAGGTTAGCTACTGAATTGTTGTAACACAGCAAAAAAAAAAAAAGCACGTTAACAATAGATGTTTATACACTTTTTAAACCTGCTTTGTACAACAGTAATGACGTACATTCTGCCTCATTGAAAAAAAAAGGTAATAAGGTACTCTCCGAGCAGGCATAAAAGATATTTCAGAGTAGGTAGTTGAAGAACTTAACTTTTTTAATTATAAACTGATTCCCAAGTTACACTTAGAAACCTTTAGCTGGTCTTTTTACCTAAAGAAATCTAGTCTTTAAACGATGTATCTAGATTTTTCATGGCGTGACGCGCCTCTGAAAGCCTTTTGGTAAAACTAGATATATTTCCAAAATTAACAAACTATGAGTATTTCACCATAAAACTCAATTAAATAGGCTTTTATCAAGGGCTAGATATCTGAAAGTTAGGCCCAATTCCAGTTTTCGGTCTAGGGTACCTGGAAGCATTAAAAAAACTAATAAATTACGGCTAAGTACTTGAAATTATAAAGCCACATGATTGAAATTATAAAGGTGGCACTTGCGATTTCTTTGAACGGACCGCGCGCGCGATTCTATTGGGGTGATTAGGGTAGAAAAAATCTTCTTGGTAAATTAAAAAAATATCGTTTCTTTGGGAAAGTTGTTTAAGCTCTGCCAATGAGACACAACTGATTTTCTATTGTTTCGTAAACTATCGGTCACGCGCGGAGCTTTACCGGTTAATATGAGTATGATGAGTACAATCAGTGTTTAAGTATCGGTAACCAATTACCAGTCACCCTATAAATGACTCTATAAGTTAATATAAAACACTATATAATTTAAACTGTTTTGGTGACACATCATCACAAATAATTGTTTAATAGGAACCAATTACGTCATAAAGAAGAAATAATATATTTTTAATGTTATTATAAGATGGCAAACATGCTGGAGGCTCACCCGATGATAATTAAAGTGGTAACCACCTAAGTCATACCAAAGTTGTGACAGGTGCGTCACCGCCCCAAAAAAGAAGCTGAAATCTCGTACTTCCTCAGACAAGCTACATCATATAAAGCTCTATTACTTACCTGCAAGCTGCAACATACTAAAAACTACAAAAAATATTCACAAAATTAGTTAACCTAGATAAAATTAGACGCTAAGGAAAATGTTCTCCTACTTGCAATAAATTATATGTAGAATAATGAAATGAAGAAATAATATTGCATATTCCGCAAAAATATGGTAATTTAAATTAACTATTCATTGCTTATGTATGCGTACGAAATTATGCTAGAGTGCAGTGTTTTCTAGTTGGCTTTCATACACTGATAAAGTTCTCTTCTTTTTAGCACTTACTAGACGATCTAACAAAATGAGAATACCTAGTATCTAGTATATGTAGGTATTTATTATTTTTTAAAATGTATTTTTTTAAATACAAAAAGGTGTATTTGAAAATCTGGAATGAAGCATTAATCGCGATGAACATTTTTATTTTTTTTACGTTCAAAGTGTAGACTGTACACACATAACAATAGAGAAAAACACTGTCCACAGACTGTTAAGTAATGGTACGTTTGCTATATTCTCTTTTGATCAACAGTACTTACTATCATGATACTGCAACCACTAAGTACAGATTTTTAAACCACTAAAAAAACGTTAAAAAAATAAAAACGTTCATCGCGATTTTTTTTTTAATGTAAAGTAATTTTTAAATGTTAAGTAAAATAAAAAGACAGTTCTATGAAAAATGCTAAACTTATTAGACCATTATTAACGAACTTAATACATAAGGTCCAATGGGACTGGCATATATGTATACAATTGTATAAAAGTCCCTAATAAGTAATAAAGAGAAAAAAACGAACTTAATACTATTATAATAATAAAAAAAAATTAATAAAAATTAGAATCAGTAACTTGAAACAATGGGCTCAAAGTGATGATGCCCCACCAATTATAACAGAAGTTCAATTAGTGACATTATTCCTGTCTCAAACTTATAAATCTCTAAGGAAATATACCTACTATTATAACCGAACAATACTTTTTTTATTAATTTTAGATCTTGACCTTACAAATCTTAATAGCGAACAGGATGGATAGCCCAAGTGTTATTTTAATACAATTTCTAGTCTCGCGTCAAATTATTTAAATGTTATTGCAGTTCGCCGCCTAAAGTGGGTGGTTCCTTGAGCGATATAAAAGCCTGCGCGGATTTTTAAACAGCACACAAACTAGTTCAACGTAGCTAGACAATCTCAGATATCCAAAATGAAATTCGCAGTAAGTAAATCGAACACGAATTAATACAATATTTAAAAAATAAATCAAATCAACTTTTCAAATTATGTGAATAAAAATCTCCAGTGATACTGTAATTGGTTTTTGTGGATACAGGTGGTAATTTTGGCGTGTGTGGCTGCCGCGAGCGCGCAGTTCCAATCTGGAGCATTTAAGAGCCCCTTCTCGAACCAGTTCAACCGTAACCAGTACCAGCCCACCCCCGCGCCGTACCGCCCCCTCGCCTATGCCTCGGCCACCGCCGCCCCCGTGCACGTGTACTCCCCCGCCCCCGTGCACGCGGCCAGGCACCAGGGTGATGCCCGCAACGCTCAAACCCTGAAGTACGGCAATGAAGTCAACCCTGACGGCAGCTACTCTTACTTGTGAGTACACATCACTTCCCAAAATGTTATCATTTCACGAATGAAATATGGAAAACATTACATAACCAATTTAATATTTTTCAGCTATGAAACCGACAACGGTATCGCGGCTCAGGAACAGGGCACTCCCCGTAACTTCGGTGGAAATCCCCCTGTAGTTCCCGTCGTCTCCCAGGGATCCTTCTCCTGGACCTCCCCCGAGGGTCAGCCCATCGCCATCTCATACGTCGCTGACGAGAACGGATACCAGCCTTCTGTGAGTAACTTAATTGTTATTTTACAATTCAGTGTATATGGTTTATTGTAAATCGCTAATATTTATTATATTTTTCCAGGGTAACGCCCTCCCCACTCCTCCCCCCGTGCCTCCCCAGATCGCCCGCGCCCTTGAATACATCGCCAGAAGCGCACCTCGGAAGCAGTAAGAAGCTGAACAACCACTGAAACTTACACATCAGTATAAGTACAGACGCCAGCACATCAAGCTACTACAATCTGTCAAATTTCTTTAATAGATTTTCAACTTTATCGCTAAAGCATAAGGTTCAAAATTGACTGGGAAAATTTGACAGTTTCGGGTAGGTTGATGTGCTGGCGTCTGTACAATACAGAATGAATAGTACAACCTAGTATTATTTCGAAGTAAAATAAAACAAAATGTGATATATTTTAACGACAACTTTTATTTGCTATTTATTCGTATGATAATTACTTACTGTTGTGTGTATATAAGTACGTGAAAAAGTAAATAAAATATTGTTACCATTTTTCAAATATGTTTTGTCATTTCCATCCAATTGATTTTATCAACGAATGAATGACGTAGTTTACGTAGTCACGTAGTTAAAATATTACATAGAAGCTTTATGTTCATTGAAAAGGGACTTACGATTACATATTTTTATTAAAATAACGTTCTCAGTAACTTGATATGGGCGAGATTATTGGCGGAGTCGCGATAAGGCCTTACACATACACCATAATTGATACCAGTAATGATTAAAGTAATCATAAGATTTACAAAACATTTTTATACAAAGGAATTGTTATAAGAATTATGAACTAATTTTTGGCTATTCTCATCACAATAAACAATCACCACACCTGTAACCTTTTGGACAGATAATATGAGATAGGTAGTTTCTTAAGACGGAATTAGAAGTGGACTTCTAAATCGATTATTCAGAAGTTAACATTAAATATCATTTTGGGTTATTTATTGTTATAGCTATTCATCACAATATTCAATGCCACTCTAGACTTTATGATCGTTATACTTAAAAATCGACAGATATTCATTAAACTTTATTCCCTGAATGATCGTACATGCATTGAACTCCAATAAGTGCTGGATAATGACTGCAGATAGTAATGTAAATATAAGTTTTTAAAGGGCGTTAGATAAATTGCGGTTTATCAGTTCGTTCAATAAACCCTGTACGTATATCGTTGCTGACGATCCTTCAGGAATAAAAACAAAAGAAAAAGCGGATCTAATCGGAATTTGAGAAGAGTTATGAGTTAGAGAGAAGTTTATGGTGGATAAGACAGAGATTAAAACTGAAGAAGAAATAGCAGGGGATCGAGGAGGGGGGGGGGTGGAGGGGGTTCAGGGGATCAGACCGGAATGGCATAAAAAAAACGGTAGAATTCCTTTGTTTTAAAATGGCTCAGCCGACCGCTACTGTACAAAGGCCTCTTCCTAGTTGATCGTAAGACGACGACGACGCAACGAGTCTGCCCTCGCCAAGTTTTTAGGACAAATGACCTAACGACAGGAACTAAATTAAACTATTTGGTGTTTTATAATCTAAACATAACCTCAAACTATACCTAGGTACAATATTGTAGCATTTTCATTAACTATTTCTGTGAAATAATACTGTTAAGTGCCAATTAACTGTAGTTAACATGTTCTAAAGTGATTGTAAATAACAGATAGATACCGCATGTTTACAGTATTGTTAAGATTATCTAACTACGAAGTCAGAACATCGCTGCATTTACTTAATGCTAGTTGTGTATCCCAAAACCATTATTTTATCAAATAACATTGCCTACAAAGCTCTTAGTTTGGAGTTAATTAAAATAAGATTAAACCCTAAACGATTTTATTTGAATACGATACGTTTAAGGTATGAAAACGGCCATTTGGCTGCTAATGAGGCTATAAATTGATAAGAAATCGATCGCATTGTGTCTTTTGGCTTAGTGTCCTTCGTTTTTATTGATGTAACGTCAGTTGACCTCCGATGGCAGCTAAACCTACACGATTGCGGGGAGTCCATCCATCTTACACAATCTTAGAATCTTTACAGTGAACTGGTTCTAAAAAAATATTTCTGTTGCGACCTCAGAGGATACATTATACAGATATTTGACAGCATTTAAAAAAATCACCGCTCGATCGATGAACTTTATTATGCGATCATTAACATTCTGCATAACTCAAATGATAGCCCGTTTTAAATGGTTAATGAAATCTATGGTTTTCGAAGGAGATTTTTTACTGATGACGATAGTGTTACGGACATAACAGGCGTTTATTTTTACCTTTTTCGTCGTTAACAAACGCAATTTATCATATGAATCGCAAAATTAAAAAACAAGTTTCGCTTCCGTTTAAATAGATTAATGAATAAATTACGACAAAATATGTGGTATACATATTTTTAATATAAGTAGTATATACGTAAACTGGTCCAAATTTGATATACATTAATCGGATTAAAGTATCAATGTCAAATGATCTTCTTCATAGATTAATAGACTTAATGGACTACAATGACAATAACAGCAAAACGTGGTGGCGGATTAAATTAATATTACAAAATTAAAATGTTAATTTGACACTTCAAAGCCGAATGATAATGTATCTTTTGTGTGGTTTCATAACAAAATAAAGGTTTGAATAAATCTGTTAATGTGAATAATAATAGTTAGTTAGACAAAGACTTGGCGTGTGATGCAGCAGGTGATCTTCACCTCTCGATGAAGCTCTATCGTGATGCTATGCGGTCCGTTCTGACTCGACCTTAGCATTTGGAGTAACGCACTTACCGCTTTATACACGATACTAGTGATTCCCTACAATCTTACTTGTGTATTTCTTTTTAATTAACAGGTAACAATTTAGTCGCGCGAAATGTGCGTGTACACGTGGCGCATTTTATGTGGTGTTAGATACTAAACATTCTTTGTTAATTATTCATTTTATTATTCGATCAGTAAAAGTACCAACTAAACACAAATCCAACAATCTATATATTTAACATAACATACAATAAAATAGTAATGAAGTAAAAACTGTACATAGAATAATTAAAAAAAAAACATTTTTACAATTGCACTTAAAGAAGAAGACCAAGGCCATGGCTTCGAATAAGTCTTATATACTGAGTAGTATATAAGACTAATTACCGGCTGACTTTTTTACCGTCTGGACAAAAACAGGGTATAAAAGGTGAACGGAGTAGAAGCACAGAAATCTCATTATTTTCCCAAAAAATAAAATAAAAAATCTCTCTTTTATTTCTTACATTTAATCCTTTGATTGAAGCCATCCGATGGCTGCAATCAAAGGATTCTTTTACCTATATTTTATTCTGTTTACCTTTCATACCCTGTTTTTGTCCAGACGGTAAACAAAATCAGCCGGTATAGGGCATGTGGTGTTAAGGATATTCTTATTCATGTTTTTTTTCAATACTGACTGTTGCAGTAGTGGCACCACTAACACACACACACAAAAAACAAATTAGGGAAGTATCCTGGACACAGATAGGTCAACATACATGAATAGAAGAGGTTGACAGAAACTTTCAGGTTTGCAGCAACATATCGCACATTTGCTACAAGGTCGACACATCTCAAAATTAATGATTTTTTAGTTAATAATAAAGTTGTGTAGATAAAATTGCGCTCCATTTACTGAAAAAACGTCATTTCTCTAAGCTCTATAGTAAGAGAGAGAGGGCATATATTTACATTGTGAATATCAAATTAAAATTCAATTCAGTGCAATTTTTTCAACACAACTTTATTACTAAAAAATCATCAGTTTGAGATATGTCGACCTTGTAGCAAATGAGCGATATGTTTGGGTCAGCATAATTTCGGCACAGTCGGGCGGCAAAATATGTATTCACACATGTGTGTAGCACCACTTATTTTTTACGGAAATTTAGGTAATCAAGTAAACATGTGCACAGAGTGTCCACAGAGAGTGTCCAATGGTGTCTATAAGCAACGGAACTTTTATGAAAAGCTTTTTTTTATTAAAAACCCAAAATAATATCCTGAATAGCTAAACCGACAGGCGTTGTCCTTTCCCCATTTTTATTGCGGAGTAGCGCTAAAAATTTGTTTTGCTTAATATTTCTTACTCTCCCGATTTTTTTCCTAATTGCTTTTCCAAGAGAACAAACTAAAAAATTAAGAATTACGCATATCCATCATCTTCATTGGAAAAAAGGACGTTCAGCTTTTAATTTTTTTTATTCCATAAAATCTAACTCGGACTATCACAAACATTTTAAAACAAAAAATAGCTAAATCGGTCTTGCCGTTCAAGTGATGCACTTATCAACGAAGAGCATTTAATGTTTATTTATTTATATATAGAAGAAGATAGACGGACAAACAAACGAACATTGCCGCCTACTCTTTATACCGTTTATGGATTTAATAGTGCACAGTCGCTTCATGATAAATGCGGACTAGCGTGGCCTATACGAGTACCTTCGCCCAGGGCACACTTGTCGTATATTATTGTTGCCTTTTGTTTCATTGCGATTATTACATTTGCTTAATGGAAATAGTGGAGCAAAATGAATAAGAGTACTTAATTAAGAACGATCCAGTGGCCACGAGAGCATTGGTGGTCGACGGCCAATGGCCGAGACTTACAAGTTGGTCGCAAGTTCGAACCCTGACAGGCGCTTTACTTTGTGTAAATTATTTCATCACCACTGCTCTCAAAACTGTGAAGGTTTTCAAAACGGTCATCGTGAAGAAACCGGCATGTCCTAGAACCAAAAACTCGAAGACGTGTGACATCTACGAACCCGCGTGGTGACATATCTCACAGAGAGGAGGCCTGTATCCCAATAGTGGGAATATTATAGTCTGAATATGCTATGCTATTATGCTACGAACGATCCTACTGCAAGTTTGATGTTTTCTTTTGTTCTTTCAAATACCAATAAGATATCCATCGGTCATGGGTGCACTGATGACGATTGGGTTCCTGCAAGTGTTCTATTCGTGTGTTATTCTAACTAGTGTTCCAAAAAACTCGGGTCTTCGAGTCCTATATAAACGGACTCGGATGATGAATTACAAAACTCGACTCATTACAACAGGACTCCAAGACTAGAGAACTAAGTTCTCTACGAGCCCTTGTATGTGACATGAGAGCTCGAGTCTCTTTTGCGCTCGAGTCCTTTTTATGCGGCGAGTCGTACTCAAGTTCTTTTCGTGTATGAGTCTAGCAATTAAATTGTTACATTTACAGGGCGGGGAGAAAGGCTCAGATAAAAAAATAACAGTATTGATTAAGGATATTTTTAATCATTTCTGAATATCATAAAAAATGGGTAATTTTAATTAAAGTCCAGCCATGATGCGAGACACATTGAAGCTTATATAGTTTTATTGCCGAGACGGTTTCCTTTTTTTGGGATTCAATTGCCGGGTCTTGAAAATGCCCGCTCGCTTGGCACACTCGTTGCCTGAATACTCAGAATATGAAAAGCTAATTTCTGACTCTGCTAGAAATAGAATCTATTAAATTGACTTCTTCTATTGGCTCCATTATCAAACAGAAGTATTCCGTGTTTTGATTCCGTAAAATAATTAATACACGCAGGAAAACCACTATTCTAGATATAAAATTTAGTTTATAACGGATGATCAAATGCAATATGCTAACTGGTTAACACGTTTACTCAATTATCTAAAATATTAACAACTTAGAGAGTATCTCAAAATATAAAGCCAGTTTACCTTCACATCTCTATTTACATAGAAGTGAGTTTTTAGCTGATTTGTAATCATTTTGTCTTGTCAGTTTTTTAGGGCATAATTACATAACCACTACCTAATATAAACCTATCACCTATTCGAGTCTTTTCGAATGATGAGTTTCAAGTCTTATCTTCATGCTTCGAGTTTTTCTAGTTCATTTTAAGACTCGAGTCCTTTTTTAAGACACAAGCGATTGTTAAATGACTCGGACTCGGCTTGACTCTAGACTCCGAGCCTTTTTAGCTCGAGGACTCGAGTTTTTTGCAACACAAATTCTAACCGTATCTGATCTGATCTTCTCAAGGGAACTGGTAGCAGCTCTACGAGAGAAGAGGAGTATCAAACCTAATGAAGTGTGATCAGAGAGGCGTATATCCAGCAGTGGATTGCCAACTGATGATGATAATGATTTGCGTCGTCATAATTATTATGATTTTGATTGGCTTTGGATTCAATTTCATAACTTTATATTTTGACTCTGTGTCTATGTTTTAAATATGTTAGTTCCTATATAATGCACTTGGTGTCGCCATTATTGCTTTGACGATTGTCACATGTTTTACTTACTGTGCCAAATATTATTATGATAATGTAAGAACTGACGCCTTCAAATTATAATAATGTTCTTTTATCTCGATTCAAGATCTTCTTGTAGTTATTTTAAATTTGATCATCATGTCTCGATTTTTGTTTTTGATGAGTTAAGGCGCTACCATACGTACAACGCTCGGTTTTATGTTGCACAGTTAGGCGTACTGGTGCATATTGTAAATGTCCAACTAAAATACTTATTCAAAAATATTTCACAAAAATGAAATAATATCATGATAAAACCATCGTAAGGCACAGCTAAAAAAATTATTTCGTCGCATAATTCTCAAAATTTTGAGCGTAAACTATCATAATTTTATATATGATAAAGGGAATTTAATCCAGTACAGAAATACATTAAAAAGTATTCCACTGAACCGCGCGTGCATTTAATTTTTAATTTAATTACAACTGCAAAATTACTTTTATTTTGGTGGTCATTCAATTCAATACATAACATCAAAATCATCGCTGCTGTTCTGATTATTTGTTGCCACGAAACGCTATTATAAATTACTTCATATCGCGCCTTAATAATCGATTAATTTTAACATATTATACGTATAATTCAATCATCAAAATATATTTGTGTTGAAAAAAATTGACAATCTTGACACTCATATCTATAATCATATGCAAGTCATCAACAATTTTATCACACGAATAGAAAATGTTTTGCAGTTCAATTTAAAGTCTGCTGCAGCTGATACTCCAATAATTTTTATAGGTATAGTATATCTTAATTTTAAAAGTTCATGGCAAAATAGACTAGATACCTACCTACTCATTTATACGTTTAAGTAAGCACATGGGCGCGGCTAAAGATGGCTCTCAGCTAATGTCGTAACTCATGATTTTATCACCATATAAATGGCTCTATATGCCAACTTTACACCAAATATTCGTCAAAGTATGGATTACACAATACGATCGCTCAAAAAGTTAATAGCTGTTAAGGGCTATGCTCTGTTTCTAGTAGTGACATTGTACTGAACGAAACTGTCGTTAATGCTTGTCAACTCTGAGATCGAGAAAATGCTCGATGTCAATGTGTTTATTTATTATGCAGACCTATTGAAATAAACCTATTAGTAAAGCATTAATGCGTTCTTAGGCAATTGCGTTTGGGTTCACCATAGTTGTGGTAATATGTACACTTAAATTCGTAGACGTCGCAGCGGGGCATAGCGAGCAGATTTATAATTGTGGCATTTTTTTATCATGACGAGCTCGTGTGATCTTTGGTGTTTTTATTGTTCAGTAGTCGTAAATTTTATAAAAAAAAAAAATAACTTTTGGATTTAATATAAATATTATTAACATTGGACAGTCATTATTTTGTCCACTACGGACTGATATAATAACAATTAGCCCGTATTGTCCCACTGCACTGAAGCGCAAAGGCATCCCTTTCCTTTTTCAACTCAACTAGATCCTGAGCCATTATGGACCAATCCCTCATGTAGGCGTCAAGTTCATCCACGGTACCCCTGGGTCTTCCGCGATGCCGTTACATGTTTTCAGGGACCAATGCCGTGGGGGTCTCAGCCCACAATGTATTCGACATGCGGCAATCGTATCCGGCCTAGTCACATTTGAGCTTGACTGCGTTTTGGATGACGTCTGCGATTTGTGTCTTAGAGCGCAGTATCAAATCCACCAATAACCACACGGAGAAGCAGACGACCGAAAAGGCTTCAAGGGTCTTTGATAGCCATTTACCGGATAATTTTCTTGAATGATTATAAAGTTATGTTATGAATGATAATAAATATAATAATAAAATGTCAAAGTTCATATTGATAGTTTTAGGGTTCCGTCAGTCCCAATGAAACAACAAAACCCTAATAGGATCACTCGTGTTTTTGTCTGTCTGAATCTACTGAACTGATTAAGTTGAAATTTGGTACATATGTTAATTTCTGTGACCACAACACGGACGTGTAACCTAAATAAATGAATTTTGAATACGGGCCACTTTCGGAGGCCAAACTAGAAAATTAAAAACAAAAGTTTTGCAAACCGTACTGTGTGACATATCTTTTTTTTTAATTCATAAAATCAATTTTCATTGTGTTGAATATAATATACACATGCAATTTAAATACAAATACAAAGAACTATGAATGATTAATAACAATCCAAGTGAAATTCAAAAGTGCAAAACTGTTTTAAATAAATAAAAATAATCAAATGAACGGGCTTGTTGTGAGAGTCTCAATTTTAGTTTTGGTACTTAAAGCTATTTAAGAAAATATAATTATGAAAATTGACAATTATCTCCGAAGCTACTGAGCCTGAAATTTAGAAAAAAAAAATACAGAAATCAGAAGTCTTAATTTCTTACTATAAGCCCATAGATTCCTAAGGGCTTATGGCAAGAAATTAAATCACTCCACCGAATTGGTTCAGTATATTTTGGCCAAGATGTAAGGTTTGTAGAGTTATTGCCTTGTAGAGTTATGAGCTTGGCTCTACTCTAGATCTGATAATTTTTTAACAGTGAAAGCGTTATATAAGTCAACAACCTACCTACTTAACCTGTTTATGGTGGGTAACATAGTCTTCGTACGGAACCCTCTCCACGCGAGTTTATCTCGCATTTGTTCGGTTGTTTATTCATTGAATAATCTTTATGTTTCTTACCTGTAGTTTAATGGTGCCTGACGTTGTAAAATCTGTATTGTGGATTTATTATTTGAAAGACAATAGACATACATCGTTATTATAGCTAATGCATGATAAATTCATCTTGACCTATTCCAAAATATGTATAGTTATTTTTTGAGCTGATTGATTGAACAGTTAGGGCTCCTCGAAGTGACAAAGTCACAACTCAACCAGATTTGTGACTTTACAATATAAGGTGATACAAATATGTCAGAACATTATTTTGCTCCTTTGTGTATATCCAAGGAGGCTCTTTGCAATGATTTTGCCTCAGACATAATAACATATAATATAATTAATAATAATAATATAATTGTCGTTATTATTTGAGGCTAGACATACGTTCTTTAAAACATTATGTGTAGGGAAATTTCGTGCCTACCTTAATAGTATTTATAGGCGATGGGCTTGCGTCGTGTCACCAGTGTGGTGCAATATCTAAATACAACTTTGTTAAGAGTCATCAATCTTGGCTACTTGGACTCTGTTAACCCCGCGAGGGAATAAAAAACTTCCAGCCATCCTTTTTTACTCCCAACTACGACCAGTAATTATTGATTTTGACCATACTGACGTCACAATTAATTCCCAATTTATGGGGTCAATGTGGCGAAAATATTACCCACCGAAATAACATCAACATTCTTGGGTTGATGCTGTTATTTATATCGCAAGACACTCCGTATTGGTTAACGCCTAAGTCCGGCTAAAGTTCGTTTAACTTATGCCAGGTAGACAGTAAAAATGTCAAATAAAGTTCTCCTTGCAGAATCGTATCACACGATTCATTCACGTGAATATTAACAAAATTAATCATTCATGATTGTACAGCCATTTGAAATATTCTTTAGTTAAGTTATATTAATTTAAAATTTAAAAAAATAGGGCAAAGTAGCGCTGAGACGATCAAATGTCAAAGATTAACATTTTTGGCATTTACTGTTCGAGGACGTCTGGCATGCATATTATGGCATGGAGAAGATTTATTCGCATATTTTAGATCTTAAAAATAGTTATGAATATGAATTTAGTGATGACAGTAATTGATGGCACCACGTGTCGTCATCGTGTTTCTGGAAAAAAACTGTATCGCCATTTCTTGATGCTAAATGTTAAATTATTTAACAAAGTTTTTCACTTTTTCCTGTAACTAAACTTTTTCCTCGCATAAATAGGTATTTTATCTACTTGATAGTAATCGTTAACTTGCAACGTCAATGACGACTGACTGCAGAAAAATGTGTCGTTAACTTTACCTTTATTTGCATTTACTTATCTAGAAACCAGAGGGGCAATTCTCGTCATTTTAAGAGCGTTCACAGTCTGATCTCAGTCTCAATCTGTTAAAATTACCTTTAATTTCCCTACATTTTGACAAGTTTTTGACATTTGTTTGTCGCCGAGATGAGACTGAGACTAGATTTTAAACGTTTTAAATTAGTAGAATTGACCTTCTGATATTTCTCACTAGTACTAAACTTTTATCTTATGTCTTATTCAAGTCAATACATAAGTACTTATGAGAAATCTTTAGACATATATTACAAAGAATGATACATTAACACTGAGTTGGTGATTCATACATCACCATCACATGCTTAGTTTTTTTTTTCAATAAAAAGGAGCATTTAAAACTAACAAAGTTAGTGACAGTCTACTTGACCTCCACAACTCAATAACTGGTGTACTCTCTTTAGTTTTAAACTGCTTATGACATTGCAGTTCCTTACATACATTTTTATTTTTGAAAGTATTTGCTCGTCGATCATGGAGTAAAAACTTTTTTTCCACATTAATAATTTGGAAAAAAGAGAACTTTAAAGGAATAATTAAAGAGCTGGGGGCCTAAAGAGGCCAATTTGGAGAATCATAAAAGGATAACATTATGAATCGTAATACGGCGAAGACAATCCGTGCTTTTCTTTTTTTCGCTGCACTATGTATGTAGGTAGGTGGCGGGACGGCTCAGGGAGAGAGCCTCCCGTCCCAGAGCCGCCGCGGGAGACGCTCCAGGCGTCGGGAGCCGCGTGAGGACTCCCGGCCGAAAAGTAATGGGTAGCTCACCGTCCGATCAGGACCAGGCCCGTGCCGGACGGCGCGTACGTGTTCCACGCGCGCCTCAAAGAGATGTCAGCATCGAGGCATATCCCCTTAGGGCCGAAGCCTGCCAGGTCAGCGGGATTGTCCGAAAGGGTTACCGCTGGCCCGGAACATAAAGGGCAAAGGAAGGAACACGGGTGGGTTTTAGTCAGTAAGAGTCTGACACTCCCTTCCGCTCCACGCAGAGCGGGAGGAGTCATTTGATGATTTCCCATCCAAAAAAAAAAAGAAACTATGTATGTAGGTATAATTAAAGAGATTGTGATTGGATTTGGATCGGATTGATTGGTATGTTAGCACAGACAAAAAAAAACGAATAATGCTTCACCAATGGGATTTGATACGATTAACTTAACGGTTAACTGACCATTATGTTATCCTTTTATGATTCTGCCAAAGTGGCCTTTTTAGGCCCCCAGGTCTGTGTTTCTAATCGTAACTAACCTGTATTGTGTCAGTCACTGCAGGGTAAAGGCCTCCCTCTCCGTTTTCCACACAATTATTTAATTTACTTGTCTGTGTGGTGCCGGACTTAAAGAATTGCACCACCCCTTACTCCCCGTGGGTGTCGTAAAAGGCGACTAAGGGTCTTACCGGAGAATGGGCAGCAGCGTTCTCTATTTATTCCACCATCATACCATACTGCGATCGCCAACCCGCCTGCCAAGCGTGGCGATTATGGCAAACCCCCCCCAAAATTGGGGGAGGCCTATGTCCAGCAGTGGACGTCTATCGGCTGAAACGACGACGACGACGATTTAATTTACTTATTTTCCGAGCTAGTTTACTTTTCTAAAATTAGTTTTAGAAAAATGTGATTGTGTTGCGGTCTTCTCTATGGGCTGATGAAGTACGAGTATAGCAATTATATTGTGATGTAACACAAAGTGCAAAAAACAATGATGTCATTGTGTACTTATTGTGTGACACCATATAAAGGCAGTGTCTGAGGTTTTCCAACCTTAACATGCCAGTTACTGCCATTTATAGAAGATGGGATTACTCCAAGAATTTTGCAATCTATCAAGTTCTTTTATGGATTGAATGTCAATTTTGTTTTGATTCCTCTTTATTTTATAGCCTATTAATTAATCTTCTGTAGGTACTTAAGAATGGTTTTGTTAATAGAATCCTCCATGTGCTAGCTCAGAAGTGTTTACCTGAACTGTAATTTAGTTACCTTGATTTCGTGTTTCTTTGTTGCATGTAAATTTACTTAAGATTTGCTATATTGATTGCTTTTTTCTTTAAATAAATCGTAAATCATAATTTTAGATGATCAAGTTTTGAAATATATTTTAAATCACGTCACACTCCTAATCACGGATATAATTTTAATTAATATTTACTGAAATGATAAAAAAATAAAATGTTATTTGATTATGTGAGTGTTACATACTAATATAAAGAAGAAGACTATTTTTTATTTTTGTTTCAATCATCATATTGACCGAATAATGTGATGCTAGAATAATGCAAATCTATACAAATAAATATAATTGGAATGTCTGTTTGTAATGTCAAAATAACCAAATAAATAAAATTGGAGTGTCTGTTTGTGATGTCAAAACAACAGCTTTTTACTAAATGCACATGGAAGTTCTTTGTTTCTATTTCCTTCTCCGAAATGGCTGCACTGAATTTGATGAAATTTGGTATGGGGAAACTTTAAACCCTAGGGAAGAACATAAGCTACGTTTTATCGACATAATACGCGGGCAATACCGCGAGTGGAAGCTAGTGTGCATTGAAATTCTTGGCAAACTTTTGTATTTCATTTAAGAGCTGATTTTTCCATCGCCAGATAACTTTTATTCGAGGAATAAAATTGACGTTTGACAGTTTTTGTATGAAATAACTGTCAAAATTTCAAAATTATTCCTCGATTAAAGTTACCAGATGATTGAAAAATCAGCCCTTAATCAATTAGTACTGAAACAACGAAAGCAAAGCCAAGCCAAGTTTCCGGTTGAAATACTTTCTTCTCCATAACTTTATTTAACATCGTCGATGGAACAAAAAATATTGTAGAGCTGTGCAGCACCTACTCAACACAATGATAATATTAAGGTACACTAGTCATCCGGGCGGAGAGTCAATCCAGCAATAAACAAAGATCCCTGCGGTCACTGCACTTATACACGTATATCTAACTATCCAACATTATTTTATAAGTTGGGATCAGCCGATGTCTTCCAATAATTTATTGTCAGAACAGCCCATTGTTGGGACAAAGAGTTGTAAACCACATTTCATAACATCTGCTCATAAAAGACATCAACGCATGTTATTGCTATTATTAAGAATTTAGTACCTAACAATAATGTTGAAAAGAATAGGTCTTTACCTATGAAATTGCCGTTCTGCAGTACTGGCCATTTCAAATCAAAATAATTTTTGTTTGGCTAAGAATTCTAATTTCAAATTCATTTTATTTTAAAAACATGGATTTTTTTTCCAAAAGTAGTCATTTGTTTATTGATTAGTGTTACATTTTCATCGCATTTCAATCTTTTTCGTCATCATGGATACGTTAAAATTCGAGTAATTATGGAATATGAGTACCGTCGTGGCAGCAACGCGGCACAAGCGGCACGCAACATCAACGACGTTTACGGAGCTAACACTACAAACCAACGCACGACCTGTTATTGGTTTGCTCGCTTCCGTTCTGGAAATTTCGACCTGAAAAATGAACCTCGCGGTCGTCCGAAGACTTTGGTCGACAATGACTAATTAAAGGCCATTGTAGAAGCTGAAGATACACAATCTACGGCTGAATTAGCAGCAGCTTTCAACGTTAGCGTCAAAACAATATTGGTCCATTTGCGTCAAATTGGCAAGGTAAAAAAGCTTGACAAATCCCACCCCCCACCAGGTGCCCCACGAACTCAATGATCGCCAGCGCGAAGTACGCGTCGAGACGTGCCTTGCATTGCTCAACAGACACACAAATGAAGAAATTTTGAACCGCATTGTTACCTGCGATGAAAAATGGATTCTGTTTGATAACCGCAAGCGCTCAGCAAGTTGGTTGGATCCTGGTTCAGCACCTAAACAATGCCCTAAACGAAAACTTACCCCTAGAAAAGTGATGGTCACTGTTTGGTGGTCTAGCGCCGGTGTGATTCATCACAGCTTCTTACCAAACGGGGTGAGCATTACTGGAGATGTGTACTGTGAAGAACTGAACACAATGATGGAGAAGCTGGCACATCTCCAACCAGCATATGGTCAATCGCTCGTCTCCGCTACTCCTGCACGACAACGCGCGACCTCATACTGCACAGCAGACGGTCTCCTAGTTGGAAGAACCAGGGTTGGAAGCTCTCTGTCATCCGCCCTACTCACCAGACCTTGCGCCTACAGACTACTACTTTTTCCAGAATTTGGATAATTTCTTGGCGGGAAACAAATTCAATACCCGAGAGGCAGTACAAAATGCCTTTGAAGAATTTGTTGCCTCCCGTCCAGGTGATTTCTTTAAGAAGGGCATCAATAAACTGCCACTGCGTTGGCAAAGATGCATTGATTGCACCGGTGATTACTTCGACAAATAAAAAATACATGAAAAAAATTTTCATACAAAAGGCAATTTCATAGGTAAAGACCATATATAGAAATTTGAATAGGTTTGTCCAGGTTTCAATATACAGTGTCTTCCAAAACTTAGTTGACATTTTTCCACTACAGCTGTGAGACACCACATTATAATTTAACATTCTATAGGTTGATTCTGTTCTTGTCCAAATGATTGAACTGTACACTATAACGTTTTTTTGACTAACTCAACTTATGACTTATCATAAAAAATAATCACGTAATCCCTCAGAATTACCTGTAGGCCAATTTCCGTAGTTAAAGACGTTCAGAATCTATTCTAGTATAGTCCCTTAATTTTTTGTTTTTATCTGATGTATGTGTCTGTTGAATTGTGTGTTTTTAGTCTGAGCTAAATAAATGTATTTTCTTTCTTTCTTTCTTAGTCGCAATCTCATCTCAGCGACAATCAATGTTAAAAACTTGTCAAAAATGTAGGGATTTTAGAGGTACTTTTGACAGAATGAGACTGAGATCAGACTGTGAACATTCTTAAAATTACGAGAATTACCTATTATTACACCGATTATTTTTTTTAATTTTAACTCGTAATTTGGCATCACAGCTGCTGAAGTGCAAAAATGTCAGATAACAACTTTTGGAGACCACTGTAACTTATTCATTGTATTTTATAGATTTTGCTTGACATTTGTGCTTCTTTTCACCAGCGTTTTCTCCTTCTATCAAGGTTCTATTATCGACGTTAGTCTGGGTCTTCACTCCGAATACAATGTTGTCTGTCACATAACGTGGCTGAAGAAACGGTGTACGTTTTGTGCGTTCGATTAGCATGGACATGTGAATCCTGTTTCTGGGTCGGCGTCGATTAGCAGCCCTCGAGCTGTCCAATAGAATTAGACAAAAGCAAAGACTACGATTTACATTACGTTTCGTAACTCAATACTTTATTTGAAATGTTATTCTAGGTTACAGAGGTTCAATCCAGCTGGAAAATGAGCAATAATAACCGTGGAACCCGCTCGGCGACACGTTGGCGTTGCATCCTCGGCGCCGCACACCACTAACATTAAACAAATAGGTTTGTAGGCACGAGTCAGAGGTCGCAGTTCACTTGCACCATAATTTATTTGATTTTACTTAAAACTGAGCTTGAGCTTACTTATAAATATAGTCATCATTCTAACTATAATTCCCGTAGGGCTCATGAAGGGTAGACAGAGTTGCAATTCATATTCTGGTAATGTCCGTATTTATGACGCAATATTGCGATGAACTTTATTCATAACTGTTATAAAGTGATGCTACAATAATTTTCAATAACAATATCTTAGAGGTCGCGATTTTATGCGAATATAATGTCCTCTGAAGCTCGATGTAGGTTATAGTTAATGCCATATGTTTGGATTGCTGTGAGTAATCGTTCGTTAGTTGTATCATAATGTCAGAGTTGTATTCAATATCGTGTGCGATGAGCCTAAAAAACCCAAGAAAGTAATGTTGTCTGACAAAATGTTGTTAAATTAACTGTAAATATCTATGGACTAAGTGCTTGTCGGCTTGCAAGAAGTTTTTAAGGCGCAACCTAAAAAAGCTGCCTACATAATTGCGATTGATCCAAATGAAAACTGATCCTTAATTTTGTGACAGACTATTTATCTAATATTAAAATTAGTCTGATATAATAATTAGGTGAGAGCAGGGGTGGCCCCGTGGTAATGGACACGACTTACGAGTTGTAGGTCGTAGGTTCGAACCCAGACCCTTTATTTTGTGTAAATTATTTCATCACCACTGCTCTTAAAACGGTGAAGGAAAACATCATGAGGAAACCGGCATGTTCTAGAACCAAAAATTCGAAGACATGTGACCTCTACCAACCCGCACTGGGCCCGCGTGGCGATTACGGCCCACTCCGTGTCACTGAGAGGAGGCCTGCGACTCACTGGGAACATTATAGGCTGATTATGATTATTATGAATAATTAGGTACCTCTATATAATAATATTTTAGTTGATTTTCTAATTATGTTGTTGCATTGAATAGGTTAATATTTGAACGTCGCAATAGCTTCGATAAAACGATTTGTAGAACAAAATACTGTGGTCTGAGATGTTTCTTAAGATTAAATGGGTAACTTAATGTCAGATTCAATTTCTGCTATTACATTTTTTACATCAGTATTGAGATAACTCACGAGTGCACGAAGGACCCTTATAGTCTTCTTTATGTTTCGATTCAATCGGTGCCCGACAGCAAACACTGTGTAATTGCGTATTCCAACAATTACACAGTGTTAAATACTATATATATTCTTACCTACTGAAGTTACTTAAAACTCAAACATTTTTATGATAGATTTTAAATAAACGTTCATAATATGAATCGATATTCCAAGTCTCTCATTTTTTTTTATTTCACTTTAACTAATCTTGACAAAATGTCTGATTTTTAAGCTGCATAGCTTACAAAAAAAATATAATTAAATCTTCTTCGTTTTACACCAGTACCTATGCCATAATATTTTTTTGGCATTTACTTTGTGTGGCGGTCACTGGGTGATCATTACTATGTAGTTAACTGGTTTAATGTCAATAACCTACTTCTTAACGGAAAAAAAACGAAATGTATTAAGTTTACGATACCCCACGTTAGACAAGTAGAAACTAGTGTTCTCATTAAGGATGAAGAGTTAAAACCCGAAGATAGCACAGTATTCTTAGGCATAACGTTGGATGCCAAGCTTCAATGGGGCCCCCATATAGATAAATTGTCAAAAAAGCTTAGCTCTGCAGCATACGCCGTTAGGGAAAATTCGTGATTTGACTGATTTAGAGACAGCCCGTTTAGTTTACTTTAGTTATTTTCATAGTGTGATGTCGTACGGTATTCTGTTGTGGGGAAATGCCGCCGATATTCAGACAATTTTATTTTACGAAAAAGGGCAATTCGTTCTATTTATAAATTAAGTCCTAGACACTCCCTCAGAGACAAATTTAAAGAGATTAATGTAATGACTGTGCCTGCTCAGTACATTTATGATAATCTTTTGTATGCACATAAAAATATTAATCTGTTTAAAAAATACAGTGATATCCATAACATAAATACTAGGAACAAACACAAATTTGTTGTTCCTACAACAAGGCTCAAGAAAATAGGTGGCTCGTTTAGATGCCAATGTATACATTTTTATAATAAACTTCCTAGCCACATTCAAGAACTAAGCCTAAATAAATTCAAAGCTTTTATAAAGCGAAATCTATGCCAGAAAGCCTATTATACTGTAAAAGACTATATTGAGGACAAAAAGGCTTGGGATTGAGCTGCTCCAATAGGTTTAGACAGTGAATGTTATTTTGCTATTTTTACACTTTTATATTTTTTTTTTTTTTATTTTTAAGTATCTATTTACTTACACAATGACATGTACATTTACTGTATAAAGTATTATATTATTTTAATTATTGTAAATGTGAGGACTATGTGGGTCATTGTTTACCTACATTTTAATCGTGGTCTGGCAGTTTGAGTAGTTTATGCGGCCTACCCAAATGTCCTGTCTTTGGTATTGTTCGTCGAATCGTTGAGCTCCTGAAGTTCTAAGTTGAGCTGCACGGTTACTGACAAATGCGTGCACTGACTGGACAGGTCCACTCAATCTGTGTGGTTCTTTCCTCAAAAGATCTTTTCAGACACTAATCTACATGGTCCTCAAAGATTATGTCCGGATTTTTATATACACATTGACATTGATGAATTTTATTTAGACAATGACATGAATATTTACTTTGTAAAGTATTTTTTATTATTTTTTTTTCTCTTTTCATTTAATTATTGTGAATGTGAGGACTATGTGGGTCATTTTTTTTTCTGTTTTCCTTCTTAGTTTTAATCATGATCTGGCAGTTTGAGTAATTTACGCGGCCTACCCAAATGTCCTTTCTTTGGTATTGTTCGTCGAATCGTTGAGCTCCTCATTTCTGAGTCGAGCTGCACGATTTTTGACAAATGCGTGCACTGATTGGACAGGTCCGCTCAATCTGTGTGGTTCTTTCCTCAAAAGACCATTTCAGACATCAATCTACATGGTCTTCACACGATCTGACCAAGATTTTGTCTGGACTTTAAAAGAGACTGTGACCTCTGATTTTGTTTCGGCCTTTCTTCTCTGAGTAGTCAGATAGGAAACGCCGACCACATCTAGTTTAAAAAATATGATGACGTGTAAAAGTGTTTGTAAAAACCTACTTACAGAAAATACCTAAATCATTTATCATTTATCATTTATGATTATGACAAATTTTGAATGTACTTTCTTGGAATAAGTGGTGTTTGAGTTTACGGTTCTCACATCCTTAAATTTAAAATGTATTTAAAATTTTTTGCTAATCAACTTATTAAAAAAAATATGTACCTAATACCTATCAAATTCAATATACTATTGAATTAGATATTATATATCATTTATCTATTATACATATATATATTTTTTATCAACACCGCTTATTATCCTAAAAATTCTCAGGTGCATATTATAAAACGCAACGTCTCTTTGTGTGTTCGTCCGTAAGTGCATATCCAGCACGAACTCAATCAACTTACCCGAAAACCCCTATCCTTAAATGAGCTATTTACCATAGTATAGTGTTAATTAGTCGATTTTAAACATTAAACACATCTGGCGCCTCCTGCGGGTTCTAGAATCACACATACTAAGTATTCAAGGTGCGCCTCGTATTTCTAAAACTGACTATGTTTAGATCTACATTTTTCACGCAATGATGTCATTTTTATCAGAACGTTCTTAAGAAATGTCATAAACGTGTAATATTACCTACTGGAGGAGACATCCGCTTAAGACTGGTTCTCTAAACTTCTAATATAAATTCGAGATTTTGATTTAAGTGGCAAACACTTATTTCCAGGGGATTTACAGGGATTAGTGTTGTATAGAAATACATTACTGGTTGTAATTCACACTGTGCTCAAGAAATCCTGACGTAGTGAGCGGCGAATGCTTGTTGAACATCGTAAAGTTCATTTATTCAGTAGGTATTTTTTGCTGTAGTTATGTTAATCGGTTGTCTCTTTGATGTCACCCTTGTACTTAATGATGGTTTGATTGAATAAGACTTGGCGCAGAGTCGTCATGTCTGTGATTTGCAATTTGCAGTTTACATTAGTTTTTATAGAGTAGGTAGGTTATAAGGTAAGGGCATCAATCTACTTGTTGAGAGAAAAAGATCATTCATTTTCTAACTTACTTAATAAACTACCAATGAACGGTAAGTAAGTAGTAGCTGTTTTCTTTCAACGTCGAATGATTTGTGTATGTTTCGTTGTAATAATAGTGTGCCAATTATGTCAAGATCAATGAAAGCAAAGAGCGAGTTAGCAACGTTATTACTTCCAATCACCCAAAGAAACGAGAATTTTGTTACAAATATACCATTGTTATTGTTTTTGTTGAATTTGTCAATGGATTATATCAATTCTGTATGTGACTTTCTTTAACAAAACTTAATTACTGTTGTTGCTATAGGATTGTTCACACCTTTATTGTTGTCTTTATTAGTTCAATTGATGTTGAGTTCTTCAGCTTTTTGTAATTACTGTATTGCAGTTGGTCCTTCTTTGGAATGAACGCTGGAAGGCAAGGAGTCTTATAAAAATATCAGCAATCTTAACAAAAACGTTTTGCCTATCCTTGTGCACCTACACTCCTGAATGGATCCTTTGGTTCGCAGTTTTTATTTCAATAACATCTCACTCAATGTGCAACTCGTTGTTTACTGTTCTTTTTAATAGGTTGGTAATATACTGGTGGGAGCGTGCGACACTACCACCAAAACGTAAGGTGTGAGAAATTGTCCCACACAAATGATCCTTCTAATCGCCCATCTACTAAAGTAATAAGATTAACCTCCGCTGGAATTCGCAGACGCTTACTATAATGAGCTTTTGTGCGCGAAAACAATGCTATAATAGTTTTATTGTTTTAAAATTTGGTCCGATGACCTGTTAAACTAAAGTTTACACAATTGTTTTTAAAAGAGAACTTTATCTGTCGCATTGTGTTTTTAATTGAGTGGCAAATTGCTACGACTTATTCCAGGCCTTATGAGACAAGTTAATGACATGCCTGTAAACTTCTCAATTTACACTGTACTGATAATAATCTACAAATTGAGTTTTTAAAGCTAGCTGGAATATGACCCAGATTATTCCTATAAATCAGAATTTGTTATTCTTGGAGTTTATGCTATGAATCGGAATACCTGCTTATTTATTTTATTATTTATGTACATGCAGAAAAAATGGATGCCATTAAAAACATAACTTCTAAAAAAAGCCAAGTCTTGCAACTCAGTTCTTCTACCGTAAAAAGTTGTGAGATCCATGTAATACCAAGTCGGTTAATTTTTTCAGTCCCTACGTAAGGGACCTTCTTTTAACAACATCTTATAGTGACCATATCAATATTAAAAATCTATAGATTGACTTGGCCATCGCAATGTATCTCACAAGTAAATTAGATTGTTTATTGCGATTGCCAAGTCTTCCGATTGCCAAGTAAAGCTTTTAGGAAGGAATGACACAATAACTTAGCAAAGTTATTGTGTCATTCCTTCCTAAAAGCTTTACTTCAGTTATAAGGCAAAAGAAAGTTCAAATCATATCCAGCTGCTGCTGGATATGATTTGAACTTCCTATCATTAACGGGTGAAAGGGTGGGAAGTTCAAAGTCAAATCCCATTGCTATTACTGCTTCAAAATCGAGACTAATTAGTACCTGTCATTATGCAACACAACATTATATAACCATTTATGTTATTGTTTTTATTACCCAGGTTATGATCAATCAGAAGCGTATGTACATTGTCATTTATATGTTGTACGTATTAAAGTTCATCCAGCGATGTATACAGAAGTAATAATGCTTATAACATAATTTATTGGATAATAAAATATTATATTACATATTGGAACGCAGTGACCTAGTTCTTTGCCATAGTAATAATCGATATTTGGGAAGAATTTTAAGTAGGTATTTTAAGTAGTTATTCTAAAAGCCTAATGGACAATAATGATGTTGACCTCGAAATAATTTGGTAGTAGAGGTATATTGTCGATGATTGATGATGATGATGCCAAGTCTCGTAAACAAAAATCTGAAATTAATAAGTGTAAAAAATTAATTAGGCACCAACTAAGAGATCAATCGTTATTATTCTTGTATAATACCTATTACAAAAATCTATCGAAGATTATACAATGTCGTAGAGATACGATGGATGGCTAAAATGTGTTTGTGATTTCCGAGTTTTAATATAGCACAGCTATTTTTGTATATTTTTATTGTTTCCTAATTCTATAAGTAGGATACGAGTTATTGCCATTGCCTTGTTTTTTTCTTTTCCTAGTCAAGGTGTAAATATTAAATTAGCTTTGGTGTGGAGAATTGAAACATAAGGTCAAAAGCATCAATATTAGTTAAATACCAAAGAAAAATCCGTATAAAGGAAAATAATTAAGACTAGTTAGTCTTAATTATTTTCCTTTACAAAGTGAGTAGTAGGTACAGTTGTACCTACTACTCACTTTGAAATAAATTAAAAGTTTTTGGTAACAAAAAGTCTTTTTGGGTTATTCGATTGATTTGGTGAAAATAATCAATAACTCTAAAACGTTTTCATTTTTAATAAAAAACGAAATAAATGAAGACACGGCAACAAATCGTTTCCATTAACTCTCTTTGTAACTATGTAGTTCCGATAAAGTGACCGATTATTTACCTGATTAATGTAGCCATAAAATGACCATAAAACGCTCATGAAATTTAAGCTCTGTGTTTATTATACGGAAATAGACATGGTAATAATATGTATTTCATAATCTGAATGTGTGGTCGAATGGATGAACAATAACATTAACGATCGTGGCGTATCGGAATTAAGTTGGGCTTGCATAAAGTTTGTGTGCACCTAGGTACATACTCATTTCCAAGATGACGACCTACACACACATCTTACGACAACTGCACTTATGTGTCAAGTGCGCTTTGCTCGCAAAAAGTTAATGGAAAACTAATAAAATGGACAATATGTAAGTGTTCTGTTTGCTATTTCTTAAAATTCTCTAACTTTAACTTATGAGCAAAGTTGTATCTAAATGTGTAAATGTTTCCAGCTAACGAGCGAATATTGACTCTGCGTGTTTCGTATGTAAGTGTGTTGGTGTGTCAAAGCAGTTAATAAGTTCCAAGTTTAAATAAAATTGTAAAATGCCAAGCGCAGTGGCATCTTTGAGGCGGCGCGGGCGCAATTTGCAATGCATTTGACATAAAGCGTGCGTACCATTTAAGTGTTGGGTTGGCCATCGTTTTACGAGACTCTTGATAGTTATTCTATTGTATGTTGAACGAGATAATGTTACGACAAGGGGACGAACTATGGGATACGCATGAAAACTATGTAATGTTTTGTATGATCTACAAATAAGTTTTTTTTTGCAGAAGCCAGAGGAATTCATTTCAACTGCAGTGTAATGTCGTACTTCATATTAAAATCAAAGCTGAGATTAACACAAAAAGTTGGGTCAACATCGGACAATATCCTGGCCATTTCTTGCCACACTATTACAGGAGTGAATTAGGTTTTATATGAGATTTTATTAATAAGACATAGGTTTGTGAAGATCCAAATCAATCAGTGATTCGAGTGATGTTGTGTAATGAAGGTAAAGGTTATCAAACAATAAACTCCTTATCAATTTTATGACCAATCAAATAGTTGTGTGTTACATCTTTTAATGCCATTAAAATACTATCATGTGTATTAATACCACCTATCACCTAGCCACCTAGCACCTATCTGTATAAACAGTCAGTAGAATAGAGTTCGTAAACAAGGGCCCTTAATCATCGGCTAAATCGACGCGTAATGAATATTTAAATACAACGTTCGTTTGATTATGTTATACACAATAAAATCAATGCCGATGAAGAATTTATAACTTATTTAAACAAAATAGACGCTCAAGTCATAAAATTTTAATTTATACTGACTATGTTATGTAGGACACTGCCTAATAATATTACAATAAAATTATACCTACTAACTTGATTTAAAAAACACAAAACTGAGAAAACAATAATAGGAAAAATGCCAGTAAACTCAGCGGGGCATTACTATAAATGCACTTTTGTTTCCATTATGACTCGAGAATTCATCAATAAGCACTGACATCATCTTATTAATATACTATAATTAATAATAGACATACAATTAAATGTCGTAAAAATTCCCATATATAGACGAAACTTCAATAAAGATCACTTTAAATTTGTTGGTATGTTTTAGGTTAATTTATTAAAAACTATATTATTTTGATGAACACATTGTTATCTGGTGAGACATCATTATACCTACTTCGCATAGATTGTGACGTTAATTCAAGATTCATCTTATTTTCTTACATTCTTCAACAGGAATAGACGTTTTATTTATTCTAGAATTTATTTCAGGAGAATTTCTAAGGCAGCTTGCATGGCTTAGAAATTCTCCTGAAATTAATTTCACATATATCTGAAAGCTCTGGCAGGTTTTCATCTTGACAGTATACAATATAAATCTTGACATTATACATCTTGACATCATACATCTTGACAGTATACATCTTGTAAGTATCCGAGGACCCAAGCAGGCTTTATTATAGTGACCAGAATACGCATAAGGCGGGCTAAACTCATGTAACTTATTCCATCTGCCAACTATACTATCTTGTATAATAATAATAATAATTTATTTCAGAACATAATTCCATATAAAATTATTAGTAAAGGCTTAAAAACTATGTTAGTACCTTAAAACTACTTATTAATTAATTATTTGTTTGACATTAATTTATCTAACATTAAATAGGGTAGCACCAGAACTATGCACCTTAATCCAGCGCCTCACAATCGGACACTCCACCTTTTCTGTTATTGTGTTTAGAAGGCCAATGGGGCTGCCCCGCACACGACACATCAGGGAGGCCACTCTCTTACGCATAATAGCCCTACAGCAGTCGGTGTTGGCCTCCGCAAACATCCCCGACGCACTACAGTATCGCGGCAACCCCATCAGCATCCTAAACCCATTATTGTAGAGGACCCGCAGGGCATTGAAAGCCTTCTGCGTATAGCGGACCCACATGCTGCAGGTGTACATTGTCTGACAGTACGACTTAAACAGAGTAATTTTAACGTCATTTGTGCACCTCGCAAATCTGCGCGCCAGCATATTACATCTCACTGCCAATGCCCTGCGTTCCCTCTCAATATCCAGGTCATCCGAGAGGTCCTCAGTGACCCAATGCCCCAGGTATTTGAATTTGGTGACTCTACTTACCGGAATTCCTCCAAGACTAACCGGTGGAATGGTCGTGGGAGTTTTATTACCCGCCTTAAACACAAGTAGTTCACTTTTTTAGGTGTTGTACCTGAGGCCATGTTACATTGCGTACCTCTCCCATATGCCTATGAGCATGTTGAGGGCTTTAACAGATGGGCTCAGCAGCACCATATCGTCGGCGTAGCTAATGTTATTCATACATTTGCCGTCTATTGAACAGCCGACACCAGCCCTGCTGAGCTCATCTATCAGTCCATTAACGTACAGGTTGAAGAGCCGTGGTGACGTCAGGCCTCTCTGCCTCACTCCACACTCCAATATGCTTGAGTCGCAGTATTGCAGCTTCTGTCGAAAGCCTAGCTCTAAATCCGAACTGGGCATCGTGCAGATGAATATGCTTACCAAGGTGACAATCAAGCAAACCATCCAGCACCTTGGCGATCACTGTAGCCAATGAGATGGGTCTGTAGTTGTTCCCGTCGGAGGCATCGCCTGTCTTATTTTAGATAATAGGAATCACTGTGGTCTTCATAAGCTCCTGGTGTAAATACGAATGTCCTAAACACAAATTGTAGAACATGACCAACACCCTAGGCAAGTGAGTACCCGCGTGCTGCAGGTGCTCAATACTAAGGTCATCGTGCCCTGGAGACTTACCTCGAGTAATACTCTTAATGACCTGCACTACTTCTTTTATCTTAAACCTAAACCGCACTCCATCTTCAACTTCAGCATCAAGCCCCTACCGCACGCCTGGTAACGGAGACTCAACCTTAAAACGTTCCCTAAACAATTCGGCAATTTTCTGGGGCTCATTTCTACCCTCAACACACGCAGGCACACACAAGCCAGTTTCCAGTTTCCTGGTATGTTTCCAAAAACGCTTGAAGTCCTTATCTTTGTGGTGTGTGGCTAAGATGTTCATTTTAATACGCTCGACGTTGTCTTGACACCACTTGAGCTTAGACTTAAAGCGCTTCCTGGATTCACACATGGTATTATAAATATCACCAGATTTGGGTTACCATACAGCAACCAGACAGACCAGTATAAACAGATGCCTAAAGATTTATGTTCAGAAAATGTTAGAAGTTGTCTACTTAGTTTCAGAGGAAAACAATCAGTTTTTCATCACGATAACTTCCTTATAAAATTAACAAGCCAAACACCTCAACTCAATTGTTATTATTCTTCTCTTTCGTGAAAATATTTTTTTTTCTTACATGCTGTAGGCCTAAGTCCATCCCTGCGTTGTGCAGTCGGTGCAGGCTCCCCCGGCCACATGCAATAGCTAGACAAATCCGCGTCTCTATAAAAGGGACAGGTGATTAGACGAGTAAGTACAATCGGGCGCACACGCCGCCGACCAAACCACATGGGATATAATCACATTTGCTCATCCTGAATAATTATTATCAAGTGCTCCGTTCAATATGACAATGGTAAGTTTTAGTTTACTATTTTAGATTAATAGAGATAGGGAATAGAGATATTTTACGTGTTGGGAATTAGCATCGGTTAATATTTTTGTAATTTTATCTATATATAGTATTTTTATTGTGGTCCTTTGGTACAAGTAATTAATGAGTGCCTTTTAAACTTAAACTATTTAATTTATATCCTTACTGTTGCAACCTAATAAAATATAGCATTAGCATGGTTCTGGAAAATAATAGCAGTAGTGTTTCCTGCACTATACGAATTAAACTAAATCATTACTTATAAAAACAAACTATAAGGCGTATTAGGTAAATAAGTATTTGAGTTAAAATATCAGAAGTGTTTTAGTATTATATTCTTTACACTCCCTTATTTCTCAGCTAGTAATGGGATACAGAAGTAATATGCCGCTCCTCAATAAATTCAACTTTTTACAGAGACGCTAAAAGTGCTAGAAACAATTTAACCAAGCCTTAAACGGACTTAAATGATTCTGTAAATTATAACCCATGCTGGGATGTGAACTCCTGACCCCCGGTGTAGGATGTTGCATCTTTAGCATTTAGGTGCAGAAGGGCATCTTTAACATCGCAGGTAGGTCATCTTATTAGGAAGTTAAGAATTGATCGAGTACCTGATATGGTGTCACAAATAAGGTTATTTATTAATATTTATAATTTTATTGTATGTTTATTCCGTTTCCGTAAAGTATTGTTGATTAGCATTTTATGTAAATTATGTATTGGTGCCCAAAAATATTGAAATATTCACACATTCGTGTAATAACTTTAGTTTCATTAATATAAGAAAAACCGCAGCGATGTGGAAAGGTCTAGAGATTTTCCTGGTAATGCTTAAAACCCTTACGAATAGTTCAATTAAAGTATCAAAGCAGCTCATTAGAAAGAAAAAACAATTCTTATTGCTTAGCAAATAATTGGCTAGGTTTTGGTACTATTCATTTACATATTATTAATAGACTGGAAAACTCATTACTTTGGCCAAAGTAATGGGTTTTCCAGTCTAGTAGGTAGGTACCTACAAAGGTCTTGTGAAAGTTTCATACCTACTGTGTTATTGGTGTATTAACTGGATTTGGTGTGAATCATAACAAAACTCTATTGTCACATTTCCTTTTAAAATATGTTGCTTTAATAAGTAAAGGAAACTTTTAAGAGACTGGAATCAATCGCAAAAAGGGAACCCAAACACTTAAAATCACAAATAAACCATATCAAAACCCAATTGTCACATTTCTTTTTTAAAATGGCTTTAACAGTATTCTGAAGCCATCATAAAGTTCAACAATTGAATGTCACGTAAATTTGAAAAGGAAATCTTTATAAGAGACTGGAATTCATCGCAAAAAGGGAACCTAAACATTCAATGTTTATAAGGGTGAATTTCACCTAGAATAAGTCTTATCCTGAAAGAACCTTTTTCCTTACTAAAACCTAATTCGAACTTACCAGAACCCAATTATCAAATTTTTTGTTTCTGTTAATAGTTTTAACATTATTTTGAAGCCATCACAAAGTTTATCAATTGAATATTTTTAAACTTGAAAAGGCAACTAATAACAGACAAGAACCCAAATACTTCGCATGTTAATTGATCATAATTACGCACCATAACTCCCGCTCCTATCTAATTTAACCTCTTCATTAGTATCGAGAACTCTTCTTACATTAATCTCGTTTTTATGGTCGTGGCCAAAGTGGGTGCATAGGGCATAGGGTCACCGGCTTGTTATGCAACGCGTCGTGCATTCATTGCATCCACAATACCTACATAGGTAACCTTTGCCAACAACTGTGCTGTTTACCTCAGTGACAAGCGTGCCATCGTTTTATGCAGATTTATTGAATACGTTGGTCGCGTTTATTTATCAATTGCTATTATCGATGTGATTTATGGATTTTATAACGTTAGAGTTCATGTTCAATGTTCATAAATAATATTTCTTTTAACCTGTTTTTTTTTTGTGGATGGTAAAACATCAAATGACCCCTCTCGCTCTGGGTGGAGCGGATGGGAGTGTCAGACTCTTACTGACTAAAACCCACCCGTGTTCCTCCCTTTATGTTCCGGGCCAGCGGTAACCCTTTCAGCCAATCCCGCCTTCACATGATGCTGACATCTCTTTGAGAACACGTAGGTACGCGCCGTCCGGCACGGGCCTGGTCCTGATCGGACGGTGAGCTACCCATTACTCTCCGTCCGCAGGCCCGCGCCTACCGTGACCGGGAGTCGTCACGCGGCTCCCGACCACATGAGTAGACAAACGGAACAGAGATAAAGCTTCATACAACCGCGCGAATCGGTTGCACTACTACAAGCACGCGGGGCATGTGTGCGTGACCAATGGCCGCTTGTCGCGAACGCTGCGAGACTGGAAAAAACCGGTTTACGCTGACACAGCCAGTTGACAATCTCAGGGTTGCGACGCACGTTGTTTGTTTTTGAAGTTGCAAGTTAGCCATAGCCATCACTCTTCTTTTGTGTTTCAAAAGTAATTGCATCACTTTCGCTCGCTTAGTAGGTTTTCGAGGATTTTAGATTTTCGAGGTAGCGCTTTAATAATGGTTGTTTATTGTACTGAGTCACGTATGACTAATACTAGAAAAAATAAAAATATATCATACTTTATCTATCCCAAGGAGTACAATAAGTAAGTAAATATTTGATTATTACTTTTTCAAGTAAGTACCTTTATTTTATTAGTATTATGATAAAGAAAAACATATTTTAAGTTTCTTTTAATTGGTATTTATTTATCTGACGTTTTGTCAATAAGCTCAAATCTCCATAGCAACCACATGCAGATGAAATGTAAATGAATAAACTATGGTAATGGTGTTAAACGAAAAATTATAATAACCTCCTTTTTTAAAGTCGGTAAAAAGAAAATTATTAGAGTAAGTAATTTGTAAAGTATTCTATCACACTGAATAATAAAACTATTTAAGAAACTTATTGTCTTACCTATTGTGACAACCCTACTAAAATAGGTAACAATTTTGCATGTTCTTAAGAAGCTTTGCCTCTGTTCCGTTTGTCTACTCATGTGTCCCGGCGCCCGGAGCGTCTCCTTCGGCGACTGGGACGGGAGGCTCTCTCCCTCATCAATCCCGCCACCTCCTTCGCTAGCATGACTGCTTCGCAGAAGGAGGTGATTGCCTCCCACTCCCTCTCGCTCCGGACCATGGCTTGCACCAGGTAACCTGCTTACTGCCCAGAAAAAGGGTTGTTAGGTTTTTGAATTGTTTTTTGATGTTTTGTGAGGGGCTCGTGGCTAAGTAAAACGTGCACGGATTGATCGATCATGTTAAGCTACGCTTGTCGCGGTCGGTCCGTAGATGGGTGACCACCTTTACATACCAAGACTCCTTGGATGAGGACGACGACGATGACGACGATGACGTTAAGTCGTTGGTCCTGGCTGTCTTTCTTGGAACTTTGACAGTAGTTACGGGTCGTCAGAAGCCAGAATGTCTGACAACCAGTCTTACCAAGGACTATCGTATTATCCAGTAACTGGAGTTACCCTGGGTTGTGGAGGTCAGATAAGCAGTTGCTCCATGTAAAATACTAGCCGCGTCTAGTTAGATTGGAAGCCGACCCCAACATAGTTGGGAAAAGTCTAGCTGATTGATTGATTGACCTAAGACCTTCCTTTCTTTAAGATTAGTTCAATGAATTAATGTAATACCTACTTCGCGAATTCTAAATGTTATTCGCATGGCAGGTAAAAATTTGAATAGGTACCTGTTTTTTTTTTCTAAACTTTATTTCGACATAAGTTATTGCCAACTAATTAGAAAAAAAGAAGTTGTAAAAATCATAATGAATGTGGCGCCAACATTGCAAGTTTTATTTTTATTGGAATTCCTGGTAGTTTAGTTACCTTTTAGTAAACCATACAAATCAATGATATATTACAAAAAAAAGTCTGGTCACTAATTAAGTTCAGTGCATATAAAGAAAAAAACTTACAAAAATATTTCTTAATTAAAACCAACAAACACTTATTTAGGTTAATTTAATAATTGTTTTACACATAATTGATAGGTTTCACAACTATATATGTAAAGTAGCGCAACTATAGGTCTACCGGAATCTCATGGCATAAAAAAAAAAATTACATTTTCATATGGCAATGTCAATATTGTTTTCAATGTGTATCTTAAAATAAGGGAACAAGAAGGCGTAAATCAAACTCAATCCTTGATTTTTAAACGCGTCGTAGAGTTGACCGGTAAGTTGTACTGAGTTGTTTTGATGCTTTTAGTTTATTTTATATTTTTCTTACTTAATTGTAGCTTTTTTATAGGGGTTTCCAGTAATACAATACGGCGAATCGTAAGTGAGGGCACATCCAATGATGGTGTATTTTCTACGCCTGGTAAAAAGGCTCCCACCTTATCATTGCACATTGAATCCCATAGAAATGATTTGGGGTATAATGAAGCAAAAAGTTGCTGACAAAAATGTAAATAGGCCTGCAAGTGACATTAAATTATTAACAGAAGAAGCTTTCTCATAAATTGGTGCAGGGGAATGGCGAAAATGTTGTGAACATGTAAAGAAAATTGAAAACAATTTCATTGAGCAAGATTAATTGAAACCCTGGAAGAGCGATTTATAATAAATACCTCATTATCTTCATCATCTGATGAAGAACAAGAAATGCAAGTGGAGTTCTTGGAATCGTTTTCTAGTTCTGAATGAGGTGATAAGTTATTAGTATGATTTAAATGATATATAATAAATTAGTACAAAAAGTAATATACCTACTATTGATTTATTTTTCATGACATATTTTCCTATGTTAAGAACCCGATATATAACAACATTCTTCATACACATATCTAATATAATTCATGTTCATTAATACTAAAGACATAAATAAAAACTAAACAGTATCAAGATCGTTTAATCTAATTTTGCCAGTATTGCACACAACAAATTTTTATTTCCCCGTTTGCCATGAGATTCCGGTAGACCTATACTAAGTTTCTCCCTATCGCCGAGCTTGGCTTGAGGTTTAATTTTCCGGACGCTACAGAACCGCACGCGCAATATTTTCGCCGCCTCGAATTGCGCCTTACACATAGGTATAGCTTATAAAATGTTCACTACTAAAATATAATATAATGTATACTTATCGACTCAGAGTTGGAGTTTTGATTAGCTGCAATAAAATTACATTTCTTACTCTCATTTCTCATATTTTTTCACAAGTCCCTCAATATGGATATCAAATGAAAGGGCTTCACTAGTAGAATACTATACACTACTACAAATTTCAAATCCAAGATGGCCGCCAACACAAAATGGCAAATTACATTTTTTTTTCACAACTCCTTCAATATAGGTATCAAATGCAAGGGCTTGACAATAGAATAATGTACACTATATTGAAAGGGAATGAGGAATATTAATTAACGAAATAAAAACTAAAAACTAGACAATAATTTTTTTGTCTGATCAATACCCTAGATTGATGAGGAAATTGGAGTGATGACTGGTACCTACGACCACTGAGTTTGACCATTTTTACGAATAGATTTATCCTACTTAACAACAAACGTATTTCAACATCAGATAGTGTCGCAGTCCTATTTTATAAACTAGATCTGAAATACCTAAGATATCTAATAGCTATGAAATACTTGTACGAAAGTTGAATAACTATAGGAAGAACTAGAAAAAGGATATATAAAACAAAAAAAAAATCTGTTTAGTCTTAAAAAATATTCTTCAACCATAAATTAATAATTATTTTTTGACAGATAAAAACCTGATTAAACACCAAATTACCCGAATTTTAAAACGCAAGAAAATAAAAGAAATGAAATAAAAAAAATATGGAGTCCCTACAAAAAGCATGAAATAAAAAAATAAATTAAAACTTTAAAAAACCCCTGACACAAAATAATAATAAAATTAAATGTAATTGGAAAAGGATAAAATAATTAAAAAACCCCCGACTTAAAGAATTTATGTAACGAGACTAAAACAGATAAATTCATATGGAAGTCGGGAGACCGTTCTGTGGAACACCTTCTATTCTAAGAGGTCCCCCAACTGCCATAAAAATTTATCGTTTTAGTCTCGATATATAATTTTTTTTTAAATTATTTTATCCTTTTCCAATTACATTTAATTTTATTATTATTTTGAGTTGGGGGTTTTTTAATTTTTTTATTTTACCGTATTATTATTATTTTTATTTATTCTTTGTATTAATCGGATAGAAATATAATATGTTGTAGTTTCAAATCAGCGTAAATACATAGTTTACTATAGATCATTTTGTTTGATTTTTCACTCTAAAAATCCTACTATATCGATCTAAGAAATCATGTTTTTTAATAAATTAAAGTTTTATTTAGGAATAACGTTCTACAGGGTTATGATTATGCAAAACACCAAAAACCCCAAAAATAAGAATATTTAAAAGAAATGCATGTGATTACCCGATCACTGATGTGATGACATAAAGTAGATTGTTTGCCTTGGCAAACAATCTACTTTTTAGAGCAATCTTCAATTACTTTTTAAAACAATCTACTTTTTTTGGAGCAAACAACTATTTTGAAGGCGAGAGTGTTTAGTAGAATTCTGAGCGCAGCGAGGGATTCAAAGTACGTCACTCGAGCTTAAAATAGTGTTGCTCTCGAGGAGGACACTCTACTTTTTATCATCCTCTATGAAAAAATAAGTCAGTGCAACATATGAATAATAATAGTACGTTTATTTATTTACATACAATTTTGAGTAAACAGTTACGAACGAAGGCAGAATGCTTTTCGCACTTTTTTATTTTTTCACAAACTTTTTTTTTTTTATTTGGCTCGCGCGCCTTTTTCTTTATCATACAGCATGTTACTTGTTCATTCAATGTGCGTGATTGATTTCTTCGATGATTTTAACTTACAAACAAAATCCACATTCCAAATTCAAATCACTTTTAGTCCCTAGGCTAAGAGCTATTTAGTCCCTGTGTACAGTCCCTGTGTACGAAGAATACACTAGCTCTTTTTGAATAGATGTGATAAAAACAATAATTAAGCATTTCGCAATTTTTTTATTGTAACTTTTATTAACCTTAATTTCATTATACATATTATCCTCTAATAATATTATTCTCTTTTATAAAATCATTTGATATAAATCGATTATTTCAAAATCGATCAATTTAACATTGATCGATTTTGAAATAAATCGATTATTTTGTCACATCACTATTTAAATTTTGTTAAAAAGTGGGTTACCACTTTGATGGATGACAGCTTATGTGTTAACTTAAGCTGTCATTTTACTGCAGCTAATTAAAAGTCTGACTATATAGGGTGACTTTTAATTAGTGACCGATACTTAAACACGTGATTTTACTCATCACTATGAACAACTTTTACTATCGGACCAAACCTGAAATCGTGAAAAAAAAAACAGCTGTTCTCTACATTACACGAGATAAACGAACACAAATGTAGAGAACAGCTGTTTTTTTTCACGATTTCAGGTTTAATCCCATAGTAAAAGTTGTTCATAATGATGAGTAAAATCACGTGTTTAAGTATCGGTCACTAATTACCAGTCACCCTATATATTTGGACGCCCGTCAGAACGCACACACACTCGTATATAACAGAAAGAGACAGAGAGAGAGAGAGAGAAAGTCGGATAGAGGGGACACGCTTTTTCCCTTGACGATTTATACCAGTCAACTCCTATCGCAAGCCGCGTTAAGGAATCTTGTTTCAAATACTTGTTTTAAACGGTTTAGTCATACCTACAAATAAATAATAAGGTAGGTAGATAGGTAACTTATTAGATTTCAACAAGATTATCGAAAAAACAAAGACCCATGTTGGCAAACACACTAAATCATTTTGAAAATACTACCATTAAAATACAATACTTATCATTAATTCAATGAGTCATTTGAATAATTATGTGACACGAGTTTTTGTATTTAAAAATAAATTATCTAGAAGAATTTATATAAAAAATATGTTATACAGAAAAAAAAGATTAGCCTAGACAGGGTCATGCATTCGGGTCACATTATACAGATATCTTTATTTGGGTGGCTAAAACTAGATTTATTTTATTTTTGGCTGAATATTTGCGAACTTGTTTGGGATCTATGAAGAAGCCCCTTCGTGTAGCGCAGTTTGTTCCGCTAGATACTCAACTGAACCGAGCGCTCGGTGATCCTGAACAATCACACCCGACACCTTATTTGACTGGCCAATTCTTCCATTGCGGTGGTAGAGCTAACGCCCGCCTGGTTTGCGACAACCCTCCCATCGGAGACGGCTTGAATGAGCCTGCTGTGTTTCGTCAATGCGAGGGAGTTCCAATGCCTTAGGCTTCTTCTTCTTCTTCGCTCGTTCCACCATAGACCCCTTCCATCGCTTTCCATCAGGCGTGATCGAGGAAGATTTAATTTGAATTATGTAAAACTTATCTTCTTTTTTTTAACATGCAAACCTAAAGAAGTTTGCATGTTAAAAAAAAGAAGATAAGTCAAGCGATTTAACTACTGACTGCTATACACAACAGTACTGAACTATATAAAAAAAAAAATGTTATATATGACTTAATTTTCTGAAAAACATCAGAAAATTAAGTCATTAGAAGAATTTATATAAAAAGAAATCCAGATACGGACTTAGCAAGCTAAAGAGCTTGTTAAGTCCGTACCTGGATTCCTGCGGAGGCGTGCGAGCGGTTAATTAGGTGCACACCTTTTGTTTTTGCACGTAGTACATTGTTTTCGAGGCAACTCTCGAATTCTATGACATGTTCCCACAACTCCATACACTTGCAAAATAGCTAGTATGCCGACATCTGCATACCGCAGCATCCACAGGTATTTAGGCGGTGCTAAGAATAGTTTGAGGGTGACACACGGTGACTTGAAAACCTTTTGTCTTACGGTAACGTACTGAAGCGTATCTAAGTGGTTAGCCCATGTTAGTGCCTACTTTACAGTTTTCTTATGAACAATTCTGTGGATAAGCCGGTGGAAATGATTATATAACTAACGTACATCACGAAAATTTCTTTAGGCAGGAACTGTCTGTTTCATTTTCGTCTTTTCCATTCATTCTGGCGTTTATTTATGTGTATCATTAGGATAAGTTTCTTCGTGGTAGGTACGATCATAATCACGTAACCTTTAATGTTGCTGTACCGATGCGTCTGTAACCAGTTGCATGCATGTCTTAATTTGCATATAAACCTCGCAATAATAATGTCCCTAATAATGAGCGATGATTCGCAAGTAAGTGGGCCTATGAGTGGAGTTTACACATATATAGATGGCTTACCTTAACTTGTCTATGATGCAATGTACATCTACCAGCATTTACATGTCTATAAAATATCAATTTAAATTCAAGATGACTATAATGTGTAGGTTTGGATCTTTACCTGATAGGTTTCTTATTTAAATAAACTATATTTCAATTATTTCTTTCGTAAATTCGACTATGGAATCTATCCAACTGCAGTTCCTTTTCGGATTTCACACTAATTTTCTTTGTTTTATTGCCGAATTGGAGTTGAAAATGGAAATGCATTTACTTTTGTTACAAACCCATTAAGGTTTACCTTAATAAGAAAATCTGCTTTCTTGTCTTATGGCTTGGTGTACAATAAAGTATCATATTACCTATTAAATAAAATATTAATTTCTTGATCAACATCATGCTGATGATGATCAGCAAATCAGATTGTATGATATTTTCGGACAACACCGTTTAAAGTTAACATGTTACACTAATCGAGCAGACCTAGGTTTCAAGTGACGATATCAGTTATTTACTAGGCTGCTAATGGTCCATGAAGCGTATCAACCTTCGTAACACTAGCCCCTGCTGGTAATCCACACGCGATCCTTGCATAATTTAATAGGTCAATATGAAGAGTGTATTCTGTCAATACTCTTTTTTATTTAGATGGGTTTACACACACACAATCAGCTGGGACACAGGATTCCTTTCGGTAAGTGGCAGTGGGCCATAATCCAACACGCGGGCTCAGTGCGGGTTGGTAGATGTCACATGTCTTCGAATTTTTGGCTCTAGGACTTGCTGGTTTCCTCACGATGTTTTCCTTCGACGTTTTGAAACCGAGAGAGTAAAGCGCCTGTCTGGGTTCGAACCTATGTCTTGCAGCTCGTAAGTCGCGGCACCACCACTGCTCTCATACAATACTTTCAAAACATGCAATGATTCTCAACTTACGATCGCTCTTGTCGCGCTTGTCGTGGGTTCGAACCCAGATAGACGCTTTACTTTGTGTAATTTATTTCTTCACCATTGCTCTCAAAAAAACGGTGACGGTAATAATCAAGTATGGAATGATCAGAAAATTATTGCTTGGCTAAAGCGAAGGGACCAGACTGGGTGGAACCAGACTGTGGACCGTTGATTCAAAACATTTCAAAGCATTAGTCATTTCAAAATTATTTTGTCACATTGTCGTCGATCGACGATATGCCCTAAGGACATGCCCAATATACGATGCGCCCTTAGGCGATAATGGTAACTCTAAGTACTCTTATAGCTGATTAATATAAGATGAAAAGTGAACTATCATGCGATTTTGCGCCTTATGCGCACCGAAAGTAAACTGTCACCTTAATCTGCCCTGCAATTGAATATCGTAGGGCCACAGCCTCAACAAATTAAGTGATAAAAATACCAAAACCTTTCTTTTTTATTGTCAAATATCCTATTAATAATGCTGCCAACGTGGTAATGCTGCCAGCCTTTTGGGCATTTGTGCCATTGACAGCGATGCGGACAAATTTTTTGATGCCCAATGAGCTCCTGTCTTTTTCTTTACCTTTTTTTATATATATACTTGTATATACTATATAATATGATTATTTTAGTTTTAAATTGTAAAAAAGTAATATTGTAATTTAAATATTATATAAAATAAAAATTGTAATATTATTGCGGATTTTATCGTGCCCTGGATTTCAACTTTCAGTGTCGGGCATTGAGAATCCAACACAGCGCATCCCGGCACGTCTAAAATACACACTGTTGGATTTTCAACCTTCGGCACTAAACAGTGCATCGAAAATCGAGCGTGTGAAAAAAAGTCGGCGCAAGCGGCTTACACAGTGAGCAATTGATTTAGTCATTTTATTCTCTCCACAAACCTGAATTATTCAAGGTGTATTAATAGCTAATTATCCCTTCCATGTAAAGGTTAATCAAAACAAGTTCAAATGTGGTAAACTTAACCATCAATTTAGATACTCTACAGATGGCCAGAGGGTAATAGTAAAATCTATCTATGGTAATGGTAATACCTACGATTCATGTATTTTCCTATCGTAAAAGGCTACAGATGACTAAAGCTACAACAGTCTTCTCCTGTCTAATCACCACGCTATTTGACAAGCGTGTGAATATGGAAATAAAAACCCGAATATCTGACAACCAGTCTTACCAAGTGGTATCGTATTACCCAGTAACTGGGTTGTGGAGGTCAGATAGGCAGTCGCTCCATGTAAAATACTGGTATTCAGCTGCATCCGGTTAGACTGGAAGCCGACCCCAACATAGTTGGGAAAAAGCTAGGCAGATGATGATGACCTATATCATGATGTCATATGAGGTCGATACGATGACAGATATGATGGTGCTTACAGAACCTAAACATATACTTACTGTAGACCACGCAAATTCCAAGCCTTGAATCTAGATAGATTCAAGAGCTTCCTAGGACATAAGCGAGAATATGTAGGTGTAGTTTTCGATAAAGTGGAATATTTTGATTAAACTATGAAATGTAATCTATACATCGGTAGAAAATAAGAAACTGTTCTTTATGTGGCGAGCGCCTAAGTGTAACTCTAAAAGAAAACCCATCTGCGAGGTTGACTCGCAAACGAAGGGTTCCGTACCACCGAACAATATTTAACACTACTTATTGAAAAAAATATGTTTTATAAAAACGCTTTTTAACTGTATTTATGTTATAGCGGCCATAGTAGTACACACTCTGTGAAAATTTCAAGTGTCTACCGGTTCAATAGGTGACCCTGTGACAGACGGACGGACGGACTGACGGACAGGGGATCCTAAGTAATAGGGTCCCGTTGGCACCACAGACTACTATTATATTCTAGGCACCCTTTGGGTATGAAACCCTAACAAACCCAAAAGTGACCAAAACTGAACTACGACAGAATTTCATCTAGGTAGGTACTTCATAACACATATTAAGTTAAATAATTTGTGCGGCTTATCAGCCAACCTGCCTATTTGTTCATTCATCGATTACCATAACCATAATCAGCCTTTTATTGTTCCCACTGCTGGGACACAGGCCTCCTCTCGGTGAGAGGGAGTGGGCCGTAATCCACCACGCGGGCCCAGTGCGGATTGGCAGATGTCACATGTCTTCGAATTTTTGGTTCTAGGACATGCCGGTTTCCTCACGATGTTTTCCTTCACCGTTTTGAGAGCAGTTGGTGATGAAATAATTTACACAAAGTAAAGCGCCTGTCTGGGTTCGAACCTACGACCTACAACTCGTAAGTCGCGGCCGTTACCACTTGGCCACCACTGCTCATTCATTCATCGATTGCTTTAAGTTTAATGTTAACTGTCAAATGATCATAAACGATACACATTGACACCGATTAGACCACAGTTCAAAGTATCAATGTGACTGGTAATACACGGTTACTTAGTTGTGCAACCAATAATCTTCTTTTATATGCCTCTGTACTTGAATATTATTATACACGGTGGCACCGTACGCAAAATACATGCATTGACGTGGAGTTGCGGATACCAGCCCGTAGGTATTACCTATTACACGACGGCAGGGACTTTGACGCGCAAACTGTAACCATGAATTCAGCACATGATTCTAGTAGACCTCCTAGCGTAAAATATATTTCGTAGGTTATTAAAAAAATCTGCTATTTTCTTTTTTTTTCTTATTTTTTGAATCAGCTATTTTTTTAGAAGTAGGGGTTCGGAATCATATACTGAACCCATGTTCAGTATATGATTCCGAACCCCTACTTCTAAAAAAATAGCTGTTTCTCATACTTTTTGACCGCGTGGTTGCACGTTTCGATGAAACCAGCAGATTTTTTTAATAACCATGGGGTGAAGGGTTGCGCGCCGATGTCCCTGCCACCCTGTATACTAAGAACCCTGTTTGTTAAGAATTCACAGAATAAGATGCTTCTTTCGTTTTTCATTTACAAGATTTGCGTTTTCAGAAATAATAATAATAATAATAATAAAATTTATTTGCCATAAAAATACAGATGGGAACCTAGTTGATATATTATAAGATACTGTACATTGTATACATCTGATTCTATGTTAAAATCTGTACTCAATTATTATAACCCTGCCTCTTAAACTAGGTAAACCTGTATCTTAAGAGACATTGATCAGCCCTCGGGTCTTAAACATAGTTATTTAACAAGTTAATGACAAAAATAGATGTGTGTCGATCCATCCTTTACAATTGAATCTATATTTCACGGAAACAGAAAAAAAGAAAACTAATAAAACTAATAATAACAATAATAAAAGCTAGCTTAATTAAATAAAATGATTTTAAAATGATAAAGTTTATAAGCGATGTGCAGTTGTTATGTGTTAAGGAAGTGTGGGTTGTGTCTGCATGAGTGTGTCGTATGTGTGTGAGTGTATAAGAATATATGATGTGTAGTGAGGGTTATGTTTGTTGAGTAAATGTATTGTTTGTTATGTAAGTGTGAGCGTATTGCGTGTAAGGTATAAATGGACATAAGGCGATGAAGGAAAGTAAGGACTCTGTAAAAGCATAGTCCTTCTGTAGAAGCCACTCTGTTACTTTTTTTTTAACCATTTGTGTGTTTAGGTCTAAGATACACAGCACTTGGTGAATTTTTTGATATAAGTTAGTGCTTAGGATGTAGTATTGGTGTTTAGCAAAACTGGTTTTGTGCTGAATGCGTGGGAGACGAAGTGTTCGTTTATTGCAGTCATAGGGTGGTAGGCAGGCATGTTTTCTTAGGACCGATCGTAACACAAAGAGTTGACGGACTGTTAGAACCATACAGTCGGAGTAGATATCCGTAGTAGGGTATCTGAAGGGCTTACTCGACATTACCTTGAGAATTGTTCTTTGCGCTCTCTCTACTCTAAGAAAGTTAGATTTCCATGCACCACCCCAAGCAGTAATACAATACCCAAGAACCGATTGACACAGAGCGTAGTAGATCATCTTAAGCGTTTCCGCATTAGCTGACTCCCGGAGCGACTTGAAGATGTGTATGAGTCGTAGAGTTCTGGTGGTCCCATCTGCTTGTCCCATTTTAGCCCATCATCTATTAGTACACCCAAATATTTCACACTATTGGTTCTGATGAGTGTGGGACAGGCACAGGGTCCGGCTGAGTTCAGGCAAGAGTGAGCTGTTACAGAGAAGTCTTGAGGAGGTGTAGTGTTACGACGGATTGCAAATGTAATGTAGTTAGTTTTATGCAAGTTGAGAGTGAGTAAATTTAAGTTAAGCCATTGCATTACTACAGACAAAGCTGCCTCTGCTTTTGTTTTAACAACATCCCATGTGGGCCCACTAACTAGAACCGCCGTGTCATCCGCATAGGCATAGATCCTGGAGTTTGGCAGTTGCATCTTACACAGTTCATTGGCGTAAATCTGAAACAGCGTGGGGCCCAAGATACTCCCTTGTGGAACGCCGTAAGTGACAGTTGTCTCATTGCTAATGTACTTGTCAATTTTAACACATTGAGAGCGATTATTTAAGTAGTCAGTGAAAATTTGGAGAGGTTTACCACGTACGCCTATTGACTCTAACTTAAGGATAAGTTTGGGAACAGAAACTGTGTCAAATGCCTTGGAAAGTTCTAAAAAGATGCCCAAGCACTTGGTTTTATTGTCAAGATCCATTGCAACTTGTTGTGTGAAGTCAAGAATCGCATCCTCAGTCGACACCCCCGAGCGGAAGCCATACTGATTCGGAGCAATTATTTGATCTTTTTTAAGAAAGCTCTTAAGACCATTATTGAGAATGCTTTCAAGGATTTTCGAGAGAGCAGGCAAAACTGCTATTGGTCTGTAATTGTTGACACAGTTCCTGTCCCCGCTCTTGTAAATGGGATGTACCACTGCCCTCTTGAGAGCATCCGGAAAGGTACCTGTGTCTAAACACCGATTGCAGAGATATGTAATGACGGGGACCAGGATGTGACGGCAGCTTTTCAATAAGAGAGATGATATCCCATCCCACCCGACGGCGCAGTCACTACGTAGTTGAAGAATAAGTGATTCTACTTCAGCCTCGTCCACATCCAGTAGAGCAAGTGAGTTGACTGGGGGGGTATGCGTCAAACGTAAGGAGGTGGAAGGATTGTAGGAGATTGCTGGAGAGGCAGGGTTCCGAGATGTAATATTTTCCGCCAGATTTTTGCCTCCGGAGAGCACGCTATACCACTCTACCAATAGTCTAATAATTAATATTAGCATTATTTTGTCTAGTTTTTACCCCTTAGCCGCTACATCGACCATAATCACAATGCCTGTCTTCTTTGACGTGGTCTGCGGTGATGAACGCTCATACTATTTTACAAATATTAAGATAGCTTGTTATAACACCAGCAGTTAATAAAACATTCTATAATATTAAAAGTGATTCGCATCTGTTACAGTTTGATCATATTAACACCGAAAATATTCATGAATACATTCTTATCTAAAACCAGTCCAATTATGTTGAAAAGGTAATTAAATACCGACATCTCTTACAAAATGAATCAACTTAGTTGTATTAAACTTGAAATGTTTCTCATTATTATAATTTTGATGAATATTTTTAGAAGTTTCCTGTTACATAACATCCGCATCTGTCTTGAAAATTGAGTTAAGAATATTGTGTTCACGAGATAAATGTTGAGCAGATGGATTTTTTCTTCTTCTTTAGATTTCCTTAGATCTCTGTGCAATGACCGAAGCAAATATCTATATGACAAGGATTCCTTTTAACTTCTCCTCTAGAATGCTGTAACCAATATTTGATAACATTGTTTTGATTTAAAAAGCGTACATGGAGTTTCTTGGCCGTACACATAGGAATCTACTACACTTTGTACCTACTGTGCAACTCTGGACTCTGACAGTTCGAAAGAACCTGGCGTTAGGTAGGTAGAGTTAGGTACTTAGGTTATAATAGTAGATTGTTATACAAGAGGCTAAAATGACCCATTATACGAGGTAGTTTTACTCCCGAGCTTTAGGAGCGAGTAAATAGAAACCGAGTTATAATGGGTTTTTAACGCCGTGTGTTACACTCCACTTTTCACTACGATTGCGAGAAAATAAAGTAATCCAATACAATATCAGAAAGATTATTTTATGAAAAATTAAATGTAGGTAAAATTTGTACAATTCTGGATATTCAACGAGATGTTTTTTCCCGGCAACTTAACTTCAGTCCTCTGTGAAGATGAATGTTGAGTTGTCTGTGGGGTAAACGTGGGAGATACGTAGTTCCAAGTTTGAGCCCCTCGTCCGAATGTTCTGATTAGAGAATCAGCTGAGTTGACTCATCCCGTGATGTCGATGGTTGAGGCTAGTTGGGAGAATATTGATGCGTTCCGTGATACGCTGGGTAATATCAAATTTATTTTTGAGCAAGAGGAGTGGAAAAAGTATTTATTTTTCAAATAAATTAGAATGTTTACATGATATAATTATGTATTGTCTCGAATTGTTCCCCAACCTGCGTGCGTCAGTCGCGTGATTGTCGCGTGAAGGCCGCGTGCCACAAACCGCCACTAGGCTGCCAGTTAATTGTATTTGTCTGATGTTGTGGATACTATTAGCAAGTGAATATAATAAGTTTGTTTGTCTACAGATGCGCGCCTGACCTAAAATGACTCGCCAATAGGTCACTGACAATATGATGTCATGTTGTTTAACTTAGTGCAAACATGTTACTTACCTACACGTTAGTTTTATGAGTGGGCATAAGGTAAAGCTCATAAAACAAGAAACCATAAAATACATAGACAAAAAGTAAAGAGTTAAAAAAGAGGCATATTTATATTTGAATTGAAAGATGGCAGAATTAATCGCAATTATCATTTAAAAACTATCATATCATGTTGGCCTTACTCTTGTAGTAGGTGCATAGTTTATAATTTCATAGTTTATAGTGTCTTACTGATGATTGCATGCAGAGATCCATCACAAAATAAAAAAATCTAAATTTAAAGACCGCCTAAAGAGCTTATAAATCTCATTAGGTACACCAAAACTCATCAGCAATAATTTATTGAATAAAAATTGATTTTACAGAAATTAATTGGTTTATTGTGAATAATGTTGAAATTGATATTGGTACCAAATGGGCTATAAATCTTTCAACGACATGAGCATCGACTAAAGACTATCAACTAAAAGGTCTTTAGTTACTAAGTATGTCCTTGTAATTGTAGGCCACGGTGTGTGTTCTATAACCTTGTGGCGTCTCTTAGTTAGTGACTTACTAGTTTAAGCAAGCAAAAGTCTAATATTCTGTGCGAATTTATTGTTCTCGTCTTGTCTATTGGGTTAATGCCTGGTGTATTTATTACAGTTCGACTGAAATGTTACACTGCTTGCTTCGCTCATTATGGCAGGCGTTTGGAATGCGAATTTCTATGTAGTTAGTCATTAGTTTAGTTTTCGAGATATTCATCTGTAGTCCCACTTTCCGTTACTAGTTGTTCTAACATTACTTGCAAGTGATTTGGGTTGTCTGTTATGATTATGAGATTTTCCGCGAATCTTAGCCTAATGCCTAGTGTATTTATTTTAAAGTTCGACTCAAATGTTACAATGCGTGCTTCGCTCATTATGGCAGGCGTTTTTAATGGCAGCGACAGCAAAATCAATAGCTCCAGAACGGTACTTGCCCGTGGTCCCCCAGTCTAGTTCCCCCGGGGGTACCACGAGCAAATATTTTTGCCCGTGGAACCCCCTAAATAAACATCTTCTTATTAATGGTGGTAGTTCGAGTATTTTATTTATTTATGTACCTACACACAGTAAAATACTCAGGGACACGACGATATTTTTATGTGAATCATGAATAGGTATCGATTTTAAATGAAATTCAATTCAATGAAGCATTACCTAAGTACTTGGCAATTAAATAAATATGACTAAACGCGGTTTACAGAATCTTTAATTTTATTGTTAGGTACTTTAAACCGAGTCTTTATTTAAATATTCTTCTTTCTCTTCCTTCCAGAGGGTGTTAATTCTGTTAGGAGTGGTGGCTGTATCACTATCAGCGCCACAGGGGCCTGCAGAAAAAGTTGTAGCAATCATCTCACAAGAGTTCGACCAGCAACCGGATGGATCTTATAAATACAGGTATGATTTTAGAGAATATACTTTTTGTTGTTTACTCCTGTTTGTTCTGGAGTGTATGGAGAAATAATCTATTGTATCCTGCAAATAAGTATTTTATCGTGGTTTTAAAGTAATTGAGAAACAAACAAAATAGTAATATTTCTACAAAGAATCGGCTATTGGAATTGCTTGAAAATATCTACAGCTTTGATGCTTGCCAGTTTTATTGTCCTGGGAATCAAATTCGAAAGTTTCGGGGCTTTCAAGTGCCACCCACAAAGGCACAAAGAAGTTCGGTGATAATCGATCTAATAATAAAAATTGAAACCCCAAACACCCAAATATTTACATTCTATATTATGAAGCAAATATTTGGCACTGGCAACAATAACATGCAGACATACATAACCCTTGTCCTCTGTGTTAATCTATATAAGTACGTACAACAACACGAACTTCGTGTATGGCGTCTTCGTAGCGATTTATTAAGCAGAAGCAATGTTCAAATAAGTTTTGCATTACTTGAATAAATAACTTATTATAAGGTTTTGGAATAATATTGATCTAAACTGCGGTATTGTTTATGCAATGGTGCCTAGCGTATAGTCGTGAATAATTGGCACGAGACGTCGGTGGCGATGCTAAGGGTGGTTTCCGAGACACCTGCACACCAGGCACCGCAGGCTCCGCAGGCTCCGCATTCGCCCTCCGGATGCGGAAGCCACGGAGGCGGAGCTGTACGAGGGGTACAGAGCGGCGAAGACCGCCCTCCAAGAGACTGTCCAGCGGGCCAAGGATGTGGCCCGCGAGGAGATGGTGGAGACTCTGAACAGAGATCCGTGGGGGCGCCCTTATAAAATGGTGCGGAATAAACTCCGCACCTGGGCCCCCCCGCTGACGCAGAGTCTCCGCCCCCAGCTGGTGGAGGAGGTGGTGAGCGCTCTGTTCTCTTCACGGGGGGAGCACACTCCCCCGCCCATGGCTCCGCCACTGGCGGTGCCCGAAGCGGACCACGCGGACGACGACGACGACATCCCTGAAGTGACCGGGGTAGAACTGAGAGCGGCGGTAGGTAGGCTGAAGGCCAAAATACCGCCCCAGGACCCGACGGCTTGCCAGGTAAAGCCTGGGTCCTGGCCTCGAGGGCTCTCGGGCCTCGACTGGAGGCGTTCTTAAGCGCATGTTTGGAGAGAGGCCAGTTTCCACTCCGTTGGAAGACGGGGAAGCTGGTCCTCATTCGGAAGCCAGGGCGCCCTGCGGACTCTCCGTCCTCATACCGGCCCATCGTGCTGCTCGACGAGGTCGGCAAGCTCTTTGAGAGAGTGATTGCGGGCCGCCTCGTCGGGCACCTGGTGAGGACGGGGCCGGATCTTGCGGGCAGCCAGTTCGGTTTCCGCAAGGGGCGCTCGACGGAGGACGCCATCATGCGCGTGAGAGCCCTCACGACGGGGGACGCGGTGTCCCAGGGTGGGGTCGTCATGGCGGTGTCACTCGACATCGCCAACGCGTTCAACACCCTCCCCTGGAGCAGAGCACCATTGTGGAGGCACTCCGGTATCACCGGGTGCCGCCCTACCTCCGTCGAATAGTCGAGGCGTATCTGACGGACAGAGCCGTCAGCTACCCCGGTCGCGATGGAGAGTGAAACCGGCGAGAGATGTCGTGCGGTGTCCCACAGGGATCGGTCCTGGGGCCGCCTCTGTGGAACATCGGGTACGACTGGGTGCTGCGCGCCGACCTCCCTGATGGCGTCAGCGTGGTTTGCTACGCTAACGACACGCTGGTCCTGGCGTAGGGGAGGTCGCATCAGGCGGCGGCCGACGCGATGACACGCGGGGTTGCGATAGTCGTGGAGAGGATCCGGCAGTTGGGTCTCGAGGTGGCATTGCACAAGTACGAGGCCATGTCGTTTCATGGGCCCCGGAACGCGCCGCCATCGGGATCCCAACTAACGGTAGGAGGGGTTCACATCGGCGTCGGGATGACGATGAAATACCTGGGTCTCGTCCTCGACAGCCGGTGGAACTTCGTGGAGCATTTCCGACGTTTGGCCCCCAAACTGGAACGGGCCGGGGCCGCCTTCAAGCGGCTCTTGCCCAACCTGAGGGGGCCAAACGCCTCCTGCCGGAGGCTTTACGCGGGGGTCGTGCGGTCCATGGCCCTATACGGGGCCCCGGTGTGGGCGCGTTCACTGCGGCGGCGAGCCGCCCACTACCTGAACGCGCCCCAGAAGGTGGTAGCCATAAGGGTTATCCGGGGCTACCGTACGATCTCGGGCGAGGCGGCAAGCCTCCTTGCCGGACTGTCGCCATGGGATCTGGAGGCGATAGTCCTCGCGCGCCTGTATGAGTGGCGCGCGGAGGCACTACGCCGGGGGGAGGATCCGCTTCCGCGGCAAATCGCTGCGGAGCGGACGAATCTCCGGCGCGATCTCATGGCGGCATGGAAAGAGCGACTGTCGCAACCCAGAGCAGGGCACGCCGCGATAGCGGCGATAAGACCCCTCTTTGAGGAGTGGCTAGAGACGGCGCCCTCACCTACCGCCTGACGCAGGTCCTCACCGGACACGGACACCGGACGGCGCGTACGTGTTCCACGCGCGCCTCAAAGAGATGTCAGCATCGGGGAGGGGCCCCTTAGGGCCGAAGCCTGCCGGGTCAGCGGGATTGTCCGAAAGGGTTACCGCTGGCCAGGAACATAAAGGGCCAAGGAAGGAACACGGGTGGGTTTTAGTCAGTAAGAGTCTGACACTCCCTTCCGCTCCACCCAGAGCGGAAGGAGTCATTTGATGATTTTCCATCCGCAAAAAAAAAAAAAAGGGTGGTTTCCGACAGCGGCTAAAACCAGTATTTTTGTGGGAAATATCCTTAAATTAGAGTAGGAAAAAAAGTATATTCTAGAATTCCAGAAATATATTGACGTAAGTTTGAACAAAAATAAAATTATTTGACTGGTTAGATTTTACAAAATTTGATGTACAACACATCTGCAGGTGAGGTCTGGTTCTGTTTTCAGATGGCACTCAAAAATGTTTCACTCATCGATTTGTCATTGTTCGGTACAAAGTGTCAATTCATGCTTCTAATTTACTGTTGTTACGTGTTGCCCACAGGCAGTTTGGCTTCAGCATTACATAACGGCTCTCAAAGTGTTATGTTCCATTAGCGACTTCACTATCATTGATTTGACCGCCGGCTCTGACCGCCGGAGGGTCAGCTTCAAAGGTCAAGTACAAGTAAAATTAAGTGACAAATGTAAAGACACTGGGAAATAAGTATGGATATTCATCTATTGTATTTGCTAGGCTATTAATGAGGGTATAATAATATCTTCCCGAAATATTGTTTCCTTGGTCGATATAATTCCCCTAATTTCGAATTCAACAAACTATTTTTATTGCAGAATAACCATTGTTTCTCTCAAGTTAAAATCACGTCGTACTTTGATATGTATCGCGAAACGTAAAAACCTTGATCGAACAATAAAAATTCTTACCATTCGATTCGCACATATTTTTGATAACGAGCTTGAGAAAGGACACATCAATGGCGACCTACTAACTGTTGTTTGCTGTCAATGAACATTATTAGTAATAGGCACCTTATTGAAGACAATAATACCCTTGCAAGGAAATATAGGACTATTTTTAGGACATTCTTCTGCATTAATGTTCTTCCTGGTACTTTATGAATATTATACTTACGCCGGGAGCAGCAAACACTGCGTTATCGTACAGATAGGTGACAGAACCAGATGGTCCAGGCATGTGTGGCCGGCTTGCCTTGGGTAGCCTGGAATTCTGTAAACAGACTCCGTACCCAGGTTGGCCGAAGCAACGAAAACCTTTCAGATGGAGATTCATAGACGACTTCTCCTTGGAAGGCAAATGTGGTGCTGTTCCACAAACGATAGGACACTTAATATCATGTCCTGCGTGTCATGTTAGCTGCACATTACTGGAACTGATGGACGCTATTGATGGCGCCAAACACGTAGCCAAAGAGCCTAGTCCATTCAGATTGCGATCGATACGATAAAAAGATAGAATAGGTAATATCAAGTTTACCTACAATGAGTTACGACGGTTTTCAGGATCTACGTAAATAGGATTAACGAAGGAAATAGTACCTAATAAGTTCTAACTTGATCGATCACTGCCTATCACGATTTGCCCCATATAATTATTATGTTACTTATACTTACCTACGGCGATGGAGCAAATATATTGTTGGGCACAATAAGAGCCTCTCATCTAACGGTCGCAGAGGATATTCCAGATATTTTTATATTTTTAAACGGAAGAATTAATAAGTTAAATGGTAGGCTATTTAAGGGGGAAATCCTTATACCCACGATTACGATAAATGCTCCTTTCTTGGATTTCAGTATATGTGTGGCTTCTTCTTCGTCACTCAAACTCACTGTAATGCACATTTTCAATACACACCTACTCTTAAAAGTAACAGGACTATAATATAATAAGACACCAACATTTGTGTAACTTCGGCTCTTGGCGAAAATATAAATATCAATACTCTTTCCTCCCCAGCTACGAGGCTGAGAATGGCATCAAAGCTGAAGAGGCTGGCACGTTGAAGAAGGCCGCTGGTCCTGATGCCAGTGACGTCATCGTCGCGCAGGGAGCCTTTAGCTACACCGCACCAGACGGCACTGTCATCAACCTGAACTACGTTGCTGATGACGAGGGCGGTTTCCAACCAGAGGTACGTTTCATTTCAATACTAACTTATGTATTATTTATCGATTGGAGGGAGATATCTACTCTTATCACATGAGTAGGCAAATGTCTACTCATGTGCTCCTTTATCAAATAAATTAATTGGGATATAATAAAGGGATTGTCTAGATAGTCAATTTTTGACAACCAATGAAGTCCATTTCTTCTTCATTAATATATTTTGGCAACTTTTGCCTTCGTTTTTGGGATTTCCAAGTATATAGATTGTTTATACTACTACAATACGTTTCAAATTGTCTTAGCTAATAATTATTATATAATTTTCAAGAATGTTTAAGATGGACTTACCTAAATGAACCCAGCACAACAATATTTTATATCATCATTGTCCATGCATGACATAATAATACTAAAGGACCAAAGGATCTAAATCTATTTCTCGATTTAGATTTTCTTGATCTTTTTATTGCGTAGCAATGAAATAACAAAAAAAAAATCAAGGTTAGTACAATATGTTTTAGAATGGAGAGGAATACTCTTAACCTTTACAATAAAGGTTTTTTCTATGTGATTCGGTCATCCTAGTAAAAATAGACTATTAAAACACGCATGGTTACGTAATTATTTAAATCTTATGTTTCATGAATTTGGAATATTTTGATTTTACTATTCTTTACATTCAACTGTTACCTGTTATTTTATCTTCTGTTTTAGAGGTATTTTGTTAGATTAAAATCGTTGAGGATCATAATCGATGCTATAAGACTTATTAATTAATTTTGAGTTACCTTCTGTGGTTTTATCGGCAATTAATAAATAATTAACATGGTTCACAATACCCATCGATTTTCATGAGTAATTTACACTATTTGGGGTATTATGCTCATTTTCACTAACACTAAGTGACACCGTTGTTTGATTTCGGCGCTGAGCCGAGTGTTGAAAATCCTACAGTGCAATCATATTTAGGAGTTTATTAGTGTTAGTGAAAGCGGCATTAGCTTCTTCTTTCAGGATGTTAATCTTGCATAATTCACATGACCAAATTTTTTTGTGACCTTCGTTGTTTCTGTTCCAGGGCGCCCATCTGCCGACTCCTCCGCCAATCCCGCCAGCAATCCAGAAGGCTCTTGACTACCTTGCGACGCTCCCCCCACCACCACCGGGCAGAAACTAAACCTTCCACGAACTGACTGCTCAATGCCCTGACGACCTGATTATCCTACGTACCTGTTACCCCACGAATACTCGTACAGTTTTGAAAACAGAATTGAAAGCTTTTGTTTTAGAAAAAAAAAAAAAACGTTATAATTAGTAAATCCTTTTTGTTACTTTATGACTAATCTCACTTGTTTTATAGTTAAGAAGATCTCGTTGTGCGTTGTATGCATCACCAGTCTTTTTTAGATAAGCAAACTTTATTTTTTAAAAAACTTAATTAAAAACTACTTGAACTTAATAAGCTTATTTAAATTCTGTTTACAAAACTGCACTTACATTAAAACAATATAATATAGTAAGCAATAAAAAAACATATAAAAAGAATGTACAATGACTGAACTGTGATAGACAATGATTGAATTTACGTAAAATGTTTGTATATTTATTTAAATAAAAGCAAAATCAGTGCCAAAGATGCATTGCAAAATGTAATGTGGGTTTTCAATTTTCGTAACCTTCGTCGTTCCTTAATTTTTTGCTCAATGGGCTAAGTTTAACTTTAATAAGAACATAAAATACTTTTATCAACCAAGTGGTTGCCATCAATATTGTATAAGATCTAGCCAGATGAAAGTCTTACTTTATTTTCAATATAATAAGTCTAAAAGTCAGATTTTCTATATAGCATAAATTATCTTGCCTTTACAACAGAGGAATGCGTTTTGTTTACAGCTATTCATCCTTCTACTGTTTTGACATCTATATGGGATAAAATATCAAGGTTTTATATAGGTACGTATAAGAAGAGACAATAGCCAAATACAGTGGTTTTTCATTAGCATGAAACTTACAGATACACACTGTCACACAGGTGATAAACGTTGATGTCATTTCCTATAAACAGTATCAATGGCTCCAGTGGTAGTTGGAACGTGTATATGCCGGATGTTTTTTGTACGAAATAACCCCAATTCCATGTTCATATTCTACGAAGTAAGACGTGCAAGTTAATTTTTCTACAATTACCTACCCAAAAGGCTTGAGAACACTCGGTTCAGTCCCAATATAGTCTATCTACTTAAAAATAATACCTACATAAATCGTTTAGTTAGTATTGACTGGCCTCTTATGTTTACATGAAATATCCGTACATCTCAATTGAGAATTGAAAGACGAGAACGCAACGAAAATTGTGTATTACAAATAATAATTCTGTACGTAAACTAAAATTCTCTTAGAAAACACGTTAAAAATTACTATCAAATAAACGCAATCAATGCATAGGTACAACTCGTGCTTAATCTACAGCTGCAGCGAAATTATTACATAAGGAAATGTTAGTGAAAATGTTCATTTCAATAGAAAGCAAGAGTGGTCCCAACAATACTTGGTGTACAGCATTCCTCCAACCTGTTTGCAAAAGTGAGCGTCTATCCCAAGGTCAATGATGAGAACATAGAACAATGTGTTCTATCTATAGGTAGATCGAACACGGTTAACTTACTGGATAGGCTTTGAGTGCGAGCTTATTGACGATGATGAAATGTCATACCAAATCACAAACAGTTAGTATTAATTAATGTATTAGCAGGTACCTACTTAATATGCAGTTGTAGTTATCTATATATGTATAAAATTAAAAGTCCTTATCCTTACTGACTATGATATCAACGCACAGCCTAAACCACTGGTCCTAGAGACATGAAATTCGGAGAGTGTATTCTTTGTGAAGAGTAGGTATCCACTAAGAAAGGGGTTTTCGAAATTCCACCCCTAAGAGGGTGAAATTTGAAAAAGAGATGGTGGGAGGGTGAAATTTCAAGCGGATGAAGTCGCGGGCAGAAGATAGTCAACTGATATAATCTTTGTATTGTTATGCATTAAAGGCAGTATGCGATATATAATATATATATTTGTATTTTTTATTTTATTTAAATGTGTATTGGGGTTTGTTTACGGAAATAATAACAACATAATTACTTTTTGATAGCAAATGTGAGCAAGTGACTTTAGGTTACAATAATAAAGCTGTAGTTTCGAGTTATATTCAGTCCAATTAGTTTACCTATATAATTGTTACAAAATGGCAAATTGTTTATATTTTCAGTACAACACAATACGGTCTACATCATAATAATTAAGTCACCGAGCCAACAATAGGTAATTCTGTGCTATTGTCTTTAGTTTTCTAGTTTGGTCTGTGTGTATTGATTGTTTTTCAATAATTTAAAACAAACATTCCAAAATGTATTGATTCTTGTCAGATGAAAACAAAAAAACGGTAAACAATGGAATCTCATTTTATTGTACAAATCCCTGGATACGAAACATGATTGCAAATCTTATTCAAAAACACCGATAGAATGTGTTAATTTTTACCGACTAGCTAGACTAAAGGCGTTGTAACCCAATACGATTAACACCTTGCATTGTATCATAAACAATAATGATATTTTGTGAAATATGGTTGCCTACCTCGTTTAATTGTCATAATCCGCTATGTTTAATACATAGACCATCAGATAAATACTCTCGATTACTCTTACCATCGAATGAAGCCATCAAGTTGTCAAATACATATTTCATTAAAAGGTTTATGGTGTTTTTATTCTTTCAGTAATCGGCTCTGGTGTGGTCTTCGTGGCGAGATAAGCCAGAGCTCGCTGTATTGCCGGGGGAATAGGCGGGGGCGTGGGCAAGTGTGCGCCCACTGGTCTGTAGCCATTCTCGTCAGCTGTGTAAGTCAGACTGACGTCATTGCCCTCTTTGTCCTGAAAATAGTACAAGTATCGGAATATTTTCTAAAGGGGAATTGTTACAAACAAAAAGGGACTATCATTCAGTCTAAGAAAACACGACAAGTTCACCCTATATCTTTCTAGTCTGTGGGGTTTCCTCAAAGACAAATCAATTTAATTCTGAGGGGCAATTCTCCTAATTTTAAGAACGTCCAGTCTGAACTCAGTCTGTCAATCCACGGGCAAAAATATTTGTTCGTGGTACCCCAAGGGGGACTAGACAGGGGGACCACGGGCAAGTACCGAAAAATACCCCTAAAATCCCTTGCATTATTGAAAAGTTTTTGACATTGATAGTCGCTGAGATGAGATTACGACTAGATTTTGAACTTTTTTAATTACGGGAATTGGCCTTCTAGTCTGTTGTTAAGCCTCATCTACAATGGTGGTATGTTTGACTAAAACCCAATTAAGAGATTTAATCAATTTAAGTTTTGGTTTGGATTATGTCGAGATATTGTTTGCACATGATTGAAAGACGTATAACAATTAGACGGGAACTCTTCATAGCAACAATGGTTATGATATTTTTCCAAAAGTACTTACTGTGTATGAATAGTTTCCTTCTACAGAACTGCCAGAACCGCCATTAGAAGTTTTCTGTACACCTCTCTCATAAGCTTTTGTACCGTCACCGCTTTCATAACTGAAAAAAATAGAATTTCGTTGTCAATATAACATCATTATACGTTATCTATCATTATCTGCCTAGCCTTTACCCAATCTAACCGGATGCAGCTGAATACCAGTATTTTATAAGGAGAGACTGCCTATCTGACCTCCACGATCTAGTGACTGGGTAATACGATGCCCCTTGGTAAGATTGGTGGTCAGAATTTTGGCTTCTGTCGCCGCGTAACGACTGTCAAAGATCCACGAATGACAACCGGGGCCAACAGTATAACGTACTTTCCGAGGTACGGAGAGGTCTCGGTATGTAAAGATGGTCACCCATCCACAGACCAACCGGGCTAGTGTAAGCTACGCTAGCCCGGTTGGTCTGTGGATAAACCTGTGGGTAAACCTGATAGATCGACCAGTGCGGTTGTTATTACATAGCCACGAGCCCCTCATCACTACATCTTTAGATAAAATAATAATCTTATGTATCAATATATCACCTGTAATGAAAATTTCCTGAATGCGAGAAAACATAACTTTCTGACTCGATTATAGGAACCACTGGATCAGGCAATCCTTTTCTTGGTTGAAAAGTTTGAGGAGTAGGTACCGATGGCTCATCACTACGGGTTTTATTAGTCGTTGTTGTTGCTTCTTTGTGTGCTTCTTTGTTTTCAGTCATTTCCGATTCTCTAACATATGCATTAAGTTGGCTTTTATCCACTTTCAATTTTCTTACTTTTTGTGCCCTCTTTCGTGACCTGATTCCTGTTCTGGTTTCTGATTTATTGGAAGGTTGTTCATGTGCTTTTGTTTCATCAGATGCAGTATCTAGTATCTTAATAGATCGGGCCCTTGGTTTAATGTTTAATTGTTCTTCGTAATCGTCAACTCCAGCAAATGGGTGTAGACTGCGGGAAGGTGGATGATTCACCGGTGGAATCTCGCTTGCTTCACCACCACTAGTTTCATATTTCAAGTATTTTTTCTCGTCCTCAACGTCTGGTTTCTTTTCATTTTTATTTCTCACTTTAATCACTTCTTCATCGTCGTATACGACAGCAACTGGAATTTCATCGTAAGTTTCTAATATTGGTGGATGATTAGCATCATAGGTCCTTATAACCCGAGTATTCCTTCGAGGCACTCTTTTATTGTTACTAAAATCTGCACTAGTCACACCGTGAAGTAATAATAAGCAAACAGGTAATATAGATATAGATATTATCATTTTTCCAATTTAATTTACTAAGGAATGTAATCCTTCTCAGACGCGATTAAAACAGCAAATGAAGATGACTCAATAGATGACTTAACTCATAATGGGTTGTACCTATTCGTAATCTATTCACTGGTTTGACAAGAATCATTTAATTTTCTTGTTTTTATAAAATATACGCACGACAATAAGCTCTATGTACACAAACAGATACGAATGTCAACATGCATGTCGTAATATCTAAATACGATATACCTACAGTATGATCCCCAACATTGATTAGGTACTTCATTAATTAAAACATTATTTTATAGTAGGACTTAATTATGTATGTTGCAAAGGACTGGTTGCGAGCCAATATATAACTCTTATAATTTAATGCAGTGTTTGTTATTCCTACCACGTTTCGTATTGTTTTGTGTGCTGAGCACTTTTGCTTAAGCCATGCTCTACTAAAAATTATAGCACCAAAATATTTCAGCAAGTTTGTTCAAACCTTGTTTAGAGTGGTCACTGGATTAATCGCGTTCAATCGTCACCGATCATGTCTTATTGTTGTCACCTAGGTTATTGTGCAATTTGCCGAAGAACACATCAGTCAAGCGTTAAGGTTGAAGTATTTAGCGTCCGGTGAGGCACGATCCTCCGGAACGCGGGGGGCGGATAGAGTAAATAAATGAATCTTACATATAAGTGGACAACAAGTCTGGAGCATCACTTATAAGTGTAAATCAGGAGTTGTTAGAATAGAGATGTTATTAAAATTAGCTTGTTTGTGCTGGGCAGCGGCGTGCGTGCTTACCGCACCCCCCACCGATGAGGTGCCACCGGAAAGGCAACAGCCTACAGTGATACCGATTGTTTCACAATCCGAGGAGTTTGAGGCTGACGGAAAATATAAATTTAGGTAATATGATAATTTATTATCACATTTCTCTGATTGAAAATGTTCATTGCCTAAATGGAAATTGAGTTAAACAAATTGTTATTTTCTATTGTTAATGTAATAACTAAAATCTTAATGATACCGTATAGTGCTACCTAGCAAGTTATATTTTATTATTTAACCAGTCATCAATGAAAGCAAAATGCATTACATTTACTTAACTATCTACTAATTAAACTTTGACACGTGATTACAGCTACGAAACCGGGAATGGTATAAAGCGCGAGGAGACATCCTTTGACAAAGTGATAGATGGAAAGACAGCGCACAAGCACAGTGACTGCAGCAACGAAGGTGGTGAAGATGACAGCGGTGAAATACACGTACAGCAGGGATCCTACTCGTACACGGCACCCGACGGCACCCTTATCAGTGTGAAGTAAGGACTGATTATTGTTATTAAGTTCGTTGCCGCAGAAGGTACTTCAATGGCAGATGAAACAGATTTTAAAGTAATTATAAATATATGCGTCAGTGTAATCTTTTGGTCTGAAGAAGTTAATAACTACAGTGGCAGGAGTATGAAAAACGCCTGCCAGAAACTAGTTGCTACTTGTTATGCACAATATACTTTTCATACCAAAGCTGAAACTTATTCACATAACTCTGTGATGTCAAACCTTGTAGATAACCTATTGTAAGATAGTTCTGTCATATGAATTAATTAATTCGATTCTACGTTCGATATCTAAATTGAAACAGGCTGTATAGTGATAAAAGGTTACCAATTCTGATGGCTAACTCTTGAAAAAAAAAAACAAAAAGCTCTATCATTTGATGCGTCAATAAGATTTTGAAGTGGTCGATGCATTAAAATGATGAAAATAGTTTATAAAGTACTTGTCGAATTGAGTCGTGACTAGGAATTTGAATATTATTTACCATTCTAGCTGACGTATCAGTTTTATAATATTTTTTTTGGTGATTTTGCTAGAAAAAGACCGTTAATTGCTTGATAAATAACTAGAATGAAAAAAACTTTTTGCCTTAAGCTTTCATAGTTTAGTATTCTCACTTTGTTACAACTCTGAATAGGTAATAATTCAAATTAAATGCATTTTGTATAAAACTAAGATATTGTTTCACCAATGTTACAGATATATTGCAGACGAAAATGGTTTCCGGCCAGTTGGTAATCATATCAACCTTGGACCACAACCTTCAAGTACTCCAAGCCATAGCCACAAGCAGAAAGCTTCCAGAAAATTGAAGGACAGTGAAAAAGACAATTCTAGTGCTGCGCCCAAAGATACACCTTCATCAGAAACTTCTGAATCTGAATCACTTGAGGACATATCTCCACCCAATGGAGAATTTGCAAAAAAAATTCCAAAAAAAGGATCACTAGCCGCATTAAAAGCTGAAAAACCCGCCAAAGAAGGTGAAACTTCTTCCAAAAAAAGTGAGGAATCTGCCAAAGAAGGTGAACATTCTGCTGGTGACGAAGAAAAGCCCACAAAAGATGCAGAAAAGTCTGCCAAGGAAGGTGAGAAGCCTGCTGAGGAAGGTAAGAAGCCAATAAAAGGAGGAAAGCCTGCCCAGGAAGGAGAAAAGCCTACTAAGGAAGGAAAACAACCAGCTAAAGGAGATTCAAAGTCTGCCAAAGAAAGTGAAGATTCTGCTAAGGAAGGTGAAAAATCTGCTAGTGAAGGAGAAAAGACTTCAAAAGACGGAGAAAAGCCCGGTTATCAAGAAAATAAGACTGCCAAGAAAGGAGAAAAGTCCAATAAGGAAGGTGAGGAGATTATGGCTAAAGATGCAGAAAATACTGCCAAAGAGAGTGAAAAACCCATAAAAAAAGGTGAGAAGCCCGTAGCTAAAAAAGGAGAAAAACCCATCAAGGAGGGTGAAACGTCTTTAAAAGAAGATGAGAAACCCGCTTCTGAGGAAGGTCAGAAGCCCGCCAATGAAGGTGGCAAACCTGTAATGGAAGGTGGAAAGCCCACCAAAGAGGGTGAAAAACCAGTGAAAGAAGGTGAGAAGTCCGCGTCTAAGGAAGGTGTGAAGCCCACCAAAGAGGGGGAGAAACCAGTAAAAGAAGAGGAAAAACTTACGTCTAAGAAAGTTGAGAAGCCTGCTAAAGAGGGGGAAAAACCAGTAACTGAAGATGAGAAGCCCACCAACGAGGGTGAGAAACCTTTGAAGGGAGGTGAGAAGGCCACCAAAGAGGCTGAGAAACCTGTGAAAGAAGGTGAGAAACCCACGTCTGGAGAAGGCGAGAAGCCCGCTAAAGAAGGTGAGAAACCTGTAAAAAAAAGTGAGAAGCCCATTAACGAGGGTGAGAAACCTTTGAAAGAAAATGAAAAGCCCATCAAAGCTGGGGAGAAGCCCGCTGTAAAAGAAGGTAAGAAGTCGGCGTCTAAGGAAGGTGAAAAGCCCGCCAATGAGAATGAAAAATCTTTAAAAGAAAGTGAGAAGCCCGCGTCTAAAGAAAATGAGAAGCCCGCCAATGAGAGTGAGAAACCTACAAAAGAAGGTAAGAAGCCGGCGTTTAAGGAAGGTGAGAAGCCCGCCAACGAGGGCGAGAGACCTTTGAACGATGGTGAGAAGCCCGTCAGAGATGGTGACAAACCTGTGAAAGAAGGTGAGAAGCCTGCCGATGAGAGTAACAAACCTTTGAAAGAAGGTGAGACGCCTGTCAAAGATAGTGAGAAATCTGTGAAAGAAGATGAGAAGTCCGCGTCTAAAGAAGGTGAGAAACCAGCCAAAGAAGGTGAAAAACCTTTGAAAAAAGGTGAGGAACCTGCAAAAGAAGGTGAGAAGCCCGCGTCTAAGGAAGGTGAGAAGCCCGCCAACGAGGGCGAGAAACTTTTGAACGATGGTGAGAAGCCCGTCAGAGATGTTGACAAACCTGTGAAAGAAGGTGAGAAGCCTGCCGATGAGAGTAAGAAACCTTTGAAAGAAGGTGAGAAACCCGCCAAAGAAGGTGAAAAACCTTTGAAAGAAGGTGAGGAACCCGCAAAAGAAGGTGAGAAGCCCGCGTCTAAGGAAGGTGAGAAACCCGCCAACGAGAATGAGAAACCTTTGGGAGAAGCTGAGAAGCCCGTCAAAGATAGTGATAAACCTGTGAAAGAAGGTGAGAAGTCGGGGTCTAAGGAAGGTGAAAAGCACGTAAACGAGAATAAGAAATCTTTAAAAGAAGGTGAGAAGCCCGCCTCTGGGGAAGATGAGAAGCCCGCCACCGAAGGTGAGAAACCTGCAAAACAAGGTCCGAAACCTACAAAAGACGGAAAGAAGCCGGCGTTTAAGGAAGGTGAGAAGCCCGCCAACGAGGGTGAGAAACCTTTGAAAGAAGGTGAGAAGCCCGTCAAAGTTGGTGAGAAACCTGTGAAAGAAGGTGAGAAGCCCGCCGGCGAGAGTGAGAAACCTTTGAAAGAAAGTGAGAAACCCGTCAAAGATAGTGAGAAATCTGTGAAAGAAGATGAGAAATCCGCGTCTAAAGAAGTTGAGAAACCTGCCTACGAGGGTGAAAAACCTTTGGGAGAAGGTGAGAAGCCCGTCAAAGATGGTAATGAACCTGTGAATGAAGGTGAGAATTCCGCGTCTAAAGAAAATGAGAAGCCCGCCAAAGAAAGTAAGAAACCTTTGAAAGAAGGTGAGGAACCCGCCAAAGAAAGTGAGAAACCTGTAAAAGATAGTAAGAATCCCGCTAAGGAGGATGAGAAACCTGTACTTACGGAAGGAGAGAAGCTTGCACCTAAAGCAGGAGAAAAGTCCACTGCTAAGCAAGGAGAGAAAACAGATACTAAAAATGGACAGAACCCTGTGCCTAAGGAAGGTAAGCAACCTGCGGCTAAGGAAGGGGAGACGCCCGCTGGTAAAAGAGGAGAGAAAAATATTGCTAAAGAAGGAGTAAAACCCGCTGCTAAGGAAGGTGAGAAACCCACGACTGAGAAAGGTGAGAAACCCGCGGCTAAGGAAGAAGAGAAGCACGCTGCTAAGGAAAGGGAGAAGCCTTTTGCCAAAGAGGGTAATAAACCTAGCAAAGAAGCAGAAAACATATCGAAACAGGCTGTTAACGTCGCCCAAAATGCAAAAAAATCAGCTAGTGGAGCGGTGCAGTCCGCTATGGAAGCTTTGAAAACTGTTGAAAAGGTCATACAATCAATCAAAGAACATCATATAATTGGAGATCAAATGCTTGATAATGACACAGTAGCGCATGCACAGATAGCTAAAAACGCTGCAAAAGAAGCGCTTCAGGCGGCTGAAGTAGTCGGAAACGCCGCTGAAGCAGCAGAGAAAGCCGCAAACGAGGCCGTCTCTTTAGCTCAATCACTGCCAACCCCACCGCCTAGTCCTATACAGAGTGACAAATCCAGCGTAAAACCACTTGTGAGCTCACTGAAGAAAACCGATCCGTCATCTAAAGAAGCAGAAAAACCTTCTACAGATAATGAAAAGCCCGCCAAGGAATCTGAAAATGGTGCCAAAGTAACAGAAACTGAAAAAGAGAGGGAAAATCTCCAAAGCAGATAAAACTAAAACGCCTTAAACATTGAAGAAACAATGATACATGGTCATGAAAGAATAAATTTCTATCCTACTACCGCTACGAATAAACTGTTAATGAGTTGTTGTATAAAATATAATAAAAAAGTGTGATAAAACGTTTTCTAAGTCAACGATTAGATAATTTTGTTGCTGATGCTTATTTTATAAGAAATACATTCCTGTAAGTTGTTGTTGAATGTTGACATCTTTTTCATTAATTAAAACCTTCCTTCCCAGCTTTGTGCACATTGAACTAGACAATACGCAGTAATATTTCTATTATTCATACTGATTTCCTGAAACTGTTGTTACACAATATCCCGAACGTTACACCGATATACATCCTTTATATACTGAATGGTGCATTCATGTGCGCAGTACTTAATAACAGTAGAAAACTTAAAAGAATCACCTAATTCCAACGTGCATTTACACAAACGCCTGCAACGATATGTTTAGCTATAGGTACATATGAATCAAACTAATAATAATTTAACGACCATCAGGCGCAGTTTTTCCCCAGAGAAGCTACTTTACAAAGGGCTCCACTAATACTATGGTATTCCATAGTATTAGTGGAGCCCTTTGTAAAGTAGCTTCTCTGGGGAAAAACTGAGGTAGACCTATTGGTCTACCTCTGTTACTAACGGCTGTTCAGTAGTACTTGCACATACAATACCTATTAGGTGGCATCCACATTATGCGATTCATTGGTTTATGCGGTCATTACCCTACGCCTATATGTGAGAGATTGTAAGTGTGTCCAAATGCACTTGCATTTTACACTTTGACTACGTAGTTAAAGTGTTGTATCGTATAATATCCATTGCTTGGAATATGTGAAAGTACAGGTACAGGTTTTCATTTACTACCACATTTTTTGCCACACAATTTTTTTTTAACAAGTTTAGTGCAATAGAGAGTACACAGACACATAATTTGGAGCGACCTTGTATCTATAAATTATTATATTTATAGTTCATAAAGTAAACTAAAATTAAATGTGAATATTTTCAAATAGCACAGATATCATAGATGGTGAAGTTTTCGAAGACAAAAAACAGGGCCAACCGGAGAGAGAAAAAGAGGAAAGCTGACGCCATGCCAGAATAAAGGACTGAAGTTAGGTTAGCAAAAAAAAGCTTTAGGGCGAGGCCCCATTAGTGCGTTGCGTTGCATCGTTGAAACGGATCAATGCATTGTATGCCACACCTAAGATGAATCATTATGAATATAATAATGACTAATAAATTAGACATTACTGACTAATTTAATTGAAATAATAATTAAATTGTCATAATTTAATTAAATCATAAATCAGTATTGAGTCGACGCTGCGACGACGCAACGCACTAATGGGGCCTCGCTCTTAGTTTTTCATGAAAAGCAAGAAATAAGTAATTTTCTCACTATATGGCATAGTTATAGATATCCGAATAAAGAAAATAAAAAAGAAAGTACACGAGTAACTATAAAACACCTTGCATGTAGTACCGAGCGATGCAAATTGAAATATCAGTTCAATGAAATGTCAAGATCAGTTCAAGTGTTCGACGCATAGCGTGGAGAAGCGTTCCTCCTCTCACTTTTGTTGTGAAACCAATGACGTTTATCTTAGGTATTAGGTACGCTGATATAATTTTGTTTCGGAATGCTCTAGAAAAGTCAAGGGAGTCATGTAAGTACCTACGTTCGTTGAAGGTGTTGATTCCAGAGTTGTGATGCAGAAAAAACGTTACAGAACTTTTAGCAGAACTTCTTTTAACAGAATAAACTAGTACTTTATTTACGAGTACCTTTCATCGCGAAAGTTCTGTAACGTTTGAGTATCTATAGTTCGTCATAAGTTCCTGTACCAAGTAACTTAACTAACTTGTATTTCTCATGTTAAGTGAATTGTATTTTTATTGAGAAATAAATGTCTTATACCAATAAACCATTATCTCGTTGGCTGATTACGAAATTAACTCTACATCAGTTAGCTTTTAAAAATGCTCGAGGTTCAGGGCATAAAATATCAGGATGTGTCCACTGTCCATTGTCCATTTTGGTTTTGACTCGTCGCTTCTTTTCACGATAACAATCATGGTCTTTGTTTCTCTTTCTTTCTCTCTTCGCGAATAGATGGTCACTTCTTTTCGCGATTACAAGGTCCCAACTTTTGCGATTATAAAGTCGCTTCTTTTTGCGATTAGATGGTCGCTTCTTCTCGCGATTTCTTGGTCGCTTCCTTTTACGATTACAAGGTTTCATCTTTTCGCCATTACATAGTCGTTTCTTTTTGCGATTACATGGTCGCATCTTTTCGCGATTGCAAAATCGCTTCTTTTTGCGATTAGATGGTCGAATCTTTTCGCGATTACAAGGTGGCTTCTTTTTGCTATTAGATGGTCGCTTCTTTTCGCGATTCCTTGTTCGCTTCCTTTTGCAATTACAAGGTCGTATCTTTTCGCAACCTACTTAGTAGGAATCAAAGACATTTAAAGTATTTACAATAGACGGGACATTGCGAACAAAACAGTGTCCCGGTACTTGTGACCTAGGCGTAACAAGTCTCTCAGTCTAGTATGGTACGCCTGCGCGTCAAGTCGCATTGACGCATTCGTGTCCAACAAAAGAAAAATATTTTGTATGGAAATATGCCGAGTTGCGCATTACGTTACTGCAAGTCTCGTTATGGTAAAACAACTGGACCTAAATTCAGTTTATTTTCGTATGTATTATCTATATTTACTCAGTAATTAGAATTAAATAATTTTCATAAAAAGATCTAGAAAATTTATTTATTTTGTATTAAACGCCATCTATTGCTGAGTAACTTTACTATAGTTGGGTTAAATGACAGCTTAAGTGTTACCACTTTTTAACGAAATTAATATAGTGGTGTGACAAAATAATCGATTCATTCAAGTAACATTCAGTTTAAAATCGATCCATGTTTAATTGATTTTATAAAAGTGGGTAATAATATTAGAAGAATTAAAAACTAAGCTTGATGTGCTAGTGTCTGTACAGACACTTTTATACATCAATCATATTTTAAAAACTAGACGAGGTCGGCGTTTCCTATCTGACTAATCAGAGAAGAAAGGCCAAAACAAACTCAAGAGGTCCAGATATAATCTTCGTCAGATCATGTCAAGTAGTTAATTCTTCAAAAGACCATTACAGTATGGTCTCATACTGAAATGGTCTTTTGAAGAATTAACTATACCACACACATATAAAGATAATAACGATAATTTAGTAATTTGTATGAAAAAAATTTTTTTTTAAATAAATCATTTGTAAACATTGAAACTATGGATAATTTTATTGCTTTCCTAATTTTTTGGCACTTATTTCTAATTTTTTGGCACTTATTTCAATCTATTCAAATGCGAAAAAATTGTCTTACTAACTTTTTTCAATATTATCGATACGTTTGAATCTATATGATAAAATCCCTACTACAGGTTTTATAGTTTGTACTTAGTGTCACCCCGCATTGCCAGACCTACGGATTTATCCATAGATCTACGTACTTTGGACCTCGCTTCGGATATACGTATATCGATATAAGATTTACAAATATTTGCAAACAAAAGTGTAAAAAAATAATTTTGCAAAAAACGAAACGCAACCGACAATTGCAAAAAAGGTCTACTTTACACAAAAAGCAATATAAAACACAAAAGCATAATAGTTCGGCGGCAAAGCAGGCGCATTTAAAATTATTTTGTTTTAAAATGTAAATAACTACTTACTTAAAAACACACACTGAAACTGATACGCTGTCATAGACGGTGACACGGACAATGAATAGTAGCGAATAAAATTGTACTTAGAATATTTTTTCTGCCTGAGTCAATTTTTGCCTAATTTGTTTAGTTTTCGATATTTATCTAACTGATTTGATTTATATTAGATTTTTCAGGCACCACCGATCCGATTTTTAATCGATGAATTGAAAATCGTATCTGGCAACACTGGCCACACTGGCCATCTACCGGGCGATAGCTGAACCTAATTGAATAAATTGCCGCTCTAATTATGCTATATCTTACCAGATGGCGGCACTGAGACATGGGATCACAGTTTTTCTAAGACATTTCTTTGCATGACCCCTCTATTGTACCTATCTTAAATCTCTTTGGTAGGAATAATAACAATCGTGTCATGTCAAAGTTATTGATAGAAATTAAATTAAATTGTTTCATATTAAGCAATAATACAACACTAAAAAAAGTCGCTGGAATAAAAGACATTATATTATCGTCACTGATCCAGACCCAGAAGGTCAATTCTCGTTATTTATAACGTTCAAAATTTAACCGCAATCTCATCGCGGCTGCAAACAAATGTCAAAAACTTGTCAAAAATGTATTCTATTCTATTCTATTTTTCTCTATGGCAATGGTGCCGATGTCGACAATTCTGCCAATGTCAAATGTGATATGAGAAAACGTGGGGGAGACAAAATAATAAAAATTAAAACTAAAATTCTACATCCATAGTAAATAATTGGGTTTAATGTGAAACTTGTTGACGAGTATTAGTAGGTACACTGAAACAAACAAATAAAAATTAATGTTAGTTATATAATTAAATACTATACATAAATGAACACACAAAAATCCGCTAGTATTAAATAAGGCAATGATCATAATTTGATGTCATTGACGCGGATAAAAAACATCAAAGCTTCAAGGAGCTTTGGGGAAGAATATGTTAGTAGGGATGGAAAGTTAGTTGGGACAGGGATCTTTAATTTGGGGAGATGGCTATACAAGTCATAGGCTGGGTTATTATTGGAGCAGTTGAAAAAGATGTGCTCCAAAGTACCTTCATCCAACCCACATTCGCAGAGAGATGTGTCTCTGACCCGTATTTTGTGAAGAAATACCGGGGAACAACAATGACCTATGCGGAGACGGCAAATAACAGATATTACTTTCTTGGCAATTTTTTTATAGGGGTAAAACCAAGGCTTGGGTGTAACATTAGGTTGTATTGCGTGATAAAAAGCACCTTTCCGTTTACTCGAGTTTTGCCACTGTACCTGCCATGAGGATAGCAAGCTCTTTTTTGGAAGGTTCAGCAGATCGTAGCCCTGACATTGAAAATGCTTAAGGTCAGCAGCTTGGGACGTAACAGCATCCTTGGCAAGAGCATCCACATATTCGTTTCCTCTTATGCCACAATGACTTGGAATCCAAACCAAGTGAACGGTTTTGTGATTCTTGGCACAAGAGAAAAGAGACTTTTTGATTTCTAATATAATTGGACTGTGCAGTCTACTCTTGAAAGGACTCTGCTCCAAAGCTTGCAAGCAACTAAGTGAGTCTGTAAAGATGACACCAAAACTTATGCTATGGGCTTCAATGAATAAGCACGCTTCTAATATGGCCACGCACTCACCCGTAAACACCGATGATTGTACTGGGCATTTAAATTTCAAAACGATTTTGGAGTTTTGGTAGTATACCGCAGCACCAGTGCAACTTGCATCTGATAATTTAGAGGCGTCCGTGAAAAATCTCTCGAAATTGTACCATCGCTCACCAACCGCCGCATTGAAAATAGAGTCCGCCGAAGGTGACCTTTTCGAAATGCCAATATTGTAGAAAATATCTGGTTTAAAACATATAACTTCATAATCAAAATTGAAAACAGGGAGTTTCGGATGCTGAATAATGGGGGAATCTAAATTTTGATAACAACGGAAGGAATTTAAAATCAGAGGGACTTCTTTATGGTTCCAATAATTGGAACTTCGGCATGCGGCATCCAGGTCATCCACCCTTTGAACAAGAGGGTGGGACGATTTGGAAATTACTCTTGCCCAAAATCTCGACGCCAGATACTGCCTTCTCAAGGCCAGCGGTGGTTCTGCGCACTCTACCTGCAATGCATTAATTGGTGAGGACTTCATACAACCCGATATGATCCGTAGACACTTAGCCTGAATTCTGTCCAACCTTGCTAAAGCACCTTTGTTGCAGGGAATTAAGAGAAAAGATCCGTAATCCAGAACACTCCGGATTAAGGCATTGTATACCAATTTCATGGAGTAAGGATGTGCACCCCACCAGACACCGGCAAGCACTTTTAATATGGGAATAGTTCTCTCGCATCTGTTAACTAAATAATTTAAATGATGTAACCCACTCAATTTCGCATCTAAAAAAACGCCTAAAAATTTTACTTTTGGAGAAACCGGTATACATTGCCCTTGGATGCCCACTGAAATTTGAGGTATGAGCCTCCTGCGAGAAAACACAACTACGGCACTTTTTGGGGCAGACAAACTCAGACCGTGGGAATTTAGCCATTGGTTTAGAGAGTCCAGGGATACGCAGAGAGATGTTGCAGCGTCGCTAATAGAGTTATTGGTGACATATAAAGCCAAGTCGTCAGCATACTGAAGAATTTGACAGTTGCTATTAAGGCAGGAACCGATGTCAGCTGTATAAATGTTGTACAGTAAAGGACTAAGAACTGAGCCTTGTGGTAGGCCCTTCCATGACATCCTGACGTCAAATTCTTCACCCGGCACTCTCAAAACCAAAGACCTAGACATGAGTAAACTACATATGCACTGTACCATTCTATCCGGTATACTCAGCTGTTGCAATTTTTGCCTGAGAATGGGAAGAAGGACATTATCATACGCAGAGGAAATGTCTAAAAAGGCAGCGACTACGGATTCATTTTTCGAAAACGCTGAGCGTATATCTGACACCAAAACCCCTACACTATCCATGGTACTGAGTCCCTTTCTAAAACCGAATTGAGATCTAGGAAGTATGTCTCTGGATTCTACTAAATATTCTAGTCGATTCTTCACTAGGTGTTCTAATATTTTTGCAAGAACTGATGACAAAGCGATTGGTCTGAAGCTGTTAGGGTCATCAGTGTGCTTGCCAGGTTTCAAAATAGGTATTATGATTTGAGTTTTCCACTGATCGGGTACCCAGCCATTAGTGTAACAAAAATTTAAAATATCTAAAAAATTGTTTTTTGCTCTATGACCTGCGTGTGACATAAAAGAATAGACAATACCGTCTATACCGGGGGCAGAGTCATGAACGTGTGTTAAAACTGAGTTAAGCTCCTGCATTGAAAATGGTGCATCGAAAGAATCCTGTGAGGGAATGAAAGACTGCTGATTATGTTCTGTTTCCAATGGAACATACGGAGGAGCCAGTTTATCAAAGAACTGCTCAGCGGTCTCTCGAGGGATGGGAGCAGAAATTGAAGGGGAACATCCAGATCTAAAACGGTTGATCTTCTTCCATACAACTGATAAAGGAGTGGAGGGGGACAGAGAACCACAAAAGTCAGCCCAACCAGCGCGTTTCTTCCTTCGAAGCAATCTTCTAGATTTAGCAACGGTCCTGTTGAATGCCACTAAGTTATCACTATTCATTGCCTCATTGTATATCATTTCAGCATCATCCCTTTCCCTAATGGCTGATGTGCATTCCTGATCCCACCATGGTGGAGGAGGGATCTTTCCACGAGCTGAGTTCTTGACAGGGAAGCACGAGTCTGCACCAGCTGTTATGGCCGTAATGAGGTTATTATAACAGTTTGACACATGGAGGCTAAGGGAAACAAAATCACCAGAAACTAAATTTGGAAGTGAGTCAATTTTGTCCTCCAATAATGAGGAATACTTTGCCCAATCAGGATTTGATAAATTATACCTCAAGAGTGGAGGGCTTGATTTTTCTAAGTAAGTTTTATCAGCCAGAGATATTATTATTGGATAGTGGTCACTACCATGTGACAAACTGGTACACTCCCAATGACACGCCGCTGCGATATCCAATGTGCAAAATGTGAGGTCAACACAACTCTTATTCTGTCCAGGAAGAGACCTACGGGTTGGGCAACCATTGTTTAGGATACACAAGTTAAGGTCATCCAAGATTTCAACTAAACCTTCCCCAAAAGAGTCGCAACGTTCAGAACCCCACCTAAAGTGATGGCAATTGAAGTCTCCCATAACAAGTATAGGGCCGTCTATGTTTTCCAAGGTACGCTTTAAGATTGCAAGGAAACTTTGGTGAGGGTGAGCAATGTAGACAGATAGGAGAGTTATACCCTCCACCCTACCAGCCACGATGCTAATATCATCACCTAGAGAAGGCAAAGATACAGCCGCAAGTGAAACACGATTGTTCACGCAGAGAGCCGACCCGCCATAGCCATCAGATCGGTCACATCTGAGAAGATTAAAAGAAGGAACACGGAAACTAAGACTCGGGACTAGCCAAGTCTCAGCGAGGGAACAAGCTAAGGGTTTGTATTTGTTCAATAGGAATGTGAGCTCATGCTTCTTATGAAACACGCTCCTCACATTCCACTGAAGGAACACTAACCGAGGCATTATTATAAGATGAAAGTGAATTGATAAGTGAAGTAGCAACGTTGGACGGTAATTGAGTTTTACTAGATGAAGACATTAAAGTTACTAAGAGTTTACTAAGAAGTTCAATTATTGAAGACAAGTTTTCAGGAGATTCTGTTAGTTGATTATTGAGAGCACAGCCATTAGGCTGAGAAGACTGAGGAGTGTTAGTGAGCTGCTGGTGAGCTGCTTTATCAAAAGAGGGAGAAAGGGGAGCATGGGTCTTTGGCTTTAGGAACACAGTTTTTCGGTATGATTGAGTCTGTGATTTAGCAATGTCTGCATAACTACGAGTAGAAATGGGAACAGTTTTACTTGCCTCAGAATATGAAATCACTTTCTCAGCCATAATAGTTTTAATGGTTTTCTGCCTGCTGTACTCCGGACAGGCCCTGCTATTTGCAAAGTGGCCCCCAGAGCACAACACGCAGAAAGCTTCGCTCTCAGCAATGCTGCAACCATCACCAGGGTGATCATTGCCACACTTGCTGCAACGGGGTTTGGAACGACAAAGAGATTCTACATGACCAAATCTGCAACACTTGCGGCATTGAATCGTGGGGTAGACATACTGTTCTACAGCAAGAGCGGTATAAAAACAGAAAATTCGTTTAGGTAAAACTTGGCCATCGAACGTGATGACATAAGTTTCTGTGGGCCTGTATTCATTTAAACCGTCTTTATGAACCTTTCTGTTTAATCGCCTAACTTTTATAATAGGACCACAGCCTACTGGGACTTTCAAATATGATAACACTTCCTCTTCTGAGAAATCAGTAGGAATTCCACTTACAACACTCATACGGGTTATATTAAATGATGGAATGACAGCCTCATATGAATTTGTTGCTAGGATGTTATTTGAAATAAAAGCGTTTGCATCCTGAGGGGATGCAAACTCAACTGAGACACGGTTTCTACCAACTCGCTTGACTGCAACAATATTTGAAATTTGTGATTTGCCAAGAAGCGCCCAAATGTAACTGGGTGTAAGGTAGTACCAGAATTAGTTTGAGTTTCCTGACGGGAAACATGGACAATGAAAGGGCCTTTATCTGTCACTAAGTACCTAAGACGGCCTACATGGGTTCGCGGTTGTTTGGTAGGACGGTTTGGTATATCCTCTTCATTACCGGGGCGTTTGCGAATGTTAGGCTGGGATGGGAGGATTTGTGACTCCAGGTTACAGACCACATCTGCAAACTGGCTTAATGGGTTGGGAGTGGGACTGAGGTTAGATATAGAAAAGCCGGATGGGGGGGTAGTGGGTATATCATCAGGAGGATCTGGGGGTTTATTTTTATCCATATTCATCTTGAATACGGATAATCGTGGCCAATATCTTTAAAACGGAAACAGTAAACAAACCTGACAGCAGACAACTACAGGACAAAACACAAACAATCACAATAACAAGTCACAATAAGCACAATATCACAGAAAAACAACAGAAATTCGAACACACGTGTTACCCAAAAGCACACTGTGGCGAGAGTCCGTCAAAAATGTAATCGAACTTTTAATTAGCTACAGTAAAATGACAGCTTGGTGTTACCAATTTTAACGAATTTGAATAGTGATGTGACCAAAGAATCGATTCATTCATTTAACATTTAGTTCAAAATCAATCAATGTTAAATTGATTTTATAAAAAAGGATAGTATATTTAATAAGGTCCTTACATAAAATGACGTAGGCGTTTTATATGGAAAAATCAGAACGATTTTTAAAATTAAATGGTGTATTTAACCAATCAATGTATCTATGTACGTACCATTGTTTACTATGCACTTTCGCCATTTTATATGTAGTTCATGCCTTTGCTGAAAATATAGTGGGAGTATAAATCAATAAAATCTTTGAAGGCGGTTTTAACTAATTCATCGGAATTGATTTTTTCTTTGCAAGAAACTGTCAAAATTCCGGAAAAAGTGGTAATCTGTTGGGGCAAGGTCCGGGCAGTATGGTGGGTGTCGGAGACATTTCAATCGCAGGATTAATATAGTAAAAAATGAAACATAAATATATTTTCTTGTTTCAATCTTTCTAGAGTCGTAAGGCACATTGTCCTTGTCTACTACTGCGTTCGGTATGAGTTTAGGTAGAATTCCAGCGAACCACTCCTCTGCCTATATTTCGATATGATTTTTGACAGTAAATGTTTGATAAATTTTTAGTACGACTAGAAAAACGATCAAAATCGGCCTGTCTTCGTATTTTTATTCATTCAATGTTTATCCGATTAATACGAAGAATATTTTGAATCATCATCAGCCTATAGCAGCCTACTGCTGGACATAGGCCTCTCCTATTGCACGCTATTCAACTCGATTTTCGGCAACGCTCATCCAGTTTCTACCAGCCATCCTGCGAAGATCGTCGCGACAACGCGAAATCTAAGGCGTTTATAGATTCGAGGTCTCCACGCAAGAATACTGTATATTTGATTGTTAAAATTGTCAAAAAATAAAAGGCCCGTTTTGACATTTGAGAAAGACTCTAGAATGTAACTTGGAACGAAACTGAAAGAAACAATTAAATAATAATTAATTACTGTAGCAAACCATATTTAAACCACCAACGCCACCTATCATATAAGGAAGACACTACAACATGCCGCAACTCGACGCTAGATGGCGCTGACGCATTACGTCACGTTTCTGAATCGCGGTGTCAAGAGTCTCCGAGGGTTAATGACCTCCGCTAGTATATTTTATTTTTGTGAGAACTGAACTAGTGGTGCATCTGTGAGTTACGTCCTACTTGGAATAGCTACACGGGACTCCGCTATTAAGTTAGCCTAAACCTAGACTTATTGTCATTTTTTTGGTTTAGAGGACACCTTATCCCCTCCTTCGTCCCTTCTGGGAAAAGGTGGCGCGGATTCGTCCTATATATATATTCTGTACGTTGTAAATAAATCCTTCGCCTTAACAACTGGACTTCTTTGTGCCGGAAACGGTGACCAGCATCCTTTACAAGCTGGCGACCAACGGTGGGCCCGACAAGGAAAAGTACGTCACTCGTTCAGGCAGAATAACGACGTCATCAGTGAAGACCTCACCTAAAGCGATGTCAGTCAACCTATCCGACACCCAGTTCCAAACCTTACTGGAGAAGATCTCACCGTCTAGGCAAGGATCCTTCACGACGTGCACCGCCCAATATGACGGGACCAAGAACTCTGAAGTTCTAGAAGCGTTCCTGGCAGCGGTTACAATTTTCAAGCAAATTGAAAATATTACGGATGCTGATGCCCTTACCAGTATTCCGCTACTGATGAAAGGAGAAGCAGCAATATGGTGGCAAGGCGTGAAGAAGTATGTTACCACATGGGAAGAATTCAAGGATCGCCTACGCTATAGCTTTGCCCCTAAGAAACCAGGGTATGTCCTATATCAGGAGATAGTTGGCGTGAAGCAGGACGCGAATACCTCTACAGAAAACTTTGTAGCCTACAAGCGGATGCTATTATCTCAGCTTCCGGCTCCTGATCCACCGGAGTCTCACCAGTTGGATATGATATACGGGTCACTGAGGAGTAAAATCCAAGATAAAATTCCTCGAAACGCATTCAATACGTTTGACGAACTATTAAATATATCACGAGTCATTGAACAGCTGTGGAATGAAAAAGCAAAAGAATCAAGATCCGTGAACACACAAGGCAAACCGCAACCAACAAGCGGGTTGCAGCCGAAGAAAAAGTGTAGTTTTTGTCACTTCATTGGACACCGTGCAGAAGAATGCAGAAAGCTAAAGAAAAAGCAGGAGGAAGTCGGAGTCCCAGTTCAACCCCCCGAAGTTTTACGTCCCAAAACTGAACAAACCAGGTCGACACAAGCTCCGTCGCCCTCAACACCTGCAATACGATGCTACGGATGCGGCGCACCAGGCGTAGTTCGCAGCAGTTGTACTACGTGTGCTGGTAAAAAGGAACGGGAGCCACCAGCGGACCTAAAATTCTCCTCCTTCAACTTCCGACCTGACGTCAGTATAAGTAAGTAAGATCAGAATCAGAATAAGTCTAAGACCAGTCATATATGTGGATATTGATGGCATCAAAGGAGTCGCGTACATAGATACCTGCGCAAAAACAAGCATTGCCTCATATCAATTGTATAACCACCTGAAAGCAAAGGGACAGCAGTTTGTTAGTGAACACGCTCGGGTCACGCTAGCAGATGGGATACCTAAGTATCAACGTGTCCTGAAAACGGTGGTACCAGTCAAACTAGAAGATAGGATAATTCCCACTTCCTTCACAGTCTTGCCTGAATCTAAAGATAACCGCACCCTGTTAGGGATTGGTTTCCTTCAAGATGCAAAGATGGTACTGAACTTAGCACAGTTCACCTGGGAATTCCTTGGCAGCCCTATAACCTACGAGTTATACGAGGAGGACTTTGTAGCTTTCATTGATACCGCAAGCAGTTGTGTAAACATGACTCCTCCACCAGATCATTCTTCAGTACCCTCGACGTCTGAGCAACCGGCTGTTTTGCCGCAGCGGAGAGATACTTATAAACTGATCCCGCTAGACGAATCGACGATAAAAAGACCTAGAACAGTCTTCGATGGTTACTCTACCCGCTTTGCTGATTTCATGATGATGGACGCAGAGCGCAACATTCGAGAAGCCGAAGACACCCTAACAGCGCGCGAAAGAGATCTCTTCCCTAGCACAGACGGAACCAATAATAACACTGATACCTTAATCGAATCATTCGACTTGTGTTCGTTAGATATTAATGATCAGCAGAGTAATAACCTCAATAAAGTTCTGGCAGAGTACGAGGACGTTTTCTTTGATAATGGTAACCCATCGTTACTTGGAGAGCATTCTATTGTAACAACAAATGATATCCCTATATCGGTGCCTCCTTATAGATTATCCCAAGCTAAAACAGAAGTCCTTAAGACCGAAGTAGATAAAATGCTGCAAAATGGCATTATTGTACCATGCACCTCAGCTTGGGCCTCGCCTGTAGTAATGGTGCCAAAACCTAATGGTGAAGTACGTGTGTGTATTGACTACCGCCGTTTAAATGCGATAACTGTACCAGATACTTACCCGCTCCCTCGAATTGATGATTTGTTGCATTCAGCTAAATCGACCCCCTTTATGACGTCACTAGACCTGAAAGCCGGCTACTGGCAGATTAAAATCCGAAAAGAAGACGAAGAGAAAACGGCATTCATTACTCCTTTCGGCGTTTATAAATTCCAAAGGATGCCCTTTGGGTTACGCAACGCGCCCGCTACTTTTCAACGTCTAGTCGATAGATTTCGAGTTACTCTGGGAAACATGAAACTGTTAGCTTATTTAGATGATCTTATCTTATTCTCTACTACATTTGAAGACCACCTTGCGGATCTGGCAAGAGTTTTACAGAAGATGAGAGAATATAACTTAACGGCAAACAAAGAGAAGTGTAAATTTTTGCGTTCATCTATTAAATATTTAGGGCATATCATAACGCCCGACGGTTTGAAAACTGATCCAGATAAAACCAAAGCCATCCTTGAGAGGCCAATCCCTAAAAACGTTAAACAGTTAGTATCATTCTTGCAAATGTGTTCCTGGTATCGTCGGTTTATTGAAAACTTCTCGGGGATAACCCAACCACTTACTAAGCTTACGAAGAAAAAGGCAGGTTGGGAATGGAACACTGAACAAGAAGATGCATATAACACACTAAAACACCGGCTTACAACTGCGCCTGTCCTAAAACAAGCAGATGGAACCAAGCCTTACATCTTGAAGACAGATGCCAGTGGTTTTGCACTCGGAGCAGTTCTCGTGCAGGGGGAGAAGGAAGAAGAGCACCCCGTGGAATACGCGAGTCGATTACTTACGGCTGCTGAAAGAAATTATTCCACAACCGAGCGAGAAGCGCTAGCCGTAGTATGGGCCTTAAACAAATTTCGAGCATACATAGACGGCTTACCGATTACTGTTATCACGGATCATCAAGCGTTGAAGTGGCTAATGAATTTAAAATCACCGACAGGCCGTTTGGCTAGGTGGGCTTTGCAATTACAGTCATCGTTCGTTTCAGCCGATAGACGTCCACTGCTGGACATAGGCCTCCCCCAATTTTGAGGGGGGTTTGCCATAATCGCCACGCTTGGCAGGCGGGTTGGCGATCGCAGTATGGTATGATGGTGGAATAAATAGAGAACGCTGCTGCCCATTCTCCGGTAAGACCCTTAGTCGCCTTTTACGACACCCACGGGAAGTAAGGGGTGGTGCAATTCTTTAAGTCCGGCACCACACAGACAATTACAGTCATTTGACGTAAACGTTCTTTACCAACCCGGTAGAATGAACTCTGTAGCGGACGCGCTGTCCAGACCTCCGTGTTGTGAAGAAACCTGTGACACATGTCTGATTACCATAGACATGCCCAGAAGAGGTACTAAAGAAGTACGAGAAGAACAGATGAAAGACAGAAAGATTAAGAAAATAATAGAGGCTCTTGAGGACACACAAACGGGGGAGGATGCCACATATTGGAGTAACAAAGGCTATCTTATGAACAATGGCATGTTGTACCGCCTACACCCTGATTCTGAGGTGGATGACGCTCAATTATTGGTACCTGAGCATGAGTGGAGAAATGTTCTTAGTGCCTACCACGATGACCCTCTTGCCGGCCACTATGGTGCTGAAAAGACCTACAGGAAGATCGCAAATAGATATTACTGGAGTGGAATGCGTAAATACGTTACGAGCTACGGACAAAACTGTTTAGAGTGTCAAAGATACAAGCCCTCAAATCAGAAGCCTGCGGGTTTACTTCAGACTACTACTCTCAGTCAACGATTCGAAGTAGTCTCCTTTGATCTATTTGGGCCCCTCCCACAAACTGAAGACGGAAAGACATGGATACTAATTGCCCAAGATATAGCTACGCGATGGGTGGAATTATTTGCCTTGGCCACAGCTTCAGCAGAAAATTGTGCTACAATACTAATAAACGAAGTTTTCCTAAGATATGGCGTCCCAAGGAGACTGATAAGTGACAACGGAACTCAGTTTGTCAGTGCGGTGATGCAACAAGTAACGTATAGCTTAAATATAAAACATCAGTATACCCCACTCTATCACCCTGAAAGTAATCCTGTAGAACGCAGAAACAGAGAATTAAAAACCCAACTAGCTATAATGGTGCAAGGATTGGAACATAACCGATGGGTAGAGCTACTTCCTGCCATTCGATTCGCCATGAATAGCACTAACTGTAGTACAACGGGACAAACCCCTGCATACCTAACATTCGGAAGAGAATTGAGATCACCAAGGGATAACGAGGTTGATTTTAGAAATATACTCATTTCTGAAAACATCATACCAGAAATAACCCCAAAGCTCAAAACGCTGGCAGATAGCTTACTGAAAGCAAGAGAAGTTCAAGAGATGAAAGAAGAAGCTCGCAAAGAATACGTTGACCGACAGAGACGCAACCATCCTCAATACCGACCAGGAGATCTGGTTCTTGTCAACGTACACCCGATCAGCCGAGGAAATCAGGGAGTGACAGCTAAATTTGCGCCCCGAAGAGATGGCCCTTATATTATAGTGCAGCAGCACGGTCCTGCTTCATATAAAGTAGCTCCACCAAACACGCCCGATATCCCAATAGGACTATATCATACGTCCGCCCTAACACCTTACAAAGGTGAAACTTCCACCGAAGTTCCTGAGCCAGTACACCCGCTCAGACGAAGGGGACGACCTGTGAAGAAGTTGGTAACGCAGACCACGCTTCCCGCCGGTAAAAGAGGCCGCGGACGTCCTAGAAAGCAATAACTCTCCAGTTCTTCTCGCCGAGACGTCTTCGAGAACTGAGGGGGAGATTGTAGCAAACCATATTTAAACCACCAACGCCACCTATCATATAAGGAAGACACTACAACATGCCGCAACTCGACGCTAGATGGCGCTGACGCATTACGTTACGTTTCTGAATCGCGGTGTCAAGAGTCTCCGAGGGTTAATGACCTCCGCTAGTATATTTTATTTTTGTGAGAACTAAACTAGTGGTGCATCTGTGAGTTACGTCCTACTTGGAATAGCTACACGGGACTCCGCTATTAAGTTAGCCTAAACCTAGACTTATTGTCATTTTTTGGTTTAGAGGACACCTTATCCCCTCCTTCGTCCCTTCTGGGAAAAGGTGGCGCGGATTCGTCCTATATATATATTCTGTACGTTGTAAATAAATCCTTCGCCTTAACAACTGGACTTCTTTGTGCCGGAAACGGTGACCAGCATCCTTTACATTACTAAATATAAAATATAAAAAAATACATAAATTTTTTGGCACAATAAATAATATGATGAAATATATTGCGACTATTCTTTTTGTGCTTACTTTATAGTAGCACGCAATTTCTAATTATATCGAAACATCTCAAAAACAGTTAGGTTCTAAGTCTTTTTTTTTAAATACTAGTGTTGCAACCAATTAATTACTGAATTTCACCAGCTTCATTCGATTTTAATAGTAATTAAATATTGTACTGTGATCTTTACTGAAAAGAATGAGCTTGGCGCTCAAAGCCGTGAATAACATTTTGTATTGGTGACATTGGTTTCTGTAGGATGGCTTGTCTCTGACCAAGCGGCACAGCTTTGCTTTTGGACTATTTCTATTTACTATCACGTTAACCTTGGCTCTTCTATTTTGAACATTAATTTAAAGATAGTGATTTAGACTCGAAAAAAAGATTAATATTAATTTACAAGACATAATCAAAGCGAGCAAATACTCATACAAACTTGAATCGATTTATCGTGAGTATCGAGTACCGAGTCGTATGGTTACTTCACTAGTTACGTCGCGATGACAAATGTCAATTGGTAAATTTCGAATACCCTTGCCTTTTTTTTTAAACCTTGTTTCATACAATTTTAATCACAGCACTAGTAGGGATAGTGTGAAACAATTTTTTACAAAATGACAGTAAGATATTATTTCATTTTACTGCAAATAAATAAAAGTCCCAATATAGGTGTTTTTGACAGATTGAGACTGAGATCAGAGGGGCAATTCTCATAATTTAAGAACGTTCACAGTCTGAAGGCCAATTTTCGTAATTAAAAACATTCAAAATCTAGTCGCAATCTCACATATACACCTACAATTATAAATTTATCTGTCGTAATTGGTTTACTGTGTAACAACCTTTTTTCAAAAGTGATGAGTGAATTCATTATACATAGCACGGCTTTTGGTTTGCCAAACCATAAAAAAATAAATTATCAATAACAGAAAATCATCAACGTATCGTAGACCATTATGGACTTACAAAAATACCCAGACACTCTGAAATGAATCAGCAAATTGTTTTAAGATGTCGATTTACTTGGAATTTAGTTACATACTGTACAAGATAGGCATGCACCATACGTATACGATTCAAGTTTAGTTGCTCTGCCGGTCTCACATTTTAGGTAAGTAGGTAGGTATGCTACTAGTTTTTTCTTGCTTTAAAGCGAAACTAGACTGAATTTCTCACTAAACGATTAATTGATCGAATCATGTCCGACTATGGCGAAGGCGAAATGAAGGGTTATGAAATTGACCTTGTGTTTGATACGTAGGTGGCTATTTATATGTAGATGTTCCACGATTTTATAGCTTTTAAGAGTACATTTTGTCAACATAAATCTATCAGGTTTTGTGTTTGTTGTGAGCCAAACTATAAATCTATGTATACTCGATTCAAGGATTCGTCTTGTTACCAGAACCTACCATATTTTCCTAGGACTTATCATCCTTATGGGAAACTCAATGCAGGTGTACGTATATTGCACGAGCCATAGGTACATTAGAGATGGTTGCTTCTTATATATTACTGCCATTGTTTTCTACGTGTACCTACTGATTTGGGTTCATGCATCGACTTTCGGCTGTCGCTGAAAACCGGCGCTGGGTCTCTGTCTCGCTTAGGTTCGTAGCATTATGCTGAGCGATGGCCGGTTTGCGTGGATGTGACACATATTTTCCCCCAACTTGTTCTTTTTTGTGTTTTTTTTTTTGCGTCATGTTTACTGCAAATAGACGTATTTTCTTTCTTTCTTTGTTTCCTCACTGGTTCTAAATAAATAACTTAAGACCTGGCACTAAACGAAATGATACAAACACTACCTACAGTCTTCTCTATTACAACTTTTAAACTGTATCTAGTACTTCTTACATAAGTTAAACGCCGCGAGACATCCTACGTTACAGTTTTACTTTCTCCGTTTAGTCTCTATGTCTCCGCATATTGTTCTCTAAGGTATTATCTTGATCGTATTTCACATTGACATCTTGATGCCTTTAAATGAATCTTCCTTTTATAGCTCTGTAGGTTTTTGCTGAACTGGGCCTTTTTTGTGCAGCCGTGAGGCACTCTTTCCTGCTAATTTCTTGTATCGGACTTTACATTTTTTATCTGTTTTTATCTGATGTATGTATCAGGTGTATTGTATTTTTTAATCTGTGCTAAATAAATGTATTTTCATTCTGTACCCAATCAACGAAAGTTTAGAATTTTTATAGGGATTATCTCCAAATCATCAGTGTTAGTGGCTTTCCTGTAGTGAAAATTAACATTAAAAAACCGCTTATTTTCAACATGTACTGTGTACTCGCATATATACAAATTATAAACGCGACGGATTTTTATGCGATAGGCTCCATATTTAAAGATTTTATTCCGGAAGGTATATGTGTATAATACATTAATATTAAACTTACAAATAATAAAGAAATCTCAAAGTTTTGCGAAGTCGTACAACCCGTGCGAAGTATATTACAAATTCGAAAACAACTCTCTCTGTATGTTACCTTTTCACTCCTAAACCACTAAACGGATTTCGATAAAATTTAGCAAGGAGTTAGATGGCATCCTGGGGAAGGACATAGGTTCCTTTCTCGTGGGATAATTTCCGTCATCCACCCTGGCGAAACCGCGGGCAGAAGCAAGTCTACAATAAAAGTAGGTTGTTGAACAGATAGTTATTAATAACTATCGCCTATTTCATAAAAATATCCCGTGGCAGCACTTATATTTTTGATAAAAAATGTGCGAGTTCATGATCAAGTAACAAAGAGAATGTCATGTTCGTCGACAGGATGTGTAGTGGTTAAACCTTATTTTAAAAGCAAGTCGTTACCAACTGATCTGGTTTAAATAGGTCATGTTTTATTTTTAACAAATAAAGCAGTAGCAGTTTGTATCGATAAGGGCACAAGTAAATGACCTATTCTGTCTCCGGTCTCAGCAGAATATTCGCGATCTGCAGAAGCGATTATTTGCAATGAGACTGAAAATAATAAAATGTTTTTATAGGTTAATCATAATATCGACGGCGAAGTGCCAATACCTCCTAACTGACAAAGTCAAAAATTTACACAAACTGAAAAAAACGTTCAAAAATAGACACTTTGCGTTGGTTTAGTCGGTACGTATTTCAACATTTTAATTGAATGCTGTAGCAACTAAAAATACACTTAGGCGATTTCAATAAAACGCGAATAACGCTTTTAAATTCAAAACAATAAAAAAGTGAATTTCTCAAGGAATGTCAGTATTGGCACTTCGCCGTCGATATATGAATTTTTATGAAGCAGCTGAGTTTATATTTTTGTTGCATTCGATATTTGCAAGACAGACTGTCTGTGTGGTGCCGGAATTAAAGAATAGCACCACCCCATACTTCCCGTGGGTGTCGTAAAAGACGACTAAGGGAGACCGGAGAATGGGCAGCAGCGTTCTCTATGCATTACACCATCATACCATACTGCGATCGCCAACCCGCCTGCCAAGCGTGGCGATTATGGCAAACCCCCCCCAAAATTGGGGGAGGCCCTTAGGCCTCAAGAAGACTCAAGACGTCCACTGCTGGACATATCCAGCAGTGGACGTCTTTCGGCTGAAATGATGATGATGAAGACAGACTGCAACTAAAAGAATGTAGGTTATGTTGAAAGTTTCTTCATGTCATAACCCTAACCTCTAACCCTGACTGTTAATAAAATCGTAACATTCTTAAAGATTGACATAAAAATGCAAATCACGATGTTATGTTGTGTTGTTATGGTGTGTTATGTTTTATGATTGGACAATCACTGCGAAAGGATAGAAAACTGATTAACATAGGATTATAGCTTTTATAGATTATAGCTGTTGACAAGTGGTGGTGGTTAAGAGCAGAGTGGTCGTCCAGTGGTATCGGTCGCGACTTACGTGTGGTCGAGTCGTGGGTTTGAACCCAAGAAAGCACTTTACTTTTCGTAAATTATTTCATCACCACTGCTCTCAAAACGGTGAAGCATAACATCGTTAGGAAACCGGCATGTCCTAGAACCAAAAATTCGAAGATATGTGACATCCTCCAACCCGCACTGGGACCGCGTGGTGGATTATGGCCCACTCCCTCTCACAGAGGCCTATGTCCCAGCAGTAGGACATTATAGACTGATTATGCTATAGCTGTTATTTAATATTCGTTATTAAAAAAAATATATTATTACAAATGAAAATAAAACCGTTTATAAAGAATGCTAGTGGCTGACTTAAAGAATAGGTTAAGTCCTTACCTAAAAAACTCCAACTATCAGTTTTGGTCATCGTCTCACGCAAATAATGGTCTATTGGTAAAAACGTTTCACTTATTAGTCGCCGTACACTATAGGTTGAGAAATCTGTGAATACTTTGGTACCGTCTTACCATCGAGAAAAATGCGAACTTTATCCATAGAAGCTTTTAAATTCCAGTCGCTAATAACGTAGCAGAGGAAACGCATCGCGTTAATAAATTAATATGCAATTAATTAATTAATTAATTAGCAACAACAGGTAGACACATACGTGATTAAAATTAATAAATTAATTTTCTTCAGCATTGAATTCAAAGTCACTGCCAAAGTTAACAAGGCGAAGACACATGCATTTTGCGTCAACTGACTTTGATGAATGCTTAATTAACAGGCTACCTACGTAACAGAGCGATGAATGGCTATTGTAGTGTTCCTAGACACGTACTAACATTATAGGTACTAAATAAGATGCCTGTACAATGAGGCAACGTAGACGAAGTGCCTTGACACACAAAATACTGCGAACAAAAAGAAATTCTAAATATGTCATAACTTACAAATAGTGATGTAACTAATGTAAATTACACTAGTAGTGAAAATACTCTATAATATGTTTTAAAGATATTTATGGACCGTTTCGTGTTTTGTTTCCAGTTGAGCAGGTAAGTCAAAGCACTTGCAAATATCGTGAAAGAGGAAAATGGGTAGCAATGTTCTCCAATCTGTTAAAATGGAAGTTGGATACATGCCAAACGTGATGGTTACGGATAATTCAGTAATACCCTTTTTTGACCGCATTCCTTGAGACTTGCATAGTATTAATAGACAATACATCGCTATCTTAGATGCTTTTTCATTACTTAGTTTGGGCTAGTCTTAGGATAAACCATAGTACAAGGTAGACCAAGACTGGCTCATCATTTTATCGACCTTGCATATCTCTTTTGTTTCGCCTACGTCGATTAAAATCTATCCAATCTCGCATACCCTTCGATGTGGGTGCTCTTCATCATTATTATGTTAATAGCCAACATCTTCAAGTTTATTACAAGAGCGCATTACGAATATTGTAATAACTACGTAAATATCATTATCTCATTCTAAATGTGTGCTCATCTTTCTCCTACTAACACGATTATGAAGCAAGTGCATTAGACCGCTCTACTCAACTAGTCCACTATTCCAAGGTTAGATGAATCAAATAAGAGGGGGACCTCACGCACGCCTAGTTTCGTCTTACAGTAAAACACCGAGCGATGGTAATGACTAATGAGTGAAAAACATTTTGAATTGGGTGCCCCATGCGACACGCAGCAGAGTCAGTAACCTCAAAAGCGCAGGCGCGGCTTACGTAACAGACTCATCTCGCGCCCGCCAAACACGTGCAATTGAAACTATATGACAAAATCCTAACTACGAACTCGCTAACGATATGTTACGATATATAATAAGCCATATTGTAAAACATATGAAGTAAGTGACACTGACAAAGAGCCACTTTCTCGGTAGAGTTAGTTGTAAAGTTCATGGTTAAAACTAAGCGTCAAGAAAGTTTATGTTCAGATTTTAATACTGCTTATATTTAAGACCACGTTTTGATAAATATCATTGCTACAGCAAGTAGAATAAGATGAACCGCGACACGATCGAATGACATACGAAGGAGCTATATTATATGAAATATATATTAATTCAAATGTTTCTACTATTTAATTTAGGGCTGATCTTTCCAACGCCAGATAAATTATTCCGATGAATAATTTTTTAAAGGTAAAATCCATACAATTTCTGTCAGACGTTAATTTTATTCCACGTATAAAAATTATCTGTCGATTGAAAAATCAGCCCTTAAACGTACTAACTAGAAGGGGTTGATGTTAATCTTTATGATGAGAAAGTTCTAATAGTTAGAAAACAAACGTGATAAATAGTTACATAAAAACAATTGGTAATCGTGAACCAGATTAATGACTGATCCATATCTGGTATTATTATACACAGATGCAGGAAACTGACTGATACGGAATATTTCTTATAAAGCACATAATTAAAATCAATATATGTGCATCGGGTGTAAAAATGATCGGAAATGAAGCGCATCGCAGGCGTGCCTGCGTCCACGCACACTCCCTCTCGTGCCCATTGCGCAAGTTGCCTTGATAACTGATAGTAACGTGTTGCTACACTGACAAGCGAAAACAACGCCTACAATTTATGTAACAGCTACTGGCAACACAAGCGATGCCCCTTACACCATGTCTCTTATGATAGTGCCGCTAAGATGAAACTCATCCACCTTTGGACAAATTTGATGCATGAAGCAAAAGTGAGGCTGGGTGGGGTTCACAACGTCATCTTTTAAATAATATTAATGTTCGTCAAAAAGGAAGTATGCAACTAGGACATCTATAAACAAATGTCACAAGGAAGCAATGCGAGTTGCTACAAACTGAGCAAATGAACATCTCACAACACTCGGATGAATCGTATGCGTAGGTGCAGTCGTATAATTAATGTGTTAATGATCAAGTAAGGCTTATATCTCACTGGGACACCATGGTGGCGCAACCATGGTTGCCCTGCCAGCAAAATATATACAGCTCTTTATGGTGGGTATTTCAGCAGGTGTTCAATCGGATGCGCAACCAACCAAACATTTTATGGCAATCAAACCATTTTTCCAATCACATTTATTGCGACCATGGTTGCGACGCCAGTGGTGTCCTAGTGAGATAGGGCCCTAAGACTAAGTACCGAAGAACCAAGCCGCTCTGTAAATACTAGCCAGTTGTAAAGGAATCTTACTCCAAACCAATGGCGGCGCAACCATGGTTGCGCAGCCATTGGTGTCCTAGTGAGATAGGGCCCTAAGACTACGTACCGAAGTACCAAGCCGCTATGTAAACACTAGCCAGTTGTAAAGGAATCTTACTCTCTAAACAGCCCGTACCTAATTCAAATTGATGTAGTTTTTTATTACATTCAAGGACATACTTTTGACACACAATCGAAAATAAGAAGAAAAAGATTGCACAAGAATGGCAGGCCACGTAACCTGTGAATACCTATTCTGTTGTTCACATCCTGTTTGCCAGCGTGAAGATATGCTTAAAGAAAAAAGAACACAGTAGGTATCAATATGCAGGTAGATAGGTATTGATAGGTAGGTAGTGAGACATCGATTTGTATCGATAAAAGACGGGTTAAATAATTAGCAAAAAATGGACTAGGTACCTAGTTAAATTCACTACATCATCAATTTAGGTACCTACCTTCTTTACAATCATTAAAACTGACTAAAGGTGATTTTAAGAGTCCTCTGTGCGTAAAGGGTGAAATTGGCAAACTCATCATAATGGAAAGAATTAGGAAAGGAAAGTAGGTAAACTATGACATCACGATTTAAATGTATTCTTATAAATATGATGATACAGTATTAAAATAATCAGGTGCACATTATAAAACCAATTGTTACAGGTACCTAGTTCCAATCGTGCACTGAAACTGTTGTACACAAGAAATTTATATGTAGGTAAGTTTATATGAAACGAATCATAAATTGACTAAATTACTATTTTAATCATAACGTTCATACATAACGTATCCAATACATCAGTAAATATTTGATCAACAATGCTAAAGACGATGGTAATATTCTTACTGTTAGTTATTAATTAGATATAGTTGTATAAAGAAGAGTTGCAAAAAATAGCTTAGTTTTCTTATGAAGTTTTGATTGATCGATCCAGTTTTTTTTTTCAATAAAAGAATAATACGACCGGTTGTCAAGTATGATCTATAATGATGATTTATTTACATAATACTAAATATAGACTCTATGCGTATGTTCGCATTGTGGCCGCAATCAAACGCTACACAATAGCCTGATCATTGGAAAGCTTTCAGATCACATCTAACGAACCATGACAATCATAGGCATAAAGGCACAAATGAACAATGTCATGATTTTTGATATCGAAACTGAAATCGAAAAATCGCGATACGTCGGCTTCGATCGTGGCTGCACCGTATTGCAGCGGCAAGTCGCCTATGAAAGTGAGATGGCTCACAGTTCGGATAAGTGGCAGGGGTGCGGTATAAAAGTGAGCGCACTACTACCACTCTGACATAGTTCACGACACTCCACGTGCCACTTCGCTGCTGCACGACACCACACATAAACAACAATGAAACTGCTGGTAAGTGGAGATTCATATATTCACCTATCCCTCATTTCTTCTTTCTTTACCCCTTTCATTATCTCTTTATATCTTTCCCCAATGATTTTAAAGAATCCCCTTTCCCTAAAAGTGAAGCAATCATAGAAGATTGTGGTTATTATAATGATTGGAATATATTAGCATTACGTTAATTTCCAAGTTCTGTGAAGGATTGGCTGCAATCGTGTGTTGTGAGCGGCGGCACAGAATAGGGTCGGCAGATATGTCGACGATTCAACTTTGGCATTTAAATGTCTTCATCTTTAAATTCCTACATTTAATTATACTATTTATCGTTTATCGCGAGTGCAATCGGAACAACTACAGCGACCTTAAGCATAGGTTTTTGTTTGTTTTAGTTTGTACCTAACAAGGATAGTCTGAAGTACTCATGTGATGTCTACATTAACAATCATTTTCAGTCCTAATTAATGTAGTTCAATTGTGTTGTATTCTTCTAGATGGACAATGTTTCCTCTGTAGGTGTAGGTGGTACCTACCTAAGTATTGATGTATTATTGAATCATCTTCAAAGCCCTACCCTAGGAAACGAAATATCGTTTACCCATCTTTGGAGAGAATGGCCTCTTGTCTGGCCCCATAACTCAAGAACTTTTCTTAGACTAGCCTCGACTCTTTAGACTCGTGCTCTTTTGGTTTTCTACCCATACGATATATTATTATTATTAATAGCCTGTGATGTCCCACTGCAGGGCAAAGGCCTCCCTACTCTCTTTCTTTACGATATAGGAACAGTTATATTCTTACAGTTTTATTTCCGTCAAAGGTACCTACATAAACTTGTATATCTTCAAAAAAAAACTCCTCCGAAAGTATCTATTGGTTAAAATTATAAAATGTTAAAATTATACCATTGAACCGATTTGAATTTTTCTCAGTTTCTAACTACATATATATTTTTTCCTCTGTCTGTATCTACCAAGTTTTTTAATGAGATGTAAAATAATTATATCACGATCAAATGCATGTGCAGTTCGAAAATAGTTAATTCAGTTACGATATTATCTAAGAGCTATATAGAAGAAACCGGCTTACGAGAGTAACAAATAAAAACAATCGATCAAGATAACATTTAATTTTAGCTTTCGCAATTATCAATCGTAATTTCTAGATCATAACATCCCAAATTGTAGTGCAATTAAAATCGTTTTCCTTCGTAATCGCTTATGTTTTCATCTGCGTGCGGTAATGTAACATCACGCAATCGAACTCATTTACGATATAAAACCAGATATGATCGAAGAAAGAGTCATTAGCATATAAACAAGAAACTATTACATTTCAATTCACAGTTCAACCTCGTTCTAATGAACTTTCTGTTACACAAATGATCTTGTTCTTCATAAGTTCATTATATAACAATTTTCTAGGTCGAGTTATTTGAAAAGTTATGCGTAATTAGTTAGGTTTCATATTAACGAAATGCTGTCTAGCTTTACAAATACCTATTTTATCGGTTCAGTGCCCGTATATATTATTTTTAGCAGCGAAATTCAATGAAAGTGGCACTTCAGGAAAACTCTTTAATAAATTATGTATATCGTGAACGTCGAGTCAACGTAACATAACAAAACATTGGTAATAAACCGATCAACTATAAAACTAGTCTGCCTAATGCTTGCATGATAAAGTGGCTCGACACAATGGAACAACTTGTAATTGGTGATCGTAACTACTTACATGAAGATTGTCGAGGTTACGCTTTGATAGTTTATTTCTATGTTGATTTAGTTAGTCTAGCTGCTCTAGTCACCCATATTACGAAATCTTACATCATTATCTGCCTAGCCTTTTCCCAACTTTGTTGGGGTCGGCTTCCAGTCTAACCGGATTTAGCTGAATACCAGTATTTTACATGGAGCGACTGCCTATCTGACCTCCACAACCCAGTTACTGGGTACTTAATACGATACCCGATAAGACTGGTTGTCAGACTTTCGGGCTTCTAACTACCCGTAACGACTGTCAAAGATCCACGAATGACAGCCGGCGACTTAACGTGCTTTCCGAGGCACGGAGGGGTCATGGTATGTAAAGATGGTCACCCATCCACAGACCAAACGCGGCAAGCATAGCTTAACCTGATCGATCGACCTGTGCGGCTGTTATTATTTAGCCACGGGCCCCTCATTACGAAATCTTACATAATATGTAATAACACATATGTATGTATTAGCACATTTGTCCACCGAAATACGTTCTTTAAACATTGAATGAGACATCTATGTTAACCACTCTCTATTTACCCACCTTTTGTAATAAAGCATGCATTATATTACCTGAAACAAAAGATGCTCTTCGTTAACGTAGCATAACTAAAAGTTAGTAGCTCTCAATGAAAACAATGCCATGCTTGTCGACATGTAAGTGCCAATAATGGTGGAGCCCACTTTCGCCCAACCTGCGTGTCGAATGAGCCGGTTTCACAAGATGCTGCCTATTGTATCTGTTCCATCGTATCTTACGACATTCCGAATATGATTAAGCTCTTCTCTCTGACATCATTTCGTTATTTAACTGGTACCTTTAAAGTTCAAGTGTGTTGCATCGTTTAACAAAATAGGAATTTGTGGTTTCAGGTCGTTTCTTGTGCGCTGCTGTCCCTGGCGACGGCTCTGCCGCAGAGGAGAGTGTCACTCAAGCCTGAGCAGCAAGAAGTGGATGACCAGCAGCCAGCGGAGCAGAACTACAATAACTACCAGCAACAACAGGATTACAGACAGCCAGCCCAGCAACAGCAGCAAGAGTACAGACCGGCTAAGCAGATCGATGACTTCAGGCCCAAGGTGTCTTTGGAAACCACCACCTTCATTCCCATCATCAGTTTTGACAAGGAGCAGGGTACTGATGGAAGCTACAAGACATCGTGAGTATTTAAGCCAAGTAATAACAGCACCTATCAAATTGCAGCAAAAAACAATAATAAGCTCCCATGTTCCCGTGCTGAGCCTTCTAAACACTTATAGATAATAGTGTCAACATTACTCCATTAACGACCCGTCATTTTTCCCATCTCGGGGATTACGCATACTCATATACACTTATGTAAACATGAATAAATTATACTGTTTTAACATATTTAATAGGTTTTCTTAAGAACTCAGCACATTGGATTTTGTAATTTATGAACTTCACAATTTTTAACAAGAAAGTGTGTTTGTTTTTAAAAGAAGGAATGCCATAATTATAAAGACCTTAGAATGAAGTAAATTTTGCACTTGGCGGATTTAAAAGACTAGATATTGGTAATAGATTTTGGCGTTTACCTACTTTACAGTTTAGTAGATTTTTTATTTGACGCTCCAAATTTTCATGACACATCGTCAATTTGTCTATTTTCCAAAGTTTTATCTAGACAGCAGAATTAATTTTTTACCTGAGACTAGAGATTCCGATGCATTCCACCAGTTTCTATGACAAATCTTTTACTGTTCAAGCAGTAAGGTTATGGAATGACTTGCCCGTGTCGGTAAGGCGTGCTCAATCTTTGTCCACTTTTAAAATTATGGTTAAAAAGCACTTCCTCTCTCCTTAAACATCATCATTATATTTTCATTGCTCCTGTTTCATGTTTATTATTATATGTATACTGCATACGGCTATTAATATGTAAACGTATTCATAGCCGTATGCAGTATTCACATATTGTGGTCATTTATTTAGATTAGTATAATATACTTTATGTATGTATTTATTGTATTGTGTAAATGGTACACCACAGACAACCTACAGCATTTGTCTGTCCTTCCCCTTTTTAATCCATCCAAAAGTTGTCTTTAAAAGATCGCTTTTAGCGATAAGACCGCCCATTGTGTCACCCTTTGTACAGTTTCTACATGGTGTACATAATAGAGAGTATTCTATTCTAATTTTACATCTTAAAACCTTTCAGATACGAAACCGGCAACAACATCCACGCTTCCGAGGAAGGATTCCTGAGGCCCTTCGGTGAAGACCATAACGCGTTGGTCCAGCAAGGCTCCTACTCTTACACCGCTCCTGACGGTCAGGTCATCACCGTTGAGTACACCGCTGACGAGTTTGGATTCAGGGTCAAGGGCGACCACATCCCCACTCCTCCCCCCGTATCCCCTGAAATCCAGAAAGGTCTTGACCTGATCTACGCTGGAATCAAGGCTAACGCTGTAAGTATTATGACTTGTAGTATTATATTTTCACAAAGATATTGTTAAAATCGAACTTCTCAAAACTACTACTAATGGCTCTTTGAAAATACTGGAATGGTAGGCATGCCTCATGTATTTCCGTAGAATAATATAACAGTAATTTGCCATTATTTGTATTAAGGATGAAACTTTACACATACCTCGGTAGATAAATAGCTGCCATAACTACTTAGCTGTAGGCATGTATTCATGTTAGAACTACGGTTATTATACTATATTAAACTAAATACAGCTAGGATCTTTCAGGCTGCTGGTTGTGGTTTTCAGCATCAGCAATATTTAAAGTAATATCTCACAGAAAAACTCCCGAACGGTCTTGTAGAACATTTTGTAATTACGTCTTGTAGAACATTTTAAGTCAAGCTTTAATTTTCATTATCGTCATTTTTAATGCGCTTCTTTGATACTGCGAAGTTTGGAAAAGTTTGTCTTGCCACTAATAACCTTCCAAAAGGCAAACAAAATATCTAGATCATTCTGGTCTATCACGTTCAAATGCATAATATTGCTGAGAATATTCTGACCATTCAGCTATAGCACTTTATTGTGTTGAAGGCGAATGGTAGGACTGCGTGCAATTAATAACTGCTTTACAAAAGAGAAAGGTCCTACCTACGCAGTACCTACACTATTACACATCCAGCGACGATTAAAACGATATTTGGATCTTTTTATATTTTAATCCCACGCTCGAGCAACCATTCAAGTTTTAAATATTTGGTTAGATTTTTCTTTTAGGCATAGTTACTAAGAGAAAACAACTAGAAAAAGATACAAAGTTTTATACATCAGCGAGGTCAAAAATCAAACTTGTTATGCGTATCTTCTAAAAAGATTAAAATGTAATTTTCCAGGAGCGCGATGCTATTGAAGCCAAGAACAACCCAGAAGGCGCTGCCAGACAACAGGAAGACAGAGCAGCCCTCGACTACAAAGGTGCTTATTACCAGCAGTAAAGTGACTCACAGTGACTCTCTAGTGTTGATACCGTGAACGTTCTGATGGCAGGACCTCCAAATGCCATATACTTTAAGACTATAGATATCGCCTATCATCTGCATTATGTCACATACAAAAATCTTAAGACTTGTTATCCAATCATATAATAAACGACTTCAATATGGTTCAAGCGTGACCCGTGATTGGATGATAACAAAACGTATTCATAGCCGTATGCAGTATTCACATATTGTGGTCATAGGCTTGTAAGTATAGAGTAAAGATGAATTGTTATTTTACAAGATTATGTAATACTCAATATGTCAGATAATTACTAGGTACTCGTATGCTATTAGTTCCCTGGTCGATATTTTTGTTCAGTAACTAATATCATTTTAAAAGACTTGATCATTAAGCTAATAACTCACGATGCAGTTATGAGAATCAAACTTTCCTTAAGAAACAGGTATCTTGTGAAATGAAGGAAACGTTTGATTCTCACAATGTTGCCAGTACTTTATTTCTACTGTACTGGGTGGAGATGTGAAATAAAACTCCTTGGGATAGTATTCATCATTTTATGGAACACAATATTACAGACTTGAGATTACTAACAAATAGGTTTCATAAAATTATGGAAATTACTCTATATCTAATTTTCGTTTTGAGATACAACACCAACGAGAGAAGTGTTCAATTTTATTTTTATTCTTTTGTAAATACCTTACCATTGTAATTAACTTATCTTTGTATGTTTGATTTTAAATAAAAATGTAAAATATATTTTTGAAGTCACTTTCCTCTTTGGATAAAATCCTGTCCACAGAAAGATGGGCAAACATTTATATTAGACCTGGCCGCTGTTAGATCAAACATCCCATCCTCCTTTTTGAAACCCAGTCATACAAAATTATCTTAGGCCATAGATTTTCACCACCCTTCACCACCCTTGGTTGACTGGTAGAGAATGCCTAAGGCATTAAGTCCGCCTTTGTATCTTTTTGTGCGAAAAGTTTAAATAAATAAATAAATAAATTTTCTTCCACAACAGCTCTTGCCAACAAATAACAAGACATGGTGCACATTATAAGTTGATGCTGCTAAATTTTGCAATTTACGTGATAGGTACAGGTTTTCGTCTCCAGGTTTTCTTCTATGGGATTGCAGGCAGTCAACCAAGCAAAGGAGGCATTTTGTTAGACCCTACCGATATGATTTTCTAGAATAGGCGCTCAAGAAAAAGAAAAAAAAACACAGTAAATAACTTTAGAAAACGAAACATTCCAATAGATTGTGTTATTCAGCAGACAGTTGACTTTATGCTGTAACTTAGAGTTATGTGATGTCATTACTACTGCAGTTATGAAATTGCCTGGCAAATGACAAATCGTGATAGTCAGGTCATATCACGATTTGTCATTTGCCTGTCAATTTTCGGGCACAACTAATTCCAGATAGAAAGTAACGTAAAAAGAATTATACAATTGCAGGATACGAAGTTATATTAGAGGGTTACGTCACATCCGTCTGGGCACGCGCTAGTGCTCGCTATTTAGCTGTCACTCAGCCCGAGCCAGTGGAATGAACCAGTTTTTAGTATACTAGCACAACAATTAGGTGTAGTGATAGCTATATGTACCCACTTACAAAGTCACAATTTGCTACTACTTACGCTTCGTTAAACGTTCTTAATTAGCTAATTAGTTATTTTAAACGAACCTGAATTTTTCATTACTTTACTATGTTTGTAATAACAGCTTCGGTTACGTCTGTTAATTTCTACATTTCTTTTATGCCAATGTTTTCAGCGTGATTGAGTGCACAATGGTTGTTTGTTCCTTATCCTTATGGTTGCTTGTTTGTACCTTATAGTTATATGAGTATTTGAGAAGATTGAGGGAAATAATTGGATTTACTAGTTTTACTGGTTATGAGGTTGCCTACAGCGTATTTTGACTTATTTCGGCCACATAATTCGAAGAGGAGATAGCAACCTGGAATGGCTATACGCTATCGCCGCTATGGTCTGACCTAGTAAGAGAAGCTACATCCTCAGGCAAATTTCAGCATGCGGTGAATGCAACTTTGGTCTGTAGGCAGATTGTTAGCTTAAAGAAGTCCAGTTACCACGATCCTCAGTAATGAGGGACCGATCGAAGAAGAGAGAACTAGTTATAATTTCTAAACAAGGGGAGTAGTTACAAATGTGTTCCCACAACCATTGGCACCCAAATTGGAGAGAGTGCGGGTGGTTCCAGGGATTTTTTTTTCTTATATTAATTTGCTGATCGCAGACCCTGGATTATGAGCAGATTTTTTGTTGGATTTAATGGTGCAAAGTGGTCCTCCAGCGAGATTTGCCTAGTTATATTAATTCATGGCAACATGACCTAGTTGGCATTGGCAAAGTCCATTACAGCTAACATTTTCAGCCGCCTGTTATGATCCGACTTAAAAGCTTTCGCCAAAGGGTTTAGTGTCAGGGATTAGTTCTAGATTTGTTCCATCGGTACTCACTTAAAATGTATTTGATGTGTATTATTTGTTCCGCGTCATTTCTTGTAATACTTTTGATATTTACCCCCAGCTAGCTGAGTACTTCTTTGATAGGTGGTTAATAGTCATCAGATAAACTTTAGTTCAACTTTTGTGCTTTTCATTTTAATATAAACCTATTTTCTATTACGCTTATTTTTTTTAATATTGGACCAAAATAGCGGACTCATTTTATTCTAATGTGCTTCATGTCATTCAACAATTATATTGTTACTAGCTGCGTCCCGCGGTTTCACCCGCGTAAATGTCGATCCCGTAGGAATATCGGGATAAAAAGTATCCTATATGTTAATCCAGGTTGTCAGCTACCTCCATACCAAATTTTATCCAAATTGGTCCAGCCGTTTGAGCGTGAAGAAGTAACAAACATATAAACACACACACACACTCCCACACACACTCACACACACACTCACAAACTTTCGCCTTTATAATATTAGTGTGATAAATCTATCATATTTTGTCTACTTACACCAGAAATAAAAAATTTTTGATTATCTTTCTAACTATAAGAAAACTTAGGTTATGGGGATAGTTCAAAAAGCATTTAAGCTGAAGTTCCTATTTTTTCACAGGAACCTCGTTATTTTGCAAATTCGTAATTATGACCCACCAAAAGAATTTCATGTAAAGTATGTTGCCAAGACTCACATAACGCTTTAAAGGGGTTGTAGTGGAAAGTTGTAGATTTCTTAATTTTTTTTGCTGTTTGTGTGCACATCCTAGCCTGCATAACCATCTTTCTAGGAATTCGGGAAGTGCCCCAGAGGTTTTTATGAGTGAGTAAATGAGTCAGTAAATCAGTGTCAAGCGACGTCATCATCTTCCTGCCCTTAACCCATGTAACTTGGCGTTGGCGCAGTTTTCTTATTCCATTCTCCCCTGTCAACCGTCACGCTATCAGTCACTCCCTTCTCTTTCATATCATTCCTCACACGATCCATCCATCTTTTCTTCGGCCTTCCTCTTCCTCTCCATCCATCAACATATTCATCACTCTTTTAGTCACATGCGTTTCGTCCCTTCTCATCACATGCCCATACCAAGCAGCCAAACGATTTCCTGTCCTTTCTGTCTTATTTATGTCTATTTATGTCTTACTTTTCTGTCACTGGCGCCATTTTCAAACGTTCACTGCTCATTTCTCACTTTATCCATTCTCGACACTCCACACATCCATCTCAACATTCTCATCTCCGCTGCATGCATTTTTTTTCATCCGTCTTCTTCACGGCCCAGCATTCAGACCCATAAAGTACGACTGGCCTTATCACGGACCTATCAATTTTCCCCTTTAACTTATGGGGAATCCGTGGGTTGCAAGTTGTTCCTGTGACCTGTCGCTATTTCATCCATCTTGAGTTGATCCGGTGCGTTACGTTTTGGTCTCCTTCGCCATCCCCTTGGACAAGCGACACGAGGTATCGAAAGTGAGAGCAGATCGATAAGGGCTTTCCGGCGAGAGATATGGGCACAGGACTGGAGAGAACGCCAATCGGTGTCAAGCGACGTATGTTAGGTACCTATTCATAAAATCCAAAGTATAAAAGCAATACAAATAAAACTTAACAAGCGTGCTTTATAAATCTTCTTACCACATTTTATCCAGAGAATTTGAGCTCAGAATTTGAGCATTATCCAGGCCGTCGCTATGAGGTTTTGAAATATGACGAAACGCTTCGAGAAAATGTACCCCCTGTTTTTTGATTTTGGCTCGTCTTGGCCAAGATTTGTCAATAAATATGACTTGTCAATAATGTACAAGCAAAACATAAAAGAGAGTTAATTCTTATCAGTAATCAGTAAATCCTAACTTCCTAATCCTAACATCTATAATCTATATAGTGAATTTTCCAAGTGGGCGTGGATGGCCAAATCCGAAACTATGAGGACTAGCGAAAAGTACTCAAAAGAGCCGCGGGCTCGATTTTGATGAAAACTAAAACTGCATCATTGGATTTTTGAAAAATCTATATTTCTAGCCAGGAATTTACCCGTTGATTTTGAAAAAAAAACCACACACTGTATTATTACACCATTCGATAGTGTCGCTGTTAAGGATCGAATTCTGGTCGTTTAACTGATTAATTGTTCAAAATGATGACCATTGTTTTCAATACATAGCTGGATTCGACGTCTCAAGGATTGTACTGCATTCAAAATTTTAATTTAGAACATAATGTTGTGAAGGTGACTGCGCTGCGATACAAGGTACAGGTAATGTCGGTATGAATACTTTAAAATAAGAAGCAGTTTATTAAAATCCAACATTTTCCTTAAGTTCGCCGTATGTCATTACTTCGCAGAATTTGATCCTTATTAGGGACACTATCGAGTCAACAGTAAGTCGAGTATCGAATAATACAGTGTGTGTATTTTTATCAAAATCAACGGGTTCGATTCCTGGCTAGAAATATTGATTTAAAAAAAATCTAATGATGCAGTTTTAGTTTTCATCAAAATCGAGCCCGAGACTCCTTTGAGTACTTTTCGCTATTCCTCATAGTTTCGGATTTGGCCATCCACGTCCACCTGAAAAATTCAGCCTGTATATAAAAGAAAGTCGTGTTAGTTACACTATTTATAACTCAAGAACAGCTGAACCGATTTGGCTGAAAATGTGTGGAGATGTAGCTTAGAACCAGGAGACGGACATAGGATACTTTTTATCCGGTTTTTTTTTTAAAATATTTTTATTTACTTATGTATTAGTAGGATAGGAGTAGTGTAGGAGTAGGTTAGGAGTAGGATAGGAGTAGGGTAGGAGTAGGTTAGGCATAGGGTAGAAGTAGGGTAGGAGTGGAGTAGGAGTAAGATAGGAGTAGGGTAGGAGTAGGGTAGGAGTAGGGTAGGAGTAGGGTAGGGGTAGGACACCACGCAAACGAAGTAGCGCCGGGCAGCTAGAAATAATTTATATGGCAAAACAACGTTTGCCGGGTCAGCTAGTTATGTATAAAAGAAAGTCGTGTTAGTTACACTATTTATAACTAAAGAACCGCTGAACCGATTTGGCTGAAAATTGGTGGGGAGGTAGCTTAGAACCAGGAGACGGACATAAGATATTTTATATCTTTTTTTTTTTACTCATAGGAATAGGGTAGGAGTAGTGTAGGAGTAGGTTAGGAGTAGAGTAGGACTATGGTAGGAGTAGGGTAGAAAGGAGTAGGGTAGGAGTCGTGTAGGAGTAGGGTAGGAGTAGGGTAGGAGTAGGGTAGGGGGTAGGAGTAGGGTAGGAGTAGTGTAGGAGTAGGAGGGGTAGGGTAAGGGGTAGGACCCCACGCGAGCGAAGTAGCGCCGGGCAGCTAGAAATAATTTATATGGCAAAACAACGTTTGCCGGGTCAGCTAGTAATATTATAAATGCGAAAGTGAGTTTATTTGTTTGTGACACTTTCACGCTAAAACGGCAATATGGATTTGAATGAAATTTTTACACATGGGTAGACCATGATCTAGGTTAGGACATAGGATATTTTTTTTACTGGTAGTACTTTTCCGTGGGATAATTTCCGACCACCACGCGGGCGAAGCCGCGGGCAAAACTAGTTGCTTCTATATCCAGAATGCACCGACTTCGCCTGAACCTTTGAATCCATACTATCCTAACAAATATTATAAATGAGAAAGTAAGTTTTTTTGTTTGTTTGTTACCTTTTCAAGCCTAAACCACTGAACCGATCATCCTGAAATTTCGCATATACGTTGTCAGGTGTACATAAACGGACATAGGTACTTTTCATTCCAAAAAAAAGTGCTGTTACCGGGGAAAACAACAATAACGTTATTATGATAATAGATGGCGCCACGTGTCTTTCGAAAGGGATCGACACTTATGCGGGTGAAACCGCGGGGCGCTGCTAGTAATATTATAAATGCGAAAGTGTGTCTATCTGTCTGTTACCTCTTCACGCTTAAACCGCTGAACGGATTTCGATGAAATTTGGTATAGACATAGTTTGAGTCTCGGGAAAGGACATAGAATACTTTTTATCCCGATGTTCCCACGAAATCGATACTTGGGCGGGTGAAACCCCGGGGCGCTGCTAGTCCATCATAAACCTTACTAAATTAGGATCAATAAGTGTGCATTACTTGGACTTTAAATAAATGCAGAAGCTTTAAGTTGTTTACTTTATATATTTTATTGGTTTCATCAAATGCCATACGTAGAACTGGCTTCGGTGGGGTCAGTGCGTGTCGACGCGACGCATGTACCTACATGGGTACCTACATGTACATATTTCACAACGGACCCTTGGTCTTTATCGGACATTAGCTCGTCTAGTGTATGACGGCTTTGTGCAACCTTAGCGTGAACCCACCAACATTCAAATGAAACTTGATCAGTTTGCGCAAACACTTAATTAAACCTGTGAAGACGAGGTTTTATTCACTGAAGATGATATTAATGATATTACAGTTTGTTGCAGAGAAAATTTAAGCGAAATGCGGGTTGGCAAAGATGTGAGGTAGTAAATTCACAATCGTGACGGATTAAATCATGATAACTTGGAGTTATGTAGTAACAATTTTGTAAATTTCCCTCAGCAGGGTAAAGGCCCCTTGTCATACAGAGAAGAAAAGTGTACCTTTTGATCACCGCGGTGGCTCCCTGCTTGTTTTAAATAAAAAAAAATAAAAACTTACTTACTTACTTTTTTGACTTAGTACCTACTATACTTTTTATTAGGTCTAAAAGTTCTAAAACCCTAATTGCGCAGGTATAATTTATTTTCATTATATCTTGCTATTGTGTAGAGCTAGTTATCGGAAAATCGGGCTTTCCTGAATTTTCTAATTATAAGCCTTTATAACTATTATAACTTATCTCCTTTGTTGACTGTACGTCTCACGTACAGTCAACAAAGGAGATAAGTATACAGGAGCGTCGGATATAGTAGAAGTTTACTAAGAAACCGATGGATGTTCTCGAATCAAATTTAATTTTATTAATAGAAAACAAACAGCTCATTTATTAAATTAAATTGCAGTCCAGAACATTCATCGGTTTCTAAGTAAATTTCAACTATATCCGACGCTCCTGTATACTTATCTCCTTTGTTGACTGTACATATTTGTATTAAGGTGAGTATAGACTAGAGCATTTACTTGTAACAGAACATCGAGCATTCGCCGTTTTTAAATTTTATCGAACCGCACTCCAAACGACTCTCGATGTTTTGTTACAACCAGATTTTAAAAACCAATGAGCGTATTTGTGTAACATTTTATCGAGCAAACGCACGAGCTGTACCTGAAGGTCCGACATTTCGACAATGAATGCAAGTTAGAAAGAAATGTTACATGTAAATGCTCAGCCGTGAGCATTACATCGAACGCAGCGTCGAGCTTTCGCAGAAACGTTACATTACATGAAAATGCTTTTGGAAACTGAGCTTTTGCCTGTACTGTACCATTTGTAAGAACGTTACATTACAAGGAAATGTTCGATAAAATGCTCTAGTGTATACTCGCCTTTACATTCATGTTATATTACAGTAAATTATTTCCTCAATCGTAGTAGCTAATAAATCACAGACTCAAAATACGATTAATTATTCAACATCCTTCAAGCTCTGTCGTAAAGAAAGAGTATAGAAGATGATTACGTTGTTGCTAGTGTTTGCAGACAGACAGATCATTGTGTTTTGCGATGTGGCCTGCCACTAGTGTACGGTGTCACTGGTGGTCGGGTTGTGGCTGCGGCGTGGCCTTGATGTGGTCGGTATTGCCCACGCCGTTGATTTTCACAACCAAATGTGGTCCCTATGGATAAACTATTCATTTTTATACAAATTAGCGCCTGTCCACGTGTTGACTTTGTGGTGAGGTTGTGGGTACATATGATTGGGCCCTAAATATAAGCCCACCCGTGCAGTTAACGTAACTTTAATAGGCAATGAGCATAATCTTATGAACTTATGATCAACTCACCTTTACGTTTAATGTTCTTTAAACTCATTCTATTGGATTTACGTCAAGCGATATCTACTTTAACAGCCAAACGAGTTTGCTACATCAGGGTGAAGTTTTATGTGATGGCTGTTGATAAGAAATGTATACAAAGGACACTGGAGAAAGTTAGTCTGTGAACTTATATCAAATGACCTTTTCATTAACCTAATGTGCTTTAAAATAGTTCTTAGATTAACATTATGCGATTACCGAACTAGTATCTTGCTGATGTTTAACTTGACTTCAATTTATAATATCCTGGTGCGGGTCGAAAATAATCTGTGCAGGAAAACCACTGACCTCTATAATACAAGTGTATTATAGAGGTCAGTGAGGAAAACCCACTTGAAATTATTTATTCATCGATGCTACTATATTTTGTTTTGTATATTTTTAAGGTTGCAATTATACTTGAAAATGTTCTGCAATATAACGCTTATTGCTTATACATATATCAAGTTATCCTCACTTACTTTACTGTAGACAAGGTTTGGATAGCTCTTTGACTGGTTTTCTCAGTACCTACTACTCTACGCTACGCTACTCATATATTATGTTGCAATTCCCGATGAGTAAAATATTACATTAGAATACGACCCGGACATTATTCATAACCACCTCAGTTCAAGTCGTAAGTCATAGGGCGATCCCCAAGGTAGTCTATGTCCCTAAAGCTAAGAAACATTTAAAATACTTAAATAACTTTTACAAACAAATAAATAAATAAAAATAAAAACCGGCCAAGTGCGTGTCGGGCCACCTACAGTGTGTAGGTGTAGGGTTCCGTAGTAGCCTGTTATCACAATATATAGCACGATTCTGTTGTTCTTTATTCTGAATATAAGTAATGGTAAAGATATAAGGAGTTAACGGTTATAATAACAACAAGCATTAATGCTAAGGATTTTGTATTTGGAACAAAATTATCCAACACCCAAGTTTAATGACTATTACTGGTAAACTAATAAAGTTTTCTTAACCGCTATAATTTTCTTTTAAAGTTCACCAAATGCACGTATCATCGTGATTTTTTCAGATTTTTCAAGCCCGCAGTTTAGCTTTTGGAGAACGCCAAAAGCTAAACTTTGGCTAGCTTTGGGGGGGGGGGGGGGGACGCCGAACGAAAAATAATTTTAGCAAGCCCCAAGTCATTTTAGAAGACATATTCAACGATGCCCCATACGATATACGACGATAAAAATATTCATCCCCACTTCACATGTAGGGGAGCTACCTTGAAAAAAATATTTTCTAAAATTTTATTTTACCACTTTGTCGGCGTAATTCATATACACACTCCTACAAAATTACATCTTTCTAGACTAACGGTCTCTTAGCAAAACCTCGGATAGACAGACTGACGGACATGATGAAACTATAAGGGTTCCTTGTCACAACTACGGAACCCTAAAAAAGATAAATCAATGTCAATGCATTTTTTTATGTTTCGCATATGTTTTATAGAAATTTTTTACAACAAAATAAATCATCTACCTGATAAAGGTGCTGATATCGCCATAGCAACAAAATTGTGCAACAAATAAAGATTTTAGATCTGGGAATAAGTAAATTAGGCAGTTATAGCTCTGGCGTCTCTTCCCATCTGCAAATAGCAATGCTACCTAGAACATGAAAACCTATTAAAAGAAAAGCAAAAACTAATTTGTATCATCTCTTTGATACGGATTCTAAACTGTGAAAACTTAGGCATTGTCGTCTCTTGTCTTGTTAACCCGTAAAGAAAGAAGGAAGTAAAACAATAAAACCTTACCATGGTTCGATAACTAGTTGAACAGGCAGATTCTCCATGCCTCCATAAGAACATTGTTGAAGACATGGCAAGTTAATTCATACATTTGCCAAAGTACATTGTTACAACGTCTTTGTTTCATTATGTAAAAGCATCCTTTATTTTCTCTTTTGTATAAAGAAAGAACTTGATTGCTCAAGCGCTGTCATGGGTGTGCCATCAAAAATGCATACCATAAAATGTTTTTATGGCATTTCTACATAATATTATATTCTTAAGACAAAATGTGTTAATAGGGTTTGTATAAGTCTTTCACGCACAAGCACCTTGTTCTGAAATAATGTTTCTATAGAGTTGGTCATCAATGCTATAAGCTCGCCCACATTAGGAGTAAGTTAAGTTATAAGTTAAACATAACTTATTGAAGACATGATCTCTTTTGGTGCCTTCGAATTTTACTTTGGAGTGGAGTTCGCGTTGATTCGCGCAGTTGCCTCATCTCCAACCGAAATCGGAATGGAAATGTTTAAGAAATTAATAATATTAAATAATATAGTAATTTAGACACATTTTGATGACATGTTAAGCACAACAAACAAAATATAGTAAAATAAAAAATGGAAACAATTAAAGATATAGTAGAAAAAAGTAGCGCTTTAATTGTTCATATTCGTTCATTTTGAGCCAGTCTAGTAGAACCCCCCGTCGGATTTTGAGTTCCTAATATCCTAAAGTTTTCAGGTCCGAGTCTCGGGTACCATAACCATAACCATAATCAGCCTATAATGTTCCCACTGCTGGGACACAGGCCTCCTCTCGGTGAGAGGGAGTGGCCGTAATCCACCACACGGGCCCAGTGCGGATTGGCAGATGTCACATGTCTTCGAACTTTTGGTTCTAGGACATGCCGGTTTCCTCACGATGTTTTTCTTCACCGTTTTGAGAGCAGCTGTGGTGATGAAATAATTTACGCAAAGTAAAGTGCCTGTCTGGGTTCGACCCTACGACCTACAACTCGTAAGTCGCGGCCGTTACCACTTGGCCACCACTGCTGCACTCGTAAGTCTCGGGTAAGTAGATTACTTCTAAATGATTGTATTGTGGAGCATTGTGGAGCCCGCCCGGCATCATTTAACAAATGCAATCTTGCTAGCGGTGACGCAGTATCTACGAAACGCCTACGAACAGTCTAGGTTCTACCTTCGCCACACGAACGAAGAACAGAACCGGTCGAAGTGGAGGTGCTTGGGGGAGCCCTATGTCCAGCAGTGGACGTCTTTCGGCTGAAATGATGATGATGATAATGACACCTTCGCCTATGCTGAACGATTATAATTAGCACAAAATGGTCCCACTGCTGGAACACAGTTGGAGACCTGTGTCCTGACCATGTGCTGGAGGATTCCAGCACATTTTCCTCGCGGGTCATGTGTGGGTTGGCGGATGTGACATATCGTGGAATTTTTGGTTTTAGGACATGCCGGTTTCCTCACGATGTTTTCCTTCACTGTTTTGAAAGACACTGAAGGAGTGCCAAGTTCAGGTAAACTTTTGAATTAATGTAAAATTATTTCTTTCTTGAAGCATAGGTACGCTTTTTTTTTTTTTTTTTTTTTTTTTTTTTTTTTTTTTTTTTTTTTTTTTTTTTTTTTTTTTTTTGCGGATGGGAAATCATCAAATGACTCCTCCCGCTCTGGGTGGAGCGGAAGGGAGTGTCAGACTCTTACTGACTAAAACCCACCCGTGTTCCTTCCTTAGCCCTTTATGTTCCGGGCCAGCGGTAACCCTTTCGGACAATCCCGCTGACCCGGCAGGCTTCGGCCCTAAGGGGCCCCTCCTCGATGCTGACATATCTTTGAGGCGCGCGTGGAACACGTACGCGCCGTCCGGCACGGGCCTGGTCCTGATCGGACGGTGAGCTACCCATTACTCTCCGCCCGCAGGCCCGCGCCTACGGTGGCCGGGAGTCATCACGCGGCTCCCGACGCCCGGAGCGTCTCCCGCGGCGGCTGGGACGGGAGGCTCTCTCCCTGAGCCGTCCCGCCACCTCCTTCGCTAGCATGACTGCTTCGCAGAAGGAGAAGCATAGGTACGCTGTTGCTTATTTTTGTTGCTGCTGCTGTTTGAATTTGAACAAAGCTCGAAGTACAAAAGCTCAATTGTTAAGACAACCTATTTGATAGGCTAGTTTTCGTAGAAAAAAACAAACCCACAGGTCAATTATAAAATATGGCCAATAAAAAGCTATCATTGGTAAGCCAAACCATATTTTGTTTCACATCACACCAGTTGTCACTGTAGTGGTAAGTACAGGTGTGCAGATACAGCCGGCACACTTTAATTTCTCCAGTCACGGTAATAGTCCCATGAGCTTCAGAGCCTATATACATATGACAAGGCAGTCCTATTGTTAGGGTAACATAGAACTTAACGTTACCTCGGGTTATCATCATAATCGTAATAATACGTAATTGAAAAAGGATGCACTGTACCTAGCTACCTTATCACAATAGTCAAGCGTGGCAGCTCGGTTAGATAACAGTGGTAATAACAGTTATTAAAAGACTGCTCCGCGCAATCGCAACTTAAGTTTTCTGAAATACGAATAATCTTATTGCAGAAAACGTAAATGCCATCAAAAACATAACTTGTAAAAAAAGCCAAGTCTCGCAACTCAGTTCTTCTACCATAAAAAGTTGTGAGATCCATGTAATACCAAGTCAGTTAATTTATTCAGCCCCTACTTAAGGGACCTTCTGTCTTAAGTTATTACGTAATTAGCTAACCTAACAACATCTTGTAGTGACCATATAAATATTAAAAATCTTTTATGTTTTAAATAAATAGATTGACTTGGCCATCGCATGAAAACATAATGTATCTCACAGTGCGTTTGCCAACTCAATCTATGTATTTTAAACATAGAAGATTTTTAAGTCGAAAATGGCCTGCTCTGCTTCGAGAAAAGGATGGTACGGCCGTGCCCCTTTTTGCTCGACTTGGTGGGGGACTCCCATGCCCCCAGATTAGGATAAGCGATGGTAACCTTTTTTTATTGCTAAAGAATGATGCTCCGGGGTGTTCGTTCCCAAGATTTTCAGTATAACACGAAAATAAAAGATGAGCTCATCTTCTATTTTTGTCACATGACTAAAATTGCATAGGCTGCATTAAACCTGCTGATTAACTAGGTAAATCAAAAAACATACATCATACTTTAATGGCTTTCAAACAGTTGCTACTTAGTCATTTTATTACAGCTAACGAGATTTCAGTTGAGAAACATTTAAAAAACTTTATTAAATAGGTATAATTATGAACCTATAAACCTACTGAACTCTGTTATTAAATTTCGTTAGTCCTTAAGGGCAATAATTGCCTATTTTACATGGCAATTACACTATCTACCTTATGAGGCCTAATGGACGTGTAGATATGAAAATTTTATAAAGTTCAATCGTACAACGGGGTCCAAAATTGTGAAATCTAATTGAATAAAATAATTTTATAAACATTCCGATCTTCAAAATTGTTAAGATAATTCGATTTCCATTAGTATCTGATTGTTTAGCATGCGTACGGGCACGTTTGTAAGTGAGCGTCGCGGAGATGTATCGCCGGGATGCGCCCGCGCCGGCGTCGGGTCGCACGAAGTTCATAGGTAAACACGCCGGTATATAAACCCCATGCAGTGTCAACGAGCACACATTTGTGTCTGTGATTGCATCCAGTCCCTTTGTACTGACGTCCCCTGCCCTACATGCTAACACAATGGTGAGGAAACATTCATTTGTTACTTTGAAACGCCGGAAAACTTCCAGCCCTTTTTTTTTAAATCGTAATTGACAGATTGTCAATCATTCATTCGTGATAACTGTCTTGACTAGACGAGTTGCACATAGAAAGCTTTCGTAAAAATTTATCCTTTGTAGTTAAGCGTACTGAAATGATTTATACGCTTCGATTATGTTCATTCTTCTTCATCAAGAGTCGGTAAAAGTTTAAAAAAATAAGAGCTCTATGACTGACATCCATAATATACAGGGTGGCAGGAACATCAACGCGCAAATTGTAACCATGAATTCACCATAATGATTCTAGACATAGCGTAGAAATTTTTCGTCAGACATAAAAAAAAAACAGCTGTCTCATAGAAAAGTGCAAAATTTGTGAAAACATTTCAACGCAGCGGTTCAGAATCGTGTGCTGAATCCATTGTCACAGGTTGCGTGTCGACCTCCCTGCCACCCTGTATATGGGCTTACAATTTCACCTTTTTGTGTTAGCACTAGAATACGAATGTTTATTAGATGTAAATATCTAGATTTTCCTAAGAGCATTAGACTAAACGCTAAACTTCTTCCTCCATGTTTTTACTTCCTGTTTGACGTATATATATATATATGTTTTTTATACGTATGCATAAAGTATTGATCCATTAGATATGCGTCTTAAACATCCAATTAATCATAGCAATTTGATAAAAAGATGCTGAGATGAGATCGATATAACGAATTGTAAAATAAAATGATCCTATCGTCGCATTCAAAGTTTTTTACGTACTTTCAGCATTCGCGATGCTGTACTTGTTAAAAAAATAAAAAGGTTTATGCATAATTTTAAAAACCATTGAAAAAAAAAACATCTTTTCATCATTTGTTTTATCAAATCTGTAAACAGATCAATAGTTTTTCCTCATAAGTTTATCAGTGAAAAATGTAAACACCTAACTGAAAGTCTTGAGTTTCAGGAAGGCTAGAAATAAATGCCCTAATATTTGCATAAAGGGAACTAATTAAAATTATTTTTTGTATACAAGACTAGGTACAAAAGTTAACCCGAAAACGATTGTAGTGATATAATGGCTACTGCTATTGCAAGCTCATAAAATTATCAGTTGCACAGAGTTAGCGAAATTATAATATATTGACAGCTTGTGGACGAAACATACTTTAACCTCTTTAATTTAACAACTTATTTTTATGTACCCACATTCTAAGCAAATAAAGACCTATTCTATTCTATTCTCTTAATCACCGCTAATGAGACACGATTGATTTTCTATTGTAATGGGCCGATATCGTACCACGCCGGGATTGAATGTGATAAAAATGACGAAAGCAGGCATTTACGATTGTTAGGAATTGCATGATTTTGATATTTGCATTTACCGATTCTTGTTTTATCTTTACCATTTAAAAATAGATAGGTAATAATTTTAAATCACTTTTAATATTTTTAATTCAATAAAAAGTCACTAGTCACAGTCCCCACCTGGTTTTATGTTTACACTAGCTGCGCCGCGCGGTTTCACCCGCATAAGTTTCGATCCCGTGGGAATATAGGGATAAAAAGTAGCCTATATGTTAATCCAGGGTGTCAGCTACCACCATTCCAAATTTTACCAAAATTGGTCCAGCCGTTTGAGCGTGAAGAAGTAACAAACACACACACACACACACTCACAAACTTTCGCCTTTATAATATTAGTGTGATTAGCTGTAGATAAGCAATAGGTTACACTGTACTTTGAAAGTTATGAAAGGTTCAGCTTTCTCTTGCTACACATAATGTTTACATGTTCATAAAGAATTTTAGTATGCAAATTTATTACCGTTACGTTGTCACGGGTCAGAAGTCAACACGTGTTTCATGAACAGGAGTTCACAATGCAGTTTTAGATCGTTGTCGAATCACGGAATCCTTTCTTTCCTCAAACCGACAATTTCTACCCACCTTACTCACGTTTTCGAGACGAGTAACTTCCTCTATGAGTAAAGTTTGCACAATATCAATCGTAAAATATAATGTAGTCGTTTTGTAACAAAGGACTTTTGTAACTGACAAACGAAACGTATGTAGGTATGGCCTAGCGAGGTAGTGCGTGCAATATGTGTTAGTAGTGAAACCAACGTATGGTGAAGCGTTCCGGGACATTATCTTTCATAGTTTTCATACCACGACTGTTAATTGCGTTACTCATAATTCAAGATTAAAGAAACGCCACTGATGGTGTATATCCAACAGTGTACAGAAAAATATTGAGTCGATTAAATAGATACTTATTACACAAAATAAGCAAAAACGAAGAAGACTTGATTTTCCACACCAGGGACTCAACATGTTTAAAGATCATTAAAGCTCATTAGCAAATTAGCAATTAATTGATTGACATAAAATATGATTTATCATCAGTTGATTTTGTCGTAAAACGCTAGATACAAATTATTACAACATGCGCTAACGTCCATCCATGTATACATGTTTTGCGCCTATTTACAACTCAAATCTATCCGAGAAAATTCGAATAGATGGTTACCCTTGCAACACGAGGAAATGTCAGGAGCGATTAGACCATTCATCTTGATAATAAAGAGATCGATAATATAGAGAAATGCAACATATATCACCTTTGTGATAGCCGTTTCTACAGAGCCTATTACAAAGCTCATTCGTATAGGTTTCCGACAGACAATTGCGACCTACAGCAACGTTCATATTGAAATTGCAATGACCGCGCGAAACTGATTGTGTGATAGGTTTGTTTGAAATAATTAGTACTCTTGTAAATTACGATAGACTTCAATTTAAGCAAGATTTTCGTTCTTATCTTGAGTTCCTAGTCTGATATTTTAAATTATCAAGAAAAAACCCGTTAATTGCTGCAACTCCGCAAAAAAAGATAATTAGCATTACGTTGAACGGTCACCTAAAAGTTACGTTAAAAAAAAATGTTGGTCTCGCGTGGGGTCCTGGGTTTGATTCTCTGGTCGGGCAAAGTGTTATTGGGTTTTTCCATTAGGAATTTCTTAGTAACAGCCTGGAGTTTGGGAGTTGGCAGTGTGATACCCCCGCGCCTCAGAAAGCACGTTAAGCCGTTGTCATTGGTCCTGCGCCTGATCTCTCTCCGGTCATGTCGGATTGCGTGCCATCCCATTGGACTATGAGAGTGAAGGAAGAGAGTGTGTCTGCGCACACACTTGTGCACTATATTAACCCCTCAAGTGTTAACCCCCGCGCCGAAGGATAGTCTCCGTTGAGATAATTATTAAGTTGAAAACAATTTACATCAACTTTGCATCAAGATAGGTGTTTTTAACATACTCACTTCCGAATGGAACCTATCTTGCTATGATGTGCACACCCATTATGCCTTTTATAATGTGCAGTTACTTTTGCAAAATGTAAACAAAAGTAGCATTTTATTGGTTGTTTTATAATCACACTGACTTTTAAGTAAGTACCTACTGTTAATTTAATTAAACAGTTTAATTTAAAATACCTACCCGACTTGATTTCCGTACGCCAGTTTTTATTGACAGCTTATAATCAGCGCTGTTCTATGGAGAGCACAGCATCATGCTGAGTGAAAGCTTTTTTGTCTAGACTATTTGTTTCTGAGCATTTAATTATACGGGGTCAAATTAAATTAGCTAGCAAAACTCCGCAGACGTGATGGGACATCTTAACATGATAAAACAAAAAATTAATTATTTTGATGAGTTTTTTTTTTGGGTCAGTCATCAACACAACTCTCTAAGACCAAGTAATCCTTCTGAATGACTATTTCATGAAATCTTAACATTTTAGGATTATAGTAACTCAACAAGTTGTATTGCTGATTCTAATGATTATAATTCTGTAAATACATATTTGTTACGGTCGCGAATCATATTTTAATCAACGTACGACTTAATACTTACCAGCAAATTGTAAAAAACGTAAGAAAATTTGAATTTCGCGTGCTACTTTAGCGCTTCCCCCTTAACCTTATTTTTATTCGGTCGAGTTTACATATTATCGTACACATCACGTCTGCGGAGTTTCGCTAGCTAATTTAATTCAACGCTGTATATTTGTTTTGTTTTACTAAGTAGGTATAGTATGTCCGCTAACTTTTTGGGGTTCCGTACCAGAAAAGGAAAAATAGAACCCTTATAAGATCACTTCGTTGTCCGTCTGTCTGTCCGTCTTTCAAGAGTCTTTTTCTCAGGAATGCGAGGAGTAATCAATTTCAAATTAATATCAATTACTCAGACTGCAATCCCTTGAAGCAGTGAAACAATCAAACTTCTAAGTCAACGCAATCAAAAGATACGGGCTTATGCCGCATATTTTGACACTCGCCTACACCCTAAAACCTATAGGGTTCTTCCCGTTAACCTAGAATCATGAAATTTGGCGAGAAACAATGTCATGTAGCACAAGTAAAGGAAAACAAATCTGATAACCGTAAATTTGTAGTGACATTACAAAAAAATAACGGAAAAATATTCCAGACAAGATTCCCCTGATAAATCATTTACATACCTACAAATTTGTACGGAACCCTCGGTGCGCGAGTCCGACTCGCACTTGACCGGTTTTTTAATATACACTTGTTTCTATGATAATAAAATACATATTTGTAAACCTATATTTTAGGTCGTTGGTATGTAGATCCCTCAAAATTCTCTATTAAATTTTTCTTACAGTAGACAGAAAGCCCTGACTATTATGTCCTGTGGTGTAACTCCGATGCATGTGCACGATATAAAACTGACGGTGCATATAAATCACTGAGTGTGGTTAGCGGTTTCAACACGATTTCTATAAACTTGTGTATTTTCATTGTTCACGAAGAAAGCACTTTCAACCTTTGTGCTTTCCGGCACGAGATGGATATACGTTGTGGATAATTTGCAAGTCTGTGTGAATGTTTAGAACACACCAATAACTACTACTGTTTGTTGCCACATTAATTATTTTTTTCGATTATTAAAACTGAATTAGGAAAGGATACCTATCCTTTCCTAATTCAGTTTTAATAATCGAAAAGATAAAGTGATCAACAACTTAAACAATTATTTGTTCTGTGTTTGATTCTTGGTAGTTTCTTTGAATCAATGAAACCATAATTAGTTGTGTTTAGGTATAATGTTAACAATTATGATAAGATTCAGGGCATTAGGTAAACTCGTAATTCTTTAATAATAATTAGAAATCTATAGTTAAGTTTAATTTCGCTTGTTGATATTTGTCCAATTTTCTATCACCTCAAACGAAAAATTTTTTATTACTTTTTTCATGTTCACCTATATGGAAACTTCATTTAAATCTTTGTTCAGCTTTCCAGTGTTATACTTTAAAAATAAGACGCCTACGAGTTTATGGAACCGAACAAATAAAAATGTTTGTGATAAAATGCTACTCTTTCCTGTCAGGCGTTTGCCTTTTAGATCAGCACTTGTTTTAACTCAAACTAAAATTTCATTATCAAACTAACTTTCATTGTTTCCCTAAAAGAGATTTGAAAGCTTGAAGGACCAAATAGTAGATTATACTTTCGCCTAGTCATCGTTTAATTTCAGTACATTTATTTCTTTTTATTGTTTTGAAACAACTATTTATTACGGTATTAGTTACGAGATCTCTCATAACAAAGCAGCATCCTGTGTCGCCTTTGGTTGATATTTGCACTTATCTCGTTTACGCACCTTCTGTTGAGTACCTACTCAGTACAAATATTGACAGATTTCTTACTTTAAACGAGACACGTACTTATCCTTCATGCTTTGGACCTTAGGGTCGAATTCACGGACAAATAAAGCTTATTTGTGACACTTTGGATACTAAAATCTGATCACCCTGTTATTATATTCCAATACGTTTCTGGTAATTTATTCAATTTAACCAAACAAAGGACAAAACAGTGAAACGTATTTATTTTATACGTTTCTTGGTATCGTAGTCACATCGTTGCGTAGTAGAACCGTATCACAATTTCAACGTATTGTAGGTCTAAGGTATCGTAGTTCTAACGTATCGTAATCCTAACTTATCGTAGTATTAACGTATAAACGTTCTTCATCATCATCATCATCATTTCAGCCGAAAGACGTCCAATGCTGGACATAGGCCTCCCCCAAAAGGCCCCCCGGTTTGCCATAATCGCCAGGCTTGGCAGGCGGGTTGGCGATCGCAGTATGGTGTGGTGGTGGAATGCATAGAAAACGCTGCTGCCCATTCTCCGGTACGCCCCTTAGTCGCCTTTTACGACACCCACGGGAAGTATGGGGTGGTGCTATTCTTTAAGTCCGGCACCACACAGACAAAACGTTCTTAACTAATTGTATTTATCCCACGTTTATGAAAACTAATGTTAAAAACGTCAACGCTACTGTTTAATTTTTGAAATTCTTTTATTTTAAAAAGTCCAAAATAAATAAATTTATAATAAAGTTTAGTAAAATTTAGATCATGTAATTTATTAATTCATCGTTTTTGTCTTTTGCAGATCTCTTTATTCTTCGTACTTCTTGTAGCTGTGACGTATTCAGCGGCGCAAGGGCAGACGACTGCTCCGATACCGATCATCCGTTACGAATCAGAAGGACCTAATGTTGATGGCTCATATAAGTGGCTGTAAGACTCTGACTTTAATGTTTTTTTTTTTCCTTTTTACATGCCTTTACTAGGTGGCGTTCAACACTATTGTGTTTATTTACTTACATCTACGGCTATTCGCATTAAAAGTTCAAACCATTAATTAATTATTTCATTTCCATTTCATATAGCACCTAACTGAAATTCAGTTTAAAATTACTTTAGTTATACCATTACATTCACTTGGAATTTTAAATCAAACAGAATTGACTTTAACTACAAATAAGTTAACGATTTAGTTATTAGGTATTTTGAAATTAAAATAATTAAATTCAAAAACTATTTCTTTGACTTCTTTTACGAAACTGCACCGAAATCTCTACTAATACCTATTGGTTGCTAACCATTTTTTAAATTGCACAATTTTATGCTTATAACTTTTGCGTTCGATTACCAAATGAATCAAATATTGAAAAATAAATATGATCCACCGATATGCTCTAAACCTAGGCGGTTGGACATTTTTTTTTGTTATGACTGTTTGCGTTGTGATTGGAGGACATCGCCATCGATAGAGACCATGGCGAAGGTGGTGTGACGATCTAAAAACGTTTGCAGGGCCAACATAGCCGGAGATCGCACAAGACAGGGGATGCTTGGAAAGAAAAAGGGAATACCTTTGCCCAGCAGTGGGACACAAAATAGGCTAAAAAAAAATGTTATCTATATTTTACAATGTACATTCATGGAACATGCAAAACTTAGGCTAATCGACAGAAAGTAATAAATAAAAGGATCTTCATTTATGATGCTTCTTTTCCATGAATTGGTGTGCAATACAGAGTATTCTATCTATCTTTCTATGTGTAGATGTTTAGACGAATGATGAATGATGATAAAAGTGCTATAAAAATAACATTTGTTTAATAGCCATTTTAAGTCTGTCACTCACTACATTGCATTGTCTGCGATTGCATGCAAGATTGTAAGGTAAACACATGCCGGTGTAGTACATAAGCCATCCATAATATCATGTACGTCACCACCTCAACTTTTGAATAAAATATGAAATCTTAAGAGATAAGGATCACTCGTTTAGGGATTGCAAGGTAAGATAATATTTAACACTGGCTGTACATGTTGGTGATAATATTATTTTTGGTTACGCGTGCATTTTATGAGTAGGAGGAACCTAAAAGAATGTCAGTGACACACAAACATTATTTTTACCACTGTTATAGCTATTTTTCTGTGGGAAATTTTTCATGGATGGGTCTTACACCCCTCGACTGGACCACTTTGTTACCTGGTGCAGAGCTTAAATATTTTTTAAAAACAATATTTTTGGACAAAAACGAAATTTTCCAACATAAAAAATCGACTAAAATAAATATTTTTACAACTTTCAGTTACGAGACAGGCAACGAGATCAATGCCGAAGAGTCAGGCTATGTGAAGAACTTCGGGCAAGGCGAAGGCAAAGAGATACAGACCGCGGAAGGCAAGTTCAGCTACAAAGCTCCGGACGGCACGCTCATCGCTCTCACGTATATCGCAGACGAAAACGGATTCCAACCACAGGTAACTCAATATTTATGCAAATGTACCGACTGCTTCCAAGAAATAGGCGCAGGTAGTTAAATTTTCCTTTTTTTTTCTGATAAGGTTGGAATATCAGAATAACGAAACGGTATAATGCACTCAGTAAAATTGTAAAGATTCACAACAAAACTTAAGAGATATAAAAATCTTGCGAAAAAGGTACTTATAACTCAAAGGCTGTCAACGATTTAACAAATTATACTCTGCTGGTTACGCCTTTAGCCATAAAAGGATGCGACGAGATTGAAGCATCGTTTCAACGATTGTGTAATAGTGCATAAAATAAAGTGACGACTTATCACCTGCTAAATTGCAATTATATTTATACCGCCGATACCGCCGGCGAATAGAAGCCTTGACATCTTTCCATCGGGAATCACAATAAGTTGTATAATCCTCAGCAGACGGTTGACGAAATCCGGTACTTATAGTGAACAAGTTAAGGCAAGTCCAAGTACAATGAAATTAAAAAGTTTACGATAACATCGATACGCAAGTTAAACGAACCGGGTCGAAGTCTCGAAGTATACGTTTTATTTTCGGTAATATTGTAATGTTTATATGTGTGGTTAATTAATTAATATTTCTAAAGGATTCTAACGTAAAACAAATGAATGGTCATGACACATCACTTCAAATCTAGACAATACCAGTGAAATCAGCATTGACCTACAAAAGAGATTCCAGCAGCTTTTCATTTACACTTTATTTCATTCAATACTAAACCACATCGTTTCGTAAGGAGACAGTAATTGTCCATTTGGCGTTATGTAACAAACGCCTACATAGGTGCCCAAAGACAGTGATACATCTTTGTTTCTGTAACGTACATATTGATTATATTTATGTATTCAAATGCCAGCCTTACGATTAAGGTCTTCATTACGTTGCGCTTGCGATGATGGAATACCTAGTTGGAGTTACTTTAACCAGAAATATTCTATCCTGTTGTAATGTTATTAGCTGGGCGTCCTTGTACAGTTTTTTAGCATGAGGCTATGCGAATCCTGGTAAGCAAAACATTAAAGTGTACAGGTCAACGATGCGGTTGCCATCAGAACTAAAAGTAGGCAAAAATCTGCATTAATATAAAAGGTAATGCCGAGATAAAGCAAGGAGTGGTCCGTGTGAAGGCATAGATAGTAAATACTCGTAAAACGTCTCGAGCCTGAATCATCATTGCGTAAAGCTTTAGGAAGATGTCTGCGCTGCGCGCGCGCTACAGTGGTGTGGATGTGGGTCTTAGTTAGCCAACGTATGTGCAAATGTCGCCGTAAAATATCAAACGTCGACCCATGACCCGCTCTTGGGAAATGGGAAGACTCTGGTGTCGACATTGAATATCGACAGCTTCTATCTCGCCTACCTGACAGATAAGGTGACTCATTAGTGATCCACTATCGTCGCCTGCGCACCCTTTGACAAACTAATAGTGACGGTTATAAAACTAGTAACTAAGTTTTTTTAGTACTAATTATGTTGTTGTATGTAGTAGTAATTATGTTTTTTTCTGAAATGGTGCAACGTAAACAACAATTTTAAATGACCACTGCCCAAGCATAATTTGATTGGATGGTTTGCGTACAAAATTAGCGGCTTGATGTTAAAGTAAACAAGAACTAATTGTATCGGTCAATAATTCAAACGATTTTACTTAATTATATGATTAAACTATTCAGTTAGTATTTTATAAGAACAACTATAGATCGACATGCTAACATTTCATTTTGTCTCCCGATGTTCCAATTCTAATAAATTAATATGTTACTAAATTAGCGGAGCTTACTCAACGATGCATTAAATTTATGGACTTGACTTTGATGTTGAAAGTAATCTAATTCAAAAGTTACGTCAAAACTAGTCAGTGAATTATTAAAAGTAAATGAAGTTTTAAACTATGTCAATGTTAATGGTATTACGCGTATTGATGGTGCTTAACCTGATACAGATTTGACCGACAAGTTCATTCATTCATTTTTAGAGATCTTAATTAAAATTAATAGCTGCGAAGTTGTTTAACTTTATAAAGTGCTAGTAAGCAATACATAATAGCCTTGTACATGTTCACGCACAATAGAAGTTGACAAATACGAATAATTTTTCTTGTCGTGTTTAACGTACAAACAGAATCGTTTATAACTTAATCCCTAGTCATCAACATCAATATTACATTTAAAAAAATCTTTGACAAATTGTTAATTGCCACAATTTTTTACAAACTCTACGCATTTAGTTCATCATTTCTTTGTAAAACACGACTTTGGGCAAATGGTCGTCGATTTAGTACTTGACAAGCACTTTGTAAACGTTAGCGACCTAATGACCTCTGCCTATTTTAAACTATAATCGGGTTTGGTACATACTATAATTTTGAGTCCCCATATCAAAGAGTCATTGTGCGCTTTATAATTTCAAACGATATTTTCGTGGACGTCCACGTTCGTAAAATGTATGGAAAAATGTATAGAAATACGTGGTGGTGCGCATGTCATTCGGTACCCTACTATACACGTATGGTTGAACTTGATGGTGCTAATACGCGTCATGTTCGTCAATGGTCGCCGTCGGTTAGGACTGGTCTTAAAACTTCCAGGGCTTATTTTTAATATTATATTTTGAATCGTTTACTTGGCTTTTTTTACACATATTTTTAATATCTTGATTTAAAAGTCTCCCTACTATACACGTATGGTTGAACTTGATGGTGCTAATACGCGTCATGTTCGTCAATGGTCGCCGTCGGTTAGGACTGGTCTTAAAACTTCCAGGGCTTATTTTTAATATTATATTTTGAATCGTTTACTTGGCTTTTTTTACACATATTTTTAATATCTTGATTTAAAAGTCTGTCCTTGGAGTTTCTTGCCTTTTTTCTCCATAGAGATCTACGTTTTGGAATGGGCAACTAACTCTTTCTGACCGACTTTTTGACAATTCAAAAGTGCCTGTAAATGGTTTAATTGAAATAAATACTTTGAGTATGAATTTGCACGTTATATCGTTATCGTATTATAATTGCATTATAATTGCATTTAGCTGCATTAAACAGTTTAACTCAACTCTTTAATATATATTACAACCAAACTTGAACTTCCTTTTAACTTTTGGGATTATTAACAGTGTTTTTTATTCGAAAATAAACACATAGGTACACCACCATTATTAGGTACTATTCATTGCCAACTATCGATTAACAAAATTTGGCATTAATATTCATTGTTTCTCTAAGCGTGGGAAAAAGCTTTTAATATTACTATCTTTATTTTTTCCAAAATAACCATATCCACTATACAGTCACAAAATAATGAAAAATTGTAAAAGTAAAGTTTACACCTCCCTTCTCTAGATGGCGTTGGCGTCGAATTAGTTCGCGCTATGGTTTCGTTCACAACGAATGGATAAAATCAAGTGTGTTTGACATGTTGTATTATAGTTGCACTATGGAAATGCGTCATGACAAAGTATTTGCTATTTTTGTAGAGTTAGTTGCTAGCATGCGTAGATGCAACTAACTTATTTAAACCATGAACGTGTTGGACTCGCCCATCGAGGGTACCGTACCATGGTAGAATTTTTTTTTTTTTAAATATTTAAGTAATTTTCTAAGTTACTGGTATATGTCCTAGTTCTGTTCTGTTTATTTAACTAAGAAGGTACTACTGTGCCTGCGGGTTTGTTTATGAGACTATGTATTCTTTTGACAATAAAAACTAATGGAAACAGTATTTTCGTAAGAAATTAATCCATTGATAGTTGTGTGTGTAAATGTGAGGACTTTGTAGGCCTTATAGACTTTAGACCATTTTCTATTTTATCAAGTACTTGGTACTTGTTGACAGGCCTGCGCTGTCCTCCCATACCTAATGTAATCTGGAAACATTGTAAAAACCAATTATTTTTAAAAAGAGTAACCATGGAGTTTCTTGCCGGTTCTTCTCCATAGGAAACGACCAATTGGAACCGTGCACCTAGCTTCTGACGTTTCATAAGTGCCCATGTAGGTTTATGTGAAATAAAACATTTTGATTTTGATTTTGTATGTTAATATTTTGTTCTGGTCCCCAAGATACAGGCCACCGCCTAGTTTGGGAACCACCGCAAATAACAAAATGAAAATCACCAACACTTAGGTACAGACAGATATTATGTTAAACTAATTATTTGGTCATTTCTATACATTTTATTTTCCTGTGCCGTGACATGGACATGATAGTCCGTGATAATAATATCGTTACGTCAGAAGTTATAAAAGCGCACAATACTTATCTTACCGGTCGAAGTGGAGGTGCCTATGTCCAGCAGTCCTCTGCTGGACATAGGCCTTCCCCAAGCATCTCCACGGCAGACATCTTTCGGCTGAAATGATGGTGATGACGATAATCTTAGAATTATCGTCAAGGTAAAAAAGTATGATGTATATGTCGCAGTCGAGTAGCTTAATCAGCCTTTCAGTTAACTGCCTAGCCTGTTAGCTAAACGGCGCTATTTAACTAGCGTCCTGAATTATATTCAGCCATTCAATCAAACAGCTAGGCAAATCGCTAACGTTTAACTACTTGCCTAGTCCAGACATTTCAATTGGCGGTTGATTGATTGGTGATTGACCCAAAGCGGCAGATTATTTACCTATTGTATGTTTATTAACAAGTTCGGCAGTAAAAACTGAGCTGTAAACTAAATAAAAATGAGCCATAACAAATATTTAAATGCGTAAGTAAATAGTATTTAGCGGTAAAATGAATTACGGGCAGTTAACAAATCGGAAATAGTCGGTAAGAAATCTAACTTGGAAGTACTGAAAGTAGCCAGCCGCATATTATATAAATGGCATAGGTACACATAAGCCAGTCTGTTCTTTAAATGTTGTATTAGACGCTTTGGCTGAATATTATTCAGGCCGCTAGTTGAACGGTGCCGTTTAGGTAAAAGGTTAGGCAGCTAACTAAATGGCTAATAAAATCAGTTGGCGGCATCACATACGTTGTTCGTTCTTGTGATAACTATTCATAGGAAATCTATATTTTGCAATAAACGCGCTGCTATGATTTAATCATTAATATTATTTGTTTTTAATGAGACATCTTTTGAAACTAGAGTAATCGTGTAAGACTCATGTTTAAAAATATTCCACGGCTTACATGAAGGACGTGAAAGTGTTTGAAGGGGCATCAAGTATATTAAAATACTTGAACTTTATTATGATAAAATATCCTAATAAAATTATTTGTAGCTTTTAAATATTAATGAGATTGTAAACAACTAATCAATGTATTTATATATCGACCAATCCGTAATCAAAGCTATTCAAACTTGCTATTATCTTAAGAAAATGGTCTTATGTTGCTATTTATATCATAAAAACTAACTTTTTTTTAAATTTATATAGTCCCATTGCTGGGCAAAGGTCTTCCCCATACGTTTTCGTTGTCTGGTGCCTTTAAGAACGAGTGTAGGTCATCGCGCCAGCGTTTCTTAGGCCTGCCTCGGTAAGGAAGCCCGTCTTCAGGCACCCACCACAACAAACTTATTATAGGCCACCAAAAACTAACTTAACATTGTTATTTTCTTTTCCAGGGCGATCATTTACCAACTCCGCCACCAATCCCACCAGCAATCGCTAAAGCTCTTGAATACTTGAAGACTCTTCCTCCTGGCACCAATGAAGGTGCTTCATCGAACATCAAGCCACAGTTTCAAGCCGCACCCTTTAAGCCAAGACCCAGATTTTAACACCTTAACACCACGCATCTAATCTAGTTATGAATACGAAACAGCATAACATTTAAAATGAGCGAGTTTTGCACATTATCATAATTATTGTGTAAATATAGAAAGTGTAATATATTATAGTTATGAGATTTGAAGCATTGAATCATGATAAATTAGTTAAACAGATTATTCTGTTCTTTTAATTTGTCTAACTGAAAGGTTAGGATTTGGTTTTTAAATTTTTAAGCTACAAGCTTTTTAAAACTGTGCTCAAATGTTTTGGATTCATACATAACCATTTTCGATTGTTGCTCAAGACATTATACTCAAAACAGACTAAATTAGTGTTAGAATTTCAGTAAGAATTGATTTTGTTAAAAAACACTTAGTTAAAAGCAATTTTTATTAATACCTTTTTATAGGCTAGATTGCACGTAAATTTAAGTAAATTTTCTTAGCCAATATTTAAAAGTCATTTATAATTTTAAGAGTTAATGCAATGTAATTGATTTCAATAAAGCTATTGAATGTACCTATCTCCAGTATTTCAATTAAGGCACTTAGTTCCTTGTCGTATTTGTGGTTACTTTTATAGCTTGACTGCTGCCAATATTAGTATTTAAAATCATAAATTTAAATTGAAAGGAATCAATAAACTCTTTTGAAGACTATATTACCTGCTATGCAGTGACATTGATTCGATTGTAAACTGAACGGCCTTGTGACTTGTATGAACACTAATGAAATAATAAATGAATTATCATTAATTCATTATAGAGACAGTCGAATTAGTCTATTCTTATAGAGACAGTCGGCCTCATCGACAAGAATTCATTTAATTGTCTACAATCTTTGTACTGGGCCGCCACATTCGCATATTGATGAACATTAATAGTACCTATGTATATAGTAGTCTTTTTTAAATTTGAAGTATGGAACACACCGCGTCACCGCCACATGAGTAGATTCTGTGATTCTGTGTCACCGCCGCGGGCCGTCCCGCTTACTAGGGCCCGTATTATTATCATTTTGTCTGCATTCTTACTTTTACCATTTTTCATAAATTAGGTACAGTCAACAGCAAAAGTAGATGATCAAAATCAGAAATTCAATACTAATGAACGGAGTTCGCGTCAGAACTGTGTGGCGTCGAAGTGATTCCAAAGTATGTGATTGTAAATTATACCAAACATTTACTACTAGTACAGCTGCCATATATTCGTGATCAGTTTTGACTCCAAAAGTTATAAACTCAATTTGCATCAGAATTCAGAACTAAGAAGTGAATTTTTTTTTCAAAACTAGTGAACAGTTAAAATCAAAAATTAAATGATGAAACTGAGGCCACGTAATCATGAGGCTAATAATTCATCCATACTTATTTTTTAATTATCCCAGTAATTTAATTTGTTATGTTTTACGGAAAAAAAACTGGCCAAGTTCGAGTCAGACTCGCACACGAAGGGTTCCGTACCACAAGGCAAAAACGCCGAAAAAAAACATGTTTGTTGCATGGAAGGCCCTTAAATATTTATTTAATTTTAATTTTATTATTTATTTTTAAAGTAAAAATACAACTGAGTATTTTGTGAATATTTCAAGTGCCTACCTGTTGCCATTATTGATATCGAGCAAAAAAGGGCAAAAAAATCGCGTTTGTTGTATGAGAGCCCCCCCTAAATATAATATTTATTTTATTTTGTTTTTAGTATTTGTTGTTATAGCGGCAACAGAAATACATAATTTATGAAAATTTCAACTGTCCAGTTATCGTGGTTCTTGAGATACAGCCTGGTGACAGACAGACGGACGGACAGGCAGCGAAGTCTTAGGGTCCCGTCCCTTTGGGTACGGAACCCTAAAAACAGCACGGAGCACGGAGCAGAAAACAAAAATAAAAACACTCAACGCTAACCTAACAGTGTGACAAAAGCGCAACAAGTCATTATAAATAATGCCCTAAAGATAAAAATATCAATCTACCTTCCGGTTATAATATATTGTAGCCGACTGGGCAAAAGCCATCATTAAGTTATGATTTTATATCACAAGCTACTTTTGAACATTTGACAGAAGTTACAAAAAAAAAAATAGTAAAGTTTTGCAATTAAATGATTTTTAATGAACATATGCTTTTTCCGTTGTTCAATTGGATGAAATTCGGCATACGTTAAATATGCAATTTTTTATCCAATTCAGCTGTTTTTTCGTAAAACATAACATGTTAAATTACTGGGATAATCAAAAAAAAAAACGACGGGTTGCACTCCGGGAGTGCCGGCAGAAGTGAAAACTTGAATATTAACGTTGTGCATTTTTGATATTTTGGAATCTTACGAATTTTCGATCAGGTCACGTGTCCTGACGCGAGTTTAACATTTTTTACCCATTACAATAAAAGTGTACAACGCCGCTAAAGAAGTTTTCACTTCAAAAATTAAATCCCCGACGCGTAATGTCGTAAAAAATATGAAAATAATTGGGTACTACAATATTTTGATCTCGATGCATGAGACTTTTTGGTACGACTTTGGGACAATCTTCTTTAATTTTTTTATTTTAATTTAACGTGTTGAAAGATGACAGATGTCAACCGTGCCGTCTTTCACATCTGTCTGTCTGTCCGCCTGTCTGTGCCTGTCTGTGCCTGTCTGTGCCTGTCTTTGCCTGTCTGGCCTGTCTGTGCCTCTCTGTGCCTGTCTGTGCCTGTCTGTCTTGTAATTTGATCCTGTATACTTGTTTTCAATTTTTGATATTTTGGAATCTTACGAAGTTTCGATCACGTGTCATCTTACGATCAGCGTCACGTGTCATATTACGAATCTTATGATCAGGGTCACGTGTCCTGACGCGAGTTTAACATTTTTTACCCATTACAAAAAAAGTGTACAACGCCGCTAAAGAAGTTTTCACTTCAATAAGTATGGATGAATTATTTGTCTCGTGATTACGTGGCCTCAGTTTCATCATTTAATTTTTGATTTTAACTGTTCACTAGTAGTTCTGTTCTGTTCTGTTCAGTAGTAGTTGAAAAATTTTTTCACTTCTTAGTTCTGATGCGAATTGAGTTTATAACTTTTGGAGTCAAAGCTGATCACGTATAATATGCCAGCTGTACTAGTAGTAAATGTTTGGTATAATTTACAATCACATACTTTTGAATCACTTCGACTCCCCACAGTTCTGACGCGAACTCCGTTCATCAGTATTGAATTTCTGATTTTGATCATCTACTTTTGCTGTTGACTGTACTTAGAAAACACGATAAAAAATTACTAAAAATTGTGTTGCGACGTGACACTTTTTAGTGCTGACCGTCCACCCAACTTTCTTATTTCGATTCAAAACTTGCATACAGCCTAATTGATACTCGCAAAAAAAATGGAAAAAAAATTGTAGAAACTGAATAAAAACTCTTTTATCTAACAAAATGCATTGAAATGTAAAGTGTTTGCAGAATATCCAATTTATAGAATTAATTTATCATCATTCGCAAACAAACTTTTGCTAAGCCTACCTAAAAAATGTTTACTGGGAATTCTGTAGTAAACTATTAGAAAGTATCAAAAATAAAATCACAATAAATAATTGTCCAATAAATTAAAATAATTTTAAACTAATTAAAATAATATAAATTCAATTATAGAAACATTTCGGCGCGAAACTCAGTAAATGAGGTACCTATGGCCTGTCTGTTATTGACATGATATTAGAAGAGATTGAAATGATATTAGAAAAACATAAATCATTATTATAAACAATGCTTATTGTATTTATTGCTTAAAATTATTTTATTTTATTTTCAAGTATCGATTACATTCGTCATATTAATTACTCGAGTCAATCGAAATAAAAAAAAATGTTTGGAATAATCGTTTACACACATATTTGCAATAAAAAAAAACAATAATGGTCGGCGATTTTGAACACAAATTGAGTAGTGGTAATGATTCATCATCTCCCTAGCCTTTTCCCAACTATGTTGGGGTCGGCTTCCAGTTTAACCGGATGCAGCTGAATACCAGTATTTTACATAGAGCGACCGCCTATCTGACCTCCACAACCCAGTTACTGGGTAATACGATACCCTTGGTAAGACTGGTTGTCAGACTTTCGGGCTTCTGACTACCCGTAACGATTGTCAAAGATCCACGAATAACAGCCGGGACCAACGGCTTAACGTGCTTTCCGAGGCACGGAGGGGTCTCGGTATGCAAAGATGGTCACCCATCCACAGACCAACCGCGGCAAGCGTAGTAGTGGTAATGATTAATACGTATTATTGAACCTGTTTTTGAATATTACGTTAAAACCTGGGCATTTTTGTGTTGTTTATAATATTATTAATAACATGTGAAAGTGAAAAGTAAAAATGTAAACACACACGATTGGCGCGAAACTTCGACATTAGATATCAAAAAACTTCATTAGCACTACTTATTTACCTTAAACTATGGATAAATTCTTCCAATAATTAAATGATGTATATTAACAGCCCCTATGATAAAGTCAGGATGTTCGAAATCCTCAATTTTTATGTTTTTAGCCTCGACGACAACTGACATCAAAATGGTGATTATCGTACCTATTTACGTTGAATTTATTCAAGGTAAATTATTAACTTGTGCGCTAAATATAAAAGATTTAATAGCGTTAACATATGAGCTTTTTATCCAACTCTCCTAATTAACTCACATTCATAAGATTTGATGGGTAGCATAATAAATATTTACATAATCAATTAAGGGTGTCGTATGTCTGACTGAGCTGACTACCTAACTAAATTTAGTTCTATTTTTAAATTTCATTCCCGCCCTAGGGAGGGAAGCAATTACTATGAGTCTTTCCCGCCCAAGGGTGGGAAGCAGCGTCTTCCACCCGCTATTCGGATCAAACAAACACTATTTTCCGAGTATGAGAGATGAAAAATAATATTCTGTTATAACTATTGTTTATATAAATAAACAACCAATTCTTATTCCGACATCTACCTATACGTATTAATTATTTTATTAATATTTTTGTTCCTGTCATTGGGTGATGAGTTGGGTGTGACACTTCGTTTCAACATTATAGCATGAACTAATCTTATTGACACATTTGTCTTTATCTTGCTGACCTTGTTTTTAATAAAATTTCTTAACGGATATCTATATGTTATGGAGGCTAATAGCTACTTTTATTTGCCTTAATACCAGAATGACAAGAAAAGTAAAAATTACTGACACAATGTGACGAAATAAACCATTAATAGGTTAGTAATGACAATATTTATTAATGTAGGTAATTGACTATAAACTATTACAAAAAATGCCTTAGGTGATAATATACCATACATTAAATCTTTAAATACAATAATATTTATTCGTTTTATATTAACGTAGCCTTTATTTCTTTCTTACTCTTACTCTTATAGAAAAAAAAAACGTAAAAGGATTAAGATGATTAAAATTCGTATAATAAATATCCTTTATTGCTAATTTATACACAAAATATACCGTGAGAATGCTTTTTAGAAGGTTACCCGTCAGTGATCTAACGTGTCTTCCATACACATAGGCTTTAATCAACTCGCTTCCTTTATCTACCATTGTCTGAAGAAACTAATGAATCATTGACTATTCAGGTGGAGATTCACAGACGACTCCGCCTTGGAGTGTAAATATGGAGCTGGTCCACAAACGATGGGACATTTAATATCGTGTCCTGCGTGTCCTGTCAGCTGCACGTTCAGGAACTGATGAATGCTGGTGATGGCGCCAAACAATTAGCCGAATTCTGGGCCGAGTCCATTTATCATATATATACATTGATTGCTATCGACACTCTAAGACGAAGAAGATTGACTGTGTTGCATTTCCAGCTTCATATTCATCTTATCTTGTATCATCCAGCTTATTAATGATTATTTTACGATTTGGGCTTTTGTCCTCTGTCCTTGACCAGTCAATTAATAATGTTTCCTAAGTGCCTTCATTATTTACTAGTAGCAATGACTCTGCCCATGTGTAACGTTTGGTATTTACTCAGTAAAATGTTCCACTGTGGAAAATTTCAGTTGTTCGGGTAAACTTTTGCGATTAATCCTACTTTATTCAATTATTCGTAACACGTTAGGAATAGACAGGCTAACTCAAGACGTCTTTTAAAAAAGTCCACGACTGTGTGTGTTTATCTCCTAAGGATAACCCACAGTAACCATTTTTATCTTTTACATATTACAAAAAAAATATGGGTTATTTACCAAGCTATTTTAAACAATTCAGTATTATTCCTTATCCAATTAAATACATTAGATACGTTGTGCATTTCATGGAGATCAAAATTGCCCTTTACAAATTAAAATCTTAGAAGATATTAGATATGGGGCACGGATCAGAGGACATAGTGGATCCTTGGGCAATGATGCTGCTGACGAACTTGCGAAGAGAGGCTCGGATATGAAGGTGCTAGGCCCGTACCCACTTCTCCCCTGCCTTTCTCACAATTTCGTACGTGGATTCGCCAAAGATCGACCGAACTCCATAACAGCAGATGGTCACGGGCAACAGACTGTAGACAGTCAAAACTGGCTTCACCAATGATATAACCGCGGCTAACCAAAAAACTTCTCAGATTGAGTAGAAATAATCTTAGAGTAATAATAGGGCATCTTTTTAACATAGGCGCCACAGACAGCCCCCTCTGCAGGGGCTGCCTTGACGCCGAGGAATCAGCCGCCCACGTCATCCTGGAATGCGAGGTCGTGGCTTCTCAACGTGCAGAAATCCTCGAAACAATGAGGTCGCTCCGTGAAGCCTGTGAAGCTCCCAGGAAGCTTCTGTGCTTTTGGGCGGAGCTAGGCTGGCTTTGCTAGCCAGAATCCCCACGCACAACGGACCGAATGGGAGTCTAAGTGCGGAAAAGGGAGCCCCATCATCATCATCATATGGGGCTTAGCGGCTGGCGGGGCAGTACGAAGTTCGCCGGGTCAGCCAGTTTTCCTATAAAGGGCTCGCATGAGGTCCAAGGTTATGTATTTAGGAATATTAAAAGGTTCTTAGCGTTTTTTATTTCTACAGTTTACAAGTACCTACGTCATCTAAAAGGTGTTAAATGTAGATTCGCTTGTTTTGATAGAAATTCTCATCGTGTAACAGATGGTCGTATCATACGTAAAAGGCACACATAAAAGGCTTGGCAAGTGACATCTCAAGTGTCGTGAATAAATCATTTATGACAGGCGGTAAAGCTTCCAAGATGGAGTATGATAATTTATTTGTATTTTTAAACGACGCCGGTACTTACCTACTTCCATTACGCATAATACATAAATTATTAACTTTTCGGTAAGTATTATGTTTTACTGAAGTTTGAATAATAACCCCAAGTTCGTTGATATGTTGTACCATAGCATAATCAATCTGCCTAGCCTTTTTCCAAACAGTGTTGGGGTCAGCTTCCAGTCTAACCGGATGCAGCTGAATACCATTGTTTTACATAGAGTTACTGCCTATCTGACCTCCACAACACACTCTGGGTAACACGATTCCCCTTGGTATGACTGGTACTGTTACCCTGAAATCCTGGCGGTAAAACAATGCATACAAACCACAGTATTCAGCGTTCTGTAATAATAATATTGCAATAGGCCACCGACCAAGACGTTAAATGGTGACGAGATCGTGAGGTCAATTCCTCCTGATGCATAGAAGACGTTCTAGCAATTCTTTTGTCTTATAAGTAACTAGGATTAAATAAAGCAATGAAAGGGAATATGTTTTGCGCAACTCACTTTACTAGTAATCTTTCTGCGTACAATAATTTAAGAGCACAGCAGTCAGTGAAAATTACTTGAATGTTGTTTACTTAGAAAACCATTATCAACTCAGAGCCAAAGGTTACATCCGTCCATAAACATCAATATCCAATAATGGGGATAAAATGTCTGGTAAATTAGTTGGTCATCAGCCAAAACAAGTCCCGATGTGTTGCGGAACAAATTGCTATAATTTTCAGCATTTTAGTCGGTTTTATTGATTGAATTAGACACGCTTAGTGGCGAAAATAATCGGAGCCCATAATCGCCCATTCAACTGCATATCATATTTATTGTAGTCGAAACTTCGGAATTTGGAGTTACAACTATAAAATAATTCACATTAAAAATAACGAGCGTGAAACGAGAATATAAATAGATAAATCATCTCATATATAGTCACGTATCTGCTGCAGAGTTAGTTAAAACAATAAAAAAGGCCATGACCAATAACTCAAATAAAGTAACGCTGTTTCATAGAAAAATGCTATCTATACCTACGCGGTCAAAATGAAACGGAACAGGTATTTTTTAAAAAAATAATCGACTAAAAATGTAGGATTCAGAATCATGTGCTGAATCCATAGCAACAGGTTGCGCGTCGATGTCCTCGCCACCCTGGCATCATCATCATCTGCCTAGCCTTTTCCCAACTATGTTGGGGTCGGCTGTCTAACACCTGTCACCAGTCCGTCACCCTGTATAATCATAAAATAATCTATGCAGCCAAAAGCCTCGTATTCGACAATCTATACATATAATAAATCTGTAGAAGGGTCAATTCTGTACATTGAAAATATTGAAAAAATAAATAGCGGGGGGTGTTGCTGGATCGATACCAAACCCAAATATGTGATTAAAAAAAAATTTGTCTGTCTGTCTGTCTGTCTGTCTGTATATGCAGGCATCACGTGAAAACTAAGGGTTCGATTTCGATGAAACTTGGTATAATTATACCTTATTATCCTGGGCATAAAATAGGATACTTTTTATCCTGGAAAAATAAGGAAAAAAAAAAAATCTTTTTTTCAGTTTTATTCATAGACGTTGTTCTGTAGAACCGCGAACACACGTTGCATTACCCGTAGTGGATAATTTTCCATTTCAATTTAAGAGAATACAGTTTCCTGTAGCTTTGTGTTACGCCATGACAATAAATAAGGCTCAAGGTCAGACCCTAGGAGTTGCTGGCGTAGATCTTACCGCGAGTTGTTTTTCACACGGGCAACTTTACGTAGCTCTTTCCCATGTGAGCAGTCCAAGAAATCTTCATGTTCATATTCCGGACGAGCTCACTAACAATGTTGTGTATGCTGAAGCTCTCAATTAACTTTCTGTCGCATTGTCACGATCACTTTTTTATTATTGCAAACTTTTCGTCATTGTCAGTAATTTACTGCTACATGCTACTTATCAAGGTCGGAATTACTATGAAAAAAATACTTACTACAGAACGCGAGCTCAACAGCAGTAGCTCAATAGAGGGATCTCCTTAATTATTATAGGCTTAGCCGTATTTGGGTCCAATAGATATTTATAAGATGTCATTGTCAGAGTTACTCAAAATGGAGAAATAAACCATCCACGCGAAGACCGACATCCGCGCGGACGGAGTCGCGGGCGGAAGCTAGTTAGAGAAATAAAAATAAAAGCTTTTTCAGAATTGTCCACTGTTTGACCTGATACGAGCAAGAAAATGGTCCCCGTGGTAATTTTAACAATAAACATTAACATTACTTAGGTGCATAGATTTGTCATGAGTATTTAGAACATGAAGGTCAGTGATGTTATGGGAATGACAGCAACAAAGTGATTACTTATAAGCGCAAATAAAATTTAACGCTTCTAACTTACAGTAATTCAGACGTGAGCATAAAGGTTACAGGTATAATTAAAGTGTAGCAAATAGTACATTATAATTAAGGATGTTTTAACGTGATATTGTCTTGTTACAAATTATTAAGTTACTACAATATTGCGCTACGTCAAAGGAGCTTTTGCTTTGATGGCAAACAAGCAGTCGGTTTGCGATCTGAGAGCAACGGTGGCCCCGTGGAATCCGCCTCGACTTATGAGTTGTAGATCGTCAGTTCAAACCCAGGAAGGCACTTTACTTTGTTTGTTGTATTTAATTCCATCACTAAAGCTCTTAAACGGTGAAGGAAAACATCGTGAGGAAAATTCAAAGACAAATGACATCCACCAACCCGCACTGGACCCGCGTGGTGGATTATGGCCCACTCCCACTCATAGAGAGGAGGCCTGTGTCCCAGCAGTGGGAACATTTTAGGCTGATTATGAAGCAGTCGGTCCTCGTGCGTGGTTATACTGACGCCTATGAACATCCGTAATACTAGAGGCGTCAAAGGAGCGATGCTAAAGCTGAAATGGTGAAACTACACTCATACCCTCAAGCGAGAACACATCAACGCTTCTTGGCAGCAAAAATATGAAGGTATACCTAGTAGTAGTACTTTCCGGCAGAGAGCTTAGGTAAAAGTTTTGATTTGAAGAGAGCTTAGAATAGGCACTAGCATAACTTTGTGCTCCAAGTTTTAATATTGCGATACTTAAAATATAATTGATAAAGTTAACCTATTCTAAGCGAGCATTATAATGAGCAGATTTCCTCAAACAATTTATCTACGCATGGGGAGACTAAACCGTTATGCCCAAACCGGGCAAGAATTAAAGCTTTATTATTCTTAAATACCGAAGTGCATTATCGTATTTGGAGTATCTGTATTTATGTATGATAAGCCTTTAGTTATGTAATGGTAAGTATTATTACTAACGTCACAATGATTTTGTAAACGGTCCCATGGGATCACTTGCAATTGATCAATTGCTATTGTTGTAATATTGTCAATCACTTCATTTGCATTTGGTAGACGATCAATGTATATCAATCATTTAAATATTGACAATTGCAATTGATCATTTCGGGGACCCTTTACTGAAATTTCTTCGGTCAAAACAACTTTCAGCCCGGACACAGTGACACGTAGCAGCAGCAGACCGCGAAGGAGATGTGGGATGACTTTTATGTATTCATTAGGAATTGACAAGTACCTATAGCGCAGAATTATGACCGCTGGAAATGATTGAGCGAAACCTTACAAAGCAGTGCGGCATCAATGCAACAGTAACTTTTAACTTTATAACTTTATTTCCGAAAACACTAATCCCTTAATTTAACGGATGTTTTAATAAGAATAAATTTATTAAAGAGGATAAAAATATATACACTGTATAAACTTCTCATACTAAATTAACTAAAAACTATTGAAATAAAAATATACCAACCAGCCTAACTAAAACTATTAACTAACTAAAATATGGCATCGAAAAATTCTTCCGCATCGCTGTTGACTCAAACTTAAACTCGAAGCTTTTATTTCAACTAAACCTTAAACAGGCACTTTTGAATTGTCAAAATTAAATAGTCTGTCAGTTAGTCAGAAAGTTGAAGCTAGTTGCTCATTCCAAAACGTAGATCTCTATGGAGAAGAACGGGCAAGAAACTCCATGGACACTCTTTTAAATCAAGATATTACCAAAATCCTGGTTACATTATTCTTGTAGCTTCTATATGTGAGAACAATGTAAAAAAACACAAATGAAGAAACAAGCCTTGGCAGTTAAGAGATGACCAGTCTCAACCGACGGCGTCCGTTCACGAACATGACACGTGGATCAGCAGCACCATTCAGCTCACCCATTTTGTAGGGGACTAGTAATGTAACCGAGAGACTGGTGGCCTACCAGTGGTAGGTACTGATGGTTACCTTGGCCTCTGGCCAAGGTAAAAACTAGCCCTTGGGTCAAGGGAAGTGTCAACCAGCCCTTTGGTGATTCCGTTGAACAAACCATGAGCACTCGGTCCCCAAGGCCCAAGGGTTCCAACCCCAAACGGCTCGAAAATATAATTATCGATAAGGTTATTTATTATACTCGTACTTTCGCCGCTTGAGGTTTTCCGCAACCGCAGCAGCAGCACCAGCACAGCATGCTGAGCCAAGAAGTTGGGATGGCGCAAGACTATCGACATACGTTGCGTTCCACACTAAAGGCCTATTCACCTTCCGTGGAAATGAAGACATCGTCGCGTGCCAAGCCATTGGGTTATAATACAGCTGGAACGCCGATGGTGACCAGAGCTCGTCGGATGATGTTATTAATGTTCGCGTGCTGCATTAAGCAACCCGCATCTCCGCTTCAGGACAGGCCGTGGTGTCCGAGGCTGTTGACATCTTTGCCACAGTGACAGCGATGAGAGCAAGGAGCTCTTAGTCTCAGGGAAGCAGTGAGGCGAAAAGTAGTGTCGTGCCTAAGTTCCTTAGATATTGGCAAAAAGTACCTACCTAACATGGAATCGTGACAGATGGAAGTTATTGAGGGAAAACTTCCCCAGCAGTGGTATCCCACTACTGGGGACAGCTAGGTGGCTGCTGGGGGCTGCTAGGATACACTAAACACTTAATCCGCTGTCTGTATTCCAAACGAAGGTATCATGTCGTTCTTCTTCAGACATATAAATATCTGAACAAGATCATTAATTTACAATGCAATCACTGTCTTATACAAGTCTAATTAAAAAGCAATTTGTTTATTATCTGCATACATTTGCATTATTAATTCATTTAATTCCTCGATGCTGAATGAATTATTCTGTTAATATTATGCCAGGAACATTCCAAGCTTACACATTAACAAGCAATAATAACAAATTGCATTGTAATTGGATTCTATTGTGGATGCAGTAAGGCTTCAGTACAGTCAGGGAAATTGATTGTTAAGTAAATTGATATCGTAAGTCAATTTGCTGTTTTATAGCCATTTAACAGAAATATCAAATGACATTTGTGATTTGAATATACGTACAGTTTTAGTTGGTTGTCAATTTGCTTAACAATTAATTTCGTTGACTTTACTAAATGTTGCCTAAGGGCCTGATAGTCTACTAATCTAAAGTTTAGAGATGATGGCCAATTTGTTGCTCCGCACAATCTGACAGACGAGATACTTGGGTAAACGTTTACATAATGATACCTATGTACGAGTATGTACGTGTAACATTTTTATTGTTATACCTATTATATATGAGTATATCGAATTAAATGTTCACCTATCATGTAGAATCATTGGAACTTGCAAAACCAGAAAATTTAAAGGTTTTTTACTAACTTATAAATTTTATGACCAATTGAGTTTAGCTTACTAACACTTTAAACTTCGGTATTTCCTTTCAAGTATTTGTCATTTTCACATTAGATGAATGGCGCATTCCTTGTTAAAATATGTTAAGATAATTTAAAAGACATTTTGTCGTCTTATAAGGTATTTCAATACTTAATTTTAATTAGAATCTTACTTTGGGCATGCTGGTAAAGAAAAAAATGCCGGCCGCCTAATCAGACGATCTCACACCTCACTGGGCGGACTATCGACTCTACTATTGCCAACTAAAATAAACTCTAAGACTTTCTTCAATTCTTATTCGGCAGCTATATATGCTATATATGCAGCAGGAAAACAGGGCTTGTGGCTAAGTAATAATAGCCGCATGGGTTGATCGATCAGGTTAAGCCACGCTTTCTGCGGTTGATCTGTGAATGGTTGACCATCTTTACATACCAAAGTTGGTCCCGGCTGTCATTAGTGTATCTTTGACGGTAATTACGGGCCGTCAGAAGCCCAAGTCTTACAACCAGTCTTACCAAGGCGTGTCGTATTACTCAATAACTGGGTTGTGAATGTCAGTTAGACAGTCACTCCATGTAAATTGCTGATATTCAGCTGCATCTGGTTAGGCTGGAAGCCGACCCCAACATAGTTGGGGAAAGGCTAGGCAGACGATGTGTTGCAGAATACAATTTGTTTTTATTACCTGTTGAATGAATTGATCCATTCATCAAAGCTGTTAACAAAATTTTGGTTGCATTAAAACACTGTGTATTGGTGAAAAACAAACAATAATCTTAATAATCTCCAAACTAAAATGGGAACCTAAAGATATAATTACTAGGTGCTTACCTTCCCACGCAATTTAAGTGAAGCGAATATATCACTTAGATGTTTACAAGTAGACAGCTTTAATGAGCGAGCAACTTATTGCCTATGTGTTACGGCTATCTTTATTTCTGAAACATTGTTGTTACTTGTGGTTTACGCAATATTAATTATTGAACTTTGCGGTGGAGTCAAAGTTTGCTCTATGAAAATAGATTTCATCGCCGTAAAATGGAACCGACAAAAACAGTAAATTGCTTATGATTTTTTGGATACACATGACATGACATTTTGATAAATCATATTTCGTAACTATAACAAAAAAACATGGAAATACATCCTAACAGGAATGAAATTAAAACATTTTACATTTAGAAAATGGTTCTATTAGAATAACCTAGGAATAAGTTTTAATTCAACTTTTTTGGATTTATCTAAATACAGTCACGAACAAATACTTTCAAAAATCTCATGAAATAACGATTGCAACTTTGAGAAAATTCCCATTTCTTAATAGTACGTTTTCGAATCTTGTGTAAGCCTAATTGTAACGTATTTATGCTCGTATAGTTTCTTTTCACTGTATTCGTGTTGGGCGCCAATATCATCCATCTTGGCACGTACTAGTTGTCGATGTCTTGCGAGTTTTTCGTTAAAATGGATAAACTTGAATATCGTGCGGTCATAAAATTCATCATTTTGGATTAATTAACCCCTAAGGAAATTCATCCGAAGTTGACAAAAGTTTACCCTGCTCCTTCTATGTCAATTGACAAAAATTGGCAGCTGAATTAAAGTGTGGTGAGAAACATCTTGCACACAGAATTAGGGATACGAAAGCTCTACGCAAGATGGGTGCGCAAACGATTTCCGCAGCAATCCTTGGACCGATTCAATAGGGACCCGATCGATTTTGTGCGGCGATTTGTCACCATGAATGAGACATGGGTCCACCACTACTCGCCAGAAACGAAACAGCAGTCAAAGCAGTGGGTGGAAGCCGGTGGTTCAGCGCGAAAGAAAGTGAAGTCGATCGTATGTGATGCCCAGCGTGTTTTAGGATGCGAAAGGGATCCTGCCTGTTGATTGATTACCTTGAAAAAGGTAGAATATTACTCCAACCTTCTCGACCAGCTGGATGCCAAAATTCGCGAGGAGAGGGCTGGTTTGAAAAAGAAAAAATGTGTGTGGTCGGACCCCCAACAGGAATGAAATTCCTTACGCGATACTCACACGCACACACACTCGTTTACAATAGAAAACACGCGTTATTAATACTGAGCCATCTAGTAAAAGTTGTAAAGGCTCTAAAAGTTGTCGCCATCTTGGATCTTCATGTTGACCTCAGCAGTCTCGGAAACCATGAAAACGACACCCAAGATGATTTTTTTTTTTTTTCAACACACTTGCTCGTAAAGTGGCTCTTATTGAACCGCTTTTAGGTCCATAATGCAGTGTATTAAAGACGCGTGCTTTTTCTTTTTGTTAATCCACTAGTGCGTTATCGCCACAGATAACTACATATTTACTAGTCGGAAGTGCGTGCCTTTTTAATCTCGCCAAAGAGACTTCATGCCAAAAGAAATCCGAAAGTCTGTATTGTTATTGGTCCCAACATGAACTAATATTTATTTACCTATATCTTTATTTATCAACCTAGGTGAATGCGCAGGGACCACGGACAATTTAAGGCGAATTCGCAGTGGTAGACCTCGAAATTCAACTTTTCTTAGGTTTTTGCAATTTTCAGGTCAGTGTCAGGTTGTATCTTGATCAAAATATGATTTGCGACTATTACTCACTGAACTAATGTATATTTCTCTATGACAATAGTAGGTACTTTCTAATTCCGTACTAACTAAACTACAATTTGACATACGACAACACTGCGATCAGTCTAAACATTATTTTGTGTTAATTATATTTTTTTTTTTTTTTTTTTGATTAGCGGTCTGCTGTCCGTGCTTTTTTTTACACTTGCGCGCACATCGCTAGTGCTGGCTAACGCGGCGCGCGGAGAAACAAAACCAGCCATTTTCCATACAAGTTAATATTTAACAATACAAGCCTGGTATTTTCCTCGCGAGTGTGTTGAAAAACGTCGTATGAAACGCGTATGCATTGATCATTATACGCTCGGCTTCCTTATCGCGCTCGCCATAATGTACTATTTTATTTTCACTACCTTTGAGACTCATTTCTAGGAAAGAATAGTGATGTTGGAGAAGCGCTGGACCAAGTGAGTTGAAGTTGAGGGAGACAAACAAAATCATTTTTACAAACTTTTATTTAGTTACACCTGTCCCGTTGTCTGTCTGTCTGTCGGTCTGTAATCATATCTTGCAAGTTAAATTTGATCCACTTCTCGGTTTCTGATTGAGCTGAAATTTTGCATGCATGTATAAATCGGATGACAATGCAATATTATTATGATATAGAGCTGATCTGATGATGGAGCTGGAAGGTGGCCATAGGAACTCCGTAATTAAACGAGTATCTTGGTTGTCGTGAATATGCCACTCCAACAAATTTGGGAAAAAAGTTCATTCCGTTTGTTATGAATGTGGATTATGTCTGATTGATTAGATGGATGACCCATATGATACCTGGCCACATTACACTTGGCCACGCTCGAGAGGAACAGAATGCTCAGGCAAGCAAGTCAGTCAACACAAACAGCAGAGGAACGCATTGTAACAGCAGAGAATGAACAGCTGAAAAAGACTAACCAGAGGAATTTGCAACGTGGTAGCGTTGAGTACTTTAATAACGCGATAAATACATTTTGCGATAAAGTGTGTAATATTTGCACGAAGAGATGTTATCCCCATCAAGTGACCAAATATAAAATTAGTACCACAGGCTTTTATATCATATAAATTGTGTAATGACGTTATAAGTTGATAGTAAAATTTTAAAAGAAAAGTTTATTTTATTCTTTTTAGCACATCTATATAAAAGCTTGTTTTCAAAAAAGTTTTTTTTACTTTTAATCCATGTAACTGAAAAACGCAGTCTTTCTATAACAGGCCGAGAACTTATCATCTTACCAACGATCAGGGAAAATAAGCAAGATCTCATAAGAGACATGTTTATTACATTCAATTAAAATTTTCAATGAGTATTACAACCTTGGGTGTGTCTGTCTTATTGTCATCATCATATAAATAAAGTATTCGCAGCCAGATTGTTATGAATGACTGCCACATTATTTTATTCTCGGTATTTAACCTCTTGGTGAGCTGTTGCGAAAAATGGGACGTTACATAAATTTAATTATGAGTTGTATAAATTGCGTTAGAAATCAATTACATTTTATGTTACGATTTCGGCATAGTCCTATGGCTATTTATCATAAATAACCTCTTGAATATGCATGTTGTATAAACAATGTCAATAAAAACAACACCCATTTATGAACCAATTAATTGCGCAAAACACCTATTGCTTGAATGCTAATCTATACATCTTCTATACAAATAAATAAAATTAGATTGTCTGTTTGTAATATTAAAATAACCGCTTTTTACTAAATGCATATGCATGTATACACGGTATATATACCAAAATTACATTTTTTAACAATTTTTGTCTGTCTGTTTGTTCCGCCTAATCTCTGAAACGGCTGGACCGATTTTGACGGGACTTTCACTGGCAATTAGCTGATGTAATAAGGAGTAACTTAGGCTACTTTAATTTTAGAAAAAAAAAATAGGGTCACAAGAAGAATAATTAAAACCAATGACATGAAATATTGAATAATATCCGATTCTGTATTATACTCCGTTTATTTAGTTAGGTACTTAACCAAATGTAAACAAATCATAATAAAGAAACGGAGAAAAGTTATGTTTATAAGTGGATGCTATACGTGAAGATTTCTTAATCTCCATAGAAATTGGTTGAATAAATAATATATAGTGTTCTTGTTTTAGGCCAAGAAAATCGTACACCAAATAAAGAAATTTTTCAGTAAAGCTAATACTTACGAAAAACTAAGAATAAATAATAATTTAACTAAAAATGCAAAAACGTAAAAAAAGAACTAAATGGAGATGATGAAAAACAAAATATCGAATCATAAAATAGAAGAATTTCATTAACTTATTAATTCTGTGTGCTAATTGCATAGGAATTTCTTTACGCGGAATACAGAATTAATAAGTTATCGTAAACTCTGCGAACTGAATAATAACTTTTTGTTATATTCCACGCGGACGAATTCGCGGGTAAATATAAATGTATGTATTATTATTATTATGTATTATTATAAATTATGTTTAAAATTTATTTCAATGAGTTATTGATTAGATACTTATAGATTAATAAAATGATTAATGCGAAAGTGTGTCTGTCTGTCTGTTACCTCTTCATGCTTAAACTGTTGAACCGATGACATAAAGATAGTTTGAGTCCCGGGAAAGGACATAGGATAGTTTTTATCCCGATATTCCCACGGGATCAACACATAATTATGAAGGTGAAACCGCGGGGCACTGCTAGTATTAATATGTTACTATGCAATGCAATAATCCCAAACCATCTGATGTTACCTTCTGATTGTTAAAATTACCATCGTATAATACTAACATAGTGTACCTACCTAATATATTTCTTAATAATTTGGATTTCAAATTCAAAAAAATATTTTGAACGTGGGTGCCCATGTAGGTACATGCATCGACAGAAGCTAGGTGCGCGGTTCCAATTGGTCCTTTTCTATGAGGAAGAGCAGGCAAGAATCTACGCAGTTACCCTTTTAAAAATCATTAACTTTTTACGATGTTTTCAAATGGCCGATCAACATGTAGGTATTTGATTGCACTCAGGTTGGGCTTGCATGAAAGATTTTAGAGTGTGTGTCCCTTAACACTGTGCTGGCTTGTTTTGTCTCTTTCAGACAAACAGGTAGACTGTACGTAGCTGACTCACCCACAGGCCGGGTACACCACCGACCTGTGGACATAATGTAACATATGAACTAATGAACCAGGGAAATAAACATCTTTCTATTCTATTGCTGGATTGTTAGTGGAAGTGCTCCAAGTGCGGTTGAAATCAGTGCTCTGAGTGGAATACCTTGATTAATTCCCCTGCGCTTGATCTTAGGAAATTAATCATTAGACAGTTCTCAAGTCACTATTGTTAGTCAGCCTGTGAAAGTAAAGCTAGTATTGCTTGATAAGCTGGGTAAGCAGTGTCGTCAACATTCATAGTCACCACATAAATGATGAACAACAAACCAATACCAATCTGCGACTGAATTTCTCGCAACAATGAAGGACCAGATGTATGAATGTAAACGAAACAAAAGCAGTAGGTATGCAAGTATCGTAGCAGGTGGCATTCTATAGTTTCTGTCTACCCCCATGGCAAGAAGTTGTGAGTTTTGTTAATGTAAGTATATTATGCCAAAAATGCTACCAATATGCTGTAGCTCATTTGCAGGAGATAATCAAAGCCCAAATATGCTGTCACTGGCTCATCTTGTCAGTCTTTTGGGCTTCGGATCTTCATTTGATTTGACGTGTTCTGCCACCAAGCACCAAGGACTATCGACCTGCAAAACCCACCGAAACAAATCGTGTTCCCGCATAGTCATAAGCTCCTTAATTTTACTGACATTATTATAATTATAGTAACTAACAAATTCGTTCAAGTTGTGACACCTCTCTATGATGGATGAGCTTCCACTCTAGGCAGTGTTGATACATTCATATTCAAGATATTACGATGATAAGCGCTGCGAGGAAGCGACTCTAAATATACGTAAAAACTATGTTATTAAAAATATAAAATAGAACTCAATTATAACTGATTGATTAGATGGTCATTGCTCGCAGAACAGTTGGCCGATGGAGACAAAAAGATTCTGGAGTGGCGACCGCGTACCGGAAGACGTAGCGTTGGAAAGCTTCCCACAAGGTGGAACGACGACCTTGTAGAGGCCGCCGTAACCCGTTGGATGCGAGAAGCACAGAACCGGTCGAAATGTAGATGCTTGGGGGAGGCCTATGTCCAGCAGTGGGCGTCTTTCGGCTGAAATGATGATGATGATTAGATGGTTAATTTACTTTCAATGTAGGTAAGCAGAGCATACCTACTATATAGTTTGCCATTTTTTTGCTGTTGCCAAAAATACTTCTTATCAGAAACACTGTAGGTACAGTCGCCGCCGGAACGTAACTTGGCAAGATTTTGGCGTAGTCAGAGTAAGTATGCGCATGTGCACTTAGTGCAACAAAAAATTGACACTTTTATTGCATGTCACTATTCTATGGTTATTGCCCTAATTTGTTTTTAAACATGTCTGTTTAGAAGAAAGTTAAAGAAAAAAGAGGAACAACTCTTGTCAAGCTACGTGCAGTAATAACTATTAGGTATAATTCCCGAAGGATTGTGTGTTTCAAACAATTCATTTCGCCCAACAGTGTTCAATATCTTGTCAACCTTGTGATTCAGCTTGCCTGCTGTCCCATTACCTAATTAAGTTATCGTTGATGCATAAATGTAACGTTTTTCAAGAAATATTCATAAGCAAATCTGACGCACTCTGTAGAGAGTACCCAATGCAAGAGCATTGGGTACTCTCTACAGAGTGCGTCAGATGAACAATGAGTCTTGCAATGAACAGGAAAAAACCAAATTTAGTTATTAACATATGAACTTAGCAAGTTTGTAGGTGCGTAAAAAAGTGTGTATGAAATAAGTATTAATAAATCACTTGCACCTACCTACGCTAACAAATAAGATGGTGTTTGCGCAATCAATGAGCACATAAGAGGTCTAGAACAAGCTTTAAGAAATTCTCTTCACTGTGTCCATTATACAATAATAGTTAGGCCTAATTCATGGTGTTTCAGACTATCATCAAATTCCTTGCCCCCTTACTTTACCTGGACATCTATTGAAATAGGGTTCATCAGGTATCTTGTCGCAATTATTCTTTCTATTGCCGAATAAACCATCCTTAACCAGTTGAATGACGTAATTATAGAAACAATTAAAAAGCCAGGGTTAATTACCACAACACTGAATGCTCTTAATGGAATTCGTAGTTTTTTTTTCAAACCAAAGAGATTCTGCTTGATCCTCTATTTCTTTGGTGAAGACGTGCACATCCCTCGTGTGAGTCTTAATTGTAATATTACTAGCAGCGCCCCGCGGTTTCACCCGCATAAATTTTGATCCAGTAGGAAGATCGGAACAGCCTATGTGCTAATCCTGGTTATAAACTATCTGTGTGCCAAATTTCATCCAAATCCGCATAGTAGTTTTTGCGTGAAAGAGTAACCAACATCTATCCATCCATCCTCACAAACTTTCGCGTTTATAATATTAGTAAGAAGTAAGATAAGAAGTAAGATATAGGTACCTAGTAACACCTATTGGTTTGATTGAATTTGAGGATTCTGAAAATAATTTAGGTTAGTGTTGACTGATGTTCAGAGAGTTACAGTATTCGCGCTAACTCCCACATGCAAGTTAAATATGGTTATGATATGCGTTTAGGTCAATAGCGCAACGCATTTGGTACGAACTCGCGATATCTAGCTCACTGTTACGTTAATGCCATCCAGTGCATAATCTTTATTAACTTAATTAAGGAACAACTTAGGGTCAATTTACATTGCGACGGAAGAGAAGGGAAGCGAATTATTGTTTTTAAGTTTTGCATTTTGAACTTTATCTCCATTTGTGATGTACAAATAAGACATGAGAACAAAGACGGGTAGCGCGTCTTCCGAAGAATTCTCAAGCATTCTTATGGTGTCGATTTACTAGCTAAAGTTGGAAAGTACGTAATTTGCGCTTCCCTTACATTAATTATCTTCCGGCACAATGTAAATTGACTCATATTATCCATATGATAGATTCCTGACAGTGTTTTCAACTCTCCTGAACTTGACATTGTTAAAATAATGCGCATTACGCAATGATTTCCTAAACCGTAAATTGTGATGTTTTAAATACGAATATAATATAATAATAATATTTATATTAGGAAGAGCTCGATATAAATATTTCCATAATCTATTATTGATAATCATATGTATAAATATTTTGATAAAATTAGAATCGATAAATCTTCCTAAACTATAGTTCAATGCAATCATCTAACAAAAGGTTAATAATAGGAATATAGTGCATAAAAAACTTATTATATTTTGTTACACACGTAACCTTGTACCATCAATCTTTATAATATGTGTTGGACTTCTTTAAGTGGAAGGCCTGGCCGTATTGTAAATACTAATAGTACTAGTATTAATTTGGCACTAGAATGAAAAGACAAGACAAGACCTATGTTAAAATCTAAAACATACTTTCGACACCACTGTCTTCGAAGATTTGCATCCTGTGGGGTAGTTGCGTAACACATTAACAGTAGGAATGGCTTTCATTTTGACAGTTCTACAACATTCATTGCGTTATTTACGTTGTTGAGCAGACATTTCTTTGAACATATGAAGCTATGGATTTGCCACATTTTTCAAAATGCTTCAGATCGTGATCTAGTAATCACGATCTGTGTGACGCAATTAGGGTGCTGCTTAGAAATAGGAAGATAATGTAGTTATTTTTCTTCAACATAATATTATCATCTTCCTGCCCATTTTACATACCCTCGAAGTATTTCGTCTTCCATACATCTACCGCTTTTGTTTTGGTACTGTCTTAGTTCAATTAAATAAACCTACCAATTAGGTGCCACAGCCTGCCATAAGCCACATTCACATCATTTATCACAGAAATTTGATTTTCTTCCTGCATAATTAGCCTTAAATGTTCCAACTGCTGGGACAATGGCCTCCTCTCCGTGAGAGGGAGTGGGCCGTAATCCACCACTCGGGCCCAGTGCGGGTTGGTAGCTGTCACATATCTTCGAATTTTTGTTTCTTAGACATACTGGTTTTCTCACGAGCGATGTTTTCCTTCTCCGATGCGATCCGATCGGAGCGATGTTCTTCTTCTTGAGAGCAGTGATGATGAAATAATTTACACAAAGTAAAGCGCTGGGCTCGAACCTACGACCTTGTACATAACGGTCGTTACCAGATTAGCCCACCACTGCTCCCCGATTTTTTCTTGACGCATACTTTATTCAGGTGGCTAAAATTCTCAGAAATGTCCAGCAAAGTTTGGATTTTATTGAATGTAATCTAATAATACCATCCTTTACAGGCCAATACTAATCTACATGTAGAGTGTAGGTACCTACGACGAATCCGGTTCTTCACGTATTTCCACAGCTACATTTTTTTATGACTCTTCAAGATTCACAGGTGTCCAGGTTGCGTTATGTCTGGAAAGAACTACAGTAACTAATACATCATGTGTGTTAGTCAGTGGTTTTCCCAAAATGTTGTCTGTCTGTCTGGTTTGCGGTTTGAAGATCTATCGCAACACCTTCTGATAGGCTAGGCAAAAAGAGCCTCTTGTTTCTTTTATCATATTTGGGTTAAATGCCATACCTTGTTACAACTGAATAATGTAATAGAGTAAGCTTAAAAAATGTGAGTTACCTCTAAACTATGTGCAATAGTATTCATACTCATCAGGCAAGATATTTTTACTTATGTAGGTAAGAATACCTAGATTGAGTCTTTACCGTTTTGACCGCCACAGTCACGTATAGATGACTAACCAAAATGTGCCCAGAATCCCACGGTTCGACTACAAGACAGGCTTTGACGCCGAGGGTAGGTTTTTAAATTTTTGACGAGTGGCGGTCAATGAATAGCACAGGTGACAGCCCCGTTGATCCAGTGGTCGCAAGCGCTACTGTTCAGCATGCGCTCCCGGGTTCGATTCCCGAGTTGGGCAAAGTGTTATGAGGTTATCCCTCTGACATTTGATTGAGAAATGTCAGAGGGATAATCTGGGATGATCTGACTCTGTGCCTGATTGATGGCAAAAGACTCGCTCCCTCTTACATGGGACTGGGAAACAAGGCGTGATGTTACGTAATATCATTATCATCATCATCATTTCAGCCGATAGACGTCCACTGCTGGACATAGGCCTCCCCCGATTTTGGGGGGGCTTTGCCATAATCGCCACGCTTGGCAGGCGGGTTGGCGATCGCAGTATGGTATGATGGTGGAATGCATAGAGAACGCTGCTGCCCATTCTCCGGTAAGACCCTTAGTCGCCTTTTACGACACCCACGAGAAGTAAGGGGTGGTGGTATTCTTTAAGTCCGGCTCCACACAGACACAGTTATGTAATATATGAGACTAAATATGTTTAAAGTTAAAGTATAAAAAAGTAAAAAAATGTTACATTTAATTAAATTGTTAAATTTAGTCTATAAAATGTTACATATTCGATTAAGAACAGATACGGAAAATGATGAAAATGCTAATATTAATTACAAAATACGGATTGGTATCGAAATGTCATTGATAAATCTAAGCCATTAACAATAAAATTAAATGCGTTTCAACTTAACTTCTCTAAAATTTACTAATATCTACGTTGTTTGTAACAGAATCTTAGAAGATGATTACCTTTTAAAGAGGATAATAATAGATAAGGTTAGAAAATTAACAGTGCTTAACTTAGCTAACTTAGATTTTATCGATGTCGTAAAACTGATGGTGTGAACCCATGCAGGTGTAGCTGATGCACGGAAGGAAACATTGGGTGTTATGGGCATGTAATTAAATATATCGTTACATGGACGATATGTCAATAAAACAATATATGTGTTGTAAAGGACGGAGTGTGTCAGGGCGGGCGGCTGCGTTCGCTTTGAAGTCTCCGCGCTAGCCCGCGCTAGCGCCCGCGCTGTCGTACTCCAATTTCACGAGGTGCGCTGACGCCGGCTCGTATAAAAGCCGCTGCGGTCGATCTCAATAATCATTCCAGCCACACACATCCACCGCCGATCATCACCTGCACATCAACCCACAATTTATAAAAACCTAAAAATGAGATCGGTAAGTGACCTATGTGTAAATATTGTGTTACGGGTCATCGATTCAATCAAATTCTCGGAAAAGTGATACACGATAAAAACTTTTTTTAGATCAATGGTCTATTTTAATACCTCGGTGTTATTTAGTGTTAAAATTAAATTAATTAAAAATCATTTATCTCCTATCAAAGTGCACAGCTCAACAATATCAAATTATCCTAATTATAAACAGATGAAGATCTCTTTAATCTATTTGTCAACAATATCCCATTGTTTGATAGATATGTTTCTACTGTACGCAAGATTCTGTCTTATTCCTTCAATGTCTCATTCCCGTAGTTTGTCATTACTTAAACAATGCCCGAGCATTGTTTAAGTAATGATAAACTATGGGTACATTGTTTAAGTAATTATCATACAAACGAGTGTATCATATCGCCGACGATATGATACACTTGTTTGTATGATAATTCCTGACATAGAGCAATTATCTTGGTTCATTTCCCACACGTAATTGATGTTTGACGAATATGAGAATAGTTTTGTTTTCATACCAAAACAGTGTAGCTACAAAATTCATGCCGTAGTTGGTTTTGTCTTATCTGATAGGAATAAAATTATGAGAATCTTAAATTAACGGTTGATGAAAATTCATAAATGCAACTGTTATTTTCAGGGAGCAATTTTAAATTCTAGTTAGCATTCATTTTTTGATTCACTTTTTTCATTTAGATGTCATTGAGGTAGGCAAAAAAAGCTTGTTATATTTTCTCAGCACAACGTTTCCCTATTTTTCATCTCAACATAATTGCAAGCTGCATCTTCTTGATACGTACCTAAGATTTCTCCTGTGATAAGTTATTCCAAAACCATTCTTCGCCAAATGTAAAGTTTACCGAAATTAGTTATTCGATCACAAAATGAGAAAATCTATCGAATAAAACTTATACCGATTGTAACGGTCATCTATCACTTTTAATTTGTGATTAAGATTCGTCACAAGCTTAGCATCAAGGCCAAAGAAACGTTACAAAACTCATCAAAAATAGTGTTTCATATATCTTCAGACATAAAAATGTAAATGACCTATTCTGTTGTAACGAGTGATCTTTAGTATACATTTTGTAACCGAGGTCACTGTCATATAAAACTATTACGAATACAATTCATCTGAAATCTCAGGGAAATATCGTACAACGGGTTCTTATGTAAAATCGTAGATAATGTAAGCAGGACGAAACTGATTTCGTTACATTAAAATCCGTAACAATGCATCAGTTCAACTTATAGTTAACGCTAATCATAATCCTTCTTCTCTAATTTAGTGGCGTAATGTGCTAATCCACAAACATAACATTGTTACATTTTTCCCGCAGTTCATCGTTCTGTCCGTCCTCGTGGCCGCCGCGTGCGCCGTTCCACAGTTCCAGCCTCAATACCATCAGCAGCAGCAGTACCAAGGACAAGAAATTCCCATCCTCAAACAACAACAAGAGATCAACCCTGACGGATCCTACCAATACAGGTAAACTGAGCTAAATTTTATTTACAAGGCACCAATTGTGCACGACGAACATCTGTTAAGAGCCATTCTTCACGCAGTCAAACTTCATCATTGTAAATTAAATGATCTCCCGTGAAACAATAAAAATAATTTATCCTTACTGAATCTGCCAACAAGATTTATGGTGGCCATAAAGTTTGTTGTGTGACCTATCTATCATAATAAATATGTCAGATCTGACCTTATAAGTGTATGAGAGCTTTTTAAAGATGTTCTTTAAAATGCATCAGTCATAAACGATACGCATATTATTGTTTTAAATGACACAATGAGCACGACTTGCATAAATAAGTTCGATATTCATTCAATATCATTCATGAATTCTTGACGTATAGGTTAATATATCAATTAATATTATAATTGATGAAATTCGAAAGGTTAATCATGGCCATTTCAATAATGTCTCCCATAAATCGATGGTTTAAAGTAGGTAATTTTGTGAAGTTCACATACTAATGAGCCCTAAAATATGCATCCATATCAGTCAAAGGATTGTGCAATACGATGAGATCATGGATTCCTTCAGTATCGAGTGTGTTAAATGCTTAGTTTGTGGGAGGCATCTGTGCAAGCGGTCGCAGCCAAGCCCTGATTACGCAACAAATTGGCTCAAGTGTTATAGCAGTGCATGAATACGTTGATATTTTCTGATTCACCTGATGCTTGATCTTGCAAGACTTTATTAGTAACACAATATGTCAGGGCACCATCTATCAAACTTATTTTGATCCTTAATGGGTTTTATAATGCAAAATATTTTTTGCAAAAGATCAAATAATGTGACGTTATTAAGAAATTTAAATAGATGTCAAATGCAAAATTGATTCGAAAACTTTCAAATGACATACCTAATAATTAAATTCATTATCAAGTTTTCGCAAAAGGTCAGATTCAAGTCGATATGCAACAAAAGCCTAAAAAAATAAATAATAAATAAATGTTGTGAAGAAAATCACCATACGTGGTATGCTAACAAAAGATTCCCAAGAGCAATAGATTGACAATGCATCGTGATTGCACGACCTGAAAATGTTTTGGTGAAACATATCATTAGATTTGATCTTTTCGAGCGTGTGGCAGCGCCTTGAGCTCTGGCTGATTCTTATTTGTTATAACCTAAAGTGATTTATGAAATCCTTAAAGTTAACAGGAAAAACTATAAAGCATCCGATAATAGGATAAGATAGCATATTTCAAGGAACTCGTGTTGTCATCTTATTTGAGCTTGATTTATAATTTTATGACTGCTGGTCATAAATACATTGTAATCTATGTATTTAGTGATAATTAGTGTTGACACTACCGGGATGTTCTTAAGTTGACCTTTCTTTATGTACATTTCTACTTTCTGCAACATGAACATTAAAGCTTAAACTCAGTACCTATTGCAGAAATTGTTATGTCATGCATACTTACTTATTTATTTGCAAAGTAATAAACAAAGACTATTATAATTTCGAATGTCGGCATTATGAGCTAAAGGCATAAACATCGATCGTCATTTGTTTTTCCTCATACCTAATCCCTATGATATTCATAAAAGGCAGTAATTTGAGTCCTATGATTTAAGCATGTATTCTACTTTAATTTTTTTCTTTTTAGCTACGAGACTGGCAATGGCATCGCCGCCCAGGAGCAGGGATACCTGAAGAACGCTGGAAACAAGGACGCCGAGGCCCAAGTTGCCCAGGGAAGCTTCACCTACACCTCACCCGAGGGCATCCCTATCTCTCTCACCTACACTGCTGATGAGAACGGTAACAGATATTTTTATTTACGAGATCCCTAATTAAAGAAAGAATCTTGTTCTTTGTTCGGTAGTTTTTGATGAAGCCTCTATGAAAAATACTTCTTTCGATATTTGATTTATTTTGCACGTATCGCTAGAATTTATCTTTGAGCAGATTTTTCAACTATCTGATAACTTTATGCGAGGAATAATTTAGAAATTTTGACAGTTGTTTCATACAAAAACTGTAAATCGCCAATTTTATTCTTCGACTAAAATTTATCTGGTGATGGAAAAATCAGCCCTTAGCCTAAGCCTAGAATCTCTTGCAATCAGAGACAAGATAAAAAGTTTCTATTACAAAACATTTCAAATGTCACAAAGTTCTTTTTCAAAAGCTATTTTAAACTATTTCCTTTTAAAGTACCTATTCACTTTAATTGGAAATTCTAAGTGTTTCATCTTTTCTAAATAAGGTGTTGCTTTAGTAGCTAATCCGTAGGTGGTACACAGTCACCCAACTATAATTCGATACCTATTTGGGGATACAGACCTTTTCGCTATATCGCTTTTCGAAGAAAAGATTTGGCACCTTGACTATAGCATCATCAAATCATTAAATCATTTAAAAAACCATTGACTGAAACTACAGGTTAAATGGTTTATTTTAATCTCGGTGTTCACAGCTGGAACATTTAATGGCCTTTTAAAGTAATAATGTTGTAAATAGAGATACGCACACGTTTTGAGAAGAATGTTACACCTGCAGTTGTAATTAACATCAGCTTATCTGATCATTCATTCAGATATGAATATTAAATTACATCGTCTTATGAACTCTGTAACTAGTAGAATCAGTTACGGTAAAACGCGTGTAAAGCAAATTGCAGCATCCAAAGCAAGTGTGTTATGGGCAATTAAGTAAAAGTGCTAAGTTACACGACATAGTAACAATTTCATTCAATATTTTGGTATGACTGACTAGTAGAAACAATTCATTCAATATGCTTTAAATGAATGGACAAACTGGTCCTTGGAACATTCTCCTTTATTGTAACAACGTTGTATTAAAAACAATTCTATTTGCTTACAGGATTCCAGCCCCAGGGCGCTCATCTCCCCACTCCTCCCCCAATCCCAGAGGCCATCGCCCGCGCTCTCCAGTACATCGCATCCCAGCCTCAGCAGCCCCAACAACAACAAGTCTACCAACAACAAGGCTTCCAACAACAAGGCTTCCGCGGTTAAGTGAACCCAATCCAACAACATGACGATGTCGAACGATACTCATGCACAACTGTACCTATTACCATATAGTTAAGGTGTACACGTAGAATAAGTATCTATAACGATTGTTACTGTGATTTATTATAATTTTTTATGAACGATAAGTAAAAAACAAATTTTTTAAATGTTACTGTTTTATTAAACCTAGAGTCTCGACCCACAGGAAGTTATGAAGAAGCAATAATCCTTTTGTAATAAATCATTAAAAAATCATCATTGCTTATAGGTACACAATTATATATCAAAGTTTTAAGTATGCCATGTAGTAACGAATAGAAAGACACTTCGAAGTATTTTTAAATTACAGTATTACATGTTAAGATAATCGTTTAAAATTATTAATAACTATTGAAATGAATAGTGGTGCATGACAGTTATCAAAAGATAAATAATATTTAAAGGTGCAATATCTAAGTGACTTAGGGAATATTTAATGAAATTGCCGATTTGATACATTTGTATGCTTGCTACATGGGTCATTGGGTCGGCCCACACACACGCATGACGCGTAGCTTCTAAGTTGATGCACCCAATGCATTTCATTACTAAACATCTACATGATCAACTTGCGCATGGATTAAATTAATATAATAAAGTAAGAACAAATTTATCTCGATTTATTTGATAGTATTAATGTTCATAGGGCGGCAAAGTGTATATTTCAGCAATGGTGCTCATCAATCTCTCAATCATAATCAATTGCAAGTTTGTTCTACTAAACAAAACTATAACTATAAATATAAACGATTGTCATCAGTCAAGCTATAGTTTTACCTAAGTAATTTCTCAGATAAATAATTCTCCATGAACCTATAATGTAAAAAAATATTGGAATACTAAATCTAAAACCTTATGACAGGTTGGGGTTTATGTTTGGCTGGGTCGTTTTTAGGGTTCCGTTGCCAAATGGCAAAAAACGGAACCCTTATAGATTCGTCATGTCTGTCTGTCTGTCTGTCTGTCTGTCTGTCTGTCCGTCTGTCTGTCTGTCTGTCCGTCCGTATGTCACAGCCACTTTTCTCCGAAACTATAAGAACTGTACTGTTGAAACTTGGTAAGTAGATGTATTCTGTGAACCGCATTAAGATTTTCACACAAAAATAGAAAAAAAAAAAAACAATACATTTTGGGGTTCCCCATATTTAGAACTGAAACTAAAAATTTTTTTTTCGTCAAACCCATACGTGTGAGGCATCTATGGATAGGTCTTCAAAAATGATATTGAGGTTTCTAATATCATTTTTTTCTAAACTGAATAGTTTGCGCGAGAGACACTTCCAAAGTCGTAAAATGTGTGTCCCCCCCCCCTGTAACTTCTAAAATAAGAGAATGATAAAACTAAAAAATATATATGATGTACAATACCATGTGAACTTCCACCGAAAATTAGTTTGAACGAGATCTAGTAAGTAGTTTTTTTTTTAATACGTCATAAATCGTAAACCGCAATTTACCTTTTATTCAACCAACTCAAGTATAAAAAAATAAAAAAAAGCATTTAATTTCATAAACATAAACCTTATGCATAAACCCGGATGTTACGGAACCCTCGGTGAGCGAGTCCGACTCGCTCTTGCCCGGTGGTTTCAGATTTGTATTTGTAAACGTAGGTATTCCATGATTCAGAAACAAAGCGCCAAAACCTGTCACTAAACTTAAGTATCTACAGCTGTAGGCTCTGTTGAAGACGTGCATATAAGCTAGTTGGCTGTTACCCGATACACAATGGATTAATTGCAGCTGCCAACATGACATGACAAACTAAGTGGTTGACAGTTTAGCCCTTGCGGCAGCCTAAATTCTAGTATACACCATAACTCAGCAACTTGTGCACTATGTTGTTGTCATTTATCTCCGTAACAAATAAATCATACGGCAATATATACACACAGTTGACCAATGAATTATTCGTGTTTATTTCATTATTTGACAGGCTTTTAATATACCTAATTCTGGTGATGTAATATGTTTAGTTTAAGCTTTACATAAGAATTGACCGGACCCTTGTAGTAGAATGGACCCCAAAACGGTGAATGACAAATCAGTGTGCCAACATTTGATTGTTGTTTGGAAAGATTACAGACTTCATCATTTGAAATTCCAGTTTCTAGAAATATACAAAGACATGTAAATGTACTTACGATAGCCATGAAAAAGCGAACAATTACTTACTATATGCAATTACGACCTGCACCCTGATCGCGTAACACACTATCAATCACAATCTCGATCATTTCGAAGAATATTGCTAATCTATTACGTCATTACTTATTCGAAAAAATTTGTCTGCTCAACTTTTTTAGTTGAACTGTCAGAATAAAAGCCATAGCTACTGTTATTGTATTACGCAATTAGCCGCCTGTGGGCCTAAAAAGGCCACTTTGGAGAATCATAAAAAGATAACATTATGAATCGTAATATGGCGAAGACAGTCCGTGTTTTTCTTTTTTTCGCTGCACTACCTAGGTATAATCAATCAATCAACTCAATCAATCAATCAACTTTATTTCTCACCACAATATACATAATTCATTTTACATTAGACAGGTTCGACAATGCCACATAGTTCAGGTAAGTATATATTGTGGGAGACTGGTGTCTAAGCTAGGCTCGTGGCCTGGGTTTCAGGACACCAGGATCCCTTTACATTATCATTTCATAAATTATGTACTAAGCGCGCTGACAGAATGTAGTAAAGTATCATACGAATTTTATAAGTACATAGTTTCATTTATTTTGATTAATATCTAGATTAAGTATGCGAGAAGAATGTTAGTAGATGTGTAGTACCTAAGGGTGATTGTGTGGGTGCGTGAGTATGTGGGTGTGTGAGAGTGTGTGATTGTTTCTTTCTGAGAATGTTTTCAGTATCATTATAGTTTAATTTTAGTAGCCAGTCAGTTAGCCTCTCTTTGCATTTATTCTTCGTGAGATTAAAGATCTGTAACACCTTATGAGTTTTATTGTATAAGTAGGCACCTAGATAGCAAAAGAAACGCTTTGCAAAAATAGTCCAAGAGATTGGGATAGGATTTGGATCGGATTGATTGGTATTTTAGCACAGACAAAAAAAAATAACTGAAAAATGCTTCACCAATGGGATTTGATACGATTAACTTAACGGTTAACTGTCCATTATGTTATTCTTTTATGATTCTGCCAAAGTGACCTTTTTAGGTCAAACCTCGCTCAGTTTACTACCAGTGTGCCACACTTTCGAAATAAATAAAAATATTATTTATTATTATTTCTAACTTAAGCTTCTTATAAACACATACAATTTTAAGGGCAACAACCTGAAATTTAGATAAAGTATGATCATGCTCCTATGAACAGACGTTTTAAGAGAACTACTTAAAGGTTACAAGATTGGTATCTCGTAAGTAACATAGTTTGAATAATCGCTGATCTTATTAGCATCGAACTTATTCCTGTAAATAGTAAGCATAATTATATGCTTACTTGTACACGAAGACGTAATTTTACTAAGTGTTGGAAAGATAAAGCATGGTTGCAACATAAGTTTCTGTATAATACAAAGTTTGATTAAATGTTGAAATAAGATTCAACGGGAAATCAAGCTATTAGAAGAGCTAAATATTGAAAACACCTTTCCATACATAGTTATAAATTCAATATAAGATGAGATTACTACCTTATTAGTTGCCTATTAACTACTCTATGCTAATATCTACCTAATTAGACCTAGTCCAGTATCTACCTTTTCCTGTTCCATACCAGGTCTTAATGTTCTGGACCAAAGTTCAAACGTAATTCTGATCATGGTGTCAATTTATAGAACTAAATGAAGTAAATGCAAAAAAAAAATCATAATTAGACCTAAGGTCAAGTAAGTTTAAAAATCCACAATATATACCTACATTAAATAACTACTAAGCATGCCATATTAAATCTAGAGCGAAATAAAAATAATATTAAATGATCATCCATAAAACAGTAGGTCTTTATCGTAAATGTATCTGAAAACTTGGTATTCAGAGCCATCTGTGCAAAGTCGTAAGCACTTGCTACTAAGTGAGGATCATGTTTGTGAAGATGCCTCTAAAAAATCGATGCACAAAGTGAATGTATACTGTAGAGTGATCAATACCAACGGAATACGTCAGTATACCGGTAGATGGTAGCAAATGAAGCTTTGTAGTGAATCCTCCTCAGTGCCAATATGTATAAGAAGTTTGATAAATATGCTTTGAAACTAACGTGTACTGGAAATTACCGTTTAAAGTTTCAGTTTACGGAAGTCGGAAATGTTTGTTGCTATAAGCTTCACTGTCTCACAGCTGGCCAAAAGCTCACGACTTTCAAGCTTTTAGACTTTGTGAATCCCGACAAGGACTTCCCGTTTGCTTAATTCCTAAGTGATTGGGAACAACAAATTATTTAATAAAGCATTTTTGTGGCGAGAAGAATGCGCCAAGACATCACAAAAGCCGTAATTCGATGTTGGTTATTCAATCACATACGCATACACGTTCAGTATAAATTTTTATAACAACACCAATAACATAATGACCGATCTCAATACCAGAATAATAACCATAATAACACCTTTCAGCCGGAATATCTAAGATAAGAAAAGATGCAGACAGCATAATTATCGTGCACAATAATTGATACCCTTTACAATAAGAGTCGTGTGTGCAATACTAGCGTGTAATCTAATCATAGGACGTATTCACGATGGGCCAGTTACCTTTGGTCCGACGTCCCATCTGTCACCTTACATAACTATTGAAATCTTAGCCCGACAATGCGAAGCACGGTTTCATCATCATTATGTGACACATGATAAATCAATTGTTGGACATCACGCTAAACAATGACACCTGACCTTTACTAGGTTGGTTGTCTAATTACCTAATTGATTTTAGTTTAGTTAAATTTTAGTTTATGTTTTCCTGATATACGATAATCACTATGTATCTCTCTCTGAAAATGTCGCAATTCCAACGCCGAATGCCCGGTTTGGGGATTACCGTCTAATCTGTTCTTGTACAACCTGATTAATTATTAATAAATTTGAATATTGTGACCCAGAATAGGTAAATTCACAAGTAAAAATTTGTAAATGAGCCTTTTAAAAACCTTTTCAGTCCTATTTTAATTAGTATTCCAAATTATTTCTCGGAAGTTTTTAAAATTCTGCACCGTTTAAGGAACGTTCAGTTTTCATCTGCGATGTGTTAATTAATTAATGAGCCTTATTATGTATCACACCTTCTTCGTTGGTTTTGTAATGCCGGTGTCAATTCTACTTCTTGATGATATACAATGCCTATAGGGCAACGGTTTCATACGAAATTTTTTTTCAGGCTCCTACTGGTACATAGTGATTTAATTCTGTACTTTACCTACATCTTTATTATTTCTACACAACAGAAACTTATCTGTTTAGGGCACAAATAACCTGTGAAAAATAGCCTAATGTAAATTAAGTTTTATTCGTTAAGCTGTTGGTCCCGGCTGTCTTTCGTGGATCTTTAAAAGTCGTTACGGGTCGTCAGAAGCCCGAAAGTCTGACAACGAGTCTTACCAAGGCGTGTCGTATTACCCAGTAAGTGGGTTGTGGAGGTAAGATAGGCATCTGTTTAGACTGGAACCCGAACCCCACATAGTTGAGAAAAGGCTAGGCAGATGATGATCTACTTAACAAAGGTAAATAATTTATACTAAAAATAAACTATTCGGTAGTTCGGAAGATGGGTGAACAACATTGTTGCCATTGCGGGCTAAATCTGGATGACGCTGGCACAGGAGCGTGGGGATTGGCACAAGAAAAGAGACGCCTATCCTCAACAGAGGGTGAAGTGGGATTGTGGACGATGATGATGATTCGGTTGTTGTCCCGTTTACACTTTCCGGGAAGTTTTTTATTTATTTATTTATTTAAAACTCTTAAACTATCATTACAGGTTTAGAAACCTAATGCGATAGCTAAGCCTACTTATAATATTAACTATTTTAAATACCTAACACTATTACATACAATTACAAATAACTACACAATAAATTATCAGAAAATTACTTTTAAATAAAACGATACAACCTTATAATTATAACAATGTACAAAATTAACTTTAGTATGTTTACAGTAAAAAAAATAAAACAATAAAAGAAACAATTAACATAAATAAACAATAAACATAAAATTACACTAATTGTTGCTTTCGTAACATATTATATATAAACTTACTTTTGCAAGTTCACTAAAGTAACACGAAAAATGGTCCAACCTATTCTGAATTTCGTTAACAGTACGAATTGCTCGCGTGAGAGGTGCTTTGGCCAGCAGGTTGGTTCTGGCAGTTGGCACAGCCAGCAGTGGCGGGCGCCGCCGCCTCCACACTTATTTGTTTAGATCAATAATTATTTGTTAGGAAAGAAAGAAAATAAATAAGATAACTTTTATTTAAGGGGACTACATGAACTAAAGCGCGGTTACTGTCGGCCTGCATAGAAATAAATTAAAAGTAAAAAAACTTTTTAAAAACAAGCTTTTATTTAAATGCGCTAAAAATAATAAAATAAACTTTTCTTTTAAAACTTTTACTATCAACTTATAACGTCATTGCACAATTTATATGATATAAAAGCTTGTCGCGAGATTGGAGTAGGTACTGTATTTACTTAGTTTACAAATTTAAAAAATTAAAATTTATCTACACAGGTAAATCTCGCCTCGCGCGTGGAACACGTACGCACCGTCCGGCACGGGCCTGGTCCTGAACGGACGGTGAGCTACCCATTTCTCTCCGCCCGCAGACCCGCGCCTACGGTGGCCGGGATACGTCACGCAGCTCCCGACGCCGGGGGCGTCCCCCGCGGCGGCTGAGACGGGAGGCTCTCTCCCTGAACCGTCCCGTCACCTCCTTTGCTAGCATGACTGCTTCGCAGAAGGAAGTGACTGCCTCCCACTCCCTCTCGCCCCGGACCATGGCATGCACCAGGGCCGGACGCAAGAGGTCGCCGCCGCTGCCGATCGCCTCTACGAGAACACGGCGGTGCTCCGTCCAAGCGAGGCAGACCTCCACCGTGTGCTCCACCGTGACCTCTGGGCGATCCTGGCAATGGTGACACCCGGGCGTTTCCCCCCGCCTGATGATGAGCAGGAACCTCCCGAAACTTCCGTGTCTGGTGAGGACCTGCGTCAGGCGGTAGGTGAGGGCGCCGTGGCGCCTCTGTAGCCACTCCTCAAAGAGGGGTCTTATCGCCGCTATTGCGGCGTGCCCTGTGCTGGGTTGCGACAGTCGCTCTTTCCATGCCGCCATGAGATCGCGCCGGAGATCCGTCCGCTCCGCAGCGATTTGCCGCGGAAGCGGAGTTTCCCCGGCGTAGTGCCTCCGCGCGCCACTCATACAGGCGCGCGAGGACTATCGCCTCCAGATCCCATGGCGGCAGTCCGGCAAGGAGGCTTGCCGCCTCGCCCGAGATCGTGCGGTAGCCCCGGATAAAGCCTTCTGGGGCGCGTTCAGGCAGTGGGTGGCTCGCCTAAGCAGGGAACGCGCCCACACCGGGGCCCCGTATAGGGCCATGGACCGCACGACCCCCGCGTAAAGCCTCCGGTAGGAGGCATTTGGCCCCTAAGGTTGGGCAAGAGCCGCTTGAAGGCGGCCCCGGCTCGTTCCAGTTTGGGGACGGCCTCACCTTGACTTGGGTGTTTGGAGGAATGCGCCACGTATTTCAGCTTGAAGCTTACTTGTGCCTTACGAAACGTAGTTCCGGGTTTGATTTTGGAGTTATCCTTCTCCTAGGTAGGTTGCAAACCAATGTTGCATATTCACGCCAACCAAGGTACTCGTCAAGACGAATTAAACGAGCCCAAACTCAATAGGGTTGCGTCGCTTAGTTACGGAGTTCCTATGGCCACCTTCCAGCTCCATCATCAGTCCCTGGTTACCATATAGTATCAAAGTACTCGTCAAGACGAATTAAACGAGTTCAAACTCGATGGGGTTGCCTCGTTTAATTACGGAGTTCCTATGGCCACCTTCCAGCTCCATCATCAGACCCTGGTTACCATATAGTATCAAAGTACTCGTCAAGACGTATTAAACGAGCCCAAACTCAATGGGGTTCCGTCGTTTAATTACGAAGTTCCTATGGCCACCTTCCAGCTCCATCATCAGACCCTGATTATCATATAGTATCAAAGTACTCGTCAAGAGAATCAAATGAGCCCAAACTCGATGGGGTTGCGTCGTTTAATTACGAAGTTCCTATGGCCATCTTCCAGCTCCATCATCAGATCAGCTTTTTGTCATAATAATATTGCATTGTCATCCGATTTATACATGTATGCAAAATTTCAGCCCAATCGGAAACCGAGAAGTGGATCAAAAACTTGCAAGGTATGATTACAGACCGACAGACAGACAACGGGACAGGTGAAACTAAATAAAAGCTTGTAAAAAGAGAAGCGCGATGACACAATGCTGGTAATTTATAGCAAAATATGAAGCAATTACTGTTTACAAAAAATCTATTATTTGGACTAGACAATTAAAACACTAGTGCTTTAATAGTATGTTGATTTTAGAATAATCTGACAAAATCAGAATGTTTGTATGTATATTAGTACGGTTTTTATTGTAAAAAATAAAGTTGTTAGAGGTACGAGTATCTTCATGATTTTTTTCTATCGTATCAAATTAGTTGTATTATGTTTTCAACACACTATCTAACTAGCATATATCCTGAAGAATACTATTTTTTTTCTTATTTTGTTTACTGTAGTCGATCTTATACTTTTTACCGACTTCACAAAAAGGAGGAGGTACTGTAGTGTATGCGCAGGCATTGGCGTGGCAGTCGCTTACCGGCCGTAGGCGAAGGCAGACGTTCTCTGGGTTTCGGATAGACTATGTCACCTCAGTGATCTGTCAAAGTGTGTTTTATTAACCCATCGAACATTACAAGTGGCGACGAGGATAAAAGTAAGTGCTGAGAACATTTACCAAAAAAAAGGGGAAGAATACATGCTGAAAAATAATGCACGTTGAAAGTTGTTTACGATCAGTTAAGCGACTATATTTCGACAAGGATCGTTTATAGTTGGATACTAAAGTAAAAACAGAACGTAGTCACGCTGTACCTACCTACCTACACGTAAATAAATCGTTACCAAAGTAGATGGTTACAGCTAATGATTGCTTTATAAGTTACGAAAAATAAATTCTACTTCGACTGTTCTAAACAACTTATAAGCGTAAGTAAATGTTAAAAAGGCCATGCAGTAAATATTTTTCACAACAAAACAAACGGCCATGCTTGAATAGTACGCAATTATTTTAAATGTGCTGTAATGCAAACAGTAAATTATTGTTAATTATTATTATTGAGTAAGTGCTTTCATTTTAATAACAAGATAATTGAGTTATTTGCACGCTTCTAATTTTAAATAAAAATAATAACCGATTATTATCATAAATCTTGGACATACTTAACTTTTCTGTTGTAAATAACCTACATACTCTCTTATTGTAAATATAAAACAAAATCAGTAGATACTATTTTAATCAGGTCACTGGTTTTGCCAGGATCAATTGTTTGCATTTCGACACAGAAATATCAAGGTCACGCAAATACTATTCGCAATACGACCATGCTTAATGGATAAATATCAGAAAAGACCGGGAAACGTTAGTGTAAGCATCAATAATGGCTTAATTACTAGCATATTTACTGCCAACTAGTTAATAAACCTAATTTGTTAATAGATAAAGGTTATTATCAGTCAATTCCCATAATAATAGTAAAGTATAACACTTAATATCGTGTCCTGCGTGTCCTGTCAGCTGCACGTTACAGGAACTGATGGACGCTGGTGAAGGCGCCAAACAAGTATCCGAATTCTGGGCCGAGTCCATTTAGATTGCTATTCTGGGCCGAGTTCACTTAGATTGCTATCGACATACTAAAAAGAAGATTGTAAAGTAACGTTACTGAATAAAGTTATTCAGTATATTTAGTTAGTCATACTTACGCTTACGTCAAAGGTCATGCTGAATCCGAAATGCTCTAATGAGCACGCATACGAGTCTCAAAATCATGTTACAGGACGCCACAAAAAATGACTCACGCAATAAGTACTTACATAACATACATACATAATCAGCCTATAATGTTCCCACTGCTGGGACACAGGCCTCCTTTCGGTGAGAGGCAGTGGACCGTAATCCACCACGCGGGCCCTGTGCGGGTTGACAGATGTCACATGTCTTCTTGTCTTCAATAAGTACTTACAAAAATATAATAGGGCATGCAGTTGTGATACTGTTACTGATTTTCAGTAAAAGCCACGCAAAAATAAGAATCAATACAGAGTAATGTATTCATTGTAATACTTACGAAACATAACAAAAATAAAAATAAAAAAAACCGTCCCACAGAGGATAATTTCCTGCATGTAGGAAGAACTACCTAATGAGTACTACTGATAATGACATATGTACCCGAGTTCTAGGGTGACATAATTTAGATTGCTACCTATCAACAGACTAAGGAAAAGACAAAAGCTATGTAATTGTTACTATAATTAAATACTAGTACCAACCAGTTAAAATAATAAGTATACATACTTTGAAATAAAATGTGGGCAAAGTGAAAATAAAAAGTCACAATAACAACAAACTGCTGTTTGATGTTATTGCAATGTTAATTAATAATAATAACAGAAAGCTGCCATCTTAAACACCTGCAGAATAGTTAGGAAATTCATGCAGTTAGAGGAAGAAAACACACTCTAATACTCACCACACGTTGCATTTACTTGGTTTTGGCCCGTAAATGTAGTTAAAACCAGCCTAAGAGGTGAGAAAAAAGACACAAAAATCTATCTATACATATAATAAAATTGTAGAAAAGTGGTGTCTGTACAATGGAAATATATTAAAAAAAAAGTAGCAGGGGTTGTTATTATATCGATGCCGAACCCGAAATTGTAATTAAATTTTTTATTGTCTGTTTGTCTGTTTGTCTGTGTGTTTGTGCACGCTAATATCAGAAACGGCTTATTCGATTTAGATGCGGTTTTCACTAATATATTGTAGTAAGCTTCACTTTACATTTAGTGTTTATTTCATGTCAATCGGTTCATAAATAAAAAAGTTATGTCAATTTAAAGAATCACGGCGAACATTTGTTATGGTATTCTATCAGAGTACGTTCACGCCTCGCGCCTGTGCGTCCGTGGCTATATAAAGCGCACTGAGAGCCGCGCCGCTGCCATAATTCCGATCCAGCCTGGCCCTTGCCCTCTCCCAGCGACGCCCTAAGCCGAGGTCCATACCCCACAGGGGGTGCCCTTAGCGTGTAGTCGCTTGGTTTATAAGTGTATTATGCCCTGGCTGGAGGCCTTAATTTATTGAGGCATCCACAGGAAAGCCCGGTTAAGCAGTCGACAACCCCTCAGGTTGAACTGCGAGATGACCATTTAGAAAAAAAAAAACCGCGCCGCTGCCATAAGGATTCAGTTATTCGCGAACGCACGTATCCTGGAGAGTATAGGCGAATAGTTGGATTCGATTATTGCAATTCACTTGAATACTGACTGTTTGCATATTTCATTTATTTATATTTTAGGGTTTGTAGGTTAGGTTCTTTTTCTTAATTTTCTTTAAAATTTTGTAAATAAATATTGTAAGTATTTGGTATAGGTTAGGCGGTTCTTTCCTTGATTTTTGGGTATTTACTTATCTTAATTTTTATTTAGGGTTTGTAAATAAATATTGTAAGCATTTATTATTGGTTAGGCATTTCTTTCCCTGATTTTCGGTATACTTATCTTAATTTGTATTTAGGGTTTGTATATAAATATTATAAGTATTTATAATATTTTTTATTATTAGTTTTTATTTTGTGGTTAGGCATTTATTTTCTTGATTTTGTTTATCTAAAAAAAATGGTAAACTGACTGATTGTTGATATATCAAAGCACAGCCCAAACCGCTGGTCCTAGAGACATGAAACTTGGAGGGTGTGTTCTTTGTGAAGAGTAAGTATCCACTAAGAAAGGATTTTTGGGAATTCTACCTATAAAGGGGTGAAATAGGGAATGGAAGTTTATATGAAAGTCCGTCAGATTTGAAGTTTAGGATCTTCAAATTTTGTGTTTAGGCTGAGGATTAAAAATTAATTTATACGTGTCTCAGCGTTTTTGACGATTCCACCCCTGAAGGGTTAAAAAGAGGGATGAAGTTGTGTATGGAAGATCCTTAATTTTCGAAGTAAAAATCACTAAATTTACTATCTAGGCTTATGCTTGAAAGGTAACGAAATGATGTTGTTAGAATTTAAACCCTTAAGGGGGTGAAAAGGGGGGTGAAAAGTTGTTTCTTATTATATAATCAATCAACACACAGCCCAAACCGCTGGTCCTAGAGACATGAAACTTGGAGGGTGTGTTCTTTGTGAAGAGTAAGTATCCACTAAGAAAGAATTTTTGCGAATTCTACCCCTAAAGGGGTGAAATAGGGGATGGAAGTTTATATGAAAGTCCGTCAGTTTTGAAGTTAGGATCTTCAAATTTTGTGTTTAGACTGAGGATTGAAAATTAATTTACACATGTCTTAGCGTTTTTAATAATTCTACCCCCGAAGGGTTAAAAAGGGGGATGAAATTGCGTATGGAAAGTCCGTAATTTTCGAAGTAAAAATCACTAAATTTATTATCTAGGCTTACGGTTGGAAGGTAACGCAACGGTGTTGTTAGAATTTCAACCCTTAAGGAGGTGAAAACGGGGACGAAATTTTGTTTTTAATTATATAATCTATCAACGCACAGCCTAAACCGCTGGTCCTAGAGACATGAATTTTGGAGAGTGTGTTCTTTGTGAAGAGTAGGTATCCACTAAGAAGGAGTTTTTGGAAATTCAACTTTTAAGGAGGTGAAAAGGGGGGATTTTGTTTGTATGAAAAATCTTAATCCTTGAGTTAATAAACTTAAAACTTGGCAGGAATATTTATCTAAGTAAATTATGAAATTTGGCATTTCTAAACTACCCTCTAAAGAGGGATTGGGGGGTGTCAAAATTTGCATGGAAGAATTTTAACGCGCAGTTAGATTAACTCGAAACTCAGTAGGTACCTATTTATACTTGAGGGGACACAGTTTATATGAAAAATCTTATTTATTTGGTTTATAAACTTTATAGACTTCCAAAAAAAACACTACAAAGTGAAAAATAACTTTAATTTCGGAAGTCGGTGTCTTTGGGTCTGTATTTTAGTTTTTTTGCCACCGACTTCTGAAGTTAAAGCGATTTTTCACTTTGTAGTGTTTTTTTGGAAGTCGGTTTTTTTTTTTGTTAAAAAGTTTTTATTTCTCGCTTTTTAGTGGGTCTGTTTATAATTTATCTAAATTACAATAGCCTAATGTCAACTTGCTCATCGACTTTACCAAAATATTGCGTTTCCCGATGCAGGGACATTAATTTTATTATTGAGGAATTCTCCTGGTATTTCACCATCAGCTCCATTTCACCATTTGCATTGTAACGAGCATACATTGCTTAGCAACCATGTTAATATAATCGAATCGCAAACCGTGAAATACTTATTATTGAGTAGTTCCGGTGGCCATCTGTAGTCTTCATCATCAGTGCCACTTCACCAAATAGTGCTTTTCGAGAGAAAATGCACGAGTTACTATAAAAAATACCCAAATTGCTATAGGTGTGCCTATAATATTTGAAGAGTTCCTTCGATTTCTCCAGGATCCCATCATCAGGGCCTGACCTGATGACAATGGGACCACCTGGAAAGTATATGTACACTTTAAAACAAAAAAAAAAATCAAATCGGTCTAGCCGTCTTCGAGTAATCGGGAACGTACTTAAAAAAAAAGATTCCGACGAACTGAGAAGCTCCTCCTTTTTTTGACGTCGGTAAAAATAAAAAGGGGGTTTTAGGGTTTTTCATAAATCGACTCCTACCAAGTTGGAAAAGGGTAATAAAGTTCAAGGGTTGGATTTTACTGCTTGCTTCCATTAACTCGAATATGGGTATGGGTCTTTGAGTCAAGTTTCAAAACGATTTTTCAAAATTCCATCCCTGTTGGAGTGAAAATCGAGGATACAGTTTATTTTCAAAATACAAAAACCCTTTGATCTATAAACATAAAGATTGACCCAAATACTTATTTATCTAAATAAATGATAAAATCATAAACAAACATTTTCGAAATTTTAAGAGGAAAGTACGAATTTCACGCGGACGAGGTCGCGGGCAGAAGCTAGTAATAAAAATAATGTTTATTTCCACAACAATGTTCACAAAGGTTACAAGTACAGTAATATGGTACAACATATAGTACATTGAGTATTATCTCCTGGCACCCAAACTAGGTTTATAGCCTGTGACTTGGGGACAGATAGATAAACAAAATGTTTTAGTAAAACTGTTTTCACCAGTAACATGAATTAGAATGACATAATATTTTCTTATGATAATATGATGAATCGGTAAATCAATTCTGTAGAAGAGAAGTTCCCTTCTTCTGTTGGAATTTTGTGGTAGTACCTTCAAAGGTCACTAAGTTACAGGTGCCATGTAACATTATGTGAAACCAAGACAATAATGTACAATAAAGCAATGAAGATTGCTTATCTATTCAAACATAGGTGGGAGAACAGGCGTGATGTGGTTATGAGATTATAATTCTTATTTATCATAAAGTTGATAATACTGCCCTATGTGAGGTAATTATAATGTATTTGTGATGTACCATTATTGATGTAGCACACAACTCGGTGGCAACACTGCTCGAGTCAGTCACGGCTTACCCCCGTGTCGACCCCTTATGTAAATAATATCGAGAAAATATTATTCGATCAAATAAACAAAATTTTCCAGCGAAAATATCGTTAATGTACCAGTTTTAACAGAAGTTCCACTTCGGTGAAATCGAAGTAAAGCAAGAAATTATTATCTTTCTGTTAAACCTAGTGTTATAAAAAAAAATGTATTAAGTAGCGAAAGTATCGTAGTTTAACAAAAGTTCCACTTCGGTAAAATCGAAGTTAAGTAACAAATAAAATTATTATCTTACCTACTGTTAAAACTAACTAGGTGTCATAAAATCTGTTATGGTTAATGACTGAACTAATCGTAGTCAAATCAAATGCATTTTGCACTGGCTATTGTAATTTGTAATCAACAAAAGAATTCATAGAATTCATTACAGTGTTGTAATATCAAGTGAACATTTGCTTTAATCACATAGCACACGTCGTCAAAAGACCTTTGTCCGACTTGCTGGCTAGTCAAATATGAACGGCGGTGATTTAGTTTAAAATAAACTTTAATTACAATTATTACAATTATAGGACAAAAAACATTGTGCAACTGTACTGGGTATGGTACAACAAGACATATTTTGATATAGGGGTAAATCTTGAGATTGAGAATATTCAGTTTATTATAATTTTTTTTTACAAATTATAGTTTAGTATGATTTTAAGCCGAATTATAAACACGTTTATCAAATAGGGGTCAGTTTTGAACGACGCATTACAAAGATATTTGAAAACATATTTTTTGGGCCAGGGGAATCAAAATACGATGACAAGGGAATCAAAATTAAAACCAAGGTAAGTAATAAAACATACTATTTATTTAATAATCGGTCACTTGTTCTCAGTTATTGGCACTTTTACACCTAATTATCAATCACTTTATTCCTAAGTAATAATGATAAAATGTACATACTAAATAATAAACATTTAAACTATAACTTTTCTTTTTAAACATAATCAAAAATTTTAACAAAAATTAGGAACCTTTCTTTGGATGACACAATTTAAAAAATATATAGTAGTCAGATCAGAATCACAACCTTGTTTTATTACCTATTGTCAAAATCAGAATCACTGGCACTGGAATGTTCGCCGTGAAGAGCTGTCAATACAGGTTAGTTGTAGAAGCTGACAGATTTTCATTTATTGAAGGAACTGAAACAGTTCACAAATAAATGTACTAGACGAACTAGAAAATATTGATTACCCTGGCAAAAACGCCAAGGGAATCAACACCAAGGTAATCAATAAAAGTTTGTTTTTTATCGATTACGTAAAAAGTTAAAAGTTCTAAGCAATAATAATAAGATTATTAAATCAATAATAACAAGATTAGTAATAATAACAAAAAAGATTAGTAAAGATATATCCGAGAAAAAACTTATACATTTTTTTATGCCGTCAGGGTAATCAATGACGTAGTGAAACAAAACCAGGGGAATCAAATGTTTACCTTCGTAATTTCGTCCACGGGCAAAGTGAGACGCTACCTTCCACCACAGCATTTTAAGCGCGACTAGAGCTCGCACGAGAACGAATAAGTGCGCTTCGCGACCGCTCCACTAGCGATCTATGTCTAGTTATGTAGCGCGCCACAGGAATCACTGTTTAGATCTGGACAAAACTTTAAATCTATTTCTATGTAAAACTATGGGATAAAATAAAAACTGTATATTTTTATTTTCAACACATACTAATCTAGTTGTTGAAAAACTACATAAATTGATCATTTTACATTTATAAATTGGCGACTTCGGGTTGTTTTCATTAAAAAATGTGTAAAGGACGCGCCAGGGTTATCAATTTTTGTAACGTTTTTTTTTTTTTCGATAATTACACCCAAATTAAAAAGAGTAACTTATGTGCATCAATTAGATACCATAGCGATAAGACGTAAAAAAAATACTTTGGGTCTTTATTTCAATATTGCGGGTACTTTATACCTCCGGACATCATAAATTGAGCCTCTCAAGATTCACCCATAGATTAAAATATGTGCGTGTGTGTGTGAAAGACACAAATGGAACAAGTTCCAACAAAACAACCTAATGGTTTCGAAAAACACAAATGGAACAAGTTCCAACAAAACAACCTAATGGTTGCGAAAAACACAAATGGAACAAGTTCCAACAAAACAACCTAATGGTTGCGAAAAACACAAAGGGAACAAGTTCCAACAAAACAACCTGATGGTTGCGAAAAACACAAATGGAACAAGTTCCAACAAAACAACCTAATGGTTGCGATTAATACTGACAAGTTAACGAATGAGGTTTATTTAATTAATAAAATTGTTTCTCCAAATAGTTAGTGGCAAAATATAGCATTATTGATTGACTATTTGGGAAACACGGGACGTACTGGTGTTATTTTCGGGAACATGCGAGCGTAAAATCTAATAATTCTAAAGGACAATGCTCACGAAGTATGAAAAAAAAACCCAGGCTTGGCGCAAATGAAACGTATCTCAGATTTTTAGTATGACCCTATAACAAAATGCCACATAGGTGGCATAATCGAAATAGATGGCTAAATGTAAGAAATTGCTATTTGTTTAGTGGCAGGGTTAACGTTCAAGTACTTCAAAATGTAATTGAAATATTTATAATTAGCGTATACTAGATAACAAAAAGAAACGCTTTACATTGAAACTGATGGCTGAATGCGAAAAATTGCTATGTATTTTATGGCAGGAGTAACTTTAAGGTACTTACCTAAAAATAGTTACCACCGGCATACTTACTGGACTAGTTTTTAGTTCTCTTCGACTTCATGGGAACATCAAAAATAATGTACCAGGGAGAATATAAAGTTCCTACTTAGAGTAAAAAAAAACAATGTAAACAGAATCGAAAGATCATTTATTGGTTTTCTATGTCTACTACAACGTTTTCTAATGATAGCGCGGGGTGTGCGAAATCGTTTTGGTATCTAGCCCATCCTAGGTAATATATCACTGACATCACATGGGCGCAACTGCCCAACGTTCTCTTTCCATGAATGCAAGAGCAATATTGCCCCGATATGCCATTCCTGCCACTTTCTCTTATATATAAAATGTACATATAATACGTCTTGCTCCTTACGTGTCTTGATTGTATGCGACATCTAATTAAATTGCAGTTTTCACCATTTAAATCAACGGGCACTGGGTCTCTAAAAACTTCGATTTCATACACGTCCGTCCTCTTGATATGTTCGCTACAATACGAGCGAGCTATTTTGAAGTGATATGTACGTCTTATGAAGCGCTGTAGTAATGCGTACAATGAATACGTACCAATAATCAAAGAAAGTCATGTGATTTTACGTAGCTTCACACAGAAAAACAATTAAGTAAAAATAATCCCTGCCACTAAACAAATAGCATTTTTTTTACATTTAGCCATCGATTTTGATGATGCCCACCTATGTGGTATTTCATTTCACATTTATACAAAAAAAATGAGATACATTCTGTTTGCGCCAAGCCTGGGTTTTTTTTGAGCATTGTTCTTTGCTTATATCTCGAAAACGGTGCGTCCTATCGAAAAAATAATGGAAAATTTGCCCCCTTTTAGAAACCCCTTGTCGCAAAATTCGCGACATGGACAAAAAAAATATGACTATGTTATTTGTACAGCGTTTTAACTTTCTTATGCTTAATATGTACAGTGAATTTATAGTTTTATTTTTATTTCGTATAACCTCATTTGTTGATAGGTGCCAACCCAACTAAGCCATTAAATGTTTGGTTAACAGAATTGCCTAATATTAGGCAAATAAGATCGCGGAAGTCGCGATACTGATAGATTATGTGGTTAATCGGTATCAAAACATTACGAAGTAATTTGAAGAGGTAAACAATCAAATGAATAGTGGGTACCTAAAAGTTAACAATAACTTATACATTGGTATAACCAACCAGTGTATGCAATCAATGGGTGAAAACTCATCAAGTTCTTACATTGGAACCGACTAGTTTACGCAATTTACAAAATAAATCATGGTTAGACATTAAAAAGATTTTGATCTCTATTGCCAATCCTAGGTATGAGGGGCACGTGGCTAAATAATAACAGCCGCATAGGTCGATCGATCAGGTTAAGCTACGCTTGCCGCGGTTGGTCTATGGATGGGTGACCATCTTTACATACCGTGTCCCCTCCGTGCCTCGGAAAGCACGTTAAGCCGTTGGTCCCGGCTGTCATTCGTGAATCTTTGACAGTCGTTACGGGTAGTCAGAAGCCCGGAAAGTCTGACAACCAGTCTTACCAAGCGGTATCGTATTACCCAGTAACTGGGCTGTGGAGGTCAGATAGGCAGTCGCTCCATGTAAAATACTGGTATTCAGCTGCATCCGCTAAGACTGGAAGCCGACCCCAACATAGTTGGGAAAAAGGCTAGGCAGATGCCAATACCTAGGTATGGCAGTAGAAATCACAAAAGAGATAAAATTTTCTGACCTGTAAATAATGCAAATTGCATAAAAGGGTGAAAGTTTCCTGCCCTGTAATGAATGCAAATTGCATAAAAGGGTAAAAGTAAAAGATATAACTTCAGTCAAATCACAAATGAGATAATAATTCCTTGCCCTGTAATTAATCCAAATTGCAAAAAAAGGGTAAACGAAAAACGGTAAACTTAGTAAAAATCGAAAAGTAATAGACTAAGTAAAAATCACAAAATAATAATAATAATCTTTATTTCAAAAAGCCAAGTACAATTTGTCCATCTCAATCAAGCATAAAAAAAAAAACAAAACAATGGAGTACAACGCTATGCATTATTTGAGACAGAGTGAACGTCTGTGTCTGTGCTAGTATTAACTGTGTTACAGACACAGGCTGCAAAAGTGATAATAGTTCGTGCCCTAAAATAATGCTAATTGCAAAATTACCTTTAATCTCACTACATTTTGACAAGTTTTGACATTTGTTTATCGCCGAGATGAGACTGAGACTAGATTTTGAACGTTTTAAATTAGTAGAATTGGCCTTCTGGTGTAATACCGCACCGTGTCATACGTAGGCACATACACATAATAATAGCATTTAATTTCAGCACAACAGTGGTGGTGGTCTAGCCCGACTAAGTTCGTGGGTTCGAAACCAGGCAGGTATTTTGTGTATTTTCACTCATCACCACTGTTCATCAATGGTGAAGGAAAACACCGTGAGGAAACCGGCATGTCTGAGAACTAATACTTCGAAGACATGTGATTCAGTAAATTGGACGCAATGGGCATCCATTAGATTGGACGCATTTGGACATCCATTAAATTGGACATTACAAAATGGTGAAGAAAAACATCGTGAGGACATCGTGAGGACATCATCGTGTGGATCGTGCCATATGTAACACTCCATTAAATTGGATTTATCAAAGCGAAAATTCTAGGAAAATCATCTACTTTTACAATATTTGTAAATAATTTGTAAATATGTGAGCACCTGTATCTATCACATAATTGATTTACCTGCCATTGCTTCATTTTAATTCTTTTTGCCTTTTGTGGTAGACTAATTTTATTCTAAGTTCACATATAATTATATTATATAAACAAGACCTTGTAAAACATTTTAAAAGGGTAACGGTGGAGTTTCTTGCCCATTCTTCTCCATACGAAAACTACCTTTTGGAATGGGCGACTAGAAGCAATTCAATATTTCAATAAACATGACAACAACAAACATATCAATTCAATAAAAATAAAGGAGGGATGCAGTGTATGCGCAGGCATTGGCGTGGCAGTCGCTTACCGGCCGTAGGCGAAGGCAGACGTTCTCTGGGTTTCGGATAGACTATGTCACCTCAGTGATCTGTCAAAGTGTGTTTTATTAACCCATCGAACATAACAGGTACTATATGTTCGGATGTCTGTATGTTTTTTTTTTTGTTTTTTTTTTTTTGTATGTGTGTTCATCGAATACTCCACCAATTGTTGACGAATTTTCAAAATTCTTTTTTTGTTCAAAAGTAGATAGGTCTGAGGTGGTTTCACTGTCACCAAGTTAGGATCTGATGATGGGATCTTAGAGAAATCGAGGGCAACCCTCAAATTTTATAGGCTCACTTATTGTGTACCTTGTGTATTTGCGTAGTGTAGAATGTGTCACCATCTCAGGTAGCTGGGCTGATGATGGAAGTTACTTCTCCTTAAGAGTAAGAAGTTACTCGAACAGGAAAGGACTGTTTTAGTAAATTGTTTTGATGTTTGATAGGGCATTTGCCACATTTGGTCTCATGATCATCAAGTCATGCCCTGATGCTGCAGTCAGGATGGTCTGCAAAGTACCTAACTCCTCGACAACTAACAGCAGATATATCGTGTTTATGCTCATTGAAAAGGGCTCGATGTGTGGATAAACGTACTGTTAACGAGGAACACCGAAGTACATAGAGACCTGATGCTGAAGCCAGGAGCATCAGAAAAAGTAGGTACAAACCTTGAAATTACAGCACCGTAGTCGTGTTTGGGCTCATTTTAAACAGGACTAAATTTTAAGTTCAATGCAATGTTGACATAAGTCTGGCCTGATGCTGCAGCCAGGATTATCAGCATCTAGTCTAAAAACGGATAAATACTTCTTAAAGTGAAATACTTTTGCGAGTTTTTCTTCTGTATAATATTATCCTAACAAAGGTTGCCGGTAGTGGCTGGATGAGAGAAGCGGAGGACCGTGAACGTTGACGCAAACTTGGGCAATTCTACGTCCAGCAGTAAACTGCAATAGGCTGATGATGATTTATAAAAGCCTCAATCGTTGCATTTCACGCAATGCCTTTTTGTCATGTGGTCTATTTACAATTTGGTAGGTTCCAAGTCGCATATTACAATGCCATCCAGCGTCTTTACACGACTAAGCGCAACATAAACCTGGCCCTTAGAAAAAATGTTCTTGCCTAAGTCTATTATTAAAGTAACTTGAGCATTTGCTCTCGGAAATTGTGATTTGGTAAATTGGAGCTGATGATGAAGACCACAAATGGCCATCGGAACTACTCAATTACAAATATTTCACGGGTTGCAATTCGATTACTTTAATATAGCTGCTAAGCAATTTATGCTCATTACAATGCAGATGGTGAAGTGGAGCTGACGGTGACTTCTCAATCAGCTCCAGTTCTCTTGGTTCTTACTAGGAGAACTCCTCAACAATTAACGTCCCTGCATCCGGAAAAGCAATATTTTGTAAAAGGTGATAAGCAGTTGACATTAGGCTATTATAACTTAGATAAATTACAAACTGACCCGCTAAAAAGTGAAAATAAAAACTTTTTTCCAAAAAAAAAACAACCGACTTCCAAAAAACACTATAAAGTGAAAAATAACTTTAATTTCGGAAGTCGGTGGCAAAAAACTAAAATACAAATCCAAAGACACCGACTTCCTAAATTAAGTTATTTTTCACTTTATAGTGTTTTTTGGAAGTCGGTTGTTTTTGTTTGTAAAAAAGTTTTTATAGGCATTATACAACTTGCGTGTAGGTCCTGTAATCCCCTTAAGCCAGTGTTGTGCTACTAAAAAACACTCTAAAAACTGCATCATTATCTTCATAATATGTAGCTATAATATAGGAAGTAATTTAAGGAAGCTGATACATGAAGGTAGAATGGCATTTACACAGAGTGTGACCTCCCAAATGTATGTAGTATCAAAATGCGGTAAACATCAATAGATAAACTAAGTGGTACATAGTGATGTTTCTATAAGACAAATTAAAATATCGAAATATTGATGTCTATTTTTATAGGACCTACTTTAGTTGTTGTAATATTATAATATTAGTTTCTAATTTTATTTCTGCATTATCCAAGTACGGATCCAGGTAAATAAATTCCAGGCATAATTTTGATTTAAATAGCATATTATTCATAAATAAATACTAAATTTATACACGTTCTTTATCAGGGGGCAAACAAGCTTTTAATTAAGTATCCGTTTAAAACTTGTTCTAATCAAATTTAGTTTATAATATTTGGAATACCTACTGTAGTAATACATACATAAAGTCACGCCTTCTTCCCATGATGATTACAGAACATTACAGAACATCACCCGTTACGATCCTTACATACTCCTTTTACCTATACTGTAGCGTATATATTTAATGAATATGGAAACACTATCTCAATGCAACACACGGTAGCTGTCACTAAAGTCAACTGTCAGTCACCATGAATGGCGGAAAAGGCCGAAAGCACAGACTAAGAAGAGAAGTTACCTTGCCGAAAGAGAAACTTTCTCTGCACTAGGAGGCTTGATGTGATGATGAGCCAGTGTACTAGTGTAATGATATAATCAGATAAAATACGGGATCTATAATATAATACGGGTTTCTACATCTAGCTACAACTAATGGCCTATATTATGGCTTGAAATATGTTCAAATTGATCATTGACTGAATTCATGTAGTGATGTGCTTAGTAGGTGATCAGGGTTGGCTTTAGTATCGTTTGGCAAGCGGAGGGGGTTAAAACTGGTTAAATCTGGTAGAGGGTGGGGCCCCGATTATAACGCTACCGCTCTTATTACAAGGTAATGGATATTTTTCGAGAAATTTATAAAAATTGTTTCTAACCCCAAATCAGATAAAAAGTGTAACGAAACGTTAAAATAGGCGATTGACAACCAAATCTGTACCAGTATATTGTCTGTGGTATAAAATGTCTGTAAAATCGTTGAAACGGAACGTAAAAAAGAACTGTACTGTCAGTGTTATTAAGTACTCTGTGGTTCATTCCGTTTCTTCCCGAGTGAATGTTTTGTTGTGTGTGAATGTTTTGTTGTTTTATTTGTCTTGATAAGTACCTAGAAATTCTGTTCAGAAGGAAGTTAGCGTACCCCATTTTATGGTTGAAATACACTCGAGAGCAATGAATCCGGGTCACTTAAAGAATGTTAAAAATCTCGGAAACTAAAAATGATAGGTTAATGCAATAAATTGTATTTAATAGACAATGTAATACTCCTTAAATGAAAGTAAAAAAAATATGAGTCACCATACATTTTATTAACACAAAATTACATAAAGAAAAAAACTGCTCATCTCTCCTTAAAACAAAAATAGGAAACATGAAATTTTTGAACTTTATTACGATTTTCTTGAATTTTAATACTTCGTATTGCCTCCTCGTGCTTCCATTACTGCGTTTACGCGGTTTGGCATGCTGTACACCAAGTTCCTTATACGATTTTGGGGAATATTCTCCCATTCCTCTGTGAGAGCAATTTTGAGCTCATGAAGCGTGATTGGGGGAGGGTTTCGTTGTTTTACGCATCTGCCTAGCTCGTCCCAAGCATGCTCGATCGGGTTGATATCCGGGCTGCGCGCTGGCCACTCCATACGAGTAATGTTCATCTCTTGAAGGTAGTCATTCACAATCCTACCTGTATGAGGTCGGGCATTGTCATGCATAAATATAGCATCCTCACCTAAATTGACCATAAATGGACCAACGTGATCATTGAGGATTTCTTCCACATATCTTACGCTAGTTAAAGAGCCGTTTTCTATGATCACCAGCTCTGTGCGACTTTCAGAAGAAATTCCGGCCCACACAAGTACAGACCCACCACCGTAGGCTACTTTTTCTTCGATGCATGCTTGCTTGAATCTTTCCCCTGGTCTTCGATACACTCTGTGTCTTCCATCGTGCTTGTAGAGCATAAATTTTGATTCGTCGGAGAACATAACTTTTGACCAATCTTCAATACTCCAATTTACGTGGCTCTGGGCATATCTTAGTCTTGAAATACGATGCCCACGCTCCAGTTTAGGGCCGTTTGCAGGTCTAAGGGGTTTTAAGTTAGATTCAGTAAGCCGACGTCTTACTGTCCATGCACTTGGGTTACTTCCTCCGAGGCGTCGAAACTGATTTGTGAGTTCAGTTCCTGTGAGAAAGCGATTTCGAAGCATGGTGTTCACCAAGTATCGGTCTTCTCGAGCTGTGGTACACCTGGTTCTGCCCGTTCCTGGTCTGCGTAGGTTAGAACCAGTTTCTTCGTAACGTCGGAGAACTCTTTGTACTGTTGACAGCGACACACCGACAGTCCTGGCTGTATCGCGCTGACTCCGGCCGGTTTCCAACATTGTAAGTATTCTGGTGCATTCTTCAGGCGTAAGCGACATAATTTCAGCTTGAATAATGAACATAGAGCACTATTAACATGGTTTATGTACCCACATAAATGACAGATTACAAACAAAAGCAAAACCAAATGCTGTAATTTCGTATCTTCGAAAGTGGCCCTTTTTCAAATTTGATTTTTTTATAATATAACTTTACAATAACTAAGAAGTTTTAATACCTTCATTTAAGGAGTATTACATTGGCTATTAAATACAATTTATTGCATTAACCTAGCATTTTTAGTTTCCGAGATTTTTAGGATTCTTTAAGTGACCCGGATTCATTGCTCTCGAGTGTAGGTCGAATCTGTCCCAAAACCGACTCGGGGCACCCCGACTCCACGTAGTCTTTTGGCTGCTACCCCGAGGGTGTATTTAAAAATCCGGAGGCGCGGAGGGAGTGCAGCCCCCGCCCGCTGTAACAAAGCATAGGCACCCGTGCGAGCCGTAGCGGCTGAGGCTGGTCGCCGGAGGCCGAAGCTGCGGAGGTGAGCATGGGTGCCTATCCTTTGTTACGTAAGGGCGAAGGGGCTGCACTTCCCGCAGCGCCGGAGACGTGCAGAAGCAACTTTGTATTGAAAACCAGTGTTTTGAGGTTAGGTTACAATAATTTGTTTATCTCAAGAATGGTGCGTCCTCGTTTCATGGGAGTGGTACCAGGGGGAACGGGGGACCCCCCCTCCCCCTTCCACCCCCCCACCACCTCGTCTTCGTGCCCCCGGATACTAAATTTTTACCGATTATAGTGTTTTGAGGTTTTTTGAAATATCTGTTTTTCTCAAAAATGGTGCGTTACCTTTTCACGGGAATGGTACCAGGGGAGAGGGGGGACACCCCTTCCTCCCCCCTCCCCCTCCCACCCCCACCCGCCTGCCAAACGATACTAAAGATTACCCGGTGGTCATTCAAAGTGTACTTATCTGTTACAGTCATAGCTATGTGTATGATGAAAAAACCTTCATATAGTTTCGAAATATATTAAAAATAATTACGATAAATAATTTTATGTTCAAAAAGCTATAGGGCCTATTTTTACCCGACTGCGGCGAAGCCCAAAAGGAGGGTTATGTGTTTGACCTGTATGTATGTATGTATGTATGTCCGTTTCTTTGTTCCCTCGTAACTTCTAAACGAATGAACGGATTTTGATAAATTATACGTCTTTAGATTTGTCTTGGTAGCGCGAGTGTCACTGGGTATATTAAAATTGAAAAAATATAAAATGGCCGATTTTTGGCGCAATATTATGTCTTCAAAAAATATTATTTTTCTCGAAACCTATCGAGTGGGGTATCAAAATAAATGGTTTTTAAAGGTGATTACAAAAATATATACAAATTATATGGTTAAAAGTAATTCGAAGTGACAAATCGTAAAAAACACGTACCAAGAGCTAAATCGTCTGCGAAATCTTTCAAATTTGTAAACTAAAAAGCTGGAAATAAAAAACAAGTAATTAAAAAAACTAAAAAACCCGACTGCGGTAAAAAAAAACTGAAAAGCTAAAAACAAGGCCATTTTAAATTAAATAAAAGTTGGAAGCAGGCGGGACCCATACCATTTTTCTTTCTATTATATTTTCAAACTCAAATGGGTCCCGCCTGCTTCCAACTTTTATTTAATTCAAAATGGCCTTGTTTTTAGCTTTTCAGTTTTTTTTTACCGCAGTCGGGTTTTTTAGTTTTTTTAATTACTTGTTTTTAACTTCAAGATTTATTCACAAAGACACAACAAAGCTAAATATATAATAATTCGGACGACCCATTGACCGTCGTTGACCCTTTTAAAGATGGCATTTGTGTTTTAAATGTGAGTATAATTATTCTATCAAAATATTTTTTAATAATCTTTACGTTTTTATCGTAGATTCATAAAATTATCGCTTACACTACCGACCTTGCGCATTATTTCAAGCCAGTCTTGTTCTCAGAGCACAGAAGATGGGCAACGTTCAAAATGTTTCGAATAATCACCGCGTGCGCACTGGTCTCACTGGCAGCTGCTGCTGTCATTCCTGATGATGCTCAAGCTAAAATTATCAGCTACCATAACGAAAATGACGGCTCAGGCAACTACAAATTCATGTAAGTCAACTTAAGTTGAATGTGAACGACTTAACTTCTAGAACATCTTATTAATAAATTTAATGTGTTGAAGAGTTTTTTTAAATGCCAAATAACATAAAATTCTTTTGATAAAGAAATAAGTTTTCTTACTTTGGTCCAGAGTTTATTGATTAAAACAAGCTTCATATTCTCTAAAGTTCAGCTTAAGTTTTCAATATACCGTGTTTTAGGTAATAGGTAATACGGGCTGGTGTCCGCAACTCCACGTCAATGCGCGTATTTTGCATACGGACATCTTTGAATAACATTAACCAACAAAAATTGGCATATATTATGTGAACACCATGTAATTTGACATAGTGTATGCTTTTGTAACTTTGTGTTATATTGCAGCTTTCAGACGTCCAATGGCATAATACGAAAAGAAACCGGACGCTTGATGAACGCTGGGACAGAAAATCAATATGTGGAAGTCCGAGGCACGTTCTACTACACAGACACTAATGGACAACAAGTTATAGTTAATTACCGTGCTGACGAAAATGGTTATCAAGTGCTAAAAAAAGTAAGTTTATTTTAATTCTTCTATATTAATTACGTTACTGTTGCGTTACTTAAGGTATGGGGTAAACATAAACCAAACCCAGCCACAATAAACCAAAGCAAATAGCCTTTGATTTCATAAAAATCTGTCATTTACATTTTGACATTAACGTCAAAAAGCGCTCTTTTTGGACAGCCGTTATTATGTGACCGTTCACCACTTTCTTATGAAACCAAAGCATAAGGGCTGATTTTTACAATGCCAGATATATGTTTATGCGAGGAATAATTCTGATTATTTTCGATACCATGACGTTAATTTTATTCCTGGGATAAAAAAAGCATCTCAAGGCCAATTCGCGTAATTTAAAACGTTCTAAATCTAGTCGTAATCTCATCTCAGCGGCAATCAATGTCAAAACCTTGTCAAAAATGTAGGGAAATTATTGGTACAGTTACCGGCACGTAACTTGGCAAGAGATTTTCGTAGTGGGGGAAGTTCGCGCATATAAAAATGTATGAATTTGTGCGTGCGCAACCTTCCCCTAAACTCTTGCCAAGTTACGTGCCGGCAACTATGTTTTTGACAGATTGAGACTGTGATCACTGTGAACGTTCTTAAAATTACGAGAATTGACGTTAGAAAAATGTACCTTAACCGATTGTGTACCGTAATTACAGACACAATTAAAAAGCCATTGTGTCTCGCGTGGATCTACGTTCCGGCTGACTAAGGTTAAGCCTAAAGTTCGTAAGATGGGTTGCATGACAAGAGCTGAATGATTTGTTAAAACAATATATATTCGAACGACTGTTTGAATATCGAATACCTATTTTTAGAAACGACAAATTATTATAATCTTAAAACTTAGTAAAGAAGCGTAACAGGTTATTTTAATTTTTTTTTTTTTTTCGACATGACGGAATCTTTTTATTTAACCTAAAGAATTGTCTATCGTAATGGCCCAGTGGTTAACCTCGCCTCTCATGCACGAGGTCGTGGGTTAAAATCCGGGCAAGTACTAATGAGACTTTATTAATTCATGTTTATCTTGAACATTAGTGATATCGATAAAGGAAAAACATCGCCAAGAAACCGAAAATTCATGAGATTCGAGAAAACGCAATTTTTATGTATTTTTGAAAATTACCCAGAATTGGTCATCAAATATCTCTCAACTATTAAATTGCAAGGCTTTCGTTTATAATCCATTGGTTACATAATATTTTAACAAACCTTTCGATGTAACCAAATTTTCTAAAATGTTAAACAGTTTAAAGTTAAAGGAAAAAGTTTATTAACGATTTTTAAATATCATCCACTCCACGTACATGAACTTTGACACCAGAAGGCCAATTCTCGTATTTTTAAACGTTCAAAATCTAGTCGCAGTATCTTCTCGGCGACAAACAAATGTCAAAAACTTGTCAAAATGTATAAATATTAGAGGTATATTTTTACAGATTGAGGCTGAGATCAGACTGTGAACGTTCTCAAAATTACGAGAATTGCCCCTCAGTAATCTCAAAAATGTAGTACTTACTTATTAAGCGTAGAAGTTACGGCGAAGACATCTTCATTTAATCAGCAAGCTAACGAAGTGCACAACAATGATGTTATATTAAAGAGGTAGATATGGCACTAGCGCGCGCAAATTGTTGCAGACAAGATCAGACAATTGTTGTATTTCATTTAGTCCGCTAGCAGCAGCGAGCAACACACTACAGATAGCTATCTCTTTCTGTGTCATACGTTCCGTATATCTATCACAGTAAGTACTTTATAATAATAACGCAACAATAAAGAACGTCGCTCAGTATGAACGTAGCGTATCTTTCCTTTATAATATCATTGGTGCACAACATAAAAAAATATTTAGAGGTGCCGATGAAACAGTCGATAATGCGAGCAAAGGTCGAATTTGAAAATGTATGAAATATTGTGAAAATGTGATATTTTAGAAAATTTTGTTACATCAATAGGTTTTTTAAAGTATTAGGTACCTAATGAAATATTAATGAAGGGCATACAATTTGAGAGTCTAGGAAAAAGTGATATTTAGTGACGAATTTGAGGAAACTTTCAAATATACATAAAAATTTGGTTTTCGAATCCCATGAATTATTGCCTAGGCTTTATGGCTTATGGAAATGAGTCACACTACAACGTCCTGGAAGGAACACGTCACGTTACAAGTAACCTTGTATAGAGTTAAATAAGGCATTCTGTAGTATACGTTCTATGGATTTATTTATGTAGAAGTAACATTTATCCTGTCTTTTTTAACAATTTATTCGTGATAAGCTAATATTCTTTGTAAAAAGACCTTGAGTTTACCGAAAAATCATGAGGTATTAAAATTATAGCATGTTAAGAAATAACGAAATATCTTTACGATGACTAATCTTTAATAGTAGTTTAAATCATCTAAAGACAAGGACGGTTCAATCATAATGTAAGTATATAGATATAATATGAAACATAATTATTCCCCTGGGCAGCCTGCTGGCTGCCCAGGGGAATAATTATATTCATTATATTCAGGGATTAGCTTATTGATTTTCCACAGCTTTTTAGACTTTTTGAATATGAGTGACAATAATGGTGACAATCTTTGCCCATCATTCTGGGTGTGATCAAGCGGTGTTTTTAAAAGACTCTAACTGTTTTTTCTAACAGGATCTGTAAATTGTATCACCAGTACGCTGCAGCCTGCCAGCACTCCATTGCATGTATGTTTCAAGAAATTAAAATATCCTCTGCAGACTCATGAAACAAGACCTCCCTGATGTCTATTAGAATAGAATAACATAAATTAATAATTAGAGCATTCAGTAGGTAGGTACTAAAACTTAAAGAGATTGATCACGAGTTTGTTTTGTTGATTCACGAAAACACTGAAATAATTTAGTGTAGGTATAATATTTAACGTCGTGGCAGTCATCCTAGGTTTTTAATAAGGTGGTGGAACTTGGTCACTTATATTTTCATAAAATAGATACAAACTTTTTATTTTTTTTCGTTCCTCCCTCTATTCCTGCGTGTGGTGCTCCTCTTCCTGCGGCTGCTCTATCAACGTTGTTGGGGAAGTAAGAGGAATACAGCTTGTCGAGTTCTTGATAAGAAATAGTTATGAGGCTTAATTGGCATAAGATTTGCTAACATAGGGACAAATTATACCTACTTAGAATAGTATTTAACAATTTAATAAACTTTATAATATCGCATTTCTTTATTATATAACTAGCAACCCGGGTACTTCTCTTACATCTCTTTGAAAGAAAATGATCGGAAGGCAATATAAACAAAAATAGGTTATGTAAAACCATTAACTTGACCATTAGGTACACTGAAATCGATAAAAGAGTTTTCATCCCATCTATTCGAAAAGGCCGACTTGGTTCGCCTTTAAGTGCACCTAAAGGTGGTGTTTTCCATAAGAAACTTTTAGCGGGAAAGAATGAGTTTTTAATCCTCTTTATAAGTGCGCCGCAATTACGGTTCGCGTCAAATAAATTTGCCGCTCTGATATTGGGATTTCTAGCTAGGATTAGGCTGTATGCAGGTTTTGAATCGAAATAAGAAAGTTGGGTGGACGGCCAGCACTAAAAAGTGTCACGTCGCAGCACATATTTTAGTAATTTTTATCAAGATTAACGTGTTTTTTATGTAATTTACCTAAGTATGAAAAATGGTAAAAGTAAGAATGCAGACAGAATGATAATAATACGGACCCTAGTAAGGGGACGGCCCGCGGCGGTGACACAGAATCTACTCATGTGGCGGTGACACGGTGTGTTCCATATTTCAAATTTTAAAAAGACTATTAAATAGGTACTATTCATGTTATTATTATCAATAAATATTTTAGAAAAACTACTATTTATTACTTTCCTTATATTCGAAATGAAAAGTAGAGTGTTTAACATGGGTTAAAGTCATCAATTCACTCTCGGACTATAGCGCTCTTGGGCGTCTAAATACCTCGTTTGGGAATTGATTCCTTTCGGCCCTTGTATAACAATCTACTATTGTTCCGCTGATTGGCGGCGACATGACAGAATGTGTAGTTTTCTATGCCCGGGGCGCATGATCGTTCTCGTCGTCGATCGTCATGGGTGCGGAAATGGTGACAGTTTCTCTAAGATACTTAAAGAAAATCACCCAAATCAGGTTAAACTTATATTATAGCCTAATTTAAAGTAATTTTACCATAAAATATCATTAATATTTAGTGAAATATTTTTGCACATTGCGAAAATCTAATAAACGAGTAAAACGGAACGTTTGTACTTATTTTATGTTTATTTTTCAACAGAAAACAACAGATAGAAACTTTTCCCCGTCTGTGGTGGCAACGCTCTTAGGAAAGTAAGAAGAATGCAGCTTGGCTACCAACGCAAGATAAAACCATACGACTTTATAAGCCATAATATTTATTTTAATAAAATATAGGTATCTTAAAATGTCGCATTTGTTATTTCGATATTCCTACCATATACTTAAAGCATATATACGCTTACAAATATTTTCTTATTGCTATGAAAAGACTGGACTCTTATATTCGTAAAGATACTTTTCAGTCCATCGTGGATTGAAAAGTATTTTGTTTCATGTAGCCAGCTTGAATGCTTGAATTAAATTCAGTGTTATCGGATCAACCTTACTGCTTACCTATAACAATTCGGTCAAACAACATGTCCAAAGATAGACCTGTTCATTAAATTAAAGATTAGCACACCAACGAGAAAAAGTTTATCGTAATTGAGTCTTTACACTCAACGTGTGTCGAAACTACTAGTAGCGATCAAATATTTACCATAAGCACCTTGCAGCACTGAAACATAACGACTGATTAACTTTGTTTGATGAAACTTGAGTGTGAAATCAGTCTGAGCGAAATAACCAGTTTCATGCGACCTATTTGATCTTGAAATAAGTTTGTGACGATCCACTTGAACATAGTTCAGACTATTCTCAGTTCAAGTAAATGCAGCTTTTTTTTTGCGGTTACGACTTTGGTCCCATTAAGAAGATTGTTCAGTTTGGTTCAATGGTCTGTATCACACCCTTAATTTTGACCACACATTTCTGATACATGCTGTGTAAAGGCACCAGCTCAAACTCGAAGCATTTATTTCAATTAAACCATTTACAGGCACTTTTGAATAGTGGGTTAGTCAAAAAGACGTAGCTAGTTGCCTATTTCTGGAAATAGGCAACTAGCTACGTCTTTTTCAAAGCCCTGGAGCTTTCTATAGAGAAGAACGCGCAAGAAACTCAATGGAAACTCTTTTAAATGACAAAATATTGGGCACAACATCTGGGGTACTTATTTTCTTATTCTTCCCTTGATGCTAGCTTTCGAATAAAATATACTCCGTGCAACAAATTTTAAAGAACAAAGGACATCTTGATACCAAAGGTAGTCCTTTGGTATCAAGATGTCCTTTGTTCTTTTGTTCTTTGTCCTTTGTTATTTTAATATTATGACATAGTTGTCATAATATTAAAATAAGATCCTCATTGACTGATCCGTTCTCATTTAACTATTAAACCTCTACGTGGATATTTAAAGTTTTTCTTGTTGTAAATAATACCACGAATATTAGGTACAGTCGACCGTACCTCGGTGAAAACACTTTGACTTTGTTGTTTGAGTTTCAATAAAATAAGAAAGCTTTTACTAGTTTTGTTTCCACTGACGTTTGGCCCTACTATACCACAGATTGATTAAATTGCTTATTAATAATAAGCAATTTAATCAATCTGTGCTGTGCTTGTTTTGAAAGAAACATAATAACTTATTATGTTTCTTTCAAAACACAACTGAAAGAAACATAATAAGTTATTATGTTTCTTTCAAAACACATCGCTGTTGAAGAAGCAGTCTTAGATTTTTATCTTTGACTTTTTACTACGGAAAGTGTAAAATGAAAATGAAAATCTATGCCTGCAGCGAAGTCTTTAAAACTCACCAGCACATTGCCCCAATGCTGTGTGATTTTCATAAAATAATATTTGTTTTGCTTTAATGCAAAACAGTTCCATTCATATTTTATTTTTTTAACAGTACATAAGTTTACTTACCTACTTATGTTTTTTCAGACTCAGTCATTTGATGTTTCTGTCGTGTATGCAGCAGTTAGTCCCAATGTGGTGGCTACATTATTAGGGAAATAAGAAGTTTGTAATCTATTTAAGTTTTAATGAATGAGGTTGCCTTTATAAGATTGCTCTTAGCGATAAGACCGCCCTTTGTGTCATACTTTGTGAAATGTCTACATTTATATCTGTATTTTGTATGATGTACATAATAAAGAGTATTCTGTTCTATTCTATGATTTTTTAAGAGCGTTTACGACGTACGGAATTTCATACAAACTTTCAAGCCCTTGTTTTTCGAAATTAATGAACCCATTTTAATGAAACCTCATACGCTTATGCAGAATACTAAGGTCTAAAAATTTACTTAAGAACATTTTGTAAAAATAGTGTTACAGCCAAATTAGACCGATTTTAAATTTTCCATAAAAACAGAGATTTCCAGTTATCTTTTTAAATAAAATATTTCGAAAATGCCCTTTAATAACTTTTTTGACCTTTGTATGTAAAATCTTCTTGTTTTTCCTTTTCAACAGGCAATAGTGCCTATCAGCCTTCCTCGAGTGTAAAAGCAACGTTATTGGGAAAGTAAAAAGAATGCGGCTTGTCTACGTATGGATAAGAAAAAAGACTTATTTGGTATATGTACATTCAACTGCAAAATTGCATGGATACCCTAGTGTCTATTTTCCTATGAACGTTTGAGTTCAAGTTTTCGAAAATAAACTACCGAAAATGGTGGAACGATTTAATCAGACATTGGAGAGGTAGGTACTGTAGAGGTCTGCACTGGACCTCTACAGTTCCTTGATTATAATTAAAAGACCGTAGACTTGGAACTATTGTATTGTTAAAAAGAACCTCACAGCTTTACAGAAAATATATGAATTGACGTCTTATAACGAAAACACTATCTTAAGATATCAGACATATATTTGTTTCAATCTTCGAATGGAATAACCATACAATTATAACCAGCCTGTCATACTAAACGTAGTGCTACACATAAAGCCTCTACATCAGCTACGCCCACCCTTGAATAAAAGTATTGGCATAGCTTCATCATCAAACAAGACTTTTATTCATACCATTCGAACATTCAAACTCTTCCTGCCTATCCCTATACAGAAAAATTACCTAACGTTGGAAATAGACAAGGTGAGACCATCTCCTGCAAGAGAAAGGTTAAAGTCAGGACGAACGAACCGCATATCTGACTCTTCGACAAGTGTCAGGTAAATTTACAATTTATAAGTGCCAATGTGCACTAAGACAACAACGGAAAAGGTGCGACTAGGCCTCCTAGGAAAACAATTGATGTGAAAGTTCACATCGGCCTAGATGAGGCTTAAAAAAAAATTAAATGATCTTAACATCAAACTCTTTTACCCCATCGGACGGTATGAGCCAGAGGGAGGGAAAAGTTTAAGAGGCCAGGGTTCATATAAAAAGTCTAACACATGCCCATACTCCAGAGGGAAAATTCAAGATTCACTCCATCATCATCTAATAATAACTCAATGAAACATCAACAACAATACTGTGGGTGCTCAAACATAAGCTGAACCAATTGTGTCAACTCAACACACTTTGCAAAGGCTATGCCCCGTTAGCAAAGTTGGTTTTTCACTTAAGCTGAGTGTCTGTCACCCCCCCTGTAGGAGTGACCACAGTTTTCTAAACCATTATCCTCCCATAACTCGCATCATAATTATCTGGAGCATGTTCATTCTATCCCGGCCTATTCGAATTTGGAAAACATTGACGACGACGATATATTCACTCCCTCAGGCTTCTTGGAGTTGAGAGGTAATGCACCTCACACTCCCGGCCGCTTAGAGGTGGAGGCATTGCACCTCACAGACCTCTGAGAGCTGTGAGGTATGGTACCTCACACTCCCGGCCGCGTCCGATATTCTCTTCCCAGCATATGAAACATACCTACACAAGAAAACATATTAATAAAATGTAACATACTAATAATTAAAATAATGTTATAATAATGTTTACATCTAACTGACATATTATTATTTACAATGACATGACAAGTGTCAACAAAAAAAAGTCAAAGTCTATGTAATATCAAGAAAAGTTTTTTCACACCACCTGCTCGAAAATGTCAAATTATATGTCAAGCAACCTTAACCTAAAGTGAGCCATTAGTGGCCGGGGGCACAGCCGGTCAATAATGTTGTACTGGATTTCATTATGACCCGCTGGTCAATAATGTGATTTGAATTTGGAATCTCACATGCTCAGCTAAATTGGCAGTATAGTACTAACAAACACGTCAAACACCCTTTGGTGCCAGAAAGAGGAAAGCTATTCTCGAAACCCTTACTACGCGTGGATGATATTCTCGATTTCCTACAAAATCATAATGACTGCTTCTTCATATCGTTGCCATGTTTTCGAAGACATAATATTGTAAGAATAATTAGATAACTACGAACTATTTTTTAAAAGGAATGGAATAACATTAAAACTGGCATTAATAATAACAAATACCGTACCGCGCCGTAAAACCGTAATAGTAATTGGCTGTAACATTAGTTAATTTATTTTAAGTAAATTGTGCTAAGATTGCTGTAGATTTTGTGAATAAATAAATAAATAATAAAACCTATCTATACTACAGTCGATTTATCACATTTTATCAAAAATACTCTATTTTCACGAGCGTCTCCAATGACGTTCTAAATTCAAAATGCATACAGCCAATCATCCAAAACCATTCTACCAGCCCTGTATAAAGCTTAGTTTACACAAACGCCACTTCCATGAGAGTGATATCAATATACACACACGACAAAACCGTAGAAGAGACTTTTTTTTTTAATCGAATTGTTCGTGTCTTGGCTACTTTTTGGTAGACGCAATAAAAGCGCGAATTTTCGTACTATGGCTATTATTTTCTCACAGTAGGTGTAAAAAGTAGAGTATCCTCCTCTGGGCTAAAGGTGTCTTTGCCTTGGGCTAGCTTGAATCTCTCGCTTCATTCAGGATTCTTGTATTAACTCCCTCGCTTCGCTCGTGAGTTAAACTCGTAACTCCCTCGCTGCGCTCGGGAGTTAAATCCCGAATCCTTCATTGCGCTCGAGATTCAATATGACGCCCGTGACATAAGACACAACTTTAGCCCCTCGGTGCATAATCTACTATTAATCAATTTAAAAATGTTTTTATCTTTAAACTTCCATTTAATAAATTTATGCTCTAAAAATGAAAACTTCGTTATAAAATGATAATTGTTTTTAGCCGACTGCGTCAGTAGAAGGGTTATGTTTTTAGAAGATGTTTTTATAAATTTACAAATAGTTGAATAACATTTTGGAATAGAGTTTTTAGTTCTAGCTTTTTTGATAAAAGGGATTCTTTTCTTAATGCGTACTTTTCTTGCAAATGGGATTCTTTTCTTAATTCGTGCTTTTCTTATATCGATTGTTGCACATTGTGAAATACTATTAATATTATTAATGACAAAATCACTAATATTGAAGACTGCAACTCCATCTGTAGAAAAATTAAATGAGTCTAAAAGTTGCCCAGAATTGTCTTTCACCTCTATGTCTTCATCTCCGACTGCATCCAACTTTAAATCACTAACCCCATTTCATTATCCACCTTACTATTGTCAACTGACAAAACGATGTTTTGTGCATTGTCCTTTGTAGTCGAAAAATCGAAATGGTCATCCTCCTTTATTTTGGAATTATTAAACGAAAAATTATTTTCAGTAAATTGATCAATAGCGATGTTATTTGTATTGATTTGTACATCGTGATCATGATGCTCTTCCTGCGGCTCTGAAACATAACTAGATATATCAATAACTGGAATGGACTGACCCGATTCGTTAATTTCTTCCTCGTGTTCATTCTCGAACACTTCCATCAGCTCCTTCTCATCCTCTGCATGGCTGCTCTCTTGGCTGCTGCACTCGTCATCATCTTCTTCATCTCCATCAACTTCCACGCTGCTTTCTAGGCAGCTTTGCTCATCTTGTAGTGGGTTATCTTCTTTTCCACTAAATAATAAAGAAGCATCATCATCTACATTTATAAAATCATCTTGTCCGCATTCTTCAGACGGACCTTTTAAAATCTCCTCTTTCTGCGTCTTATAAAATGCTCTGTGACATCTGCACGGAAGCTCCTCTCGAAAGACATCGCACATATCATCGAAAGTAATACCTTCGTGGTACTTAAAATTATATAATGCCAGTGCAGCGCCCTGAAGGTAAATTCTCATTATCAGTGCCCAATCACTCTCACGCCATTTATTGTAGCCGGCAACTACCTTGTATTGACTAATAAATTCCTCTAGGCAACAGTTGAAGCCCGTGAAAAATTGAGCCATCTCTCACTCTCTTTACAAAAGAAACAAATTCAACCACTTAGCTTTGATTCCTCTGGCGACGATTCTGCGCCTGTTTTATACTCACTGCACTCACTGCTTTGCTTTTATTTACTCCTTGGCGTTGCGAGAGGTCTCGCTTTTTATATATTACTAGCTTATGCCCGCGACTTCGTCCGCGTGAAATTCGTACTTTCCTCTTATTATTTCGAAAATGTATGTTTATGATTTTTATCATGTACGGTATTTAGATATAAATAAATGAAATATTGCCAAGTTTCTAATTTATTAACCAAATGCATAAGATTTTTCATATAAACTGTATCCCCTCTTTCTATCCCCATAGGGAGAGGAATTTCGAAACATAATCTAGATTATTTATACCAATTTTCCAGTTAATCAAGCCTCGTAGTAAAATTCTGCCCTGTGAAATTAACTACCCCTTTTCACCCCATTAGCGGTAGATTTTCGAAAAACCCTGAACCACTTTATTATTTATTTTGGTCTTAGATAGGTACTGAGTTTCGAGTTAATTGGACCGCGCATTAAAATTTTTCCATACTAAATTTGACACCCCCAGTCTCCCCTTTGGGTTAGTTTAGAATTCCAAAAAAAATCGAACGTTATAATTATTTGTGCCAAGTTTCAAGTCCAAATTTATTTGTACCGTTTTTTTTTGAGTTTATCAAGGCACTCATTAAAATTCCCTTATAAATCGAATTACCACTTTTTGTCTCGTCAGGGGTCAATAATTTTCGAAAACCCCATACACTTACTGTTGTTTCTTCATCTGCCTAGCCTTTTCCCAACTATGTTGAGGTCGGCTTCCAGTCCAACGGGATGCAGCTGAGTACCAGTATTTTACATGGAGCGACTGCCTATGTGACCTCCACAACCCAAATACGATACCCCTTGATAAGACTGGTTGTCAAACTTTCGGGCTTCTGACCACCCCTAGCGACTGTCAAAGATCCACGAATGACAGCCGGGACCAACGGCTTAGCGTGCTTTCCGAGGCACGGAGAGGTCACGGTATGTAAAGATGGACACCCATCCACGGACCAACCGCGGCAAGCGTAGCCTGCGTAACCTGATCGATCGATCTGTGCGGCTGTAATTATTGATTATTTTCTGTCAAAAGTATTAATACTGAGTTTCGAGTAAATTGGACCGCGCGTTAAAATTCTTCCACACAAACTTTGACACCCCAACACAAGGGGTGTTGGGGTATTTTGATAAACGAATAATGATAAACTTTATTACTTGCTTAGGCAAGTATTCTTGCCAAGTTTATTAACCAAATGAATAAGATTTTTCTTATAAACTGTATCCCCGTTTTTCACCCCCACAGGGTTGGAATTTCGTAAAATTGTTTCGAATGTGTTCATTACTCGACTCAAAGATTGTTTATACCAATTTTCGAGTTAATCAAGCCACGCAGTAGTCTTCCCCTATAAAATTAACTTTTCTCCCCGTCAGGGGTAAATTTTCGAAAAACGATGATACACGTTATTCTTTATTTTTGGTCTTAAGTATAAATACTGAGTTTCGAGTGAATCGGCCTACGCGTTAAAATTCTTCCATATAAACTTTGACACCTCCCAATCCCCCTTCAGGGGGTAGTTTAGAAAAAAAGCCAAACTTCATAATTTATTTAGATAAGTGTTCATGCCAAGTTTCATGGTTATTAACTCAAGGAATAAGATTTTTCATACAAACAAAATCCCCTGTTTTCACCCCTTAAAGGTTAAATTCCCAAAAACCCCTTCTTAGTGGATATCTACTCTTCACAAAGAACACACCCTCCAAAATTAATTTCTCTACCCAGCGAGCGGTACCGACCAGCGTTTTAGGCTGTGCGTTGATATATCAGTCAGTCAGGACAAAATTTCCTCCCCCTTTTCACCCCTTAATGGATGAAATTCTAACAACACCATTGTGTTAGCTTCCAATCATAAGCCTAGATAATAAATTTAGTGATTTTTACGTCGAAAATTAATGATTTTCTATACACAACTTCATCCCCCTTTTTAACCCTTCGGGGGTGGAATTATCAAAAATGCTGAGATACGTATAAATTAATTTTCAATTGTCAGCCTAAATACAAAATTAGAAGATCCTAACTTCAAAACTGGCGGACTTTCATAAAAACTTCCATCCCCTATTTTAACCCTTTAGGGGTTGAATTCCCAAAAATCATTTCTTAGTGGATACTTACTCTTCACAAAGAACACACTTTCTAAGTTTCAAGTCTCTAGGTCCAGCGGTTTAGGCTGTGCGTTGATATATCAGTCAGTCAGTCAATCAGTCAGTCAGGACTTTGAATTTTATATATATAGATGTGCGCAACTTTAGCGCTTTACTTTATATTCGCTGAAAAAAAAAAGACGCGGGGTGCGTACTTCAAATAAGCGCTTATTCGCTTAGGAGTTCGGGGGCTTCGGCACTCCACCAAATGTAGAGGTCTGCACTGGACCTCTACAGTTCCTTGATTATAATTAAAAGACCGTAGACTTGGAACTATTGTATTGTTAAAAAGAACCTCACAGCTTTACAGAAAATATATGAATTGACGTCTTATAACGAAAACACTATCTTAAGATATCAGACATATATTTGTTTCAATCTTCGAATGGAATAACCATACAATTATAACCAGCCTGTCATACTAAACGTAGTGCTACACATAAAGCCTCTACAGTACCTAGCCAAAGCTGTATAAAATCGGCAACGCACATACAACCGTTTTTGTTGTCATATTGTAGCGCTGTTCACGAAAGTACATCGGTGACACCAACTTTCGCAAACTTTGGAAGAGAATTTCGGCTGCCTGCAGACCTGATCATCGGAATACCACCTGATGCCCCACGCAGTATAACCGATTATGCGAATGACTTGCGGAACAAAATGAATGACATTTATGAGCACGTCAGACAATCGGGTCAGCAAATGTCTGAAAAGATGAAATCCTGAGGGGGCAGTGTTGCGCGCAACAATTAATGCCTGGCACATGGTGACATTAGTCACCATAAGCGCCATCTAGTATCGAGTAGCAGAACTAGTAGAGTCAAGATCCTTCTAGAAATTTCGATGCTAGAACTTTCTCGAACTCTCGAGAACTATCGACATCTGGTCAGTCGGGGCCGGTATGTACTCGAACATTCTAGGTGTTTCTACAATGGAACGTTCTAGAAATATCTGCGGCACTATATAAAGCCGGGATGTGCCACGACCGACACAGTTTGGATAAAGCGATACAAGCGAACACATCGAAGCGATCTTCAAGTGCTACCTAGAGCGATCAGTAGTGCAATTGTGTTTTATAATTAGTGTGTTTGAATTGTTATTAGTGCTGTTGATTATAGTGTTATTTTTTTGGTTATTAATTCGGCAGTTTTTACCTTCACGAACCCGAAGCTCGTAACATTAATATAATAAAATAAGAACAAAATTTATCTCGATTTATTTAATAGTATTAATTTTTAAAGCGCGGCAAAGTGTATATTTCAGCAATGGTGCTCATCAATCTCTCAATCATAATCAATTTTAAGTTGGTCCTACCAAACAAGACTATAACTATAAATATAAACGATTTGTCATCAGTCAAACAACGTAGGTACGATTTACGTAGGTACCTAGGTACCTACTGAAAATTTCTCAAATAAATGTATTTCATGAACCTGTAATGTAAAAAAATATTGAAATACTTACCTAATCAAAAACCTTATGACAGGTACAAAAGACAGGAAACAACGTGCCAAACCTGTCACTGAACTTAAGTATCTACAGCTGTAGACTCTGTTGAAGACGTGCATATAAGCTAGTAGGCTGTTACACAATGGATTAATTGCAGCTGCCAACATGACCTGACAAACTGTGTGGTTGACAGTTTAGCCCTTGCGGCAGCCTAACTTCTAGTATACACCATAACTCAGCAACTTGTGCACTATGTTGTTGTCATTTATCTCCATAACAAATAAATCATACGGCAATATATACACACAGTTGACCAAAACCAAAACGGTGAATGACAAATCAGTGTGCCAACATTTGATTGTTGTTTGGAAATATTACAGGTTTCATCATTTGAAATTTCAGTTTTTAGAAATATATAAAGACATTTAAATGTACTCACGATAGCCATGAAATAGCGAACAATATAAAAATCTACATAATTTATAATTACGACCTGCATCCTAATTGCGTAACACACGATCAATCACAATCTGAATCATTTCGAAGGATATTGCTAGTCCATTACGTCATATTTAAATATCTATTCGAAAGTTTTTCTGCTCAACAACGTAAATAATTTCATTGCGTTATGTCTTTAGTTGAACTGTCAAAATGAAAGCAGTTGCTACTGTTAGTGTGTTATGCAATTACCAGTGTGCAGCACTTTTGAAATAAATAAAAATATTATTTATTATTTTTTCTATCTTAAGCTTCTTATAAGCACAGACAATTTTAAGGGCAACAACGTGAAACAGATAAGTAATGATCATACTTCTATAAACAGACGTTTTAAGAGAACTACTTAAAGGTTACAAGATTGGTATCTCGCAAGCAACATAGTTTGAATAATCGCTGATCTTATTAGCATCAAATTAGACAGCTCAACTTATTCCTGTACATTGAAATCATAATTATATGCTTATTTATTTTATTAAAGCATTACTGAAATGCACACGAAGAGGTAATTTTACTAAGTGATGGAAAGCCAAAGCATGGATGCAACATAAGTTTCTGTATAATACAAAGTTTGATTAAATGTTGAAATAAGATTCTACGGGAAATCAAGCTATTAGAAGAGCTTAATATTGAAGACACCTTTCCATACATAGTTATAAATTCAATATAAGATGAGATTACCACCTTAGGAGTTGTCTATTACCTACTCTCTGCTAATATCTTCCTAATTAGATCTAGTCCAGTATCTACCTTCTCCTGTTCCATACCAGTTCTTAATTTTCTGGACCAAAGTTCAAACGTAATTCCGATCACGGTATCAATTTACAGAACGAAATGAAGTAAATGCAAAAAAAAATCATAGTTAGACCTAAGCAAGGTCAAGTAAGTTTAAAAATCCACAATATACCTACATTAAATAACTACATGCCATATTAAATCAAGAGCGAATAAAAATAATATTAAATGTTCATCCATAAAACAGTAGGTCCATATAACGTAAATTTATCTGAAAACTCGGTATTCAGAGCCATCTATGCAAAGTCGTAAGCACTTGCTACTAAGTGAGGATCATGTTTGTGAATATGCAGCCTCTACAAAATCGATGCACAAAGAGAATGTATACTGTAGAGTGACCAATACCAACGGAATACGTAAGTATACCTCTAGATGGTAGCAAATGAAGCTTTGTAGTGAATCCTTCTCATCCCCAATATGTATAATAAGTTTGATAAATATGCATTGAAACTAACGAGTACTGGACCTGGACTAACCGATTAAAGTTTCAGTTTTAACGGAAGTCGGAAATGTTAAATACTGTTTGTTGCTGTAAGCTTCACTGTCTAACAGCTGGGCAAAAGCTCACGACTTTCAAGCGTTTAGACTTTGTGAATTCCGACAAGGACTTCCCGTTTGTCTAATTCCTAAGAGATTGGGAACGACAAATTATTTAATAAAGCATTTTTGTGACGAGAAGAATGCGCCAAGACATCACAAAAGCCGTAATTCGATGTTGGTTATTCAATCACATACGCATACGCATTCAGTCTCAATTTTTATAACAACACCAGTAACATAATGACCAATCTCAATACCAGAATAATAACCATAATGACACCTATCAGCCGGAATATATAAGATAAGAAAAGATGCAGACAGCATAATTATCGTGCACAATAATTGATACCCTTTACAATAAGAGTCGTGTGTGCAATAGGTACTAGCGTGTAATCCAATCATAGGACGTATTCACGATGGGCCGGTTACCTTTGGTCCGACGTCCCATCTGTCACCTTACATAACTAATGAAATCTTAGCTCGACAAAGCGAAGCACGGTTTCATCATCATTATGTGACACATACACACATCATAAATCAATTGTTGGACATCACGCTAAACAATGACACCTGAACTTTACTGGGTTGGTTATGTAATTACCTAATTGATTCAGATTCAGATTCAGATTTATTTATTTGCCATCAATGTAGGTACAAGTTTAAGATGATACAAATAGCTGAAGGTTACCGCTACATTCTACCTTACGGCATGCAAATTCGTAGAAACTAATATATTACATACAATATTATTATAAATTAACAACTAACATGTCATTCTAATTAACACAAACAGTCATAAAAAGAAGGAAATAATAATAAAGTAATAGTAATCAACACATAGTCAATTGCACATAAATGAATCTTGTCAATAAAATGAATTTCATTGGAATTATAATTAAGTGAAATATTATTTTACAAACATAATGTCATTTACAAATTTTATTGTCAAATTTTTTTATAATTTAAAAAGTCATTGATACAATAATAAAATTTATCCAATAATAATGCAGTAAACTTTTTTTTTTTTTTGCGGATGGGAAATCATCAAATGACTCCTCCCGCTCTGGGTGGAGCGGAAGGGAGTGTCAGACTCTTACTGACTAAAACCCACCCGTGTTCCTTCCTTAGCCCTTTATGTTCCGGGCCAGCGGTAACCCTTTCGGACAATCCCGCTGACCCCGGCAGGCTTCGGCCCTAAGGGGCCCCTACCTTGAGGCTGACATCTCTTTGAGGCGCGCCTGGAACACGTACGCGCCGTCCGGCACGGGCAGACCAAATAAGCTAAGGGATGCAGTAAGCTTAGACTTAAATGTTCGTATAGGGTGTTCTTTGAAACTGTGCGGAATTTCATTGTATATGGATGGATAGGTCCCATCGACATAATATTTTTCCTTAGTAGTGCTGTTCTGTAATTGCCTGTATGTAATAAGTTTTTATATTGTAGTCTCATTGGACCTGACCGCATTCTAATATCGGCTAGTGATGGAAATAAATCTAAATTAGTTTTAACAAAAATTGCGACCTCTAAAATGTACAGTGATGGGAAGGTCAGTACTTTCAGCGACTTAAACACAGGTACACAGCTGTCTGTAGTTTTCAGATTGAACATAGATCTTATGCAACGTTTTTGGGCTCTAAAAATCTGCTCCCTCTCACTGCAATTGCCCCAGAATATTACTCCGAATCTTAAAATTGGCGCCACTAGACCGTGATAAGCTACTACGAGTATATTATTGCTTACTTTATGCGATAGATTATGCAGCACATAGGCTGACTTGCTAAGTTTACAACAAACGTCTTCAGCATGAGTGATTTTATTTTAGTTCAATTTTAGTTTATGTTTTCCTATTATACGATAATCACTATGTATCTCTCTCTGAAAATGTCGCAATTCGAACCCCAAAGATACAGGCAAATGCCTGGTTTGGGGGTTACCGTCCAATCTGTTCTTGTACGACCTGATTAATTTTAATAAATTTTAATATTGTGACCCAGAATAGGTACACTCACGAGTAAAAATTTTTAATTAGTATTCCAAAATATTTCTCGGAAGTTTTTGAAATTCTGCACCGTTTAAGAAACTTCAGTTTTCATTTGCGATGTGCTAATGAATTAATGAGCCATATTATGTATCGCACCTTCTTCCTTTTTAGGGTTCCGTTGCCAAATGGCAAAAAACGGAACCCTTATAGATTCGTCATGTCTGTCTGTCTGTCTGTCTGTCTGTCCGTCTGTCTGTCTGTCCGTCCGTATGTCACAGCCACTTTTCTCCGAAACTATAAGAACTATACTGTTGAAACTTGTTAAGTAGATGTATTCTGTGAACCGCATTAAGATTTTCACACAAAAATAGAAAAAAAAACAATAAGTTTTGGGGTTTCCCATACTTAGAACGGAAACTAAAAAAATTTTTTTTCGTCAAACCCATACGTGTGAGGTATCTATGGATAGGTCTTCAAAAGTGATATTGAGGTTTCTAATATCATTTTTTTCTAAACTGAATAGTTTGCGCGAGAGACACTTCCAAAGTGGTAAAATGTGTGTCCCCCCCCCTGTAACTTCTAAAATAAGAGAATGATAAAACTAAAAAAAATATATGGTGTACATTACCATGTAAACTATCACCGAAAATTGGTTTGAACAAGATCCAGTAAGTACTTTTTTTTTAATACGTCATAAATCGTAAACCACAATTTACCATTAATTCAATCAACTCAAAAATAAAAAAACATTTAATTTCATAAATATATACTCTTGCCCGGTTTTTTTATGTAATGCCGGTGTCAATTCAACTTCTTGATGATTTGCAATGCCTATAGGGCAACGCAAAATTTTAACCGCGGTTTCATACAAAATTTTTTTCACGCTCCTACGAATATATAGTGATTTAATTCTGTACTTTACGTACATCTTTATTATTTCTACACAACGGAAACTTGTGTGTTTAGAGCACAAGTAGCCTGCGAATAGCCCAATGTAAATTAAGTTTCATATCTACACAACGGTAAATAATTTATAATAAAAATAAACTATTCGGTAGTTCGGAAGATGGGTGGACGACATTGTTGCCATTGCGGGCAAAATCTGGATGACGCTGGCACAGGAGCGTGGGCATTGGCACAAGAAAAGAGACGCCTATCCTCGACTGTGGGTGAAGTCGGGTTGTGGACGATGATGATGATTCGGTTGTTATCCCGCACAACACTTTCCGGGAAGTTATTTGTTTAGATCAATAATTATTTGTTATGAAAGAAAGAAAATAAATAAGATAATTTTATTTATGGGGACCACATGAACTAAAGCGCGGTTACTGTCGGCCTGCACAGAAAAAAAGAGAACCGCGATGACACAACGCTGGTAATTTATTGCAAAATTATCTATTTACAAAATATCTATTGTTTGGACTAAACAATTAAAACACTATGCTTTAGTATGTTGCTTGTAGAATAATCTGACAAAAAATCAGTATGTATATTAGTATGGTTTTTATTGTGAAAATAAAGTTTTTAGAGGTATCTTCATGAATTTTTGCAATATCAAATTAGTTGTATTATGTTTTCAACATACATACCTAGCATATATCCTGAAGAATATCATATATTTTTCTGATTTTGTTTACTGTAGTCGATCATAAACTTTTAGGCATTATAAAACTTGCGTGTAGGTCCTGTAATCCCCTTAAGCCAGTGTTGTGCTACTCAAAACACTCTAAAAACTGCATTAATATCTTCATATTATGTAGCTATAATATAGGAAGTAATTTAAGGAAGCTGATACATGAAGGTAGAATGGCATTTACACAGAGCGTGACCTCCCAAATGTATGTAGTATCAAAATGCGGTAAACATCAATAGATAAACAAAGTGGTACATAGTGATGTTTCAGACAAATTAAAATATCGAAATATTGATGTCTATTTTTTATAGGACCTTCTTTAATTGTTGTAATATTATTAACATTAGTTTCTAATTTTATTTCTGCATTATCTAAACACGGGTCCAGAAATAAATTCCAGGCATAATTTTGATTTAAATAGCAGATTATTTATAAATAAAAACTAAATGAATACACGTTCTTTATCAGGGGGCAAACAAACTTTTAATTATCCGTTTACAACCTGTTCTAATAAAATTTAGTTTATAGTATTTGAAATAGATACATAATGTAGTACCTATATATATACATACATAAAGTCACGCCTTCTTCCCATGACGATAGGCAGAAATTACAGAACGTCACCCGCTACGATCCTTTCATACTCCTTTTACCTATACTGTAGAGTATATATTTAATGAATATGGAAACACTATCTCATATAAACAACACACGGTAGCTGTCACTAATGTCAACTGTCAGTCACCATGAATGGCGGGAAAACGCCGAAAGAGAAACAATCCCTGCACTAGAAGTCTTTATGTGATGGTGAGGCAGTGTACTAGTGTATTGATATAATCAGATAAAATACGGGATCTACAGGATTCTACATTTAGCTACACCTAATGGCCTATATTATGGCTTTAAATATGTTCAAATTGATCATTTACTGAACTCATATAGTGATGTGCTAAGTAGGTTGTCATTCAAAGGTACTATCTGTTACAGTCATAGTTAAGTGTATGATGAAAAAACCTTTTTAGAGTTTCGAAATATATTAAAAATAATTACGATCAATAATTTTATGTTCAAAAAGCTACTGGGCCATTAAAATATAATGGCCCTACAGCTTTTTGAACAACTTCAAGATTCAACTTTTTGAATAACTTCAAGATTTATTCACAAGACACAACTACGCTAGATAGGTACCTATATATAATAAGTCGGACGACCCACCGATCGTCGTTGACCCTTTTAAAGATGGCATTTGTGTTTTAAATGTGAGTATAAATATTCTATCAAAAGGTTTTTTAATAATCTTTACGTTTTTATCGTAGATTCATAATTATAGCTCACACTAACCGACCTTGCGCATTTTTTCAAGCCAGTCTCGTTCTCAGAGCATAGAAGATAAGCAACGTTCAAAATGTTTCGAATAATCACCGCGTGCGCACTGGTCTCACTGGCAGCTGCTGCTGTCATCCCTGATGATGCTCAAGCTAAAATTATCAGCTACTATAACGAAAATGACGGCTCAGGCAACTACGACTTCGGGTAAGTCAATTTAAGTTGAATGTCAATAACTTAACTTCTAGAACATCTTATGAATAAAATGAAGTGTATGTGTTGAAGAGTTTTTTTAAATGCCAAATAACACAAAATTCTTTTGATAAAGAAGTTTCTTATTTTGGTCCAAATTTAATTGATAAACAAGCTAAATAAATATTCTCCAAAAGTTCAGCTTAAGTTTTCAATATATCGTGTTTTAGGTAATAGGTAAGACGGGCTGGTGTCCGCAACTCCACGTTAATTATGCGCGTACTTTGTGTACACGTCTTTGATTAGCATTAACAAACAAACATTTGCATATATTAAGTGAACACCATGTAATTTGACATAGTGTATGCTTTTGTAACTGTGTGTTATATTGCAGCTTTGAGACGTCCAATGGCATAATACGAAAAGAAACCGGACGCTTGATCAATCCTGGGGCAGAAAACCAATATGTAGAAGTCCAAGGCACGTTCTACTACACAGACACTGATGGACAACAAGTTAAAGTAGATTACCGTGCTGACGAAAATGGTTATCAAGTCCTAGACCAACCAGTAAGTTTATTTTAATTGTTGTTTGTTTTTAATTGTTGTTGTTGTTTATTTGTTTATTAATTACGTGACTGTTGCATTACTTAAGGTAGGTACGTGGGGTAAACATAAACCAAACCCAGCCACAATAAACCAAAACAAATATTATGTATTAATATCCAAAGCTTTGATTTCATGAAAATTTAACATTTTCATTTTGACATTAACGTGTCAAAAAACGATCTGCATTTGGACAGCCGTTATTATGTGACCATTCACCGCTTTCATAAAAAACCAAAGCATAAGGGCTGATTTTTACAACGCCAGATGTATTATGTTTATGCGAGGAATAATTCTGATTATTTTCGATACCATGACGTTAATTTTATTCCAAGAAAAAAAAACCCGGGCAAGTGCGTGTTGAGCCACGCACAGTGTAGGGTTCCGTTGTAGTCCGTTATCACAATAAGTACGATTCTGTTGTTCTTTATTCTGAATATAAGTAATGGTAAAGATATTAGGAGTTAATGGTTATAATAATTAAAATCGACTTTAAATTAGAATTATCATTTATAAGACGTGCGGGGATGTCGATCACTCAAATATACTATAATGAAAACGTAACCCGTTTGTACAGCGCCATCTAGGGGCAGTATTGTGAAACTTATGATAATTTATTATGTTTTTTTTTTGTTTTTTTGGTTTCATATTTTGTTTTTCAATGCAAGTCTGTACCCGTTATAAACAATTAACTATTTCATCTTAGTCACTTTAAAGGATTAATGTTAAGGATTTTGTATTTGGTACAAAATTATCTATTACCCAAGTTCAACGACTATTACTGCTAAACTAATAAAGTTATCTTTACCGTTATGATTTTTCTTTAAAGTTCATAAAATGCACTATCATATTGAATTTTTCCAGATTTTTCAAGCCAGCAGCTTAGCTTTTAGAGGCGGGGGGGACGCCGTACTAGAACAAAAATGTTCAATTTAAAGTTTAATATTTCGTAAATGGAGCATTAAATCGAAAAATAATTTTAGCAACCCCCAAGTCATTTTAGAAGACCTATTCAATGATACCCAACACGATGGGGTAGACGACGAAAAAAATATTCATCCCCACTTCACAATATTTTCCAACATTTTATTTTACCACTTTGTCGGCGTAATTGATATACGCACTCCTACAAAATTACAGCTTTCTGGTACTAACGGTCTTTTAGCAAAACCTCGGACAGACAGACGGACATGACGAAAATATAAGGGTTCCTTGTCAGAACTACGGAACTCTAAATAGCACCTCAAGGCCAATTCGCGTGATTAAAAACGTTCAAAATCTAGTCGTAATATCATCTCAGCGGCAATTAATGTCGAAACCTTGTCAAAAATGTAGGGAAATTATTTTTATTTTTGACAGATTGAGAGTGTGATCACTGTGAACGTTCTTAGAATTACGAGAATTGACGTTAGAAAATGTACTTTAAACCTGAAGTTTGAAAGATGGGTTGCACGACAAGAGCCGAATGATTTTTAAAACAATACAAAATTCGAACGACTGTTTGTATATCGAATACTTATTTTTAGAAACGACTAATTATAATTATAATCTTAAAACTTAGTAAAGAAGCGTACTTAACAGGTTATCTATTTTTTTTTTTAATTTTGACATGACGGAATCTTTTTATGTATCTTAAAGAAGTGTCTATCGTAATGGCTATGTGGTTAACCTCGCCTCATATGCACAAGGTTGTGGGTTAAAATCCGGGCAATTACCAATGTGACTTTATCAATTCATGTTTATCTTGGACACTAGTAAAGAAAAAACATCGTCAGGAAACCGAAAATTCATGAGATTCGAGAAAACCCATATTTTATGAATTTTTGCAAGTTTCCCTGAATTGGTCACTAAATATTAGGTACTTTTCTCTCAACTATTAAATTGCATAGCTTTCATTGATAATATCCATTGTTTACCTAATATTTTAACAAACCTTTCAATATGTAACCAAATTTTCTAAAACATTAAACAGTTTAAAGTTAAAGGAAAAGTTTACTAACGATTTTTAAATATCATCCACGTACATACATGAACTCAGTTCTCTCAAAAATGTAGTATGGTACATATTAAGCGTATAAATTACGGCGAAGACATCTTCATTTAATCAGCAAGCTAACGAGGTGCACGACATAAAAAAAATATTTAGAGGTGCCGATGAAACAGTCGATAATGCTGGCAAAGGTCGAATTTGAAAATGGGTGAAATATTGTGAAAATGTGATGTTTTAGAAAATTTTGTTACATCAATAGGTTTTTTAAAGTGTTAGGTACCTAATGAAATATCAATGAAGGGTATATAAATTGAGATTTTAGAAAAAAGTGATATTTAGTGACGAAACTTTCAAATATACTTACATAAAAATTTGGTTTTCGAATCCCATGAATATGTCACATTACAGGTGTAAGTAACCTTGTATAAAGTTAAATAAGGCATTCAGAACTATACCTACGTTCTATGGATTTATTTATGTAGATGGAAGATTTATCCTGTCTTTTCACAATTTATTCGTGTCAAGCTAATATTCTTTGTAAAAAGACTAAAGAGTTTACCGAAAAATAATAATCATGAGGTATTAAAATTATGAAATAACGAAATATTTTTACGATGACTACTAATTTTTAATAGTAGTTTAAATCATCTAAAGACAAGGACGGCTCAATCATAATGTAAGTAGGTATATAGGTATAATATGAAATATAATTATTCCCCTGGGCAGCCAGCATTTTTATTGATTTTCCACAGCTTTTTAGACTTTTTGAATATGAGTGACAATAATGGTGACAATCTATGCCCATCATTCTGGGAGTGATCGAGCGGCGTCGAAGTGGCCAGCCTATTCTCACTTCGGCCTGGCTGTTTTTAAAAGTTTAACGCTAAATGTTTTTTCTAACAGGATCTGTAAGTTGAATCACCAGTATGCTGCAGCCTGCCAGCACTCCATTGCTTGTTTCTTTTAAGAAATTAAAATATCCTCTGCAGACTCACGAAAACCTCCCTAATGTTTAATAAAATAAAATAACATAAATAATAGAGCATTCAGTAGGTAGGTACTAAAACTTAAAGAGATCGATCACGAGTTTGTTTTATTAATTCACGAAAACACTGGAAATTTTAGTGTAGGTAACTAGGTATAATATTTAACTTGCCACTTTAACTTTTATTTTCCACGACGAAACGAACGAAACCTAGGATGACTCCTAGGTTTTTAATAAGGTGCTGGAATTTGGTCACTTATATTTTCATAAAATAGGTTCAAACTTTTAATTTTTTACGTTCCTCCTTCTCTTCCTAAAGAGAAGCTTCTGTAGCAACGTTGTTGAGGAAGTAAGAGGAATACAGCTTGTCGAGTTGTTGATAAGAAATAGTAATGAGGCTTAATTGGTATAAGATTTGCCAACATAGGGACAGATTGTACTTACAGTAGTATTCAATAATTAAATAAACTTTATAATATCGCATTTGTTATTTATTTCAATATTATTATATAACTAGCAGCCCGGGTACTTCTCACGGGTGCAATTGCGAATTATCAAAACATCGCTATCTTAGTATAATATTAATATATTCTACAAAAATGCTCTATATGAATCGGAATCTGAAAATGATCCAGAAAAAATGCTCTAAATGGTGTTAACCTACATCAAAATCCATTGTGTAGCTTAGAAAGATTTAAGCACTATACAGTCATAGGTACCTACACGAAAAGCGACTTTGTCTTATCATCATCATTTCAGCCGAAAGACGTCTCCTGCTGGACATAGGCCTCCCCTAAGTGAGTGTAGGTTCTTTGGCTTGCTTGGTGCTACGTAAAAAAGACAAAATATTGCAGGTTTAATAATCTCTTTGAAAGAAAATGATCGGAAGGCAATATTAATAAAACAAACAAAAATAGGCGTAAAACCATTAACTTGACCATTGTATACTGAAATCGATAAAAGAGTTTGTTCCGGTGGTTCACGGGTAAGTAATATATGATATAATTACAAAACCTCTAATATTTACAAGATATAACAACTGACCCTATAATTTTATTTGATATAATGATCAGTTAATATAATAAACGATTGATATAATTTAAAGTAACTACATATAAGCATAACAGACAATTAATATAAAATCGTTTGATATACCACTTAAAAGACAAAAACTTATTTAGTCTAAGGGTAGTAATAAAAAATCCGACAAAAAAAATAAGAATTGGCCTTACTTAAAATATTAAATCTACTGCCTAAAATACAAATTTTCCGACTACATTTGTCCGAATAAAAATGACAAAACGACAGAATGCGATACTGAAACCTTCGAAAAATTAACATGACTGTTTATTGCTATAATACTTTTCTACCAGCTTAAATTACGTTGTGTACTGGAAACGCTGAGTCTCTAATCAATTAATATATACCTAGGTAAAGGTATTTGTATTCTCATACGCTCGCTCTTGCATTCAGTCGACGGAGCCCCGCTTCGCGGGGTTCCTATTCGACCTAGTAACCTAACCGAACCGAACCTCGGGGTGCCCTTCGCTCGCTCTTGCATCCTATGTCGACGTAGCCGTAAGCCGAAGCCACGAAGGCCTTGTAACCTAACCTACCCGAGTCGGAACTATATATTTTAAACGATATACCTAATGATTTTCGATGAAATAAACGTTATATCCAATAACGTTATACGAAATAAGTTTTAGAGTATATAAATGTTATATGTAAAGAAATTAAATCAACAGTTGGTATATCTCACGTTTATATATCTTGTGAACGTTATTGAAAAGAAAATATACCAAATAACTTTATAGGATATGGGACGCACCCGTGGTTTGCGGCGACATGACAGAATGTGTAGTTTTCTACGCCAGTGACGCATGATGGTTATCCTAGGTCCTGGGTGCGGAAATGGTGACAGTTTATCTAAGATACTTAAAGAAAATCAGCAAAACAGGTTAAACTTATATTAGTTGCCCAATTTAAAGTAATTTTATCATAAAATATAATTAATATTTTTGCACATTGTAAAAATCTAATAAATGATAAAACGAAACGTTTGTACTTATTTTATGTTTATTTTTCAACAGAAGTTGCAAACAGCCGATAGAACCTATTCTCCGTCTGTGGTCGCAACGCTCTTAGGAAAGTAAGAAGAGTGCAGCTTGGCTACCAACGCAAGATAAAACCATTCGACTTTATAAGTCATAATATTAAATATGTTAATAAAACACAGGTATCCTAAAATGTCGCATTTGTTATTTCGATATTCCTACCATATACTTAAAGCACAAATATAAATAATATATACAATATATAATATATTATATATATAATATAAAAAGGCAAGGCAGATGATGATGATGATACAATATATAATATACACGCTTACAAATATTTTCTTATCGAATGCCGAATATAATTAAAAATCTAGCTATGCTTATGCTATAATAATAATAATAATCTCTACGTTGACGCCGTGGTGGGGCTTGCGCGCTCCGAACTCTAGGCCTATGCCGGAAGAGTTTACTTTGCTGGAACAGGTCTAAGGTGAGGAGCCAGACCAAGAGAGATACAAAAATCCGCAGGGCAGCATGTGGCGAACTGTTGGGCAGTAGCGCCCCCACGAACCCTATCTTCAGGGAGAAGTCTTGTTCCTCACCTCTGGCTGTCCTTTATTGGCCGGCTGGAGTGAACAATGACGATGAACAGAGCTCCCACCTCATTCTTGCCTTTATTGGCCGGCTTGAGTGGAGATTCGCAAGAGCAAACGTGCTCGGAGGAAGGAAGTATTCCAGTAAGATGCTTGTAGGGATCTTGACCGTACTTCCGGGATTGTCCTGATAGCCGTGGAATACCTCTCTACTCCTCATAAGCACCTCAGGACATGTTGCCCCCTTGTTGCTACGTCACTATGTGCTAGCGACCGTTTCCGGGGGCCCATTGTTGAGTGTGCAAGTCACCCCCTGCCATTTTATCCGTGTATATATAAAACATTGATCAGGCAGGGGTCGTAGTTATTCCATAGTTCTTGGTAACCAGTCCACTTTAGCCACCCAAACCCATAGTCCAACTTTTTATTTTTCCATATCCTGCAATAGTCCTACACCAACCGGGGGTTATCCTTGGGTGCACTTGCATAGCGCATACAGGGATAATCGTCGGTTGGTGCCGCATTTCATTAAAATTTCCTAAGGGGCCTCTGCGAGTTGGCTTCGGCCCCTCGTACGCCTTCCAAAGGACCGGGACCCAATGGTTCCGAGAAAAAAGAAAAAAATAATTATAATAAAACTTTATTTCAGACTAGGTCCATAATATTGTTAGTATTTTGGTGCTATGAGAAGACTGGACTCTTATATTCGTGAAGATGCGATGGATTGAAAAGTATTTTGTTTCTTGTGAAGGGAGCAAGCTTATAACAATTCGGTCAAACAACATGTCCAAAGATAGACCTGTTCATTAAATTAAAGATTTGCACACCAATCAGGAAAAGTTTATCGTAATTGAGTCTTAACTCTCAACGTGTGTCGAAACTACTAGTAGCAATCAAATATTTACCATAAGCGACTTGCAGCACTCAAACATTACGACTGATTAACTTTGTTTGATGAAACTTGAGTGTGAAATCACAGTCTAAGCGAAATAACCAGTTTCATGCGACCTACTTGATCTTGAAATAAGTTTGTAACGATCCACTTGAACATGGTTCAGACTATTTTCAGTTGTTTTCAGTTAGTAAATGAAGGTTTTTTTTGGCGGTTACGATTTTGTTCCCATTAAGAAGATTCTTCAGTTTGATGGTCTGTATCACACCTTTAATTTTGACCACATATTTCTGATACATACTGTGTAAAGGCACCAGCTCAAACTCGAAGCATTTATTTACATTAAACCATTTACAAGCACTTTTGAATAGTGGGTTAGTCAAAAAGACGTAGCTAGTTGCCTGTTTCCAGAGGTTTTTATAGAGAAGAACGCGCAGGAAACTCAAAGAAAACTATTTTAAATGACAAAATATTGGGTACTACATCTGGGGTACTTATTTTCTTATTCTTCCCTTGATGGTAGCTTTAGAATAAAATATGCAACAAGAACAAAGAACATCTTGATACGAAAGGACCATGTATAATATTAAAATAAGATCCTCATTGATTGATCCGTTCTCTTTTAACTTTTTAACTACTACTTCTTCTTCTTTCTTTCGGGGATATTTAAAGTTTTTTGTTGTAAATAATACCGCGAATAGTCGACCGTACTTACCGAGGTACGGTCAAAGTCAAAATGTTATCACCGGATAACACTTTGACTTTGAGCCTGCGTTGCTTAGTACGGAGTTTCAATAAAATAAGGAAGCTTTTACTAGTTTTGTTCCCACGGACGTTCGGCCCTTCTAAAGCACAGATTGATTGAATCGCTTATTATCTTTCTTTCAAAACACATCGCTGTTGAAAAAGCAGTCTTAGATTTTATCTTTGACTTTTTACTACGGAAAATGTGGTAATCTATACCTGCAGCGAAGTCTTCAAAACTCACCTGCAAGCACATTGCCCCAATGCTGTGTGATTTTCTTAAAATAATATTTGTTTTGCTTTAAAGCAAAACAACTCCATTCATATTTTATTTTTTAACAGTACTTAAATTTACTTACCTACTTATTTTTTTTTTCAGACTCAGTCATTAGACTCATTACTGCAGAATGTTTCTGTTGGGAGTGCAGCCGGAGCTGTTAGTCCCAATGTGGTAGCTACATTATTAGGGAAATAAGAAATTTGTAATATATTTAAGTTTTAATAACTGTAAATTAAATTAATAATTGTGAATGAATGAGGTTGCCTTTGAAAGATTGCTCTTAGCGATAAGACCGCCCTTTGTGTCATACTTTGTGAAATGTCTACATTTATATCTGTAATTTATATGGTGTACATAATAAAGAGTATTCTGTTCTATTCTATGGTTTTTTAATAGCGTTTACGACGGACACACGACATTTCATACAAACTTTCAAGCCCTTGTTTTTCGAAATGAATGGACCCATTTTAATAATAATAATAATAATCATTTTATTTGCTTGAAACATGGTAGTACAGATCTCAAAATACAATAGTTAGGTACATGGTTCTTCATGTTCCGCCTTATAATCAGCATACAAATTTTAAAACAGGCAAAATTTTTTCAAAACCAAACATTACATTTTAACAAACAATTTTTTTATAATATGTAAATAAAATGATGTCAATGCATTAAATTACAACTGTTAAAAATAAATTAAATCCCAATATAATGCAAATATAATGTCAATAAAATAAATTACAAATGTCTAAAATAAATGGAATTATAATGAATTGCCAATAAATTAAATTATAATAGTCAATTTGATTAAATCACAAATGTCAAAAATAAATTAAATTAAAATATAATGTCAATAAATTAAATTTAAAATGTCTACAATAAATTGAATTAAAATGAAATGCCAATAAAATAATTTAATTGTCAATAACATTAAATTACAAATGTCAAAAATGATTTAAATTAAAATAAAACACAATAAATTAAATCAGAAATGTCAAAAATAAATTATGTTAAAACAAAATGTTCAAAAATAAGGAAAAAAAAAACTTATTAAAACAATTCATTAGGTAACTATATTAATTCCGAGATAGATTCTTATTCTTATGGTTATAATTTAAAAAATCATTAAGGCTGTAAAAACAATTTTCAATAAGCCATGTTTTAAGCTCTTTTTGAAAGAAATTCGTTGGCAATTCTCTAATTGATTTAGGTAACTTGTTGAATATTTTTATTGCCATTCGACTCGTGTTTTTGTGGCAAAATGCTGTTCCACTCCTAGGCATCGCTAATTTTGTAGGATCTCTAGACATTTTTCCCAACTTGTAAACATTTTCGCTATCTGCTTTACTGAACAGAGTAGGATGTTTTTTTACAAAAACTCCAATTTCCAAAATGTATAAACATGCCAGTGTTAATAATTTATGCTCTTTTAAGATAGGTCTGCACGATTCTAATGGACCGATACCAAACACAGCTCTTAAGCACTTTTTTTGAAAAATAAAGGCCCTGTCACTGTCAGTAGAATTACCCCATATTATTAATCCGTATCTTAACACAGATGAAACATATCCGTGATAAGCCATCAGGGTGGCACTTCTTCCTACAGTTTTCCTAAGATTTCTTAGTGCAAATGCAAAGCTGTTCAACCTGTTACACACATTCTCAATGTGATTTTTCCAACCGCAATGTTTATTTATTAATATGCCTAAAAATGTTGTACAGTCAACTTCTTCAATTTTATTACCACGACCAATAATGCTCAATGTTTGATTTGACATTTTGTAGTTACGAAAACATATATTTTGTTTTCGAGATGTTGACACTTAAATTATTTTGCTCAAACCATTCTAGTATGGTCTCTACGGCATCATTTATTCGCTCCTCATACGGGTCATTTTTACTTTCTTTACATATTACAAGTGAAATATCATCAGCAAATAAAACGCACTTATCCTTTATTGCTGCTGGCAAATCATTAATGTATAGAAGAAAGAGTAATGGCCCCAATATGCTACCTTGATGCACACCATATGTGTTTATTCTATTCTGCGATTTGTACTGTATAACTTCTCTGTCTTCATTCATTCCTAAAATTTCAACGCTTTGTTGCCTATTACTTAAATAATCTTTGAGCCAATTTAACGCTTTCCCTCTTATTCCGTAATTCTCGCATTTTTTTAGCAGAATATTATGTTTAACAGAATCGAACGCTCGGCTCATATCAAAAAATATCGCCGTGACTGGTTTTTTCTTATCAATGTTCTCAGTAATTAATTTGATAAGTTGAAAACAAGCTAATGAAGTTGTTTTTCCTCTTTGAAACCCATTTTGTTCTGGTCTTATTATTCTGTGTTTATCTAAAAATGAGACAATCCTGTTACACATTGCTTTTTCATATATTTTTGTAATGACCGGTATTAACGTAACGGGACGGTAATTATTTATATCAAGTTTACTATTTTTTTTAAATAAAGGCTTTACTAAAGAGAACTTTAGTTTGTCCGGATACTTTTCTTCAAAGAAACTTATTTTAATCAAATGGGCTAATATAGGTGAAAGTATATCAGCACATGATTTTATAATTTGAGTCGAAATACTGTCATACCCCACAGCGTTAGTATTATTTAATGATGAAATGATTCTACTAACTTCATTAGGCGTGCAAGGTTCGATATATAAACTATTTCCTATGTTATTAATATTAGTCATGAGATTATTTTTATTATTAGTTATGTCAATGTTTGTAGAGTCAATAAAGTGATCATTGAAAGCTTCTGCTATTTTTTCAGGATTATCTATCAAAATGTCGTTTTGTTCAACCGCTTCGATAAGTTCTGGACCTCTATATTTAGTTTTATTTTTAATTATTTTCAAAGTCGCGCTACACTTGTTTTTAGCTTTCATAATATATTTGTTAGAAGCTTGCTTTTTGGACACATTTATATATTTTTTAATAGTTTCGCATATTTACCATATTTTAATTTATTTTCCCTGGACTTATTTTTATGATACTTCGATTTTAAGTACCTTTTAGAAAGGCATGATTTTTTAATACATTTCGTTATCCATTTCAAAGAAGGTGAATGGCAATTGACTTTAATTTTTTGTAAAGGAAAATTTAACATATAAAAAAGACAAAAAATTTCATGAAAATTATTAAAAGCTGAATTCGGATCCATTTCGTCATAAACATCCTGCCATTTCAGGTTCAAGAGACACTCTTTAAATTTGTCAATATATTCCTGGCTGTATTTAATGAAACTTCTCATAAGCTCCTGTTTATGAGAAGTTTAAAAATCAAGAAGTGTACAAAGGTCTAAAAATTTACTTAAGAACATTTCCGAAAAATAGTGTTACAGACAAATTAGACCGATTTTAAATTTTCCAAAGTAACAGAGATTTCCAGTTATCTTTTTTAAATAAATATTTCGAAAATGTTCGTAAGTAACTTTTTAGACCTTTGTATCCTTGTTATGCGTATGAAGTTTCATTAAAATCGGTTCGTTCATTTCGAAAAACAAGGGCTTGAAAGTTTGTATGAAATACCGTACGTCGCAAACGCTCATAACACGCTTTTATTAGCTTTACTTGTAACTATGTAACAAAATCTAATATATCTATTTTAACCTACTTCTAACTGTCGTATCGAAATGAAACTTTGTATGTACGTATATGTAGTTCAGAAGACAAAACTATAATTTGGTATTGTATCTGATGGTGGAGCCAGGGGTTGGATAGTGGAACTCTTTAGTGGCTACTAGTAAACCTCTCGAGTTTGGGCTCATATGGTCCGTCTTGATGAGTCCAATGTATCTGATGGTCTAATTAATCGAGGCAGAAGGTGGATAGTGGAACTCTTGAGGGGCTACTTGTAAACCCCTCGAGTTTGTTAGTAGCCCCTAATCGTCATAACTTCGTTGACTTTATACTTATTAGCATAATGAAAAATATTATAGACGAAAAGTTAAAAATATATAGTTTAAAAAAAAAACTAAAAAAACATGGCACGTTTTTAAAGCACACTTTGTCGTTCTCGTTTCACTTCTCACTGCTGGACATAGGCCTCCCCCAATATTGGGAGGGTTTGCCATAATCGCCACGCTTGGCAGGCGGGTTGGCGATCGCAGTATGGTATGTTGGTGGAATACATAGATAACGCTGCTGCCCATTCTCCGGTACGACCCTTAGTCGCCTTTTACGACACCCACGGGAAGTAAGGGGTGGTGCTATTCTTTAAGTCCAGCACCACACACCTTAAGATTATACTTAAGATTATAAAATAATTAAATTGACTTAAATTGAATTTAAGTCAATTTAATTATTAGTACGTGTTTTTATTATATTATATTTTTTTTATTTTTAACAAAAATGTATATTTCATTGATTCTGTTTTTTTAAAGGAGCTTAACCAAACAAGTATTCCAGCCACGGGTACCTATTCTGTCGAAAAGTACCGTCCTTTCGTACGGCTTCGGTTTGAAGTGTAATGCGTATATTTCCCCTTCCGTGTCCAACTGGTGATCCCAGTCTCGCGAAATCCACACGCTTTTGTATAAATTAGTACGGTATTCTACTAGCCCGTTTTCAATTCGCGTCAACTTGCGCCTTTGAGATAACGTAAAAAATAAAGTAACCTAACCAAACCTAACATCGGGGTGCCCTTTGCTCGCTCTTGCATCCTACGTCGCCTATCGACCGACCGCAACCATGCAATGTATTTAAAAGAGTAATTATGTAAGTAAAACCATGTAATTCCAAAATTCTTTTAAACATTATGCACTATGTAAACAAGAAACATAACCTCAAACGCACAGAAACAAACAAATAACAGCGCGCGAATGTAAGTTCGGGCGACCCGCCCTCGCGGCGGCGGCGCGCGGTGGCGGCGGCTCATGCCAGCTTCGGCCCGCACGATTTATTCCGAACATTTACGAACGCGCTAAATCAGCACGGATTTGTTTCGAAGAGATCAGTTAAAAAACCGTGTTCAATTCAATTGCACACTATTTTGTAAAACCTCTTTTAACGTTGCTTGATCGCAAAAACGTGCGCAGTTGACGCGAATTGAGCACGGATTGGTTGAATTGTGTAGTAATACAAAAGCGACAGATATGTACCGCAAATTTTGTTTATCAAATTACATAATATTATAACGTTGATTCTAATTATTACAATTTACATTATACTTAACATTAAAAATTAAACATAATTACAAAAATTTATTTTAAAATGAATCGTAGGTAAGTACCTACTATCAATTCGTTCATTCATTTTAGTCATACGGGTAAATTATTCTTTATTTTTGGTCTTAAGTATAAATACTGAGTTTGAAAGAGTATAAATCCTTCCATACAAATTTGGTCACCCCCAATCCTCTTTAGGGGGTAGTTTAAAAAACGAAAAATGCTAAACTTCATAATCTACATAAGTATTCCTGCTAAGTTTCATGTTTATTAACTCAAGGCATAAGATTGTTCATACAAACTGTCATCCTCTATTTAACTCCCTTTGGGGTTGAATTTCGAAAAATCCTTCCTTCTTCCTTGTCTACATTATAAAAGGAACCTCTGTCCAAAATTTCAGCTTTCTAGGTCCAAGGGTTTGGGCTGGACGTTGATGAGTCAGTCAGTCAGGACTTTTCTTTTTATTTATATAGATTATACTGTTTGGGCCCAGGCGGTCGCCCAGTACTGAAAAGTATTGCCATTTAATAAAGTAAAATCTTTTCATTTTATAATTGTATTTTTCCTTTTCAACAGGTAATAGAGCCCATCATCCTTCTCCCGAGTGTAACAGTGTCGTTATTGGGAAAGTAAAAAAAATGCAGCTTGTCTACGTATGAATAAAAAACAAGACTTATTTGATATAGGTACCTACCACAGATATAGATATAGGTACCTAGATAACGCAAGAGTAACTACTTCGCGTGCCAAAAATTGCACCAACTTGTGATTACAAATCGTAAGCCGCCCCTTTCGCGCTGTCCTTTGTACTGCTGGCTGGGTAAGTGTGAGCGAGAGCGCGAGCTTGTGACGTCATAGTAGGTAGTCAAAAAAATGGCACGCTTGGTTTTCATACAGTTCGTGATACTTGCGTTATCTAGGTATATCTATATCTGCGGTACCTACCTATCAGTAGCGAAGGTACCATACAACTCGACTCCTACCGGCTTCCCTTTAAAAAATTGCTCAGTCAGTATTCTATAGACAAATAATATAATCATATTAAAGATATCTACTCCGGCTTACCTCTTACAAAAATTGACCCTTCGCTTCTGCTACCTATCTATTTAAACCAAATAATAAAACAGAATTATAAAATGTCGCAATTTTTATTTTAAAACTAACATGGTTTATGATCACACATATTAATAACAAAACTAAACTAAAGGCTAGAACTTAAAAAAATTATGGCAAGATACTTCTTAAACTTATAATAATAACAAAAAGTAAAATAAAAACATCCGAATTGAGAACCTCCTCCTTTTTTAGAAGTCGGTTAAAAAGACGAACAACATTGCAATTTTGCCCACTTACTTAAAACTAAGACTAAGTACATAAGTAGTACCTAGTAATAAGTAATTCATTATGGGAAGAAGCCTTGAGTGTAAACTCACGGCGCATGCATAAGTATGTGTATGTGTTTATGCATTTGATAGCAGTCCATCATTCCTGCCGGTCGCCTCAGCCTGTGTCATCCAGCTGGTACGGTCAGCCACAAAAGTAGATTAACACTTCAGAATTTGAATTCATTATTTGTAAGCAAAATATTCATAACTGTTCTACATGTTATGAATATTTTGCTCACAAATAAACAAATATAAAATGTGAGGAGTATTACTTCTTAGCTATTTGGTTTATGAAATACTGGAATGTATCGAATCATTTTGTATCAATATACTGTAAAGTAAAGTTGGACTGTTAATCGGTTTTTATTGCTGTATATATCAGCTATATCAGTTTTGTTTAACTGTATATATCAGCCCCAAAAATCATCGATTCATCTAGTCTTAAAGTGCATAAACTTAATACTACTAGTTCAGCGTACAAAGAACCTGCCATAACACGATCTTAATAACTCTAATTAGTTAACGAACTCCAATTGAATTAAAACATTTTAATTTTGCTCGCTTTTTTAGACAAAAGAACTCCGTAATGTGAGATCACCGAAAAAACTTAATTAAAAAAAAACAAATACCAAACACAGATAGATTGGTTTTTGAGTTGATGAGTAGGTTATTTTTTTGGCCTTTGAAGGTAATCCTGAACATAATATATCAGAGATAGATAATAATATACCTACGCTTTAAAATAACAGACTTTATAATTTTCTATGGAAATTAATTACTAAACTAATTATGACATTCTTTTGACAGAATGGGACATATTTTTTGGTACAGTGAATCTGAATCAAATGGAAGAAAGTAACTTAGCATCAGGCGAAATCAAGGTCTGTTCTGTAAAGATATCACTACTTCACAAGATTTTTAGACGGGGAGTCCCATTAGGCTATACAAACATAATAAGAGATATGGTGATGGCACGACGGCGATAAAATCGCAATTATTGACAAAACAATATTATTCTCTTCTTTTTTGTATAAACTTATGCCTCGGCTTTTAGTCCTATTTCCACTAAAATCAGACCAAGCTTACTTACCATCTACCTACCTTTCTAGTTAACTCTTATACTCTTCTCTTGCCAGTATTTAAAAAAACTTATCAATAAAAGAATAAAAGTTTTATTCGAATGTAGTGCGATCATTAAAATCACACTATCATAAAGCCGAAAGTTTGTGAGCGTGTGTTATATGTTTGTTACTTCTTCACGCACAAACAGATGAACGGATTTGGATGAAATTTGGCACACAGTTAGTTTATAACCAGGATTAACACATAGGCATATACTTTTTATCCCGATATTCGCGCGGGATCGATACTTTGCGGGTGAAACCGCGGGGAGTTGCTAGTAAAAAATAAAATTCACAAAAAAACCTTAACAGTTCCATTGAAAGGGCTCGTTAAGAGACCTGAATGGCGAGGAACATTAATATAAATATCACTCCTATTATAAAACCGGGTGAGATCAAAAATAAACTGCAAGTATGGTAGTTTACATTTTATTATTACAGGGCGACCCAAACTTATTCGCCGCCTCTATTATAATTGCGTGAAGGAGAATAAAATGTCTTCGCACTGAGGTTATCGTCGTTTCAGCCGATAGACGTCCACTGCTGGACATAGGCCTCCCCCAATTTTGGGGGGGTTTGCCATAATCGCCGCGCTTGGCAGGCGGGTTGGCGATCGCAGTATGGTATGATGGTGGAACGCATAGAGAACGCTGCTGCCCATTCTCCGGTACGACCCTTAGTCGCCTTTTACGACACCCTCGGGAAGTAAGGGGTGGTGGTATTCTTTAAGTCCGGCACCACACAGACAACTGAGGTTATAGACGCTGCGTATACGCTGCGCTATTGTTGTGTAGACGTGGTCGTATCGAAACTGTGGGAGATATTATATCTAGTAATTGATATGTCGTGTTGACCCGTCATATAATCAACGCAGCCTAGGTTTGAGAACACCCTACAAAAGACGGAATGTGTTCAAATCAAAGTTAATAAATAATAATAATGGTCCTCCAAACCCTATTTCGTAAAATCTCAACGGAGACTAACCTTCGGTGCGGCAGATCCTATAGTGCACAAACGTGTGCGCAGACGCAGGTGCACTCACTCTTCCCTCAGTCTCATAGTCCAATGGGACGGCAATCCGACATGATCGGAGAGAGATCAGGCGCAGGACCAACGGCTTAACGTGCTTTCCAAGGCACAGCGCCAAATTCCGGGCTGTTACTGAGAAATTCCTAATGGAAAAACCCAATAACACTTTGCCTGAACTGGGAATGGAACCCAGAACAACACGCTCAGTAGACGCGCTTGCGACCACAAGACCAACAGGGCAGTTATAAGGGACAAGACATATTTATCTATCTATAGATGATCCAGAGGAGTCTGTAAAAACGGAGGAGGTAGTCTGTAAACAATCTGTTAAATATTGATTTCCAACCACTAAGTGATATAACTATTATACCTACTTCATGAATTCATACTTATTCTCACATTTTATATATGTTGCAGCAAGTTTTTCCTGCAGAACCCAGTCAATCAATATTTCATCGCTTGCGGTTGGTAGACAAATGTAACAAGTCCTTAACACTGAATTGAATAATAATGAGAGGTAATGTATTATCTTTCTATGCAAGTCAATCCATAAAAGTGTTTTATGTGAAAACTACTAAAATAAATATTATCTTTTTTTTTTGGGTGATTTACTCAAAATCTTGAAATATGTATTTTATATCAATTTTCAGACTTAGCTTCTAAATATGCGGAAGTCTCCTACTAACTTCCATCCCCTAGTTTAAGTGGTTCGAGGATAAAAGTTCCAAGTTTTAGAATTGTTTTGTTTGTGTACTAATACTAGCTTACATATCAAACAGCTTTCTAGGACTTCAGGATGTACCCTAAGAGTTTTGATGATCATCAGTCAGTGACGAAATAGGCACTTGAAACTTTATATGTTTAATAAGTTTACTATTGGCATCTTATCCCGAGGATTTTGTTTATCTGGTGTAATCCAAACCCAAGTTATGAGGGTTCATAAAAACAAAGAAGCACTTCGAGAAAAGGTAGGTAGTGCCCTTGCGCTTCGCTTGGCTGGTCTTGGCGGGGGCACTCCCGTGCCCCCATATAACTTTAACCAAATAAATCTCCGTTTTACCAAATATGTTGTGGTCGGCTTCTATTTTAACCGGGTGCAGCTGGATATCAGTATTGCCTGATATCAAACATACCCACTTATATTCCAACCGATACACGAGATTTTTGCTTCCTTTCAGGTACAAACACATAAATAAAAATATTTATTGCTTCTACTTGCGACTCCAATGCCATCCAGTTAAACAGGAGCGAATAATTACGCAGTTTAGCTGACACAGTGTGAATCGTCGGGTCCTTCTCACGTTTGCGTAATAATGTAACAGGGTTAATGACTCCTTTAGTCCTTGATGTGGCATTGTACTATGGAATGAAGTCCAGATATGACATTCTTGAAGAACTGGATATAAAGTGTGGGCAGTTGTCCCCAACTCACAGTCCACTTAGATCCGCTCTGTTGAAGAACACGGCCAATATGGTAAGTCAAAATAAACGAGTTTCATATGTTAATTATATTATGTATCTAATTAGTCGTATTAATAAACTGATTGGATTCGAAATCCGGATTCCGAGAGCCTAAGAATAACCATGGGTTTGATTTCGAGGCTTTGTAGTGTTATATTGTGTGAAGCAATCCATTCTTGTTATGGAATCTTGATACATAAAATTAATGATACCAGCGGTGCTATTCTGTAAAATAAATCTCACCGTGAAAACTTAGGTGAAGTGAGCTGTCATTCCACCTGATGCTATAGGAATTGACACTATTGACAGCGTTGCTATTCTGTAAAAATCTCACCGTGACAACTTAGGTGAAGTGAGCGTGGAGTGAGCTGTCAATAGTGTCAATTCCTAGCATAAACAAACTCACTTCACCCAAGGTTTCACGGTGAGATTTTTACAGAATCGACCGGCAGCTCACTTTAAGCTCACTTCACCTAAGTTTTCACGGTGAGATTTTTACAGAATAGCATTACTGTTGTTTGAGTGTGCCAAGCTACAATTCTCACAAACAACTCAATATTAGAATTTATTATTAGTACCTAAAATCTAAGTCATATGTCATCACTACTACGGGACAAGACAGACGTCTGCAAAAAAACAGTAAAAACAACTGAAAACCGCTTAGGAATGTTGCTAATGAATACCTTCTTACGAGTATTAAGTCATTTTTATTTTTATTGAGTAGGTAGCAATAAACTAATGACTCAATACAATCTCCAAGAATTACCTTTACCTGTCAAATGTCTAAGAAAAATATTTTATTGCAACTACTTGACATCATTCCCGTATGATTTCTTAGAAAGGTTTTACTTAATCGATTTTATAATGAATCTTCTTTCTTCATCATCGACGGGTTCCTGGTTCCACCTTAGCACTGGATTAAACTGCATGACTGTGTAATCTCCTACTCCACTATTCTTTCTTATTATCTATTAGAAATCCATATTTTCCATATTTTCTTGACATGAGACGCTACAGTACCCGGACTGAGATGCCTGTGTCGAGAGAATGCATTCTTGACATGTGTCAGATTCATGCAAACGAATACGTGACTACGTGAATACGTGTAAACCTGAGACTAGAGATGCCGATGCATTCCACCAGTTTCTACGACAAATCTTTTACTGTTCAAGCAGTAAGGTTATGGAATGACTTTCCCGTGTCGGTAAGGCGTGCTCAATCTTTGTCCACTTTTAAAATTATGGTTAAAAAGCACTTCCTGTCTCCTTAAACATCATCATTATATTTTCTTTGCTCATGTTTCATGTTTATTATTATATGTATATATTTATATATATTAGTATTATATACTTTATGTATGTAAATGGTACACCACAGACTATCTACAGTATTTGTCTCTCCTTTCCCTTTTTAATCCATCCAAAGGTAGTCTTTAAAAGATCGCTTTTAGCGATAAGACCGCCCATTGTGTCACCCTTTGTACAGTTTCTAGATATATATTATGTCTGTAATTTTTATGGTGTACATAATAAAGAGTATTCTATTCTATTCTACGTGTTTCGCGAATTTGATCTTTATTAGTTACTAGAATTGACGCACTGACAGGTGTCAGGAACGCATTCCCTCAACGGCAGGACTGTAATAAGTTTGATTTCATGGTTCATTATAATGCCTATAGTTTTAGTTTAGCAAGTCTAAAATGTTGCTGTCCTTAACACATAAGAACGCTTCTGTGTCTTGCAGGATAGGGTCAACAAAGTAAGGTTTCCTTATCCTGTTGACATAATTACATTTATTACTGGCACTCAGCATCCTCAGAACTCTACCAACCACTCTTATAGGATCGACTTAAAAGATGAACAAGCGGAATAGAACCACTGCAACGTCATTCACGGTGCTGCAGAATTAGGTACCTAAGGTAGAGGTTGTCCGTACATTATAACCTATTCAGCTATAATGCAGTTCGATAAGGCGTCATTGTACGGTCAGACAAGCTATTTGGTAAACAGGCAAAAATATTCATCTTTCCACTAAACTGCCAATATTTAGTTTTATTTTGTGCGTTATAACTTTTGCAGCGTATGGCATCCTTAATAGAGTAATGTAAAAGAATTAACAACACCCACATCATTGTTTAAAAGTAGTTGCATGTTAGCTGCCTGTATACCAAATAGCTTGTTCGACCATCACCAATAGGTCACGCCGTCATGCGTTATATCAATTTCAATGTCATTTCTTATTTGGCTTTATACATTAACAAAGGAAAAAGCTCTTAGATCTTAGACGCTTTATTTTATTACACTTAAATATTTGCATTTTACGACTTGTATCTATCATAAAACTGTATTTGTCTTCAACAATAAGATTATACCCACCGTAAAATCTGACACGGTCATTTGAAGCAGTATCCGGAATGTCCACGCAGACAAAAAACACTGCATTCTTGGAACTTTACGCATTAATAAGAATTAAACAAGAGATTGAAACAAAATTCTACGACATAAAAAAGCTATATTTGCTATGACATCTAGTTACCACGTTAATAACCTTTGACTTTACATAACCTAGAACTCAAACCTAGAATTCAGGATTCACATTTAGAAGTAAAATAAATGTAGGTTACAGCTCGCACTAAAAATCTACCTACTCGTACATAGCCTGTAGGATTCTGAACACTACAAGTTGCCCTCACCGAAATAAGGTCGACCTTATTTTGGTGAGGGCATTCCTTATATAAGGACGGTCAATGATCATGGGCATACCACCATTACCATACCATGACTAATTTTATGAAATCGATTATAATTATTATCGTGCGTAGATATAACCGCAAATGCATTATAATAACTTTAAGTTTACCTTGTTTTGTGGTCAGATGCGTACAAACTTATAGACTTATTTTAAAGTCAGTTCATTATCGATATCTCATATTATCTCTCTAATAATATCTTATCTTCGGGACACGGATGTAACATTTAGAATTCCAGCAGTCTTCAAACATGTTCTTGTTTTTTTCAAGGTTATTCCCATCTTCACTTAATATATTTAACACGGAGCGTTTGTCCGACCATCTGATTAGTTTTGTTTATGTTGTTTATATTTATATTTTTTTTTATTTTTCAAAATACCTTGTCTCTTTATACTTACTTTATTAGCTTTAAATTAAAAGTCAATTCTATAATAAATGGGAGGCATAATATTAATACGTTTGCAAATTACAATTATGTTCGATCACTCACTCCAAAACCCATAACAATTTCGCTCCACACTTACTTAATACCAAACTCATTTCAGTCCTTGCAGAATAATTTTGTTCAAACCGCTGGCAAAACGAGGAACGTAACTAGTATTATTATAATAAAAAGCGAAGTTTGCTTGACCCGTTGGCCCTGACATTATGGTATTTTGTTGCGCAGGTAAAAGGTGCTCATCTCTACGTCCTGCCTATGGTCTTTATGGCATTTGTCACTGTAGCTAGTTGCCTTGGAGGGCAAATTAAAAAATTCACATACAACAATAATGGATTCGGCACGTACAGTTTCGAGTAAGTGTGATAATGACCACTATTGCAATGCAGGTGTTATTATTTTGGCATACATCATTTTGTGATACGTAATGCTAGCATGTTTCTTGACTTTCGAGACTTATGTCTCAATCATTTCCTAACGGCGAAATTATTTGACTTGAACTTTTGTGCCGGAAAGCTAATTTAGATCATTAAGCTAGCAAATTGGAAAATAATATCAATTGCTACATACGTACCTCTTCCAAATATTGAACTAATGTATGCAGGTATTTATAACAGATATTTGTTAACCTTTTAATTAAAAAGAGTAAGTAATTGGTAGGTTTAGTATACAGCTTGGGAAATTCTGATTTGTTGCTACTTATAGCTTTTAAAAATTGTCAAGTTCGATAGTAATTGCAACCATGTGTAATAATAGCGATAGTATGAGAGCAATCAATAATAATTGTTTTGCCGTTCTCATTACAAGAAAATAATGTCATTTTAGTCCTGGAAAACTTGTATACATACCTAATAATAAAGTATAAGGGGCTTGTGAACCAGGTTAACTACGCTTGTCACGGTTGGTCCGTGGATGGGTGACCACCTTTAAATACCGAGACCCCTCCGTGACTCGGAAAGCACGTTAAGCCGTTGGTCCCGGCTGTCATTCGAGGATATTTGACAGTCGCTACAGGTCGTCAGATCTTATGACAACCAGTCTTAGTGGAGCTCAGATAGGCAGTCGCTCCATGTAAAATACTGGTATTAAACTGTATCCGGTTAGACTGGAAGTCTACCTCAACATAGTTGTAAAAAGGCTAGGCAGATTATGGTGATGACCTAATAATAAATGACCTATCATAGAAAAAGATTGTCAAAGCAAACTCGTGAACTAATTATCAAATCCAATTAATAATTGTTGTCGTGACGATATAATATGACATTCCCGTCATATTATATCGTAATATGAGAGGCCAATACGTACCTGTCTAACTATTATTTTTAATAGTATTAAATCCATTTTATTAATATCACACCGCGAAAGCTAAGGTGAACTGAGCTTGAATTGAGCTGTGAATAGTGTCAAACCCTCTAGCATCGCAGTGCGATTCTGTAACTATCTCACCGTGAAAACTTCGGAGAAGTGAGCGTGGAGTGAGCTGTCAATAGTGTCGATTCCTAGCAAAAACACCTACGTTTTCACTGTGAGATTTTTACAGAATCGACCGGCTGCTGGGCTTCAAACTCACTTCACCTAAGTTTTCGCGGTGAGATTTTTACAGAACAGCAGGGCTAGCATGGGCTGAGGATAAAACTTTTCTCCACCGGTTATTTCCACTGACAAGGGATAAAATTATTTTATCCACCAAAGCACGGCAACAGGGGGAAAGAGAATTATATCACTTTTTGACATTAGACGTGGATACTCACCCCCCGTCTATAGCATGGCGACTAGCGGAAGAGAAAAATTACAGATATTTTGACATAACAAAGGGAGAAATTTGCCCTCGTCTTTATATGGTGGGTTTAAGTATATCTTGTAGGGTGCTTCCCTAACATAAGTAATGTCATGCAGATGTAAAATGTCAAATTTAAACTTAAATGCAGAAAATGTCAGTGAGTGCTCAACGGGATGAATCTAAATAAAAATGCAAGTTGTCCGACTCAAACCACGTCTAATTGAACACTAAAATGTAATATGTCATAAAATGCATGGAACAATGCAATATGTCAGTGTTAATGCACTGCCAAATGTAGGTCGCGTCCAAAGTGCAAATATGCCTACTGGCTAACTTATCGTAACAAATATATTTTAAAACCCATGTACGTGCACCGTACATATTGCCACAACACAGAAAGAGAATAACTAAATAACACAATCCCAGAATATGTATTAATAATAAAATAAGAATGTAAAAAATAATGTAAAAATGCAGGACTCTAATGTAACTGTGATTGATCTACGACTACTATAAAAAAATATAACTAAAGTCTATAAATAGAATGTCACCATAATAATAAATTAGCACGCCTCACTATGTTTTTCAGTGTCAAATTTCACTTCACTTGAGGTAGGGTTAGCACACGACACTTTATCCACTTTTGAGTCCCGTTTGCCGACCTTGCTGTTCCTGTCCTCGATGTCATTATCTTCTTCTCGTCTGCTTCTGCTTCTCGCGTCTTGCGGACCCTCCCCCAGTCTTTGGGTGGCCATCTTTCGCCAAAGGTACACCGATGTTACAAACAGTGCAATGCTAATCGCAACAACCACATAGATTGCAATGTAGTGATGAACGTCGTGAGAGGATAAGGTTTCTAGCTTAGACTGTTCTTCTATAGAGCGTAGTTGCGTGTCAATCTTCTTGAACGTCTCTTCGTGCGTTTCAATATGCAACGATGAGTTACGAATCGAGGTGTTGATTATGTTGTTGATTGGAGAGATCGTGGGCACGATCATCGCATATGGTTCACTGACTAAAATGTCACTTGTATGTTCCATATATGCGTGCAATGTGAATGAGTCGCCTTGCAAGTTGCATCCTTGTTTCAGCGTTATCAGACCCGAGTGACGTAACGTCTCCGATGTCATTTGAGTGCCGCATACTAATTGTACTTCGCACGTGTCACAACAATAATAGAACCAGGTGTTTTGTTTATGTAATTTGACCCAATTGTCGGCGCAGATTTTTATTTCCGTATGGCAATAAACGCTGTGTTCTTCGTTGTCTCGAATCAGCTGTACATCGCAAATAGATTTGTGACGATCACCGGTGTGGTATATAGGGTGATTCAGTTTGCACAGTAGAGATTGGTCATGTAATTTTTGGCATTCATTAATGTCATATTGTTCTAGAGGTATAAATGAGTATTGGTTGGCGTTAAATGCTATTAACGCAGAGTTGGGAATAACATACATTACCCGATTTATGTCAATACGTTGAGGAATGCTGATAAGTCTGTTAAGTTCGTATAGGGCATCACTCAAGATTGGTACTTTTATTTCCATCAACAGGTAGTGTTGTGTTATGCGCGCATGTATTCTGAACAGCCTGTAGATGTCTCTTATGTCTTTACGAACTTCAGGTAGTGTAGAATCGCGAGGTAGTAGTCGAGCTACTCTATCTAGTTCGCTTTGCATTTGGGTTGGTGATAATAGATGTACGTCCATATGTCCTTGGTACATATTTGTCAGGGTGTTGATGAGTGATTCTTGAATATCTTTTAAGTTTTGGGCCATTCTTTCTGCAGCTATGGCCGATGTAATGATGTAGAATGCATGTGAGCTCTCAAGTTTATCTTTGAGCGTCTTGTTTTCTAGGGACGTAAGGTGATCGTTGATTAAAGTGAACTGCTTCACCATTGTTGCTTCGTTACGCTGTACGATGTTGTTCTCGGTTTCCAGAACACTTGTCTGGTTTTTAAGCAATTGGAATAGGTGATTTTCATTATGTTGGATTGTGTCGATATCCTGTTCATATTGTTCTGCAAAATGTTGATCTAACACTCCAAATAACGAATTTGCAACATATCCTACTCCGTCGATCAATCCTCTTTTGAACCTGTGTTGAATTATCCGCTGCGACCTCAGTAATTCGTTGTAATAATTTAGTTCACTCGTGCTTTGTTCAAGTTGGTTAATCAGAACATGAAATTGCATCAACCACTCTTCGCAACGAGCTTGCTTTATATGAGATACGAATGCTTGCAGAGTGTCCACATTGCGCCAATAATTTGTCATATTGTAATAGAATACCAGTTTCCATTCATCTCTAATTTCTTGTAGATCTGCAATCTTGTCAAAGTAAAGTGTTTGATTTTTTGTCAGTTGAGTAAGTTTCATATCTTGCTGGATAGTAGGTGTTATCAATGTCATAACTAGCATCAGCATATAGCATACTAAGCTGTTCCAGGTAAGCCTTTTAGCTCGGTTTCGCCTGTTTTTGGGTAGTTTGTCAGTGTCAGGGTTGTTTTGTTCCTCAGCCTCCACTAGTGGTACCAGTTTTGTAATAGGTCGTTTAGTTTCGCCTTTTGCAGTTTGTAATGTCACAACTCTAGTGTGGCCGTCCTTTCCAGGGTGTAAATCCGCTACACGACCCAGTGCCCTTTTTCCTGCAGGTAACCTTTCATCTTTAATGCATACAATGTCATTTTTCTTTATGTCAGTATTCTGTCGTTTCCACTTTAGCCTTGCTTGTAGTTGTTGGAGGTATTCTTGCGACCACTTCTTCCAGAAGTCTTCTGTCAGTTTATTGTCATGTGGTAGTAGAATTGGATGTTTAGTGTCTTCGGGTAAGCTTGAGTTACGTAACCTTCCACCTACTCGCAGAATGTCATGTTTGTCAAGGAATGGATTTAAACTCAAAAGGTTACTTTTTGTGCTCAAACCTTTGTTTTCCTTCAATCTCATAATCTCGTCATTGAAGGCATGAAATTGAATATGTTTCATTAGTAGGTTTTCAGCGCTTTGTAGTTCTGTAGATGTCAAATAAGTAGTAGTACGATGAGTGTCGGTATTCGAACAGCTGTTTATGAAACGTTTCATCCAGGCAATGACCCTTGTAATACGAGTCAAATCGCTGTGTCTGTCTAATAATTCAATTACTATTGAAGAGGGTTCACATTTCACAACATACGTTTGCATTTGTTTTTGTTTTGATTCGCATGTTGTCGGTGTAATTGTAATTTTGTCAAAAGTATCTTCACTGTAATTTTTCATCCAGTGGGGACCTTGCCACCACAAAGAATGTTGCAATAGTTGGGAACAACTGATTCCGCGTGATGCACAATCTGCAGCATTTTCCTCGGACTTGACATAACTCCAGTGCTGTTTTGGAATTACGTCATGCACTTGCTGTACTCTGTTGCTGACGAACGACTTCCATTTTGTGACGTCCCCATGCAGCCAGCCTAGTACAATCATAGAGTCCGTCCAGGCGTATGTATTTTTGTGCACATTGTCCCATTTAAAGGCTGTCAGGACCTTTTTCATGAGCCGTGAAAGTAGTAGCGCTCCACATAATTCGAGTCGCGGTAGGGTCAATTTTTTGTTGATTGGCGATAATCTCGATTTTGCAGCGATAAGTCTAGTCTCAGACTCGTTTTTGTCATTTGTTGTCAGCAGGTATATAGCGCATGCGTAGGCCTTTTCGGACGCATCACAGAACCCATGTAATGGTTTCGTAATATCTCCCAGCCACCTTGGTATTTGGCATTCGGTTATGTTGTGTAAATCGCTAGTAAACTGCTTCCATTCTTCTTGCACGCTGTCAGGTAAGGTTTCATCCCACTCGCATCCCGATAGCCAAACGCTTTGGAACAGCAGTTTTGCTTTTACTGTCAAAGGTGTCAGCCAGCCCAGTGGGTCGAAAATTTTCGAGATTTCCGATAGTAGCTTTCTTTTTGTCAATTGGTTTTTATTGTCAAATTGTATTTTGTTTGTAAACGAAAATGTGTCAGTTGTAGGATTCCACTGGACCCCCAAGGCTTTTGTCATTCCATCGTTTGTAAAATGCATTGTCGTTTGATTAAGATCTGAAGAAAATAAGCTTTCAATCAAGGTCTGGTCGTTGCTTGACCACTTCCGTAGTGTAAGGCCAGCTCCACTCAACATGTCGATGAGTTGCTTTTGAATTTCTTGTGCTCGTTCGATGAAGTTGCTGCCACTTAGGACGTCATCAACGTACATTTCGTTAGCAATGACATCCGCTGCTAACGGATATTTCCGTCCATCATCGTCTGCAAGATGTTTCAGCGTTCGAAGAGCTAGAAATGGCGCTGCCTTGGTGCCATACGTCACTGTGCATAACTGGAACTCCTTTAAAGGACCTTGGTTGGATTCTCTCCACAGGATCTTTTGCAAGTGTTGGTCTTCTTCATGGACTAGGATCATGCGGTACATCTTCTCACAGTCTGCAGTAAAGACGTACTTGTATAGCCGCCATCCTAATAATAATGTCAATAGATCTTGGTGAAGCTTAGGGCCACACTCCATCAAGTCATTCAGGCTGTAACCTGTGTCAGTTTTCTGGGAGGCGTTGAAAACCACCCTCAATTTTGATGTCACTGAGTCCTGTTTTAGGACTCCATGATGAGGTAAGTAGCATGCCGTGTTGCAGTCAGGTTTGCTCTCCTTCATATGTCCCATTTGCAAGTACTCTTGCATAAATTTGATGTAACTATCTGATAATTTGTCATCCCTGCCTAATCTCTTTTCTAATTGCATAAACTGTGCTACAGCTCGTGGCTTTGACTTGCCCAGCAGCTGATTAAAATTAGGCTTCATTGGCAAACGAACTGCATATCTGCCATCACCTAATCGCTTGGTTGTTGCAGTGTAGAATTCCTCACAATATCGTTCCTCTGACGTCATAGAATTGCATGCATCTCCATTGATGTCTTCCACTTCCTAGTATTTTGACAAGTCGTTAACTTCATTAACTACGACGTTGCAATTAAATGTTTTGGTGACATTGCCTGACAATATCCACCCCAACCGTGTTTGTTGAGCCATGGGTTCATTAACCTCCCCTTTGACTAAGCCATTCATGAGTATTTCGGAAAATACGTGTGCATCCAGAAGTATGTCAATGGGCCTAGAAATGTTGTAATCTGGGTCGGCTAGTGTGATGTCTGTCACATGAGCCCAAGGTTTCTTTGCAAATGTAACGTTAGGCAGACTGTTTACTACCCGTGTCATGATTAACGCTTCCGTTGTAAACTGGAAGTCGTTATATAAGGACTTGCAGGATAGATGGACCTTTCCTTTACTCCTGTTGGATAAAGTACCGATGCCGCTTATGTTTGCACTCAGCTGTTGACGCTTTATGCCCAATCTTTGAGCTGCATTCTCCGTTATCAACGTAATTTGTGAGCCTTGATCAACTAGAGCCCTTAGTGTAATATAGTCACCTCCAGCTGTGGCTACTTACAATAATGCTGTTGGTAACAATATTTCATCATCATTATTTGATGCGAAGTTGTTTTGCAGATTTTTGTTTGACCTAGTTGAAGTCGATGACGACGGTTTAGGTGCAGTTTGTGTTGCTGAGGGCGTTTGCGCTGACTTCACAATATCGCTGTGCAGAAGTGTGTTATGTTGTTCGTTGCAATCTCTGCATCTTTTCTGTGATGCACAGTAACCCTTAGTATGCACATACAAACAATTTTTGCATATTTTATTGTTTTCTATAAATTCCATTTTTTCCGGACTCAGCATGTCAGCGAATTTGGAACATTGAAATAATGCATGATTCGTATTGCACAATGGACAAACAATCTTGCTGAATTGTCCAGCGTTTGACGCATGGAAATTGCGAGAGGAGTTTGCTGAACTTTTATTAGGCCGTGACTTGGAATTTTTCCCGAACGGATGTGACGTCTTAAAATGTGGTTTTGATGCAGGTTTACCACCGTTTTCTGGCTTTTCTCTGTGCAATGGTTCTAATGCCATAAACTTGTTTTCGACGAAATCCATAAAATTATTGTATGTTGGTATCTCGCGCGGATCCGACCTGGACTGCATGTATTCCGAATACGTTTCGGAGTCTAATTTTTCGCACAACACGTAAACTAGAATCGGATCCCATGAGCTTGTATCAATGCCCAAGTTGTGTATCGCGTTTATGGTTTCGTTGGTAGTGTCATATAACCGCTTGAGGTCGAACGCAGATTGTTTTTGCAAATTAGGTTGACGCATAAATACCTCGAAATTTCTGGTAAATAACAGAAACTTATTATTATATCTATGGTTCAAAATTTCCCAACACGTGTCATAATTTTCGGGTGCTATGTGTAAATGCTGTACGAGCTTTTCCGCTTCCCCGCGAAGTCTACCCTTTAGATGCTGCATTTTCTGAGTTTTTGCAATCGCCGAATTATTATGAATCGCTTCTACGTAGAGATCCATAAAAGTAGGCCATAAGGTATAGTTGCCGTTAAAGATAGGTATGTCAATTTTAGGCAATGTTTGCTGTTGATGTATAGAAGCGTTTAATTTCGTGTTCAGAGCCCGTTTCATATTTGTAAATGCATTTTCGTGACGATAAAACTCGTCATAATAGTCCTGTGAGTTCCCCTCTACTATACCATCAATTTGTAAATGTAATTTGTCAATTGCAGTCCACCGAAACTCTACAGTCTTAAGCATATCCTCAATTTCCCATTTCTCCTTAACCTCGTCTAGGCTTCGATTTACTAACCTAGTGAATGCACGGAAGTTAGCTTGTTGCAACTGCTGTAACTCGAGTAGCTTGTCCTCTGCTCCTACAGATGTCTCGAACAGAGTTTTGTCAAACTCAATGTTTAACTTACTATGGCCGGCGTTACTGGGTCCAGCAAGAATCTTCACCTCGAACGCTGCAATCTCCTGACGCGTTCCATGGTACCAGCTTTTAATGACCTCATAAATGTTACCGGTGAAATATTGATGATCTTTCTCCTCTACTGCACTCAGCTCCCGGTTCTTCTCTTCACATTCCGCCCATAGTACATCTAACCTCTCAAGCCTTTTACGAATGTAATCGGTGGTCTTTCTGCTCGCTGAATCCTTCTTAAAATTAGAATGGATTCTCTTCACTTCCTCGAGGATCTCCGCTTGACGCGCGATGAAACCCTCCATTGTAAAGCCGTAAGATAAATAATGAACGATCTTACTTGAAATTCAGGAACTCTCCCTGTATGCAAATGCAATGCAATGTGACGCTCTGGAACCTGGATCGCTGCTACCTCCCCGAATGCTCCTGCACGGCAACACACGTGGCACGGTATGATACGACACGACACAGATCCCGCGCGGCGACTTATCGACCGACGTATCGGACTGTATAGTACTTGCAATAGTTACGAAGGACCAAAAAAAACTATGTAGGGTGCTTCCCTAACATAAGTAATGTCATGCAGATGTAAAATGTCAAATTTAAACTTAAATGCAGAAAATGTCAGTGAGTGCTCAACGGGATGAATCTAAATAAAAATGCAAGTTGTCCGACTCAAACCACGTCTAATTGAACACTAAAATGTAATATGTCATAAAATGCATGGAACAATGCAATATGTCAGTGTTAATGCACTGCCAAATGTAGGTCGCGTCCAAAGTGCAAATATGCCTACTGGCTAACTTATCGTAACAAATATATTTTAAAACCCATGTACGTGCACCGTACATATCTCTTGGAGAAAATATAATTAATTGTACTATAAAAATGTCTCGTGCTTACTGTCACCGTGAATAGTTTATCCAACCATGTCGCCATGCTCGGAGGATGGACAAAATTGACAGAGGGGAATAGTATTTTCTCCTCTCCCCGTGGATAAAATGTCTCCGGCCATGCTAGCCCTGCTGGTTTGTCCACCGTGAATAGTTTATCCACCCATGTCGCCGTGCTCGGAGGGTGGACAAAATTGACAGAGGGGAATAGTATTTTCTCCTCTCCCCGTGGATAAAATGTCTCCGGCCATGCTAGCCCTGCAGGGTGCCTAAAAATGGCACTTTGGCAGAATCATAAAAGTATAACATTATGAATCATAATATGGCGAAGACAGTCCGTGTTTTTCTTTTTTCGCTGCACTACGTAGGTATAATCAAAGAGATTGGGATTGGATTTGGGTTGGATTGATTGGTATTTTAGCACAGACAAATAAAATATTGAAAAATTCTTCACCAATGGGATTTGATAAGATTAAATTAACAGTTAACTGTCCATTATGATTAATAATGTTTTCCTTTTATGATTCTGCCAAAGAAGCCATTTTAGGCCCCCAGATCGGCTGTTGTTTATTGCTGAAATACGTACATTGATACTGAAAATATATTATGGTGATTTCCTTTTACTGCTTTTTGTCACCATAATATTCAGACAATACAAACTAAGCCTTTTTTTATTACAATAATTATGTACCTACATCATGACGGTTTTTGTTACTGTACTTACTTCTTACCTTTTTTAGAACCTTACCTTCTAGGTATGACATATGTGTAAATTGTTATAACACTTTATTACGGAAAAACGTACAAAAGTAATAAAAATACACCGAAAAAATTAAATTATCAACACGGATGACAATCAATGTTTACATTTATTTGAAATAGCACTAAATTTACATCACAATAAACACGTGTGAAGTAGAAGGGTAAACGCATAATGCCGCTTTATTTGTTATTTTGCAAATAAAGCGGTTTCCCTTAGAAATGTTTTAAGATTAACATCTGCAAATTATCTTTTTAAAGGGGCGTGGATTATGTAGGTACTTTAACCGAAGGTGTCTTTTAATATGGACCTAGAGTCATGGTCCTAATTATTTCCTTACTACAAAGATAAATAATATATACCTATCATCGAAATAATTTGTCTAGACATTTAAGGATTTATCATTGCCAAAATATGAGAATCGGTTTACATAACAGGTGGAGTATCAGATAACAAATTTAGGATTATTTATCTAAGGTTAAGTTAAAGAGTCATCGTATAATAAACACTTACACAATACAAAATGACAGAATGAAATACTGTTGTATAATTTTTATATAATCACACTATTGATTTGCATTGAAAATTAATAGTGTGATTATATTTGCAATAAATCAATTTAAAACTGCTGATCAAAAATTTTAAGTGCACCTGCAATAGTTGTTTCAGCTGACTTGAACTTTGCCCATCACAAATTCTAATAATAATCATAGTTTTTGCGTGAAAGTAACGAAATGCAATTCCATCGAGAAACCATGCATGACCACATTATTTCTTGCATTTGCTTGTACGCTACTTGAATAAGTCTAATCAGTTTTTTTTTAAATATAAGTTTCGTATAATACATAAACAAGTTTAAATACTTTTGCACATTGCCTCATGTATCCGCCAATTAAATGTACAATTTACTTTGTTTTGCATATAGATAGAATAATTAACGAATTATTTAACAGTTATTTATTTAAAATATTGAGAGGAATTTGGTAACATCTTTTCAATGTCTTCTGTTTCTATATTTTTGTTACCCAACCTGTTACCTGAATTGACCTATGACCTTAGTGTGAGTTTTTTTCGACTCACGTTCGATTGCGAGCGTGTTAGAATTTCGTATGGGAAATTAGGTTTCTCCTAGTGACCACCAGGTGGCGCTATAACGTTTTCCCATATAAAATTCTAACGCGCTCGCCATCGAGCGTGAGTGAAAAAACTCACACTAAGGCCACTGACTACTAATTAATACACGTAATGATCTCTCTCCGGTCGTGTCGAATGGCCGTCCCATCTGAATGGCGACTATGAGTGTGAGGGAAGAGTGAGTGCACCTGTGTCTGTGCACACTTGTGCACTATAATTGATTGTCCGCCATGGCCGAAATTCGGTAAGGGAGACAATTTTTAGGGTTCCGTACCCAAAGGGTAAAAACGGGACCCTATTACTAAAACTCCAGTGTCCGTCTGTTTGTCACCAGGCTGTACCTCATGAACCGTGATAGCTAGACAGTTGAAATTTTCACAGATGATGTATTTCTGTTGCCGTTATGACAACAATTAATAACAAAAATAAAATAAAGTTAAAATTTAAAGGGGTATAAAAGAAACGTTTTTGCGGCGCTTTATGCCTTGTACGGAACCCTTCGTGTGCAAGTCTAACTCGCACTTGGTTTTACTACCAGTATATACTCACTTCTACTTACTTTGTTACTTTGTTCTAACAGGTATGAAACATCAGACGGTACCTACAGAAGGGAAGATGGCGGAATTATTTCAGGCCCTGAAGGTCGCTCGCTCGTCGTTCGAGGGGAGTACGGGTACATCGACTCTAAAGGAAAGCCCTATTCTATAAAGTATGTAGCCGACGCTAATGGATACCAGCCACGAGTCAGTGACGACCACACAAGATTCAACGATAGAAGAATTATTTAATGTTGTAATAATAAACTGTTAGGAACTACTTATCTTTTGTTTTATTCATATTATTGTATTTAGCGACTCAGCTCTATTTAGAGACGCCATTTATTTTATTTGATAGTTTGGATTTTAAATTCAAGAAATATCCAAATATTTTGTGTTTTTGTTTTACCTACAGTCCGATTAATCAAATCCTAAGCTGCTTATTGCTGGATGTGGAAGGCGGAGGACAGGGTGCTGTGGCACAGTCTGGGAGAGGCCTATGTCCAGCAGTAGACTGCAATAGGCTAAGTTGATTGATTGAAGGTGCATAAAGTCACGAGTTAAATAAACATTTTTCTTTCTTTCCTTTTCCCTTAGGGATACGTAGAAACTACAAATCAACGACCCCAATACCTGCAGGGTCGGACTCGCAACCTGTTGCCATGGATTCAGTACATGATTAGGAAAAAAAAACAGTGGCACTCTAGGAGTGCCGGGCACAGAAGTGAAAACTTGAAAAAGCATAGTAATTTTATAAATATGTTTGAAGGTCATTCTTCCCAAAGAAAACGTAGCGCGCGTTGATGTCTTTATAATGGCCAAAACTTAAAACCATTGAACTCGCAACACTGTTACCGTAACCGACACCTCTGTTTTGCTTCTGTTTTGTTTTTGTTTTTCTGTTTTGTTTTGTTTTTGTCTTTTTTGTGGCCCAACATGCCTAAGGAAGTTTTCACTTCAATAGCTGTGCTATAATTTTGACCTAGTAGGTATTACACTGAAGCAACAGATTTTTTTTATAACCGCTGAATTTTACTATGCTAGGGGGTTCCAGAACCATGTGCTGAATTCATGGTTACAGTTAGCGCGACGATGTCCGTGCCACCCTGTATATAAACTCCTTTCACGTTCAGTAATCGAAAACCAACAAGGGTGACAAGAGGAAGCCACCCTCCAACATACAATACCATTACCAGAATGGTATACTATGTACTACATGTTCGCGCAGTGCACGTACTTTCTCAGCCAAGAAAATTACAAAGCAACATCAGCACACACTCGTAATCCAAGGCCGTCAAAAACAGATCGAAATTAGCATGCTGCGCCTAGTGGTTTCACCCGCATAAGCCTCAATCCCATGACAATATCGGGATAAAAATTATCCTTTGTCCTAATTCAGGTTCAGGTCTACCCATGTACCAAATTTCACCCTAATCCGTTCCTACAGCGTAACAAACAAACATACAAAAAATTAAATATTTTCTCTTTATATTAGTACTAGCTTTTGCCCGCGGCTTCGCTCGCGTTAAGTATTATTAAAAAAAACTAATACATTTACATCCGCCACCATCCCTTATTTTATCCCCATGGGGGCTGAATTTATCAAAATCCTTTGTTAGGGAATGCCTACGTCGTAGTAGCTATATGCATGCAAAGTCTCAGCCCGATCGGTTTAAAATTGACAAAGTTTCATACAAACTTTCATCCCATATTTTATCCCCTTGGGGGTAGAATTTATCAAAATCCTTTCTTAGCGGATGCCTACGTCATAACATCTACCTGCATGCCAAATTTCAGCCCGATCCCTCCAGTGGTTTGGGCTGTGCGTTGATATATCACTATGTCAGTCAGTCACCTTTGAGTATTATATATTTAGATAGATTTAAATAGATTTAAATAATAATAAGAATAATACAAGGGCAACAAATAAATAACATACAAATAAATTCCAAATATTGCGTAAATGAATTAAATAATTAAACATTTGTCATACATAATCATGTTAGATATGCATTCTTTATTGATTTGCTCGCCAGTGTGGAATTCAGTATTGTTGACGCAACTTCCGAACTTAAATGTTAAATGAATTACGTTTATACTGTTTGGGTTTATTTTCCACTTATTTTTTACAGAAGTAGTAACTTCAACTTAACTGATAAAGGTGATAGGTATCATACGGGAAGATGTTACCTTTCTATAAGATCTATGATTCTATTGTCTTATTTCTAGCTTCCGCCCGCGATTTCACCCGCGTGGTATGTCGATTAAAGCCTATATGTCCTTCCTCAGGGTTCAAGTATCCCCATAGGTAGGTGCCAAATTTCATCAAAATTTGGTCCAGCCGTTTCGGAGATTAGCCGGAACAAACAGACAGACAGACAGATACATTTATGTTTGTTTATCTCGTCAAAATGTAGGGAACAGCTGATTTTTTTTTCGTGATTTCCAGTCTGGTCCCATAGTAAAAGTTGTTCATAATGATGAATACAATGACCTCTTAAGAGGTTGCTAATGTTTTACCAATAACCCTGTTATATGTTATAGTGTAGCTGGGCTCTTGGAGTTCCACATCAGGTGTTCCAGATCTTCAAATTTATTCTCCTAGCAGAAAATGCTCATCACGTGGAACAATTTTTGCTATGGTACCATTTTTGTATCTCTTATAGTTTAGCTGGTCCGTTGCGGTTCTGCAACAGGTGTTCAAGTTTCCAAGATAAATTATAGCCTATATGTTGCCCAGACTTAATACCTATACAACAAAAAAGAACTACTTAATTCAAATTCGTCCAGTAGTTCCGAAGATTAGCGTATACAAACAAACAGACAAACAGACAGATTTTTTTTTTTGTAATCGTGCTCTATTACCGTTTCTAAACCCCCCTCAATTTTTTTTTTATATATTCAATGTACAGACACAGTTTTTTACTCTTTTATTATATGTATAGACTAGCTTTTGCCCGCGGCTTCGCTCGCGTTAAGTATTATTTTAAAAAAACTAATACATTTATATCCTCCATCATCCCTTATTTTATCCCTATGGGGGTTGAATTTATCAAAATTCTTTCTTAGGGGATGCCTACATCATAGTAGCTATATGCATGCGAAGTCTCAGCCCGATCGGTTTAAAATTGACAAAGTTTCATACAAAGTTTCATCCCCTATTTTATCCCCTTGGGGGTAGAATTTATCAAAATCCTTTCTTAGCGGATGCCTACGTCATAACATCTACCTGCATGTCAAATTTCAGCCCGATCCCTCTAGTGGTTTGGGCTGTGCGTTGATAGATCACTATGTCAGTCAGTCACCTTTGAGTTTTATATATTTAGACTAGCTTCTGCCCGCGACTTCGTCCGCGTGAAATTCGTACTTTCCTCTTATAATTTCGAAAAAGTATGTTTATGATTTTTATAAAATAAATAATAACAGCCGCACAGATCGATCGAGCAGGTTAAGCTGCGCTTGCCGCGGTTGGTCTGTGGATGGGTGATCATCTTTACATACCGTGAAAGCACGATAAGCCGTTGGTCCCGGCTGTTATTCGTGAATCTTTGACAGGCGTTACGGGTAGTCAGAAGCCCGAAAATCTGACAACCAGTCTTACCAAGGGGTATCGTATTACCCAGTAACTGGGTTGTGGAGGTCAGATAGGCAGTCGCTCCATGTAAAATACTGGGATTCAGCTGCATCCGGTTAGACTGGAAGCCGACCCCAACATAGTTGGGAAAAGGCTAGGCAGACGACGATGTTTATGATTTTTATCATTTATTTAGGTATAAATAAGTATACGGGCCAATAATTTTCGAAAACCCCATACACTTACTATTGATTCTTCATCTGCCTAACCTTTTCTGCATGCAGCTGAGTACCAGTATTTTACATGGAGCGACTGCCTATCTGACCTCCACAACCCAAATACGATACCCCTTGTTAAGACTGGTTGTCAAACTTTCGGGCTTCTGACCACCCCTAGCGACTGATCCAAGAATGACAGCCGGGACCAACGGCTTAGCGTGCTTTCCGAGGCACGGAGAGGTCACGGTATGTAAAGATGGACACCTATCAACAGACCAACCGCGGCAAGCGTAGCCTGCGTAACCTGATCGATCGATCTGTGCGGCTGTTATTATTGATTATTTTCTGTCAAAAGTATTAATACTGAGTTTCGAGTAAATCGGATCGCGCGTTAAAATTCTTCCACACAAACTTTAACACCCCAACACAAGGTGTTGGGGTGTTTTGATAAACGAATAATGATAAACTTTATTACTTGCTTAGGCAACTATTCTTGTCAAGTTTATTAACCAAATGAATAAGATTTTTCTTATAAACTGTATCCCCGTTTTTTACCCCCACAGGGGTGGAATGTCGTAAAATAGTTTGGGATGTGTTCATTACTCGACTCAAAGATTTTTTATACCAATTTTCGAGTTAATCAAGCCACGCAGTAAAGTCTTCCCCTATAAAATTAACTTTTCACCCCGTTAGGGGTAAATTTTCGAAAAACGATGATACACGTTTCGAGTTAATCGGACCACGCGTTAAAATTCTTCCATACAAACTTTGACACCTCCCAATCCCCCTTCAGGGGGTAGTTTAGAAAAAAAAAGCCAAACTTCATAATTTATTTAGATAAGTATTCGTGCTAAGTTTCATGGTTATTAACTCAAGGAATAAGATTTTTCATACAAACAAAATCCCCTCTTTTTACCCCTTAAAGGTTAAATTTCCAAAAACCCCTTCTTATTGGATATCTAGCTTCACAAAGAACACACCCTCCAAAATTAATTTCTCTACCCAGCGGTACCGACCAGCGTTTTAGGCTGTGCGTTGATATATCAGTCAGTCAGGACAAAATTTCATCCCCCTTTTCACCCCCTTAATGGATGAAATTCTAACAACACCGTTGTGTTAGCTTCCAATCATAAGCCTATAATAAATTTAGTGATTTTTACGTCGAAAATTAATGACTTTCTATACACAACTTCATCCCTCTTTTTAACCCTTCGGGGGTGGAATTATCAAAAACGCTGAGACACGTGTAAATTAATTTTCAATAGTCAGCCTAAATACAAAATTAGAAGATCCTAACTTCAAAACTGTCGGACTTTCATATAAACTTCCATCCCCTATTTTAACCCTTTAGGGATTGAATTCCCAAAAATCCTTTCTTAGTGGGTACTTACTCTTCACAAAGAAAACACCTTCTAAGTTTCAAATCTCTAGGTCCAGCGGTTTGGGCTGTGCGTTGATATATCAGTCAGTCAATCAGTCAGTCAGGACTTTGAATTTTATATATATAGATAAAGGTTCACTGCTCGTTCCCCGTAGTGATAGCGTGATAATATGTAGCCTATATGTTGACCCGACTTCTTAATAATATTCGTGCCAAATTTGAAGTAAATCCATGCAGTACTTTTTGAGTTTATCCCGGACATACATACAGACAAATAGACAAAAATTCTACAAACTATATTTTTGGCTTCGATATCGATTGTAGATCACACCCCAAGTATTCTTTAAAAAAATATTGAATGTACAGTTTTCATTTTCCTACCATTTTATTACCCTTACCATTGTATAGATTGTATAGATAACACGTCCAAATTATTTAACATTGCTAACCTTTCTATAGAAACATGTTATATGACAACATGAACATGAACATGTTTATGTTTAATAACATGTTATGTTACACAGTTTGGACGCACCATTAGACGATGCACACAGTTAAAGCTGGCAGTAATATCGATTAGAGTTAAGTATTCTGTATGAGTTTGATAAGAAAAAAAGGCTTCTAAAGTCTGTAGTGAACATACTCCTTGTCAAATATGAGAAAGTTTAATCCTTACATAAATAACATCGCCCTTGCAATGCTTTCCACTCAACCGTACAAGGATACTATAGTATCAAAAATAAAAACTTTTTTTACAAAAAAAAACAACCGACTTCCATAAAAAACACTACAAATTGAAAAATAACTTTAATTTCGGAAGTCGATAAAGCGTTCCGCATTTTTATTGACACCAACTTCCGAAATGTAAGTTATTTTTCAACTTGTAGTTTTTTTTGGAAGTCGGTTATTTTTTTTTTTTTTTGTAAAAAGTTTTTATTTTTCACTTTTTAGTGGGTCAGTTTGTAATTTATCTAAGTTACAATAGCCTAATGCCAACTGTTCATCACCTTTTACAAAATATTGCTATTCCCGATGCTGGACCTTAATTGGCGGAACAACCACTCACTATATGCATTGTGACTAGCATAAATTGCTTAGCAACCATATTAAAGTAATAATCGCAACCCGTGAAAAATTTGTCATTGAGTAGTTCCGATGGTCATCTGGTCTTCATCATCAGCTCCACTTTACCAAATGATGATTTCCGAGAGCAAATGCTCGAGTTACTTTAAAAAATACCCAAATCGCTATAGGTTTGCCTATAACTTGATGATAATGGGACCACCTCCAGAGTATACCCTTTCAAACAAAAAAAAGATTTTTGGAATCGGTCCAGCCGTCTTCGAGTAATCGGTGAACATACATAAAAAAAAACATATAAAGTCGAACATATAACCTCCTCTTTTTGGAAGTCGGTTAAAAAAGTAGCTTCGTACGTCCTGGATACTATACCATCCAAAGCGACGGGTTGTCATTAGTTCCATCTAGTTTGCGGAAACTAAACTAAAATGCGGAACTTATCCAAAGTAAATTCTAACACATACTTAGTAGAAGTTTAAAATAAACAAAATCAGGCATGAACTCCACTCCAAGAGGCTTAAATATTTTTTTTGTATGGCTTTGTGTTTACTACAAAAAACATTTTTACAAAAAAAAAACAACCGACTTCCAAAAAAACACTACAAATTGAAAAATAACTTTAATTTCGGAAGTCGGTGTCTTTGGTTCCGCGTTTTCGTTTATTGACACCGACTTCCGAAATTAAAGTTATTTTTCAATTTGTAGTGTTTTTTTGGAAGTCGGTTGTTTTTTTTTTGTAAAAATGTTTTTATTTTTCACTTTTTAGTGGGTCAGTTTGTAATTTATCTAAGTTACAAAAGCCTAATGCCAACTGTTCATCACCTTTTACAAAATATTGCTTTTCCCGATGCTGGGACGTTAATTGTTGAGGAGTTCTCCCGGTGAGAACCAGGAGATCCTCAACAATCACTCGCAATACGCATTGTGAAGAGCATAAATTGCTTAGCAACCATATTAAAGTAATCGAATCGCAACCCGTGAAATATTTGTCAGTGAGTAGTTCCGATGGCCATCTGTGATCTTCATCATCAGCTCCACTTTACCAAGTGATGATTTTCGAGAGCAAATGCTCAAGTTACTTTAAAAAATATCCAAATCGCTGTAGCTTTGCCTATAAAATTTGAGGGTTGCCCTCGATTTCCATGGAATCCTCTCATCAGATTCCAACTTGATGATAATGGGACCACCTCGAGAGTATACCCTTTCAAATAAAAAAAGAACTTTTGGAATCGGTCCAGCCGTCTTCGAGTAATCGGTGAACATGCACAAGGTAGCTACTGTAATCTGTTGAGGAGTTCCCTTAACTGTCCTTCGTCTTCATTATCAGACCCCTAATGACAGTCGCAACCCATCTAGGTGTAAAGTTCACATCAATACAAATTAATCAAGCCCAAACACAAGGTAACTGCTGTAAATCGTTGAGGAGTCCCATCGACTGTCTTTCGGCTCCATCATCAGATCGACTCCAGACCTTGATTAAATTGTAGTGCTTTAAAATACTTAATGAAAAAAATAACAAACGCACTAGTCGCTCCTACGATTTTCGAAAGTTCCCCTCGATTTCACTGGGATGCCATCATCAGATCCTGGTTTCCTTATCATGGTACCACCCTTGGCATATCTCCTTTCCAACAAAAAAAGAATAATCAAAATCGGTTCATAAACGACGAAGTTATCCGCGAACACACATAAAAAAAAAAAAAAAAAAATATATATACGGTCGAATTGAGAAACCTCCTCCTTTTTTTGAAGTCGGTTAAAAACTGAGTTGTGGTGCTTGCTTGCGTGTATCTTATCGCGTCTTGTGTGCTGTGCCATCTTAATTTACACCTCTCTGTCCTGATTCGTATGTAAAATAAAAGTGCTCTTAAATTACAAGCCACATGATTATATACGACATTCGAAAACACGATAGCGATTTGAGTATGATTATTTTAAACGTAACGAATTGGTATCTTAAAATATCTTATTGGTGAGTGTTTTGTTTATATCGTTACATTTTCTGAGTATTCTGCCATAGTTAGTCAGCGGTAAGGGTTACCGCTAGCCCGGAACATAAAGGGAAGGAACACGGGTGGGTTTTAGTCAGTAAGAGTCTGACACTCCCTTCCGCTCCGCCCAGATTCATTGATGTTTTTTCATTCATTGATGATTTGCAACCTAAAAAAAAGGGTAGATTGTAGTAGAAAATACCATCTTGTTTTCAGGATCAAAAATATGTATCTCTTATTATACTAGGTATTTTTCAATATATAAACATTGTAAACATATATATTGATAAACATAGGATTAATCAAACACTTATACTTTTTATCACAAACTTAAGTTACAGAACCAGACTCTGAAATTATTAGTAGTTTTATTTTAGCACAAAGTATTGTAGAGAACTGGCGGTCTATGGAAAAACCAGAAAATCTTATTAAAATAACATGTGCAATACATCGTAAAACCTTACCAATAAGAGTACAGAATATTGTTTACGACATATGCATTTCACAAGTCTATAAACGTTTACCTACTGCTCATACTTGCTTATTTATTTGACGTTTCCTATTGTAATACAATATCTCTCATAATGTTAAGAATATCATGTTATTTTGCTATGTACTTAGTAAGTGGTTTTGATAAACTTGGAAAACAGTTTTTTAACAGCTGGAAAATTTTAATGCGCTATTTCGTTTTTTAGATTATGAACAGTCTGATCCGGATGTGTAACTGTGTTATTTACACATAGTGAGTAAATTGTTGTTTAGTTACTGGGATCAATCAACTCAGCCATTCGAAGTCCACCGATGGCTATAGGTCTCTCCCAAGCTGCCCTGTCCTTCGCCTTCCGCATTCAGTCTGACCCAGCCACCTTCTTAAGGTCCTCGGTCCATCTAGCTGGTGGACGCCCCACGCAACGCTTGCCGATACGCGGTCTCCGCTTCCGGACTCTTCTGCTCCACCGGCCATTGGTCCTCCGACAAACATGGCCAGCTCATTGCCAATTCAGTTTGCCTACTTTGCAAGCTATGTCGGTAATTCCAGTTCTTTTCTGGATAATTTCATTTCTGATTTTATCTGTTACTGTTAGTAGTTACTGGGATAATAACCAATAAAATATTGTATAACTAGCTGCGCACCGCGGTTTCACCCGCATTAGTGTCGATCCCATGGAAATATCGGGATAAAAAGTAGCCTATATGTCAATCCAGGGTGTCAGCTACCTCCATACAAAATTTTGTCCAAATTGGGCCAGCCGTTTGAGCGTGAAGAAGTAACAAACATATAAACACACACACACACTCACAAACTTTTGCCTTTATAATATTAGTGTGATGAATGTACATACTTTGATTGGTTTCAGCGAAGATATTGAGTTAAGGAGAATTTTTCCCAGTGAATTTCCTCAAGACACAATAAGAAAAAGTGGCTCTTTAGATCCAGAGGTAAAATTTATGTTAACATAATCATCTAAGTTACCATAATATTAGCCTATATAGTATTGACATTCATTGATTGGTTGTGTTTTACCATGTAACTAACGTTATTAGTTAAAAACATACCTAACAATATACACTTTATTTCGTACTGAGTAACTTATGATTAGGCACCTAACACAATGCCCTAGTTTACAGATTATTAAAGTTTAGCAACAATGTGCTTCTATTGCAAGTGAGCTTGAGTTTCAAACATTTCAATTAGTTGGGTAAAAGCGCCGAGTTAAAATTAATTCAAAAACATAATCTCTGAACCTTCTCTGAACAAACAACTAACTTTACAAAAGATTTCTAATAAAGTGGGTAGGCCAATAAAAGTGGGGAAATATTGACCTTTGTCTACTTGACGATACAAGGAAAAGAGTATCGCAAATTACATAACGGAAATCTTAATTAAATTATTTCTCCTAGCACTTAGGTCGTTACGCCGAACTAAAGAGTTACTTCAAATACCCAAAAGCCAAAATCAATAGTCATTTCGAGGAGCTGGTGTGTTACGATAAAGACAACAGAAAGGTATGCTTATTTTATATATAAATTAAACTTATAATCCGACCAGATGTATGAACGTAAACGAAGCAAAAAGGGTATGGTATCGCTGCAGGTGGCGTTCTGACGGTTCTGCCTACCCCCATGAGAAGAAGGCAAGCTTATGTATGTAATCCAAAATACATTAGGAAAATGTTAAATACAGACAATCCAATAAATATTCCTGCGCATGTATTCACCAAAGTACAGTGTGTACATGTGTACAGTGTGTACATGTTTTTTATATCTATACACTTTGACATTGATGAATTTTATTTAGACAATGGCATGAATATTTACTTTGTAAAGTATTTTTATTTTTTTTATTTTTCATTTAATTATTGTGAATGTGAGAACTATGTGGGTCATTTTTTTTCTGTTTTCCTTCTTAGTTTTAATCATGATCTGGTAGTTTGAGTAATTTACGCGGCCTACCCAAATGTCCTTTCTTTGGTATTGTTCGTCGAATCGTTGAGCTCCTCAATTTCTGAGTTGAGCTGCACGATTTTTGACAAATGCGTGCACTGATTGGACAGGTCTGCTCAATCTGTGTGGTTCTTTCCTCAAAAGACCATTTCAGACATCAATCCACATGGTCTTCACACGATCTGACCAAGATTTTGTCTGGACTTTAAAAGAGACTGTGACCTCTGAGTTTGTTTCGGCCTTTCTTCTCAGAGTAGTCAGATAGGAAACGCCGACCACATCTAGTTTAAAAAATGTGATGACGTGTAAAAGTGTTTGTAAAAACCTACTTACAGAAAATAAATCATTTATCATTTACAGTTTATTATCATTAGCTGGGTACTACTAAGCTACTACTAAGAAAATCCTGTTGCAAAACACAAACACTTTGCCCGACCTAGGCAAGAACCAAGCTAAGGTTGTCCTTGCCCAGCGGGATTGTCCGAAAAGGTTACCGCTGGCCCGGAACATAAAGGGCTAAGGAAGGAGCACGGGTGGGTTTTAGTCAGTAAGAGTCTGACACTCCCTTCCGCTCCGCCTAGAGCGGGAGGGGTCATTTGATGATTTCGCACCCAAAAAAAAAAAGAAAAGAAAAAAGGTTGTCCTTGCCACCAGTTAGACCAACGCCAATTGTTGCGTACGTGAAGACATAGCTAATGAATTACTATGAATTAACCATCAATTTATGCAAAACGATCACCGATGAGCTATGGTCATTATTAGAACTTATTGGGCCTAAATGGCATTAGCGTTGGCTGTTGGCATGACTGTTTTGCAACCATAAGAAAACGCCTTTTGATCAGAACTCACAACGGGATGATTTGGTTGACGGCTGGTACGTACAGACGCACCGATGCGAAACTCATCAACTCAGCCTATCGCAGTTCACTGCTGGACATAGACCTCTCTCAGGCTGCGTCACAACACTACCTATGTTCCGCCTTCCGCATCCAGTCTGTCCCAGCAACCTTTTTAAGGTCGACGGTCCTTCTAGCTACACACCCTACACTACGCTTGCCGATACGCGGAGGACTCGTCTGCTCCATAGTCCATCAGACATCAGTCCTTCGACAAAGATGGCCAGCCCGCTGCCACTTCAGCTTGTTTAGTCTGCAAGCTATGTTGATAACTCCGGTTCTTTTCCGGATAATTTCATTCCTGACTTTATCCTTCGAAGAAACTCTGAGCATAGCCCGCTCCACAGCGCGCTGAGCGTCCTTAAACCAGCCTGACTTTCAGTGTCCACTTTTCGGCACGTATATCTTAAAGGGCAGAAACACTGGTTGAAGACCTTTTTTTTTTTTTGCGAAATCATCAAATGACTTCTTCCGCTCTCGGTGAAGCGGAAGGGAGTGTCAGACTCGTACTGACTAAAACCCACCCGTGTTCCTTCCTTAGCCCTTTATGTTCCGGGCCAGCGGTAACCCTTTCGGACTATCCCGCTGACCCGCCAGGCTTCGGCCCTAACGGACCCCTTCTCTGATGCTGACATCTCTTTAAGGCGCGCGTGGACCACGTACGCGCCGGACGGTGAGCTACCCATTACTCTCCGCCCACAGGCCCGCGCCTACGGAGGCCGGGAGTCGTCACGCGGCTCCCGACCTTACCTTCAATCACTGCAAATTGAAAAGACTTGACGTGAAGCTCATGCCTCATCACTGTCTAATGTGTACTTTGATTCTAGCTGTGTAGAATAGATGCAGAGCGATATTCTCCGGAAGAAGACGCTTACTATCTGTCCCCGATATTCGACAGTCACGTGGACCGACGTCGAGTATACTGCTTCATGTTGCTCTGCTTCACTGAAGATGAACTTGACAGAGTAGTTGCTTCGTTTTAATTAAATAAAGATATTACAGAAGTTGGTGTTGTATCATTTTTGGGGTTCCGTACACAAAGCGTGCTAACGGGACCTTATTGCTAAGCCTCCGCTGTCCGTTGCTTCGTTGCATTAGATAAAATTCAAAATGTACCAATTTTATATATTTTTTTAAGTAACCTTTTTAGGGCTTACCTATTAGTAGATTCGCACGATTTTAATTTATTTCTGGGCGAGTCGACAACTCCAGAAATATGTACCTAATAAGCAATATGCAATTAATATTGCAATAGCAATTGGTTTGCTTGTGGTGGTGGAATATGATTAAGATAGGACTAATTAAGAGCTAACCGTATTAAAATAATAATAATAATAAATACAAGTATATAAAAAGGAGGGGAGATAATCAAAGGGCATCAAAAAATTCATCCGCATCGCTGTCAACAGGAAACGTGCCCAAAAGACTGGCAACAACAACAAACAAACAAACAAACCAACACCTTACCTGTGTAATGATAAATCGACATGTCTACTTACCCGCGGGCTATGGCCCGTGGATAAGTCGAAGCCTTAACCCCGATTATTATGGGCATTACTCTGACAGAGTAATTTGTGTAACATCTTTATGATATATCTATATGTATTTTATCTCTATAACTAGCTTCTGCCCGCAACTTCGTCCGCGTGAAATTTCTTTTTCCCCCCACCCCCCTCGTCGCATCGTATCGCGTACCCGCGCTATTACTTCGTTTTCGCTTAGCGATCTTTCCAATTTATTACCCGACTGCGTCAGAAGGAGGGTTATGTTTTTTGAGTGTATGTATGTATGTACATATGTATATTTCTTTGGCACGCTCTGTAGCCTAAACGGCTTGATCGATTTCCGCTTGAGAGGTGCCGTTAGATTCGTCTTAACTGCCCATTTTAAATTAAATAAAAGTTGGAAGCAGGCGGGACCCATTTGAATTTGAAAATATACCTAATAAAAATGATATGGGTCCCGCCTGCTTCCAACTTTTATTTAATTTAAAATGGGCTTGTTTTTAGCTTTTCAGTTTTTTACCGCAGTCGGGTTTTTTATTTTTTTTTTTCTTTTTGCTCAGCTTCTAAGGGTGATAGCGTGATAATAATAGCCTTCCTCAAGAATTAGACTATAATGCTAAAATATTTTTTCAAATTCGACTGGTAGTTCCAGAGATTAGCGCGTTCAAACAAACAAATAAACTCTTCAGCTTTATTATATAGATTTACAACTTCAATTTGTATCTCTTGCACATCCGGAGTTAGTTGAGACATGAGATAGTTATCATTCACGCCTCGACTTTACTCAATTGTTACGTCATGATAACCAACAAGTCGTGCTTCCTTTAGTTTAGCCGGGTCTTGTATAGAGTTTAAACCTTAAACCTTTATTTAATACGTTTTTATTAGAGACCAGCTTCTACCCGCGGCTTCGCCCGCGTTGATATCTAAATCGGTTCAGCGGTTAAAGCGTGAAGAGGTGACAGAAAGAGAGACAGACACACTTTCGCTTTTATAATATTATAGTATGGATTTGATTTACTTCCTCTTATATGTTTTTAAAACATACAGATTTTGCAACAAGTCTGTGACTGTCATGTGGTCATTACAGGTAAAAAAAACAGTTTAAATTAAAATGGTTTCCGATATTTGTAGTCTTCCTCCATACAAAAATAATGCCCCACTGATAATTCTTAAATAACTAAATCAATTTCAATCTCATAAGTAGCATCAAATAAAACTAGAAACATAACGATTCCTTCTCAAATGGCAATTTGAAAAATTATATTTATTCTATGAAAACTTCACGAGCGCGCCCATCAAAGAAAATTTATTCTAATTCTGACAACAGTAGGTGGAACAATTTTATAGTTTCCCATGACCAAAAAGGCATCTTCGCAGTGGTCCCGCGAATCACGTTGCCAATGAAGCAACAGATTCTTTGCAATCAAATATTAGAAAGACGCGCTGAGTACATCCGTGCATCTGATCTCGAACGTTCCAATAAAGTTCATATAAAAGATCAAATCTATGAATGTATTGCCATTACGAAGACACATAGTATTTACAAGCAGATCACCGATAAAATGTTACTGTAACATCTTCATTTTGTCGACTAGGTATCGCCATATCCGTTTCTGTTTATATTAAAATAGACAAGGGCTTTTAAATCACCAATCAGCGGTTGAGGGTCACACGTGGTGATTTGATGTGTAATAAAATTATTAAAAGAGGTCATACTTGACCATGGGTAGGCGGCATTTTAATTTATGGAGACGAACTTTGTTGGAGTACCTATTTGAACAGATCTGAACAAAGTGTTTTACTTAGGAAATAAACACCGAGTGTATGGACCCAAAAAAGTGGTATGGAATATGAACCATAAATGCGCATTTCCAATTATTGCTCTATCAGCTTATGCCAAGAAAAACGTAGATAACAACAGGGTTAAGTCAACGGAGCCTCACCTCACGCGGCCAGGCTAATTTATTATGACGCTACCTTTATCGGATCTTAGTGACAAAGACAGCTAGCAGCCTTTAGACATACATAGATACATTTACGACACTCGTATTGAACTGTATATAGAACCATGAAAAGATAGTTCATCTCCACAAAGCACTTCCTTCAAAGCCTAATGATAAATAAACGACTGGCAAAGTCCACTACTGCCCATCCCAGATCGAAAACCTAATAAAACGTCAAAAACATGGCTAAGCCATAGCAAACGCATAATCTCTCGACGCATAAAACTTGACCCACTCAATGGAATGTAAATATTTATATAGTTATGTAAAATAATGAGGTGTCATCTTGGTGCCGACAAACAGTTATGTCATTATAACCTTGTACTACATTATATTTATGAATATGATTATGATAATAATTGGTGCTTTATGTCATTGTAAACTCATCGTAGTCTTCAAAAGCGTTAATATTAAAAGTGTGACCTAAAATTTTACGTTATGTTCTCTAAAGAAAGCGACGGGTGTCAGAGGTCGTCAGCGGTGTATGGTTCAACGGTTCAACAGACTGTGACGTAAGCAGACCGGTTGGGAACTAACCTCCACTGTCGATGAGTATAAAATATATTCAAAATGCTTTTGTAAGTCGCCTACTTTTGTGGAAATATGTTGCAATATCTTGTTTTGATTCTGGAGTTGATGTGGAGACAAAACGCAACCGAATCGGATTACTATAATAAAATTGAAATAAGAATCATCTATGGCACTGAACTTTATATGAATTCCCATTTTCTTTACATCAGCCATCACATCGTATCAGATAAGTAGGTATGATGGCTGTGGTAGGCCAAGTATAGAGGATATATAAAGGCCACAGTTGCCTCTACACTTCTGTTACTAAAATAGTAAGAATCCATAGGTAATCATTTGTAACCGCAACTATTAAAAGTTATTGCACCAAATAAATAGTCATGAAACAGTTTATTACATAAGATTGCGATGAGTCTGCGAGACTTTGAAGTTGCACTTTATAATGTGGTACAGTCTCATCAGAAACCAATTGGATGCAATGTTCAGTGCAAAATGCGAAACCTTGACCTTTTTCACAAAATTTTCAACTTAGCTTCGTAGTTTGTACATTTATTAACAAATTAACTTACAGCCCTAGGCATTTTAGACTTTATTTATTCACAAATACTATCCATTTTCACATTTACATTTTTACGAAATGCATCTTCAAAATAATTTCGGCCATTGAAAATGCTAAAGGCCGGTTTAGTGGCTGGTATATTGACATTCCCATAACCTTAATATAGCGTCCAAATTCCTTGAATTTGTCTGAGTAAATTATTGGTTGTTTCAACAAATTTTGTCGTTATAATTTGTTCAACATCAGTTCTTTGAACTAATGAACAACCTTGAACTGATGTTAAAGATGTTTATATTTGTAAATAAAACTGTTTGTTTGTAAGAATGAACTATAAAACGAAAATTTTACCGAGTATAACGTTATTTTGTAACTCGAGGCTGCAATTAAGTATTTCCTAGCTGCAATCTCGACGTAGAAACAATTAGTAGACACAGAACTACACATAATGGCATAATATTATCCTGTAATTTATTTTTAAAGGCAAACACTGGCACTTCTAATTAAAACTAGTTGTCTTTTAATCAAAACAAAACAGTTTATACTAGCTCAAGAGCCAGGGAATTCTTTAAAATTTTAATTGTATTGAAATTTTAAAGAATTCAAAGCCGAGAGTCTAATGATCAATGCACACGCGTTTCATACGACGTTTTTCAACACACTTATATATAAAATTTCTTGTGTCAAAAAAGATTACATTATCTTCTTAATATACATTAAACAAAGCCTAACGATAGATTTGACGACATTACTAACATTGTGTGAAAAATTATAACTTGAAACACGTTCAGGCAATAGAGAATAGGTTACAGAGTACACAATTATTTCTCACTGTACAAAAAAAGATCATGTGAAAACTATGTATCAATTAAATAAATTTCCATAAAGAGGAAAAAAAATCTATACTAAACCGTAATATGCAGCTACAGTAATTGTATGTTTTACTAAGTTTTTCCTACAACAGTGACTAACTATTTATACTTATGCATAAAAAGCCCGTTTAGAGGTCACAGCCAGCTCTTCAATAATGACCTACTTTACTTATATCTCATTTAGTTTTTGCTATTAGCATACCCACACAACTTCATTACCTGTTACCATTAATCCTGAAGAACAAATTATATAGTAAATGGACCATCATGTTTCTTAATAAAACGAACCCACACAATAACATTGATTGAGTGAACGTTCTTCAAACATCGGCTTGACATCTTAGCGTCAGAAAAACTAATTACGCTCCAAGCTTTATTATGTCGACCAAAGACTCGTACTTTGACTGTCTTTGAAAAAGCTAGACGAGATTACAGAATGGGTCCATGAGACGGTGGTATTGCATAAATGGAGACATTGTGCGCTCCACCCAATCAGTGTCGGATACTTTCAAAAGAAAGCGGCGACTTACGATTACGACTGAACTATATCCAAATAACATGAGGACACACTGACTTATACAATTATTATAATGCTTTATGTAATACCTATTGACTGTATAATAGCGATTGATATCTATTGTGTCAGTAATGTAATGGATGCCTTCTTCTTTATAAGCTGTTAATGAAGCTTTTACTCGTTTAGTGCGTCATTCAAAGCCACGCCTTATGATTGGGATTCTAAGGCTTAACAGTTGCACTAAGTAGCAACATAAGTTGTTAACCTATTGCCTTCAAACAGAATGCCTCCCATATGTCAAAACAAATCAATAGGCCAGTTCTTGAAAGAATCCGTCATAAACAAGAGTTCGGAACGTCGTAAATCTGGCCTTTTACGATAGTATTACACCGACGTTTCAACATTAACTATGATGTAACTGAATTGATATTCTAAATTTCACTAATACGCCATTAGATGATTGTTTCAAAAACAGTTTAATAATTTCACCAGTTTGTACAAACAATAACAAATCTTTTTTCAAATGAATAATTAGTTGTCTGTCTGGGCTGTTTCTCAAATGCTGTTGTCGTCTACTAACCTGGATAATGTATAGGCACCGTCTAGAGAGTACAATTGTGACTGGGAAGAAGCGAAGTCGTGGGCAAAAGTCAAACTTACTTAATATATTACAATTGAAGCCAGCATGTAATCCTATCCATTCACTACAATACACTACACATTGTGATTCATTACCGAACATGAAATCTTAAACTAGGTATTATTAACTTTTGTACCAAATAATAATGTAAATTAATGTTTTGTGAGTGCTAAGTATTACAGATACAACATTACAAGTAGGCGCTTAATTTGCCTCTGCTTCTGTGATGTAATTTTTATTCGAAAATTAACATAGTTTCCAGGGCAAATGTTACTTGGCCATGCACCCACAGTTGTTATTATGTAGAAATATAATACAAAATTAATTTTACTATTAATTGTAGATTTGCCATCCTGCAACTAGGAAATGTCGGTTGTCAATTAATGTGATCTAGATTTACTTATGGCGCTGTAACCTGGGAAATGAAACGAAACAATTTGAATGTATGTTAGAATATAGCTAATCCAGGAAACCCGTACAAAAACAGATTGAGGTATTAGAGTAAAACATATCTTTGGATACCTAATTATTTTATGAGTCAGACAAATTAGGCCTTTTCACGAAAAGCCTTAGTAAGTGTATGTTGTGGTACTGTAATCAGCAGGAGCTGAGCACTGGAATGTCTTATTGATTTATGCAGTTTGACAGCAAACATACAGATAAAAATAAAAGACTTCGGAAGAGAGTAGGCAGATTTATCTGCACCAATTTTTTTGCCGATTATGGTTCTTGCGACATTCTTGAAATATCAGGAATATGAACAAGAACAAGGATAATGTCCAGTTAGTGACAATGTAAACATACAGATAGATCAGGTTTGCCTGCACATAATCATGTTGAAACCGTAGGTTTTAAGTAAATGGGTGAATCGAGATAGCCTCATCGCCCACATATGCATCTCTGGAATGTCGTGTCAATAATGTATGCGTTGACCTATTGCAGGAATGGGTCCTTAGCCAAATATGCGGATTTTATCACAGTATTAAATAACGTAGATAAATCTTCAAGAAATATTTAAAAAGGTGTTAGTAATATTGAAAATTTAAAAAGGTCAGTAGCTCCTCTACTTTATCCAATTAATTTTAGAGTCTGCCCATAAAAAGTGGCAGTCTATTTATACATGACACTCTTTATGTATTCTGAAAACAAAATAAAAATCATGAATAATCCGGTTTCAATGTGATAAATAATCTAATGCATATTTGTTTAAGAAGACATTAACAATCGCAACTGCTGTTAATAGCAACAATAAAGAGATGCATTACTAGCTAATTAACGTCTGCATCCATTACACTAACGAACCAATTAGAATTACAAAAGGTTAATAAAACTGCATTCAAAATTACGCTCAATTCCTGAGAAACTGCTGTATATTATATACATATGATGCATATATTATGATGTGATTTAGAGTGTGAATATAGCACCGACACGTTACGTACAAACATAAAATAAAAAATAGGGATAGTAACCTTTTGTAATTCATGGCATTGTTAACATTGACATTTATTCGCCTATTATTACTTACATAAGAAAATTGCATGGTAAAATTAAATGTTTACAAACACACATAAAGGTACTAAAACTACATCGATTAAAGGCATGTAACACGCGCAGCTGCATGCTACGTTGACTAGTGTTCACCACGAGAGCTGCTGCATCTTGTGCTATAGGTACGGTAATAAGAAGCACCTCTCTGGCCCAGCCATCGTGTTGCAACGCTGTATTAGAAGAAATACTTACGTTGGTATATAAGAGAACCGTTTGGATACGTAATCATCCCACACGTCAAGTATTCTCTGAGGGAGACAGCCGCAAAAAACAAAGAAAATGAAATTGGTTAGACCTGTGACCTTATGGATCGTGAAGTGAAAAGTGAACTGTGAAATTTAATTAACGGAAAACCTTTCTTTTCAGTTTGTGGTTCTAGCTTTGATCGCCGCCGCGTGCGCCGCTCCCCAGCAGAACCCACAGGATGTTCAAATAGTGCGATATGATGTCAACAACGCTGGAATCGATTCTTACAATTTCGCGTGAGGAACTGCTCCATATTGAAAATGTAGAGCACAGGCAACGCAATACATTTTGTAAAACTATACATTGTCTTTTTACAGGTGGGAGACGTCAGATGGGTCAAAACACGAGGAACAAGGACAACTGAAGAATCAGGGCACAGAAAACGAGGCGATCGCCGTGCAGGGACAGTACGCGTGGGTTGGACCTGACGGCGTCACCTACACTGTCACCTACATCGCCGATGAGAATGGCTTCCAACCTCAAATTCAACAAACTCCAGGGGGAGCAGTTCCTTCTGCGGTCGTTGCGTCCCTCTTGGGTTAAAAAGTCCAGTAGAATAGTTTAGGTCTCTGTAAATACTCCTGACGATGTATATAATATTTATATGCTGAGTCTTTAATGTTATGTATAGTTTTTTAAGTAATAAATGTACTGATTTTTATAAACCTGAGGTGTGATTTTATTATCCTGGCAGGTTTAGTTTATTTTGTTTACACATTTATCTATGCTAATGCTTATAATATTTATTTCTTTTTTCGATTTCAATCAGAGGAAACAGCGTCATGAGACCTAAAATTGGGGTTTAAGGTTTGGAAGGAATGTTTGTAATCACCACCTGCAATAGGATAGAATAAAAAATAGGCAGTCGCTCCATGTAAAATAGTGGTATTTAGCTGCATCCAGTTAGACTGGAATCCAACCCCGAAATAGTTGGAAAAAGTCTAGGCAGATCATGATTATGAAAAATAATACACAGAACATTGTTAAGCGATAAACATAGTAGAAGCTGAAGTAGAATAAATGCTCTAAATAAATCCAAAAAAAAATTGTAGTTTTTAGACAAAAGTTTTGACTGTCAGATTTTTTAATAGGACTTTATTTCCAGACATACCGTGTGCGCAATGGGATTTACCATTGACAAAATTGACGAACTTCCAATTCTAATTTTTATCCCATTATAACCCCTTCAAAGGATTATTTCGAAAAGTCTTCTTTAGTGGGCCACCTTCGGTACAAAAGGAAATTTTGCGCAAAATTTCATGCTTCTAGACCCAGCGCTATTACAGCAGTCATAGTTGCCTAGTGGTAACAGCCGCGAATAACGAGTTGTAGGTTGTACGTTCGAACCTAGACAGGCGCTTTACTTTGTGCAAATTATTTCATCACCACTGCTCCCGAAACGGTGAAGGAAAACATCGAGATGAAACCGGCACGTCCTAGAACAAAACATTCGAACATAATTATGTGACATCTACCAACCTGCACTGGGCCGGCGCACTATGGAAAAATTGCGTATGTTTCGTCTCAAAACACTGTATCTGAGTTGTTTCAAAACGAAATGAGCTGTAATTTTGCACACATATTCTTGGATGTATAAAGTTTAATGAAAATATTTTTGATTTTGAAAATTATGTTTATTAATTAATTTAAAAAATAAAACTTTAAAAAATACATGCATTCTATAAGAAAAAAACAAAATTTGTCTTTTTTTTGGGGGCTTTCCCATAATGGTGTGGTGGATTACGACCTACTCCCTCTTACAGAGAGGAGGCCTGTGTCTCAGTAGGTGGGGGAACATTATAGGCTGATTATACTAGATGCCATTTGATGTAGTGTACTCCAATAATTATACAAGCTATTATGAATATTAAAGCTTAGTTTCCGCAATCAGAGAACTGCATTTCTTCTTAGACTGCAAACTTATATAATAGATAATTATGAGCGTCTTCCAAGTGCTTTTGAGTGATGACAATGTTATATAACGCTTGTACAAATAGGTCAAACATAATAAAATGAATCAGTACATGTTTTGTATTAGTTGTCAACAGCATGATATCATAGCGCTTTGGTTGAAACATTGACAAGTTATGAAAGCATTTCACTTTTTTACATTTACAAAAGTTTTGTTGTTTTTTAATTCATTTATTTTTGGTAAAAATAGAGATCTAAATCTATAAACAATGCGTAGGTATTGTGATACCTACGCATTGTTTATAGACCTATTATACTAATACATAGCGCTGCCGAGGTCGGCCCAGAAAGAGGCGGCGAGACGAGTTAAACGAATACCGATAAGGTTGGATCGAGGTGGCTTTAGAAAAGGATGCCTGGAAGGATTCGGGGAAGGCCTTTGCTCAACAGTGGGCCAGTGTAGCCTAAGTAAAAAAAATAACGCAAAGTGGACTGATGACCTTGTGAAGGCTGCAAGAATCCGCTGAATGCAGGTTACACAGAACCGGTCGAAAAGCGGTGCTTGGGGGAGGCCTATGTAAAGCAGTGGTCGTCTTTCAGCTGAAATTATGATGATGATGTAAATATAATGTAACAAATAATGTAATAACACAAATATTAGTTTTGGTTCCTATTAACAAAGCGGTAATGCAATTCTTCTGTTTTAGCTACCTACATCAATGAGAACTGACTTGAGTGCCTCGTTGGTCTAATGGTCGAAAATGCTACTACTGAGCCCGAAGTCCTGGGTTCGATCCTCAGGTCAGGCAAAGTGTCAAGCTTTTCCGTCACCAATTTCTCAGTAGCAGCCGTCAACAGAGTCTGGTTTTGGGCCTGGCAACAGGCTGGCTAAAGCTGGGCAGTACTACAGGTGCACCTCTGAGAATTACAGGTATGATGTTACGTTATGTTAGGTTATAATGAATGTACCCATATTTATAAATTACTTATGTGATTTAGGCCACCCGTTAAGTATTGAATAAAAAAACCGCTGATTTTGTGTAGGTAGCCAGAATGAGAATAAAATCCATACTAGGTATCTCTTAGGAATTAATATTTATTTGCATAATTCTTGAATAAACTGTTATAAGTATTTGCTTTTAAAGTATCGTATATCATCTTCTTAAGATAAACGACTTTTAGTAAGTATAGATTTTATTATTTAGACCTTGAAAGAGGAATGGGAAGGCCCACCGTAAGTACAATAAAAATATTATTCCTACCTATTGGAATATGTAATAATTAGTTTGTATACATTTTTATTTCAGGCGGTTGCAGTTACAATACAAAATTTTCATTTTAATTTTTTATAGATTTTTTACTTATTTATTTATTTATCTACTTACATCTACCGTTGCACGATAATCCTAATGCGATAAATGCGCTTATACTAACTTAATATAATTTTACGAACATAAATTATTATGACTCAGAGCTACCGATAAATATATTTACTTCTGAATTGATAACTCCGCGACTAATGTTGTAAGTGGGCTACTTTATATGTACATATACAGGGTTGAATTATGTAATGCCACCTGAAGAGAAAGTACTCTTAATACTGTAGATAGAAAATATTATTCAAAGAAAACCATTATTTATTTTTGAATAGAAAGAAAACTGCATTCAAAGATTTTCAAAAATTTGCTTGCCACACCCGAGAATCGAACCGACTGAAATCTGTAAAAATTACAACCTGTACTTTTATTGCATCGATCGTTAGGATCAATTATAAGGATGAAATCTCTCTAAGAAACTTGATAAATTAAATGAAAGGAAAGCCATGAAATCTGGACTTATAAATTCAATGAGTCAAGTTAAAGCTCTTTGACTCTTTGATCCATCTGTTTATTTATTTATTTATTAAGGTACACCAACAGCTTCTATGTATAATTTATCTTAAGTACTATAATTTATTTATTTATTTATTTATTTAATCACAAAAGTCTCGGTCTTACACAGTCGCCAATTACAGGTTTACCAGCAATCTCAGAAATAAGTGATCACACATAATAATAACAAAACAAAACTAAACGAAAAATACTTCTTAAACTTAAGATTAATAACAAAAAGTAAAATAAAGAGACGAACAACATTGCAATTTTGCCCACTTACTTAAAACTAAGACTAAGTAAACAATATAAATAGAAATGAGATCGTAATGAAAAGTATAGCTTCTAAAAACAAATTTTAAAAAGGTGCAGGATTTCCAGAGTATATTAACTTATGTTAGTAATTAATAATTATCATTGACGTCATTTTTCCATTAAAATGATGAATTACTATTTAGATAAGACGATTGCAATTTGCACGAGTTTGTAATGCAGACTCCTTTCTATTTTATTTGAAAATAGATTGTCATATTAATTGTTATTCACATTTGATTGTTTTTACAAATAATTTGATTGTCTCACGGTAAAAATGGCTTATCAAGAACAATTTGATTTAATGGAAGCTTATTTTTTAAATAACAAAAACGTGAATCTCTGCGGTGGTATGGAGATATCGAGACCGACAGGCACCAACTTGGTTCGTATTCAAAAGGGGAACACCCAAATATTCCGAAATATTTTATTCCGAATTTCGAAGTTCCAATTTTCAAAAGTCCGAATTTCATAATACCTAAGAATTATAATGCCTAATCACGAAATTTGTTTTACCGAAAGTCATAAATGCGATTTGTTTGTTTTCCGATTTTCATATGTTCGAAGAATCAAATGCTCAATGGGTTCTCGGTCCGAAAAACGACATTTCGATTTTCAATTTTCCGAATAACCTGCTAAAATTAGGATTCTGATTCTGATGATTATAATATTCAGTTACGTATATACATTCAGAATCTTTATGTAACGTTTAATGTAATTTAAAAACGTCTACTTTGTTATTAATATTATTATATTTTTTGTATTTTCTTCTTCTCCTTAACGATTTTAGTATGAACTAGTTTCGCCTAGGCCAAACCAGTTCTCCCTACACGCGATAGGACAAATCCTTCGGGTGACATCGGTGGCATGGTCGCAGTCGGTAGATAGGCGACGTAGGATGCCAGAGCGAGCGAAGAGCACCCCGAGGTTAGGTTTGGTTAGGTTACTTTAAACCCTTTACCCAGAAATAGGGCCCCCCGCGAAGCGGGGCTCCGTCGACATAGGATGCAAGAGCTAGCGAAGGGCACCCCGAGGTTAGGTTTGGTTAGGTTAGGTTAGTTACTTTAAAACCTTTACACAGAAATAGGAACCCGCGAAGCGGGGCTCCGTCGACATAGGATGCAAGAGCGAGCGAAGGGCACCCCGAGGTTAGGTTTGGTTAGGTTACTTTAAGCCCTTTACACAGAAATAGGGACCCGCGAAGCGGGGCTCCGTTGACATAGGATGCAAGAGCGAGCGAAGGGCACCCCGGGGTTAGGTTTGGTTAGGTTACTTTAAGCCCTTTACACAGAAATAGGGGCCCCGCGAAGCGGGGCTCCGTCGACATAGGATGCAAGAGCGAGCGAAGGGCACCCCGAGGTTAGGTTTGGTTAGGTTACTTTAAACCCTTTACACAGAAATAGGGGCCCCGCGAAGCGAGGCTCCGTCGACATAGCATGCAAGAGCAATGGAATGACAATACAAATACCTTTACCGTGCATCGAAGTCAAGTAGTGTCGCAGTGAAAATCTTTAGCGGTGACGTGCATCGAAGTGTAGTGGCGTCGCAGAGACGGTCTTTCGCAGTAACGTGCATCGCAATTATGTAGCATCGTATTAGCATTTATCGATATTTTGTGCGTCATCATTTCATATTCTACTCGTATATTTGTCTTGCTATTCAGTTTTACAAGCCATTTTGATTTCGGAATTTTAATTAATCGGAATTCGTATTTTTAATGTTTCGAATTATCATTAGTTCGGACTTTTTGTTGTTCGATGTATTGAAACTCGGTATTTTGAAAATAGTAATTATAAACCTTAGGAATATTGAAATTTCGGAATTATAACAATAGGATGAATGATAAGTCGGAGTTGCTATATTAGGAATTTTGAAGCATTCGGAATTATGAAAATCGGTATTTTGAAATTCGTATTTGTGACTGTCGGAATAATTTTTTTCGTATTTATGTAGTGTACCCATTGCAAAGAATGGTAGAAAATTTAAAGAATACGGGTAATTTCAAAAAGCGACGGCAAAGTCTTCAGCAGAACTATTTCGATTTTGATCTAAATGTTTTGACATACTTTGAATCATTTCTGAAGGCTTCAAGCAGAGACGCTGCCGAAGAATTAGGCACAACCTACACTCGCATACTTAAAGTGTTGAAAAAGTATAAGTATAAATGTTATCGTGAAGGTCGGTTGGTGCAAAAATTGCATCCTGGGGATTGTGAGAGACGATAAAAATTTTGTCAAAACATGCTGAGAGAAATTGATCGTAACCCTAATTTTTTGAGTAACATTGTATGGTCTAACGAAACCAACTTCAGCAATAACGGCATGTACAATCGCCGCAATAAGCACTATTGTTCTCGACTGAAACCTCTTCGTGTTCATGAAACTAACAATCAAGTAAGATTCTTTCAACGTTTGGTGCGGAATTATGAGAAATATGGTTGTGTTAGTCCACGTGTATGAAGGTCATTTAAACACTGTCAAGTATCTTGAAATACTGGATCTCTTAAGAAATGAGTTAAATGGTTTCCCCGAGCAAGAACGAAACCAAATAATTCTATAGCAAGATGGTGCTCCAGCCCATAACAGCAGAATCACTACTGCCAACATTAATAACCATTTTAATACCTGGATTGTTACAAACGGCACAATCAGATGGCCTGCGAGATCACCAGATCCTGACCTTTAGATTATTTTTGTCTTGATTGGATTTGTGAAAAATCAAATTTACATTAAATCTTATGCGAATGTAAACGAGTTGAGAGTTGAAGTTCAGAATACGATTTATAATATTCACCACAACACGTTATTAAAGGTTACTAGAAATGAATTCGATAGAAGAATACATTTGTGTACCCAAGAAAATGGCGCCCATTTCGAGCAACTAATTAGTTTACCATTTTTTGTAACTATTTAAAATAAAAATAAGATTTCATGGTTTTCCTATCATTTAATTTATCAAGTTTGTTAGAGAGATTTCATCCTTATCATTGATCCTAACGATCAATGCAATAAAAGTACAGGGTGTAATTTTTACAGATTTTAGTCGGTTCGATACCCGGGTGTGGCAAGCGAATTTTCGAAAATCTTTGAATGTAGTTTTCTTTCTTTTCAAAAATAAAGAAATGTTTTCTTTGAGTAAAATTTTATATCTACAGTATTAAGAGTACTTTGCCTTCAGGTGGCATTACAAAATTCCACCCTGTATACATCATCAGGAGTATTTACAGAGACCTAAACTATTCTACTGGACTTTTTAACCCAAGAGGGCCAAAACGACCGCAGAAGGGGTTCCTCTGTCTGGCCCTAGACTTAGAGGTTGGAAGCCATTCTCATCGGCGATGTATTTGACAGTGTAGGTGACGCCGTCAGGTCCAACCCACTCGTACTCTCCCTGCACGGCGATCGCCTCGTTTTCTGTGCCCTGATTCTTCAGTTGTCCTTGTTCCTCGTGTTTTGATCCATCTGACGTCTCCCACCTGTAAAAAGACAATGTATAGTTTTACAAAATGAATTGCGTTGCCTGTGCTCTACATTTTCAATATGGAGCAGTTCCTCACGCGAAATTGTAAGAACCGATTCCAGCGTTGTTGACATCATATCGCACTATTTTAACATCCTGTGGGTTCTGTTGGGGAGCGGCGCACGCGGCGGCGATCAAAGCAAGAATCACAAACTAAAAAGAAAGGGTTTGCGTTAGTTAAATTTTACAGTTCACTTTTTACTTCACGATAACGATTCGGCTGAAATGATGATAACGTCACAGGTCTAACCAATTTCATTTTTTTTTTGTTTTTTGCGGCTGTCTTCCTCAGAGAATACTTGATGTGTCGTATGATTACGTGCCCAAACGGTTCTCTTATATACCAACGTAAGTATTTCTTCTACCTCGTTGCAACACGATGGCTGGGCCAGAGAGGTGCTTCTTATTATCGTATAGCACAAGATGCAGCAGCTCTCGTGGCGAACACTAGTCAACGTAGCATGCAGCTGCGTGTGTTACATGCCTTTAATCGATGTAGTTTTAGTACCTTAATGTGTGTTTGTAAATATTTAATTTTACCATGCAATTTTCTTATGGTATATGTTTTCGGTGCTATATTGAAACTATAAAGCACATCATAATATATGCATCATATGTATATTATATACAAAATTCTTGCACAAACTAATTCAGAATTTGACGCCGAGTTAAATAAGATATTTTTCACTCAGCGGCACGGAATCTTGGCCAAGGGCTTATCTCGCGATAGCAAAAGTTTTAAGTGATTCTGATGAATGTTTGTTGTGCAGGTATGTCAAAAAATGTTTACTTTTAGTTCAAGAGGGTACTCCATTATGTTTAAGTGCACCACGACGAAACTTTTAATTTAGAGTTGAATTGGGTCATTTGAGCGACTAAGTTCACGTTTTAAATTTGTGTGTTGTGAAAAGTTTACTGTTCGGTTTTTGAATTATTGTGATTTTATGCTTTTAATTCAATAAGTAAAGGTGCTTTAAAAGCAATAAAAATGCCTCTAACACCAGCATAGGTTTCACAAGCCGTTGCGCCTGACACAGCGTGAAGTTGCTATTGCTCTTACACGGTCACGGTATCTACGGTCATCAATGCAGGAGATAGGAGATAGGCCAGTACACCTGCAGGCCAGGCAGTGGAGGCGTAAGGTACACATTGGCCCGAGACGACCGCTTTATTGTCCTGGAGATTTTGAGAAACCGCTACCTGACCGCAGTTGAGATACGCCAGCGGCTTCAAATTGTGAGAGGCGTTAATGTTAGTGAGCGTACGGTGAGAAGACGAATGGAGAAAGTCAATTTAAAAGCTTGTAGACCAGCACGAAGTCCAGAACTTCTCAGACAGCACCGAGTAGCTCGACTTCACTTCGCACGAGAACACGTTAACTGGACCTTCGAGCAATGGGCGAGTGTCGAATAGCTTTACGTTCTCCAGATGGTCGAGAACGAGTGTGGCGAAGAAGAGGAGAGCGGTTTTTACCCATTACTACCACTCAAAGAGTGAGTTTCCATGGAGGCTCAATAATGGTATGGGGAAGTATAAGTTCCGACGCACGTACAGAGTTGGTTATCGTTGATAATCAGCTAACAGCTGTTCGATACATCGAGGAAGTTCTTCAGGAACACGTAATGTCATATTCGGGGTTCATTTGACACGACCAATTCCTCCTAATGCACGATAATGCACGCCACGTTGCATATTGCGTTGAAGAATATCTGGAAGAGGTTGGCATACAAAAATTGCAATGGCCAGCTCGTAGCCCAGACTTAAACCCAATTGAGCATATCTGGGACATTCTCAAAGGAAAGATAAAGTCCAGCTCCAACCCGCCGGAAACTCTAAACCAGCTCCGAACTGTAGCGCTGGCCGCTTGGCGCAGTATACTGCAAGTTGATGTCCGAAACATCATCCAAAGTATGCCAGATCGAATCCAGGCAGTTATCAGGCTAGAGGAGGAAACACCCGATATTAAAACGTATAGACAATAACGAAAAAGACCTTATTTTTTATTTTGTAGTGTTTTTAAATTTATAGTGAAAAATTCCTAATTTCAGTGAAAGTGCGTGATTTTAAAAACTGATTTATTGGTGATGTAATATTTTAATTTCTAAGTTCTTAAACATAATAATATGGATCTATTTCAAGTATCAATGTCAATAAATTAATGTCAGTGACTTTATGATCTCTTCTTTCCAAATTTGTGGATTTGACGCACAAATGTCAACTTTTGACCTACTTGAATAAGAAAAAAAAAATCCTCTGCATTAATCTCGGTAAATGTTAGTAGGTATAATAATAGGGGTGTTATTTAAGACAGCTTCTTTTGAAATGTCATTCTCGTCTTCAAATATATTTAGTTGTCTTCATGAATTAATAGGTCAGCGACATACTTTTATCGTCTAAAAAATGCTGTTCAATCGACCATATATTGTAAAACAAGCTACTGTTATTATGACGCAGCATTGTGATAACTGTTATGGTGACGCAGACAGATGTTGAATCTCTAAAATACGTATTTTAGAGATTCAACATCTGTCTGCTAATAAAATCAAATTTCAGCCTCAAAATTAGCCATCAAAAGCCATCAAACTTTTTCATTCCACAACTAAATTAATAAATCATATTCCTTTTTCATGAAAATTAGAAGTAGGTATTCAAGTCATCAATTACCGATTATTTCCGGCGAGCAGCCTCAGCCGCTTTTCATCAAATTTGATTTTATTAGCAGACAGATGTTGAATCTCTAAAATACGTATTTTAGAGATTCAACATTTGTCTGCTAATAAAATCAAATTTCAGCCTCAAAATTAGCCATCAAAAGTCATCAAACTTTTTCATTCCACAACTAAATTAATAAATCATATTCCTTTTTCATGAAAATTAGAAGTAGGTAGTCAAGTCATCAATTACCGATTATTTCCGGCGAGCAGCCTCAGCCGCTTTTCATCAAATTTGATTTTATTAGCAGACAGATGTTGAATCTCTAAAATATGTAATTCAGAGATTCAACATCTGTCTGCTAATAAAATCAAATTTCAGCCTCATAATTAGCCATCAAAAGCCATCAAACTTTTTTATTCAAAACTAAATTAATAAATCATATTCCTTTTTCATGAAAATTAGAAGTAGGTAGTCAAGTCATCAATTACCGATTATTTCCGGCGACCAGCCTCAGCCGCTACGGCTCGGTTGCCTATCCTTTGTTACGTAAGGGTGGAGGGGTTGCACTTCCCGCAGCGCCGGAGATGATGCAGAAGTGACTTTATATTGTTTTGAGGTTAATTTACAATAAATAGATAGGTGACTATATGAAATTAGAGCTTTCATTGACCTTTATTTGATGACAATAATAAGGTAATTTTATGTTCAATTATAGTAGATTCACTCATCAATTACATAAGCTAACGTATAAAAATATAGGTGACTATATGAAATTAGAGTACCTACGATGAAATTATTTTAAAGATGCAGTTAATACACTTATAGAGGTGGCAACGCGTAGACATATCACAAATTTAGTTCCTTAAGAATTATCACAATGCTGCGTCATAATAACAGTAGCTTGTTTTACAATATGGTCGATTGAAAAGCATTTTCAGACGCTAAAAGAACATCGCTGACATATTAATTCATTAGACAACTAAATATATTTGAAGACGAGAATGACATTTTAAAGAAGCTGCCTTATATAACACCCCTATTATTATACCTACTAACATTTACCGAGATTAATGCAGAGGATTTATTTTTTTATTTTGTTTCTTATACAGATAGGTCAAAAGTTGACATTTGTGCGTCAAATCCACAAATTTGGAAAGAAGAGATCATAAAGTCACTGTCAACAAGTATGACATTGATACTTGAAATAGATCCATATTATTACAATTTATAGACAACTTGAAATTGTGATGAGGTCGAGAGCTGTTTTGTGTTCACAGATGCTGAAATTTTTAAGAGTTTCTTCATATTAGTAGCAATTGTCCATTGTATTGGAAAATGGTAATCATTCTCCCGGAAAATCATATACCACGAAAAACAAAAATCTCCCGCACACGAAGTACGCAGGTAGGTACCCAGCTATTTCGAGACATCGCTAAGCGGTTGGTCGACTCTTCACGTGTTCAGAGGGCTGGACTATTTTTCGGCCAAAGAATCAGCATTGCTATACAACGTGGCAGTGCTGCCAGGCTTTTGGGCACGTTTCCTATTGACAGCGATGCGGATGAATTTTTTGATGGCTTTGATTATGTCCCCCCTCCTTTTTATATACTTGTACATATTATTATTATTTTAATACTGTATTAAAAAATTAATAATAAAGTATTATAAACGAATATTCTAAAATAGTTTTGTTTTTTTTGCAAACGTCCGATTGCAAGTAATAAAGAACCATCTGCCGCCACAACCTCTATGCTAATAGCTCAATTTAGATATTTGGCATTCGGAAGTATTTCGTAGTTGTCTCAAGGTAATTTTTCAAAATCACTAAATGTTGTATGAAATATAAAAACACGGGATTTAACCCAAAAAAGTGAATTTTCTTTCCTGTGTAGTGGCATACATTTCAATAAAATGTTGTTATTATCAAACCCTTTCTGTAAAGAATGATTAGTTGACATCACTAGGTTTATATTTTTTTGAGCCGATCAATCTTAAAAAAATCAATCTAATTAATATTCTATAATTAGCATTTCGTTATATTGAGTAAGGTTGTTCTATAAAGATTTGTTTATTCATTGCATTAAGGGAATTACATTATATTGGGTATATGTCAAGCGGTTCACCTTCTACTGGTACTACTTTAGCATAAAATCAAATCAAAAGTTGTGCTAGATATAAAGACCGAATTTCATGTGAGATTCGTCACTTCATCGTATTCATCCGTAAAATCAGCACTTCAAACATGAAACTGGTTCGTTTTATTTGTGTATTTTGTGTGAAACAGTGTTTAGTGCAATAGGTGGAAAATTTATCCAATATTTAAAATAAAAAAGTTAATTAAAAAAGCAGTTCGAACATATGTACTTTTCGCGCCATTTATTTGTTTAATTTCGCAACTTTTTTCAATTTTCTCAAAAGTGTTTTCAGTGATAAATGAAATCTTTTATCCTTAATATTTAAGCAACATTTCGCGAAAAATATAAAAGTTTCATCTCGGACCTACAGTTTAAATAGATCTATCAACAATCTATTAAATTTACTATTGCACTATGCATTCTTTTACGTTTGAATTTTCGTTCAACCGTAAAAGCATTACCGTCTGATACTATACAAAAAGATTATGTGCTTCGAGATTTGTCTAAACAATAACAAAACATAACATCACGCATATATTATCCGAAGGGTTAGGCAGAGGAGTACCTATACCTAGTAGACCCATAATTCGCCAGATATGTTTAAGTCCCGGTTGATAGCAATAGGCTCACCACAGGGGGTGAGCCTATTGCCACCGGGTACGAATCCAGACTCCAGGCTGCTACTAAGAAATTTAAGTCTAAACAATTTAACTTCAAAAATTCAATTAATTGTTTATGTTTATAGTTTTTGCCTATTGGCAATAGTTGCAATACCACAATTTCGTTTGAATTATGAAGTATCTGTATTGTATCTTAGTAGACACCACATCCAATAATAATATAGTAGACTCTATCTTTAGTTATCTTTAAGGAGTTCTTGGCTAAGCATTCATTCCATAAATTTACTTACAGGTCGTAGCTCTCTGCTTGGTCGCGGTGGCGGTGGCTGCCCCTCCCCCAAGAGTAAACTACCCCCAAGACAACGTACAGATTGTCTCGTATGATAATGACAACGTCGATGGAAACTACAAATACAGGTCAGTCTTGCTATATTATGCTCTAACCTTTTTGAATCGGGGCTTAACTCGGCACGAATTTATACAAAAATACATATTCGTCCTTGAAAACAAAAATATATTTTAAAAAATGTTATGAAAATCTTTCCAAGTGTGGACTGAAGTGCGTATGCACTATCCAGTTCACACTTGGAAAGATTTTATCCAGCCCACACTTGGAGCCTTGTTCTATTTTATTATTAATTTATGTCTATTTTGTTGCATGTATATGTAATATACACACATCAAAAGTGTCTAGGGATCAACATATATTTTTGCAATAACTTTTCTCCTGATTGATATTAATTAAAATTTTCTTTAAGGATTCATCAAATAAAGTGTTTTCGTTTGTCACAGTAACGATAAACCAAGTCACCTTTGCATTAATAAAGAAATTTGCCATTTTCCTAATAAAGGGATTTTTGACATTTGAACCACTAACACAAAAGTTCGAAAAAAAGACTGAAATAACAGTTTTCTTTAAAATTTTATTGGGTAACTTAAACAATTAATAATCCGTGTTTCTACCGCGAACACTAACAACACAAGAACATCGGTTTGGCATACTCAAAATGAGTTCATCCAAATCACGCTGTGGAATGGCCGCCCATGTTCGTTGCAACAACAAAAAAAGGTCTTCTTGCGACTGGATACCCTCCATATTCGGCAGAGCTCTTCTCTGTAGCATATCCCATGCATGCTCAATCGGGATCAAGTCTGGCGACTGAGCAGGCCAGGGCAGGACATTGATGTTAGCTGCGGCGAGAGTCTGTCTTACAACTCTTGCGGTGTGCGGTCGTGCATTATCATGCATTAACTGAAATAAGGGACCGATTTGCACTTGTAGAGGAACGATGACGTCTGATACAATCGTGTCAGCATAAATTTGAGCGTTGAGGTTGCCTCTGATCCAAATCAACTCAGTTCTTCCGCCGATCCAAATACCCGCCCATACCATGATGGTTCCACCACTATAAGGATGGACTTCCTGGCAGGATTTTAATCGCTGTTGGCGTCCAGGGGTTCTCCAGTGTCGTATACGTCTTGTATCCGGTCTCATACCAAAACGAGACTCATCAGAAAAGCACACGAAACGCCATTGTTCTTCTGCCCAATTTCTGTGTTCAAAAGCCCATTGATATCGAATCCTACGATTGTGCATTGCTATAGGTGGTACCCGTAGCGGTCTTCGGGAATGAAGGTTCACTTCATGCAAGCGGTTTCTGACTGTTTGGTCGCTAATTAAGTTCCCTGAAGAGTGATGAAGCCTCACGGCTAACATCATGGCGGTTATTGTTGGAGCTCTTCGAGTTAAGATTTGAATGTATCGGTCTTGTCTCCGTGTGGTGCAGCGATACCGTCCTCCATGGCGCTCAGCCACGGTACCAGTGCTTCGGTAACATGTCCAAAGTCGACTGATAACACTCTGACTTGTATTCAGAGCTAAAGCCACAGTACGTTGCCGGGAACCAGCTTCTATCATTCCCACGGCTCTGAGCATTTCTTCCCTGCTTAAATGACGTCGCCGCTCCATAATAACGTTGGTTTTAATCAGTAGTAGGGAAACAGTAGCACTAATAATGTCTTCAATGCGTTGTATGTTTTTATAGGGAAAATATTGACAGCTGATTTTCATCTTTTACTCGAATTTGATTCACAGTTCCTGATTCAAATTATGAAATGCACCAAAAAGGATCCATATAAATTTATAAAATCATAAATTTATTACAAAGCCACATCTCAATCTCAAGAAATCCGCATAAAAATGCTTGATCCCTAGACACTTTTGATGTGTGTATATGCATCAAAATAGACATAAATTACATTATATATTTATGTACATATATGCATCATAAGAGACATAAATTAATAATAACATAGAACAAGGCCATTTATTATCATAAAAGCATCGATGTTTTTGAAAGCGAAAGATAGCATGAACTTATCTATTAACTATTCTAACACCAAGATTTATTTTTCCAGCTTTAGTCAATCTGACGGTACCGGGGCACAGCAGCAGTCACGACTCATCAACGAGGGCAGGGAAGACGAGTCCATCGCCGTCACCGGGTCCTACACATGGGTGGGACCCGACGGCGTCACCTACCTTGTCACCTACACCGCTGACGAGGAAGGTTACAAACCACAGATCGAACAGGGACCCGGTGGAGCCGTCCCTTCCGCGGTCGTAGCATCGCTCCTTGGTTAATTAGACTTTGTTATTTAATTTTTATTGTTACCAAATATATGTATGATAATATTATTAATATTAAAAAATGTTAAATTACTTTGTTTTTGATTGTTAGTTTCTTGCAACAAATGGTACTACACATGTCCTGGAAACTACTATGGGCTCGCCGAAAAATCTAAAAATATAAATTTAAACAAACGTAGGCAAATCGAATACATACCGCTGCGGGTCAAAAGCTTGAAATAAATTTCCGTATCAGGGCAATGGTAATTTGAACTTATCTCTATGTTTGAAAGTACTCCCTGTACTTAACAATGTAGGTAACTCAAGTTGAACACAACAGTAACACATATAGATAGATGCATCGACACTATAAATATAATTTTACCAAAGATACAAATAATACGTTACCTTAACTGGTAAGTATTACCACATTGTTTACTTTACCAACAATGACATAATTTATCACTGTCTTGTATAAACTGCGAAACCTTTTTATTTATTGAGCTGTTGGCATTTCTGCGTATAAAATGATGCGCAAGAGATGTTAACACCCACATATTGTACCATAGATACAACACCAGCGTATTGTGAACACAAAAACAATGCTAGTGTTAATGCTGTGTTAACTGCTGTTTAGCAGTTCTTGAACCTCAAAAGTTACAAAGGACAACTTCCGAATCCCACCCTTTACAATTTTTAAACCGGGGAGAAGAACTGGCGTATTTTACCCAGCACCTTATCTGTCTATGAACAGATTGCTAAATCAATAATATCTAACTTGGAATCGTACCAATAACACTTGTCAAAAAAATAATAGAGTAACAAACTAGACGGTTAAGGTATGCCGAAGGGTTATTGCGAAAACTTTAATTAATTTATGCCGCCTAGTAAAGTTGATGCAACAATCGTTGTCGCAACTTTTGTTGTTTATACGTTTTTCTCATGGCTTTTGTTTGAATCACCGATTAGGTAACACTACTATTAAATCGATTTATACACTAACTTCAATTGATAAATACCTATTAAAACATTGAGCGACGCGAATTTTGGAGAGCAATTAGCTAAACGGGAAAATGTTAGGCATCTGAAACACAAGAGAAAACGTTAGGACCTATTAATAAAATTAAGATTTTAGTTGGATCAACAGAGTCAACTGGCTACAGAAGCGTAGCGTGCCTTGGCGGGGGCCCCGTATGAAAATTTGTTTGGGGGCAATTAGGAAGGGTAATTGGTAATTGGTATTACGGGCTGGTTTCCGCAACTCCACGTCAATGCGCGTATTTTGCGTACGGGTGGGAAAATCGATTATTCGATCCACCCCAGCTCCTCAAGGAAGGCCAGCAACGCCTTGATGTTGCTGACCGTCTCGCGTAGGGTACCTGGGTTACCGAAGTACTTTGCCCTGTACGTGGTGATCACCGGGCAGTTTAGAAGCACATGTGCCGCTGTCTCGTCATCCTCCATGCAGGCCCTGCACAGCGGACTGTCTGTTACTCCTATGACATAGAGGTGTTTATTAAATGACCCGTGGCCAGTTAAAGCTGCCGTAACTATACGCAGCTTTTGTTTAGTTAGACGGAGAACCTGTTTCGTGAGGCGGGGATCCAAAGAAAGTGAAGTGGGAAGTGCTTCCCTAGCCTGCCTGCAATCGCCTTGATCCGTCCAAAGTTTGTCGTGTTGGTCTCTGGTGCGTTTCCTTACCAGAGTGCGTAAAAACCCGAAGGGAAGTGGCGCGATGGGCTCAGGTCCCACTGGTGCCATGCTCGAACCTCTCCTGGCAAGCTCGTCGGCTGCATCGTTGCCCAGCGAACCGCTGTGTCCTTTGATCCATTGAATGGTTATTTTATTGAGGTTACCCACCTGGTTGAGGCGCTGGTGACACTCGTATATTAGCCCTGAGTCAACTGTATAACTGTTCAGCGCTTGCAGAACAGCCATACTGTCTGAGAGTATGCGGATTGAGTGGTCTTTTACTTCCCTAGCCATAATGGCTGAAGCTGCCAGAGAAATACCCATGCATTCGGCCTGGAACACTGTGTTGTGGGCCCCCAATGGTGTGGCAATATGTATGTTGAGATCCTCCGAAAAGATTCCAGCACCTGTGCCACTACCTGTTTTAGATCCATCCGTGAAGATGCGCAGCTCCGTAGGTCGTAGCCCCTCGCATCGACGATCCTCGTGAAGTTGGATCTTGTATTTTTTATCAAAGATAAATTGTTTGGGTACCTTGTCTTTAATGGCTTTCGTAATGGGGAACTCCTTGTGTAGTCCCTCAAGCAGCATGGTGTGTGGTGTGATACTCTTACCCCAGAGATTTAGTGTATCAAGACGTACTGCCGCCATCGTCGCTTCCTGTTGTATGAACAGATGGAGCGGTGGGATTCCCAGGATGGCTTCAACTGCTGCCGTCGGAGTAGTCCTCATGCAACCTGTAGTCGCCATGCAGGCTAGTCTTTGCATGCGTTGTAGTTTGTTGGCGGCTGTAACTAGCTTGGTGCGGGGCCACCAGACCACAGCCCCGTAGGTGATCATGGGGCGGATCACTGCAGTGTACAGCCAAAGTGTAATTTTAGGGGATAGGCCCCACTTCTTACCTATCATTCTCCTGCACTGCCAAAAGGTTATGCAGGCCCTGTTCAGTTTATTGTCCAGGTGACTGCTCCAGTTTAACTTACTGTCTAGTGTGACACCAAGGTACTTTACCTCGTTGGCCAACTGGAGTTCAGTATCGAACAGTTTTGGTAGGCGGAAAGGGCCCATAGCTCGTTTGTGGGTAAACATGACCAGCTCGGTCTTAGTAGGGTTCGCTGATAGGTCAAAATCCCTGCACCATTTTTCTACGATTCGTAGCGCTTGCTGAGTGAGGTTGCATATCGTGCCCGTCACCTTCCCCGAAGCTAGGATTGCGAGGTCATCGGCATAACCTACTGTATAAAAGCGGTTGGCGTTGAGTTTGGCGATGAGGTCATTGATCACCAGATTCCATAGAAGGGGGGACAGCACCCCTCCCTGGGGGCATCCTTTGGCTATCATGGCCAGCTGCTGCTCACCTTCAAGGCGAACCACTCGTTTACTTAGCATGTTAGTGATCCATTCCGCTAGTACCTGTTCTACCCCATGTCTGGAGAGGGCGCTGTTGATACTGGAGAAGTTAGTTTTGTCGAAGGCTCCTTCGATGTCTATAAAAGTGCCCAGACAGGTGCCTTTCTGGTGAATCGCTTCCTCTATCTGGCTGACTACCAGGTGAAGGGTGGATTCAGTCGACTTACCTGAGCTGTATGCATGTTGGTTGCCGTGTAGCGGTATAGTCTTCAAGGCGCCATCTCTCAGTTCCCTATCACACAGCCTTTCCAGAGTCTTTAGTAGAAAAGAGGTCAGGCTTATTGGTCGGTGGGATTTGGCGTTTGTGTAGTCACCCTTACCTGGCTTAGGGATGAATATGACTTTCACTTCCCTCCATCCCTTAGGAACGTATCTAAAGGCCAGGCACGCCCTCAATAAAGGCAGTAGTTTTAAAGCGACAGAGATGCCTCCCCACTGCAGTAAGGCGGGGAACACTCCATCCGGACCGGCTGCCTTAAAAGGATGGAAGCTCCGAATGGCCCATTGGAGTTTCTCCAACGTGATCACCTTGCTTGCGTAGAGCCAATCATTATCTGATGGTGTCTGTGTTGCATCCTGCCAGTCGATTACCTGTGCGAAGATGCATCCCGGGAAGTGAGTTTCAATTAGGATGCGTCTCGTTTCTTCTGGTGAGGATGTTAATGTATTGTCAGGTTTCCGAAGGGTAGCAGGCCCAGGTGTGTGCTGTTGCGGAATTAGGAAGGGTAAAGGTTTCTCACAAAAGAAAAAAAAATGTTTGCATAAAATTAAAAGAAATATTTATTCATCATAATTATCTATCTGTCACTTTTCCAGTTTTTTTTTTTAATTGCTGAAATAATAAAAAATTTGGAAAGTATTTATTAAATTTTGCTTACGCACGTTGCCCGGGGGGCCCGTATAATTGATACGGTAGATACGGCGGTAGCTACGCCCCTGACTGGCTATGTCCAACATTTTAACTAAATAGTAAAAATATAATCAAGAATTATTCAACGTCTTATCGGGTACATATTTGAATGTCGAACATTAAAATACCTACCGGTAAAATGTCAACATTCAAAACATGGAAAATTTTAATATCGATTGTATCGTAATTTCGAAAATTGTTATACCTAAGCTTAAAATGTCTAACATTGAAATGACAAGTGATAGAAAATATCGAATGATTAAAAATATCGATAGTCATTATACCTAAGTTCAAAATGTCAACATTTAATACACATTAGTTCATTATATTAACTAGTTTTAGCCGGTTTTTTTTTAATATTCACATTTCCGGAGCATGTAGCTCGAAAACGGTTGGGGATTCAGAAAAGTGTATTAATAAGAGTTGTGGCAAATGTTATGAGCTTTTGTTTGGTATCAGAATTTTCCTACGGCGGAAAAAACCCAAAAGTTAGAACTTTGGGTCCTCTTTGGGTCACTCCTGGACGTCAGGACTTTTAGTATGTTCACTCCCTAAGCACCTCGAACAAGTTTCAGAAGGAATCGCGGTCCCTGCTCAGGCACTCTACGCCCTCTTCTGGGCCATCCGTTCACTGAACTATAATCGTGACAAAGCAATTCAAAGTTGCATGTGATGCAGCATATTTAAATGCATTCTACAGGCAAATTACTCCAGTAAGGACAACAACCTGCTAGCGCTTCTGTTTGATATTTTGTCATTGAATCGTAACCGTGATAATCACACATGGAGTAATGTGACGTTGAGTTTTCGTTCACCTACGACAACTGCCTACAGCGACAAAATACAGAGAATACAGAAGGCAATCACATGTATGCTTGTACTTCACTTTTCATACTTACGCTGCCGCGTCACGCTAGGGTTGTCACCTTTGGCTTATGCTCAAAAAACCATCGTGGTAGTGGCATTCGTATCTAGTAGTTTCATTTATTGTTGAGCTTATTCTACAATATTAAAACAAAACAATAAACATAGTATTACAATACAAAAAGTTTACAGAACAAAAACATATAAAATTTTACATTTGTCAATTTTCACTATCGAAAATCCCTAATAACTTCTAAACGGATTTACACAATGTATTGTGCCCTATCCGTTTTAGACCAAAACCTATCAAATAACACTAAAAACAACACAATATCTACATAAACAAAAAATCATACTTTCAACTTATGTAATATTTGATAGTGTGAATTTACCTTACAAAAAAGTTACTTCGTAACTGATTCAAAATAGGAAACTCGCGAAAAAAATTCAGCTGTTCCCTACATTTATGTTCGTATAACGCGTCAAAATGTAGGGAACAGCTGATTTTTATAAAAAAAAATTGTAAAAGTAAAAGTTAAAGTTGTTTATAATGATGAGTACAATGAACTCCTAAGAGGTTGTTAACGTTTTAAAAATAACCCTGTATAAATCGAGCTTAGATAGCGATTTTTTTGTTTCTCCGTTTTTGCACTTCACAGACGCGTTTCTCAAGTGGATGGCACTCGCGCTCGCACTAGTCCCAACCGGTCCGAGATATCGTGTCCGTGAGCGGTGTCTTTGTATGTAGATTGACTTCTGTACTCTCTGTATTTTGTGCTATAGCCGACACATAGTTTAATCGATAGATAACTTAGTAAATAAATGAAAGTTGTTATTCGTTCTTAATCCGATCATAGTAAACTCATATTTCGTAATGTATATGGTGTACTTGTTTATGTCGTTATTTCTTAGCCCATGTGTGTTTGCAATAATGGAAAAGTAATCTATCTATAAACTAATTTGTATATCCGGAGTCCAAAAATAAGCAATCATTCAAGTGGCCATTAATAAGTTTAGTGTAACACTGATAGATGCTGTCATTTTATTAACTTTCTTACAAAATTTACTTTCTGAAGTACCTATTGCCAAAGAAAGCATTAAAACTGATTACTTCGTTTACATTATATTTATATGTTTTAATGTAACAATTAATTTGTGCAATGGTAAAAGTAAATTGCGACAGACCATAAAGAAAATTAGGCCAATCATTCGCAAAAAACTGCATTGTACTTAGTTTTTGGTATGTTATTAAGATAGATACCTACCAGTGTGTAAAACTAAGTTTGCAGCTTCGAAAGACCTGTGCTAACTGCGTGGTGCTCGGTAAATCTCGAAATTTTCTGGCTTCTTTCAGTTTCTGACTTACAACTTTTAAAAGGTGCATCATACGTCACTGTATCGTAGGATGCACTTTTTCGAAGTTGTCAAAAATTTCTACTGCAAGAACCTCACCCCAAGATTTTTCGAGCGCAGTTAGCAGGGGTTTCGAAGCTGCAAATTTGGTTTTACACTATTGGTATCTCACATCACACAAAAATTTGTGCTAAGCAATTTTTGTGACCTAACTCTAATTTTGTGTATACGGTGTCTGACTTAAAATGGCGAAACTAACTAGATGAAAACAACTATTTTTTAATGGATCATAAGCTCTAGCTAGGCTAGGCTACCTAAAAGAATAGAGAGACCTAGAGATACTAACTGACGGGGTCCGCTAGAGCCGATGCCTGTCAGGGTCGCGGCTTGTTCGAAAGAGTGAACACGGGTGGGTTTTTTAGTCAGTGAAAGTCTGATACGGCCTCCCGCTCCACCCAGAGCGGGAGAAGTTATTTGTTGATTCCTAACCCAAAAAAAAAGCTCTAGCTAGACCACTCGCAATCTGAAAACTAAATACGAACGCTTCGCCTAGCAATGGAATGATTGATAAAGCCTTAGATAAACAAAAATAAATACATTACTTTATGGAGACAACGCCCCAGGCTAGACGGTGAAAGTATAAGTATCTCTTGACGTTAGACTCTGATACTCTAGGTCAAGGTGAAGGGGCTTGACCGGAAGATTCACGGCTGTTATTTCCGGAGCACGTATCTTACATCCAATTTTAAATGCAAATATCTGTAATTCTCTCAATTGAGTTAAAAAGATAACTATAATTATTGCCTTGTTCAAGCAGGAACTATTTTATTTTAAAATAATAACCATCAGTGTTTGTAGAATCACCAACTTAATCATCGGTTGGACAGAAAAATATTATGTAAATCAGTATCAAAGCAAGCAACCAACTTACAGATATGTTTTACGAAAGCCAAGTTTTGACGTCAAAAACATCTTTGAACCTTAACTCTACATCACCAACTGCGACAATACCTATATGAGTAGGTGAATTAAATACAATCATAATGACTCTGTGATACTTGGTTGAACGATTTCGATTTGGCGGACTATGAACAGATTCTCAATCCTTACTTAGATTTCCGAACGACGACTTACACGTGCTGCACCATATGCACTCATATGTGTGCTGCACCATATGTGCAGCACGTTTAAGTCGTCATAATGTTATCAGTATAGTATACATAATCAGCCTATAACGTTCCCACTGCTGGTAAACAGGCCTCCTCTCGGTGAGATGGAGTGGGCCGTAATCCGCCACGCGGGCCCAGTGCGGGTTGGCAGATGTCACATGTCTTCTAATTTTTGGATCTATCTAGAACATCCCCGTTTTCTAACGGTGTTTTCCTTTATTGTTTCGAGAGCAGTGGTGAAATGAAATTAAATACACAAAGTAAAGTGCCTGCCTGGGTTTGAACTCATGACTTGTAAGGCAGGGCCGATACCACTGGGCCACCACTACTCATATCAATATTACTAGAAGAAGCTTTACGGTTAGCGATATGATCACTAACTACTCATTCCTCAGAAAATTCCAGTAGAAATCAACAGTCTTACCTTTGACGTCAAAATCACAATTTCTAAAGGCCTGCATTTAAAACACCCTGAAAGGTATCGTAGCAACTCGGAAACGTGTCAAAATAGTGGTCATTATACAAAAGATTATAACGAGAGGAGAGCGTCAAAAATAATTCACCGCATAATGTACATGATTATGTTGTAATGGAATATTCGAAATAGTATAAAACATGAGTTCAAATAAATAATGTGCACGTAGTTCACAAGTGAATTCAATAAATAAACTGTTAATACAGTGATCATGAAATCGGTTAGTACATAGGTAATTTAAAAAAATGTGGTCTCGTTGTGAAGAGTGTTGTTAATAGTGCGGTTTCACTTTCAGTTGGTGCTTTGTGCGTTAGTGTGAAGAGTGTTGTTAATAGTGCGGTTCCACTTTCAGTTGGTGCTTTGTGCGTTAGTAGCTGTTGTGGGCGTGGTGCTAGCCGTCCCGCAGAATGTTCAGAATGCTCAGAACGCTCGGAATGCTCAGGATTTTCTGCTCTTGCGATACGATTTGAGTTTGGAACCTACAGCTTAGTGTAAGTTGCCTACGTGAATCATACTAAACCCTGTTACGGATGTTGCTCACTAGCATCTTTTTGCTAGTTTAAATTTTACTGCTTTTTTCTATTTTTTGAAAATTATAGTTTTTATCATTGATTTATAAACTCTGTTTTTATACAGAATAGAATAGAATAGTTCTTTATTTGCACAGAAAGGAGGTACAAGTTACAGGTGTTTAAAAATGATCCTACACTAACTACGTCTAAGGCATGCAAACAGTTTTAGCTACTTATCAATAAAGATTAATTAATATACATAGATTATGTATTAACACATTCAAATCAATATAAGATAACCAGGTCAAGATAAAATTTAGTACATTATTTGAAATAGGCAATACAATAATAATGTCAAGTTTAATAAAATGGGATTATAAATTCGTCAAGTTCGAGGTCAATACAGTTAAATTAAAATATAAAAGATTTATTACAAGTCAGAAATACAGAGATGTCGTAATTATTATCAATTTAAATTCTTAACGGTCGGTATTAAATATCTTGAACCTTCCTCATTCAGATGAAAATGATTTATGTAACGTCATCATTATTAATCTACCCTTATCCTAATTTATTTGGGGTCAGCGCAGTATCTCTTTTTCTTCCATACTTCTCTATTAATCGTCATCTTGCTAGTCACCCCCTTTCTAACCATATAATGATTCACACAGTCCATCCATCGTTGCTTTGGTCTTCCCCTACTCTTATAGCCATCGACATACATGTTTGTGTAACATATGCCGGAAAATTTTATTTAAAGCTGAAATGTGTTCCTCTTTTTCAGCTAAGAACAAAGCGATGGCCAAAGACGTAATGAGGATGGAGAGCTGAGGAACGCAGAATCTGAAGATGCGTTCGTTGCAGTGAAGGGTTCTTACTCTTGGATCGGTCCCGATAGCGTCACCTACACCGTCAACTGCATAGCCGATGAGAACGGCTACCAACCTACGATACGAACTCCTTTTAGAGTTCCTTCGGCAGTAGTCGCTTCTGTTCTTGGTTAATAAGCTACATAATAAGTTTAGTTTTCCATAAGATTGTGAACGTTGTGTTTATAGATAATAGTTGATTTGTTTACATACACGTTTTATGCATTTTTATTTTATCATTATGTATATATCGCCGGGTTAAAGGCAAAACCGACTATCTGCGATTTTATTCAGTTTTTCACTTGGTTTTTAATTTTCTAAAGATACACTTTCTCGATTTATTTGTTTTTTAATTCAGTCTACTAAAATAATCAATTTTTATATTCGGTAACTTGGGAACGGTAAATCCCGCGGTTTTTTGGTTTTACCATTAGATAAAGAATCAAATTCCAATTCGAATGGTATATTAAAGTGAAAAACTGAAAAAATCGCAGATAGTTGGTTTTGCCCTTAACCCGGCGATATTTAAGTACTAACTTCTGCCCGCGACTTGGTCCGCGTGAAATTTCTTGTTCTAATTTTCATCTCTGAAAATACTGCGACAGGGTGTCGCTGTAGTTCCAGAGATAAGCGCGTGCAAACAAACAAACAAACTCTTCACCTTTGCACATGCTCAACACGCAAGATGAAAGTACTTCACTTGATTCTCGTAACATTTTGACCTATGACATATTACATAGAGTGACATTTATATTTTTCTCCCAGTCTGCTCTGATTTTTGGTACCTCGGTTCACTCGTACAAAGCGATGGCGAAGTAGCACAGTGGATGGTTGAAATGGCGGCAGGTCGCGGGAGCAATTTGAGACTCCCCTTGAGTATTCCCCTTAAACTTAAGGGGAAGGTATGTATATAAAACTGTGGTTACACTGTTGTATGGCTCAGAATATTGTGGGCCACAAAATAGAGGCAATTGTATGCAGCTAAAATGAGAATGCTAAGAGAGGTGTGTGGTGTTATGTGAATGGATAGAAAAAGAAATGAGTACATAAGGGGACGTACGAAAGTGACACCTGTCACTGAAAAGTTGTTTGGAAATCGGTTGCCATGGTACAGGCAGCATTGAGGAAAATGTCGTGAGGAAAGTTTTGAGTGAATGTCAATGGGAAATACCAAAGAAACAATGGATGGACTGTGGGAATGATGATATGAATAGAAAGGGGGTGACTACCGAGCTGACGTCTGACAGAGAAGTATGGAAGGACAAGATTTGTTGCGCCGATACCAAATAAATTGGGATAAGTGCAGGAGAGTGGTCATTTATATTTTTGGATGGTAATTTACACACACATTCCTATATCATTGAATCTGAAAAGCAGTGCTCTTGTCTAGAAACGTCTTTCTCAGAAAAGCCATCTCCAAGGTCGTTGTTATGGTGTGCCAAGGTTCTTTTTGCTTTACAAAATATTCAAAAATGTATATGCTCAAATATTCACAATGAAAGGCTAATTCAAATCAGAATTTCAAATAGAGCTCATAAGTTGCTGCCTAACGCGACACGGTACTAAGGCTACTAAAGCTAGCATTGTAAATGTTTGTTTGATAGATCATAACTGAAACTCACATTTATAACCTACTAATGTTTACACAACGGCAAGTCCTTCCTCACTTATGACATATATGGAGATATTTAAACATTACAAGGGCAATGCTGCAGGCTAAAAGATGCCATTATAAGTCACCAATAAATTATGAGTACCTCTTGAGGTTTAACTCCGATAGGCCAAGGTGAAGAATCATCGACGGAAGATTCTCGACTGTGTTTCCGGAGTTTAAATCTTGCATTAAATTTTATATGCAGATTTCTATGGTCACACGCACAAATAGTTTGTGCGTGTGACTATGTTTACGATACATGGAAAGCGCGTTGCGATCGTCGCACGAGTATGCGATCGTCGCGCTCTTTTGTATCAATACTAGCTGACCCGGCGAATTTCGTACCGCCTCAGATTTTTTTTTTGTTATTTTTTCCCATGTTTTAATAATTAAGAACCCTCACGGGCATCCCTAGAACACCCTACCAAAGTTTCATGTAATCTAACCAATGGTTTCGGAACGCATACAGGACGAACATTGATTTTATTTATATACCTACAGGGTGTGGCGTAAGTAGTGGTCCACCGTTATGGATTCGATAAACCAGATAATATACTATAACATATTACAATTTTAACCATTTTTACCTAATGGTTCCGAAAATATATTTTTTTTGTTTTTTATTTACGACGGAAGTGAGATTGAGGTTTGCAAGTTGGAATGTTGGGACGATGACTGGGAGAGCAAGAGAGTTAGCGGAAGTATTAAAAAAAAGACGAATAAATGTGGCGTGTTTGCAAGAAACAAAATGGAAAGGAACGAAAGCGAGAGAAATCGGTGAAGGATACAAGTTTTTCTACTGTGGAAGTGACGGAAAAAGAAATGGCGTGGGAATAGTGTTAGATAGTAATTTGAAAGAAGGCGTGATGGAGGTAAAAAGAATTAATGATAGACTAATCGTTGTAAAAGTTATGTTAGAACATGTAATGCTGAATGTAATAAGTGTGTATGCACCGCAGGTGGGACGTGATGAAAGGGTGAAAGAAAAGTTTTGGGAGGACTTTGACACAGTTTTAACGAACATTTCGGTGCATGAAGAATTGATAGTTGGAGGTGATTTTAATGGACATGTGGGAAGAATGCGAGGGGTTTATGAAAGAGTGCATGGAGGATGGGGATTTGGTAACGTAAATAACGAGGGAGAGACATTGCTTCAATCCGCTACCGCATTTGATCTGGCAGTAGCCAACACTTGGTTCCAGAAGAACGATGGACACCTAATCACATACAAAAGTGGCAATCACAAGACGCAAATTGATTACTTTCTGGTACGACGCAAATACTTAAAGCGTATCAAAGACTGCAAAGTGTTACCGGGAGAAGATCTAGTCTCACAGCACAGACTACTAATTATGGAAATGGTTGTGGAAATAAAGCTCAATAACAACAAAGAGCGACCACCCCCCAAAATAAAATGGCATATGCTGGAGAAGAATGACTATGCGAAGAAATTTAAAGAGCGAGTGGTGGATAAAATGATATATTTGGGGGACATGAATGATCGAAGTGTAAATGAATGCTGGAATGAAATGGCAGGGTATATTAGGAGTGCAGCAAAAGATATTTTGGGAGAGACGAAAGGAAAGGGTACGATAGATAAGGATACATGGTGGTGGTCGACAGAAATACAGAACGTGTTGCAGGCTAAGAAGAAAAAGTTCAAGGAATGGCAGAGTGTTGAAGATGAGAATGTTAGTTTGAAAGCAGAAAAAAAGAGTGAGTATGATGCTCTAAAGAAAAAAGCCAAGAAAGCTGTGGCCATAGCAAGAGCAAAAGCCCAGGACAAGCTTTATGATTCACTGGATAGTCCAGCAGGTCAAAAACATCTTTACCGGCTTGCTAGAGCTAGAGAGAGAAAGTCGAGGGATATTTGTCAGATAAAGTGTATAAAGGATGAAACTGGAATAGTTCTTTCGGATGATGAGAAAATTAAGGATAGGTGGGAGAGCTATTTCGAAAGACTGATGAATGAGGAGAATGACTGGAGTGGTGTGCTTGGGAATAAACCAGAAAATGAGGGGTTAGTGAGAATGATTAGTATGGATGAAGTAAGAATAGCAGTAAATGGGATGAAGAATGGTAAAGCAATAGGTCCGGATGGAATACCAGTTGAAGTATGGAAGTTATTACGGGTAGATGGATGGACGTGGTTAGCTTTATTCTTCAATAAGTTGTTGCTGGAAGAAGCCATACCTGACGAATGGTGTAACAGTTCGCTGGTGCCCATCTTTAAAAACAAAGGTGATGTGCTGGAGTGCAACAACTATAGAGGAATAAAGCTAATGTCACATAGTATGAAGGCTTGGGAAAAAGTTATTGAAAGGCGTCTGAGAGAAGAGAGTGAAATTTCGCAAAACCAATTCGGTTTTATGCCTGGTCGAGGAACATCAGATGCCATCTTTGCCATTCGCCAGCTGTGCGAAAAATACAGAGGTGCGCATAAAAACTTGCACATGGTATTTGTTGACCTCGAAAAGGCATACGACAGAGTGCCTCGTGAAGTTTTGTGGTGGGCGCTGAAGGAGAAAGGTGTGCCAGGGAAGTATGTGCAGTTGATCAGAGCAATGTACAGTCGATGCAGTACCCAAGTCCGGTCTACAGTGGGCACTACTGGCAGCTTCGATGTGGCTGTCGGCTTGCACCAGGGTTCAGCACTCAGCCCGTACCTCTTCGTGCTGATAATGGATGCTCTTACATCAGATATCCAAGAAGAGGCTCCCTGGTGTATGCTGTTCGCCGATGACATTGTGCTGGTTGGCGAGAACGGCTTAGAGGTCCAGAGCAGATTGGAGGTGTGGTGGGAAAGACTCGAGACCGTTGGCCTGAGAGTAAGCCGGACCAAAACCGAGTACCTGTTTTGCGATTTTGGCGGCCTCTCCAGTCCTGTGCCCATATCTCTCGCCGGAACGCCCTTACCGATCTGCTCCGACTTTCGGTACCTCGGGTCGCTTGTCCAAGGAGATGGCGAAGTAGACCGAGACGTAACGCACCGGATCAACTCAGGATGGATGAAATGGCGGCAGGTCACAGGAACAACTTGCGACCCACGGATGCCCCTCAAGTTAAAGGGGAAAATTTATAAGTCTGTGATAAGGCCTGTCGTACTTTATGGGTCTGAATGTTGGGCCGTGAAGAAGACGGATGAAAAAAGATTGCATGCAGCGGAGATGAGAATGTTGAGATGGATGTGTGGAGTGACGAGAATGGATAAAGTAAGAAATGAGTATATAAGAGGAAGTTTGAAAGTGGCGCCAGTGACAGAAAAGTTGAAAGGAAATCGTTTGGCTTGGTATGGGCATGTGATGAGAAGGGATGAAACGCATGTGACTAAAAGAGTAATGAATATACATGTTGATGGATGGAGAGGGAGAGGAAGGCCGAAGAAAAGATGGATGGATTGTGTGGGGAATGATATGAAAGAGAAGGGAGTGAATGATAGCGTGACGGCTGACAGGGGAGAATGGAAGAAGAAAACGTGTTGCGCCGACCCCAAGTAACATGGGATAAGGGCAGGAAGATGATGATGATTTACGACATTTCTACCTTTTGTTACAAATTTGGTTGTAAGCTCAACAAAAACCATAATTTGTCATTTTGATTTTTGTTAATTACTGCTAAAGACTAGAGCTATCGTGTAAAATTATGGGTTTTTATGTAAATTTAAAGCTTTTGAAGAAAAAGTTAATTCTCTATTTTATTAACCCTAATTTTATACTTATCATGCAGATTCAAGAGGGATTTTTGTAAAAAAAAATGTTCTACTAAAGTGGTTAAAATTGTAATATGTTACCACTATTTACGCCACATCCTGTATATAGACGACATAGTTCCGTGTTCTATCAAGTTGCGTTTGTAGGTCAAAATTCATACAAACCGTTGCGTCGATCGCGTACTCGTGCGTCGACCTATTTCGGTTACGACGCTGGGTAGCATAATTAGCCTATAATTTTCCCACTGCTGGGACACAGGCCTACTCTCTCTGAGAGGAAATGGGCCGTAATCCACCACGCGGCCCCAGTGTGGGTTAGTAGATGTCACATATCTTCGAGTTTTTGGTTCTGGGACATGCCGGTTCCCCAAGATTTTAGTTTTCCTTCACCGTCTTGACAGCAGTGGTGATGAAATTATTTAAAGTAAAGCGCCTGGGTTCGAACCTACGACCTACAATCCGTAAATTGGGGCCGATACCACTGGGCCGCCGCCACTTCTCCCACGCTGGACGCGGGGTAATGCAAGTTAAATGGCAGGCAGAGAGGTCTTCTGTGTTCCATTTGTCTTTCTATAATTTGAAATAATTGCAGAAGGCGTGGAAAAGGTTTAGTTTGGTTCTCTGTAAATACGCAGCTTAGCAGACCAATTCAATGACACATAAACAAATACAATAAACCCAAATAGGTACAACGAAACTCGTAAGGAAAACGAAACATTAGCAAAGCCAAACGAAGTTGCTACTCTGATTATCGAAATACTTTAGTGTAATCATCATCTTTACATCCAGTAATTTACAAACCTTTCGCCCATACGTAATGCGTGTCAAGTTGCTAAAATCATTATCTCCATTGGCCAACCACGTTTAAGTACAAACACGAAGAGGTCGAAGGTAAATATCATCTTGCATTATTTTTGATTAGTTGAATATTTATAATTAGTTTTTATAACATAATTAATAAGGCGACCTACATAACTCCAAGTAAAAGTTAGTAATTATGTATCCTCTTTTCAATCATAATTATGGCACATAAGTTCCATGCCCAAAGAGGACAATTACATTAACCAACAAACGCAACAATAGATGACCAATCGTATATAGCGAATCGTAACATTTAGTGGCAATTCCATGTTTCCACAATGACATCAACAAAATCTTTCCTACTTGCTGTCAATCAAACAAATAATAACATTTGGTGCCTATAATAATTAAATTCACAATTTCGAAAGGTTCCCATCAATGACGCTTCGCGGCATAGGTACCTCCGCCATGTCGTAGGAGTGTTCAAATACAAAAAACATTGTAACGAGATGCCCGTCAACTAATAACAGTACCTATGTTGTAATGCAATATTCGGAACAGTATAAAACATGAGTTACGATAAATTATGAGCACATAGTTCAAGTAAACTCGATACGGTAAACCGTTTAATAGTGATAATGAAATCGGTCAGTAAAATAAATATGTGGTGCTTTTTTTTTAAATAAAATATAAATAATATTATTTTAATTTGTGGTGTTATTGTGAAAAGTGTTGTTAATAGTGCGGTTTTACTTTCAGTTGGTGCTTTGTGCGTTAGTAGCTGTGGTGGGCGTGGTACTAGCCGCCCCTCAGAATGTTCAGGATGTTCAGCTGTTACGATACGATTCGGACAACGATGGACTTGGCAACTACAATTTCATGTAAGTTGCCTACACTAAACATTGAAATTCCTGTAAAAGCTTAAATGATTTCTTCGTTTTGTAAGTTATTTTTATTTCTGTTTAATTGTATCTCTAACTACTTACTATACATTATGGATATGAATTATTGTTAAACATTACATTTTTTAATCTAATTTAATTTCCTTGTCATAATTTATGCATAAGCCCCTTGTTCTTTTCATTTCAACATGTACAGTCAACAAAAGAGATAAGTATGCAGGATCGTCGGATATAGTTGAAGTTTAGTAAGAAACCGATAGATGTACTCGAATAAAATTTTATTTTATTAATATAAAATAAACAACCCATTTATCAAATTAAATTTCAGTCGACAACATCCATCGGTTTCTTAGTATATCCGACGATCCTGCATACTTATCTCTTTTGTTGACTGTACTACCCTGCTGCAGAGCAAAAATTTCCCTTAAACGCTTCTGTGTCTGGATGACCATGTTCATTACAAAATTAAAAAAATCTGTTTATATTATAAACAAACAACATGCTACAATTTTATTTATAGATTTCTAACTATAGTGTGCTCCTCTATCCACAGCTACGACCAAAGCGATGGCCAAAAACATAGTCAGGAAGGAGATCTGAGAAATGAAGGGTCTGAAGATGCGTTCGTCGCAGTGAAGGGTTCTTACACTTGGTTCGGGCCCGATGGGGTCAACTACACCGTCAACTACATAGCCGATGAGAACGGCTACCAGCCCACCATCGAACAAGGCCCAGGTGGAGCTGTACCCTCGGCGGTAGTCGCTTCACTTCTCGGTTAATATTTTATAGGAATAATAGTCTAATTTGTTAAAATAAAGTTATTAATTTAATAAAGTTATATTATAAGATCTAATTTCAGTTTTATTGCCGTCATTGTCTTTGACAGTTTCCTTAAAATATTTTATCAATACAACTTTTAGCAAGCACAGGTGTGAAGTGAAAAGCACCTACAGCATTGCACTTCAAATAAACTCAAGCCAAGTTCACGATTGTCGAAATCAGCTACTAAAACGCGAAGCGAGCTCATACATTCAGATACATTGCTGATTTAGGCCAATGCTGGCATAGCCTTACTAAAATGGCTATGGCCGGTCACAGGGGAAAAAAATCCTTGAATGCCACGGTCAAGTCGCAAAGGAGGCAACACTTGGGCCAGGGAGGGAGGCGAGGGAGTATTGGCTGTCCCAATACTTTGCAGGTGGAAAAATCGAGGTGACAAGTGTAACTGACACTGCCCCTAACAATAGCCAGCGGTTCCTAGATCGGAGATCATAGCGCATATGTAGTAATGGTGGGGCAATAATATAGGATTGCTCAGTGGGTGCAAGCCCCATATCGCCACGCCTTTTCCTCAGACGATGAGGTTTGCACACAGGCATTTTCTCCGCCCAAGAAAAAGATCAATGATGCGCGGAAACGGTTTGATAATGCAATTAAACGTAATCTAAGATCATTGTAATATAAAGTAACACGTTGAAACGCTTAAATACTATCAGCTATCAGTAGGTATTCAAAAAAGAAGAAGTGACAACAGCTCCAGAAACAAGCTAGGGATTGACATTAAAATACTGACTATGAACTCCTTTCTTGAAAGAACCATCATAGATTTGACAAAAGAAATGTAAACTTTTTAAAATATCTCTCTATCTGCCACCCACAAACAATAAGCTATGACAGAAATATTATTTTTCACTGTAATTTCATAAAAAAATTATCAAAAGCTACAAGGAAATAAATCGCATAAAACATTGCGTAAATGTAGCTCTTTTCGTTTGACGATTATTGTTCTCTATTTTTTAATTCGTTTGAAGGAGGACCCTGCTTTTCTGAGTAAGCAATCTAAAAGTATTCCAAAATACAGCTGGTAATATTTCAATAACTTTCATAATTTAGTCAATAATTTAATTTGTGTTGGGAGGAATCTTATTCACATCTTTTGTGTCAGTTTTATCAATTTGTTGCAGTAAACATGGTAAAGAAAGCTCCTTATTACAATGTAAACACAGGGGAGATGGTATTAACAGCAATCAAGAAATTGATGAAAAACACAGGTTGGACCGCACGTACTATCATCAAATTTATTAGAATGGAGTACAAAGTTTCTGACCCGAAAATAAGCCGAAAAGTTTCCAGGTTAGAGTCGTTTGTTAAACAATTATTGTGCTGTATTGCGTAAAGATAATAACGCGGCCCCGACTGATGTGTCTTAGGTTAATTATTCGAACTCAGGCAACGTAATTTATTATATCACGGCTGCTCTCAAAACGTGAGGAAAGTAGCATGTCCTAAAACAAAAAAAAAATCGAAGACGTGAAACATCCACCATACAGCACTGGGCCCGGATTTGTTATGACCTAGTCCCCTCATAGACAGAAGGACTTTGCCTTATGCTATTATTATGCATACCTATAACTGAGGTATCTTATATTGCGGAAAAAAGCATTTTAGGTAATCGTTCATTAATTTCGCATACCAATGCAGAATCAAAATGCGAGCCACTTATGGAAGAATTACGACTTCATAAAGTAAAGTAATTAAGCGGCCTTCACCTTTACTGACCATTCAGTTATTTGTGTAATAATCAACGCATACTAAATACCATGCCCTTCTAGGGTGATGATGCTTCTAGTTTCGACAGTGCATTCTTTCCTAATAAACAATTCTCTGATAGAAATAATGTAAAAAAAATCTTGGGAAAACGGTTTAATTCGCAGACTACAGGGTTTTGATGGATGAAGCATAAGATGAAAAGGATGAACATAAATGTGAATAAGACGAAGAACAAAGACCATGTGTTTGAACAGAACAGAACAGAACAGGATGTATCGGTGTGTGATGTGAAAATAAATGATAAGAGTGTGGAAGAAGTAGGTGAGTTCGTGTATTTAGGGAGTCTGTTTACAAGTAGAAAGTTTGATGAAGATGTGGAACGGAGAGTAAATCTGGGAAATAAAGTAAATGGTGCTACACATGCAAATGTGACCAACCAGTCTAAAACGGCTCGACTGGCTATTCACAATGATGAGCTGGTGCTTACGTTAATGTACACTCACCTGCAAAATTACATGGATACCCTAATGTCTATTTTCCTGTGAAACTTTGAGTTCAAGTTTTCGAAAATAAACTAGATGTCGTTGGTTTCTTCACAACTATGACTAATTTCCGAAACATAAGTAAGGAGTTAGGAAGAAACGTATTAAGTAGGATTGAGCAAGGAGTTACACAGCTAATACATTATCTAATTGTTAGTATTGTTACATTACATTTACCACTTACGTAGCTTAAATAATAAAAGAAACCGATAGGAATAATTAAGTATAACGAGTGGGTTTTTTTAATAATTTAATATTCATGTTGGTAGTTAGTTTAACTCTAAGCAACAGGGAAAAGCACAGAGTCATCGCAGGTAAACAGGCTCTCCTTGTGGGCTCGCCAAACAAAAAGTCATTATTAAAAATTATAGAGCTTTATTTCTTACAGTTTATTATTCATATTTAACAGTCAGTTTATTTATTATCGTAGGTATAACATCATAATATATAACTTCTCATTGAGGCCATAGCTTAAGTATTCGTTTCCAAAACCGAAGAGAGGATTAACGCTTATGTAACCTCAATAAAAACAAACAGGAGACCAGATTATTTTATAACAAAGGTCAAAAGGATTAAATGGATTAAATAGGTAGGCTAAAAACTACAAAATTGCACAAAAACATATCAAATGGTTAGTAGGTAACATAAAAAACTAAACACTACGTTTGAACTTGAAGTGTTCATAACTTTTTAAGTTAATAAAAATACGTAAGTAATAGGTTAAACACATATAACCTGGTCTCCAGTTAATATAAATCATAAGTACTAAGTAAAATAATATTAATAATGTATAACTATTCATTAATAGCTCGTAGCTACGTGACCACTTGTGTATCGCGTATTATTTCGACGCCACAAACATAAGCATCCGTGTTCACTGGACTTAAAAGTGTTTTCATCTGTAAAGATGACATTACTCCTATCGACGCCGGATACTAAATGTTACAAAGAAAAAAAACCAATGGGCAACATAGTCCTAGTGTCAAAATGTACAAAAGTCTTAATGTATTATGAATGTGCGAATGACAAAAAATAATTGTGATATAATTCGTAAGGGTCTAATTGTTAGATTCTCAAAATGTACAAAAGATAAAACATAATTGTGTCAAATGCATTGTGGTCCAATTGTAACACAGTCAGGATTCGAACCCGCAACCCTGGGCTTCGAAGGTAGGATTACTAACGACTGCGCCCACATACACCTATCTGCTACTTACTTGATATCAACATACTTCTCTGCACAGGATATCTAATTAAAATCTTTAATTTCTCTATCTAATCTCTTTGAGTATAAATACACCTTGAAAGTCCGATATCCTTGAAAAAGATGATTGAAATGTCATTTCATTTGTTTTGTTCTGTGTTGGTTCTGTGTCAATCATTGTCCAAACCCATTTTTTTTACAATGGAGGAGAATAGTTTAATTTTTTCCAAAATTCAAAAAGAAAACGACTGCGTGTTAGTTGGTTCTTATAGACTGAATTTCACCAACGTAAATAAAAGTGGCTCAACACTATGGAGGTGCGTTAATTGTGAAACTTGTTCAACGTCTCTTACAATCTCCAAAAATAAAACACAGATTTTACGACAAATTTCAGCACACGTGTTCACCATCTATATCGAACAACAGAAATCATCAATATTTTGAAAAATGTAAACAAAAAGTGTGCGAAAGTTTTGATTCAGTAAAAAAGTTATTTGAAGAATGTTTCGAAAATGAAGACATTGAAGACTCTGATGATTCCTACAGTTCCCCTATGTTTGTGTCTAAAAAACGAACATTATATAGGACAAGAAAAAACTTTTTGGAAGTAAAGTCAACAAAATTTGAAAGACTGGAAGAAGTACAGTTGCCTTCGATATTGAAGGAAAATTTCTTGCTCTGGGAGGATGGACAAAAAGAAAAGATTTTAGTATTTGGCACGAAATTGGGTTTAAAAACATTTAGATTCAGTGCGGATCACCAAATTGTTTTCGGAGACGGAACATTTTTCATAGCACCGCAACCTTTTGAACAATTATTCAGCATTCATTTGGATTATTACAGCACCGATAAGGAGACAAACATTGTACCAGTCTTGTATGCGTTGTTGCCAAATAAAAACACAAACACAGATGAGCGGCTCTTTACGGCTAGTTAAATATTACAACATACAAATGCGACTACGAAAGAGCGCAAATCAATGCAGTTAAAAATGTGTATCCGGAATGTGAAATTACGGGATGTTATTTCCATTTTAATAGGGCGATATGGAGAAAAGGAGAGGCACTTGAACTAATACACAACAAAGAAGGCAAAAGATTGATTAAATTGACGTCTTATTTACCGCTCCTACCCGCTGATTTGATGGCCAACGGATGGAGTGAAATCATGAATAACATTTCGGAAAAGACTTCAGCAATCGCAAAGTTTGAAAAATATTTCAATAGGCAATGGCTATCTAAATCACTACTCGCGGAAGTCAGTACGTGTAATCAGCGCCACCGTACTAATAATTTCATGGAGGGTTGGCATGGTCGTTTAAAAAAGAGAATACTAACAAAACGCAACTTATTTTCTTTTATAAACTTTTTACGAAAGGAATCTAAATATCAAGATGCCCTGCGCCCTAATTGCGTAACACACTATTACTATCAATTTGAATCATTTTGAAGCATATTTCTAATCCATTGCTCCATATGCTCAAAAAATATGTCTGCTCAACAGCGCAAATAATGCAATGAATGTTGTTGAACTGTCAAAATGAAACCCATTGCTACTGATAGTGTGTTACGCAATTACCCTGCTTAATGAAGTCTCTTTGAAAATAAGAAAAGAAAGAAGCGCGATATATTATTTGATGAAAAATACAAAAAGTTACTGATGCAGTTACAAAATAATGAAATACTCGTTATGCATTTCTTGAAATCCATTGTACGCTTGCGAGCACAATGTAACCAGGGCACAATTTTCTCTATGTGATAAAGTTGTTCCGGAGGATGGGCTCTCAAAATTAAATATGTTACACACCTAGGAGGAATTTAAATACACTTAATATTAAGTAGAAGTTTTGTTTTGTTTTGTTTAACGTTAAAATTAAAATTAAAATTTTTTTAAATTTTGTTACAATTATTCAAACAATAGCTCAGTCTGACAATCCGTGCATTGATAAATGATAAATGATTTTATTTTTGTAAGTAGGTTTGTACAAACACTTTTTGATGAGGTCGGCGTTTCCTATCTGACTACTCTGAGAAGAAAGGCCGAAACAAACTCAGAGGTCACAGTCTCTTTTAAAGTCCAGACATAATCTTGGTCAGGTTATATGAAGACCATGTAGATCGATGTCTGAGATGGTCTTTTGAGGAAAGAACCACACAGATTGAGAGGACCTGTCCAGTCAGTGCACGCATTTGTCAGAAATCGTGCAGCTCAACTCGAAACCTGAGGAGCTCAACGATTCGACGAACAATACCAAAGAAAGAACATTTGGGTAGGCCACATAAATTACTCAAACTGCCAGACAATGATCACAAAAAAAAAATCTAACAGAACAGAGAGAATAATAAAAAAAATATATAAAATTAATAAAATGACCCACATCGTCTTCACGTTCACAATAAATAAAATAAATAATACTTTACAAAGTAAGCAAATGTCATTGTTTATAAAAAAAAAAAAAATAATAATAATGTCAATATGTATATTAAAAAAAACATTCAAAATGCAGAAATTGGAAGCAGCTCAATCCCAAGCCTTTTTGTCCTCAATATAATCTTTAACGGTATTAAAGGCTTTCTGGCACAACTTACGTTTAATGAATGATTTGAATTTATTAAGGCTTAGATCTTGAACGTGGCTTGGTAGTTTATTACAAAAGCGTATACATTGGCATCTGAACGAGCCACCTAGTTTCTTGAGCCTTGTTGTAGGTACAACAAATTTATGTTTGTTTCTAGTTTTAATTTTATGTTTTTATGGGCATATAAAAGATTTTCATAAATATACTGAGAAGGCACAGTGATTACATTAATCTCTTTAAATTTGTCTCTGAGAGAGTGTCTCGGACTTAATTTATAAATTGACCGAACAGCTCGCTTCTGCAAAACAAAGATAGTCTGAATATCGGCGGCATTTCCCCACAATAGAATACCATACGACATTACACTATGAAAATAGCTAAAGTACACTAAACGGGCAGTCTCTATATCAGTTAAATTACGAATTTTTCTAACAGCGTATGCTGCGGAACTTAGCTTTTTGGATAATTTATCTATATGTGGACCCCACTGAAGCTTAACATCCAAGGTTATGCCCAAGAATACTGTGAGAGTTATTATTATTATTATATATTTATGCACGTGACTGTACGTATGACCTTTTTACCTTATATCAATTTTATTGTTCATTACAGCTTTAATGTATTCTATCATAGCGGCATTTGGGCAAAATTACATTTTGGCACTAGGCAATTTGTAAAATTGAACATTACAGCTTTAATGTATTCTATCATAGCGGCATTTGGACAAGATGACATTTTGGCACTAGGCAATTTGTACATTTTGACACTAGGACTATGTTGCGCATTGGTTTTTTGTCTTTGTAACATTTAGTATCCGGCGTCTCGAAGTTTATGTGATCCAAAGTGAACTATAATCTTGCCCTTTTATGGTATTCCGTTAGCAAGGGTTTCACAGCATGACTCCGATAATGCAGCCCTTCACTATGAACTGCATGACGCGATGGACAGTGTCAACACTTGTGTCAAATAAACCAGCATAGTGGTTCGTCAGCAGAAATCCATTTTCTTCATACTCCCTTATCGTGGTTTGATGCTGCAATGTGTTTATAATTCGTGGTCTACCCGTTCTTTGATGGTGTTGCAAAGGACCCTCCTCTTCAAATCGTCGTACCCATTGAACAACTGTTTTTCTCTGCAACAATAAAACAGAAATATATAATACCCAATACTGATTATTATGTAGTACAGTAACAAACAAAAATTTAGCGTTTAATATAAAAGTGTAAAAATAAAACTACTTACGTTTACACCGGTCTCTCTGGCTATTTCTGACAAGTGTTTGCCTTGATTATGCATAGGCATAGCAATTATTTGAGCTCTTGTAACGAAGTCAATATTGCAACTGGCGTAGATACTTATTTTGGTAAAATAAGTAATTCACCTGATTAAAAATAAAAACTGAACAAAAGGGACTCGAACGAGGTAATCGCAATGAACTTTGCGAACGATCAATTGAGCTTAGTCATAAGTTCATAACACTTCGATTTATGTATTATTTGTACTACCTACCAATTATTTATAAATCCCTACCCTCTCAAGTTTGAAAACTAAAACTTACAAAATCAGATCTACCTACCTACTAATAAACTAATATTCAATTTTAACATAGTAGGTTAATAGTTAGGAAAAAAATTATTTAAAATAAACTATAAATTATTAATTGTTTGAATGTTTGAAGAGACAAAAAGAAACTACAAAAATAATATTTTGTCATATAAAGAAAAGCAACGCCATCTAGTAACAGCATAATTAAATTTTGTTAGTCATTAACTGGTTTTACGCTAGATGGCGTCATTTCTCGCTTCACGCGATTTTATTTTTGTACTGTCCATGGACTTTTGCAGCCCATTGTACAGTAGGGCTGCAAAAGTGAAAGTTCACAGGAAAATAGCCATTAGGGTATCCATGCACTTTTGCAGGTGACCGTACATATGTGGTAAATGAAGCATAAAAGTAGATTAAATGTTGTGCAAATGAGTTCCTCGCGAAGCATGCGTGGTATGACTATAAATGATAGACTAAAGAATATTGTAATAAGGCAGCGGTTTCTTTATTTATTTATTTATTGGATCGCCAACAGAGGCTACATAGTTACTTGCGTGTTTAACATGAATAGCGACCAGTACAGTGTGCGCTTCCAATCATAGGCGACCACATCATCCACTTAACTTCTACAACAACAAGTTTGACATAAATCACAATACACGAAAATTATAGAAAAGAAAACAAAGTTAAAAGCAAAGTTTAGCAAAACAGTAAGTACGGATACAAATAATAATAATTTAAAAAAATAATAAGTACAAACTAATTTTAAACAAATTCAAATAAAATAAACTAATAATTAAAAAAATAACCATAGATCAACAGAAAAAGAAAATATATAATATATATTATTACTTGGATACTAGGACTTTTAGGTCTTTTTTAAACTTTGTTAGTTTGTATGTAATATCCAATTCGTTATGCATCGATACTTCGTTAAACTGCCTACAGAGCCTTGGCAAAACGGCGAAGTGTCCGAGGTTTGTTTTGGATCCCAGCACATAGAAAAGGTTATAGTTACATTTCCGCGGCAAGCGAGATGGTGCACTTATATGCAGCTTTCCAAGGAGCTCGCTACAGTCAACAACCCCATTGAACAGTTTATGAAGAAGAAATGAGAGATCTTGAACTTTCGTCTATCTATCAACGAGGACATTTTGTAATGTTGTAGTCTTAGGTCGTAGCTTCTGATTTTTTTTGCCAGACGATCTGTATAGCAAAGATGGTGTCATCATTTCAGCCGATAGACGTCCACTGCTGGACATAGGCCTCCCCCAATTTTGGGGGGGGGGAAAGGAAAGATGGTGTAGAAAACGTTATTGTAGACTTTCCAAGCGTTAAATGTAGATATCATAGTTTAAAAGAAGATGTAGTGAAAAAAATTGTAAACGGTATGCTTAGGTGGTTAGGTCATGTTGAGAGGATGAATGAAAGCCGTGAAAAACTACGATTTATTCGCCGTGTGTAGGCATGATCACCAGTGTTTTATGGATCACTATGGAAGTTTTTTGACGATACGATTGCACTACGGCACAGTACGTGCAAAGATAGGCCTTACGGTAGCAGACCCTGGCAACGTTGTTAAAAATGCAACAAAAGACGGAATCTGCTCACTGAAATACGCCAATGCACCATCTAGACCTTTCAGCCAAGATAACACCATCCTGGATCTGGCTATGATAACACACCAACAACTAGAAGCGCAGGCCAAACAGGTAGAGAGCGTTGGTTTGGATCACCTCCCTTGGTTGCTAACGGTGAAGATCGAACATAATGTAGAGGAACACCTATCCCGTAATACAAAGAAAATCTACGAGGACGATAAACTGAGAGCAGCATACCAACAGACAATGTGGGAAGGTTTCTGCGACCTTAACAAATAAATCACAACAGAAGCCGATTGCGAGAAGTATGTCGAAACAATGGAAAATGCTGTTATCGCAGCCCTTGACACTTACGCACCCCTGAAAAATTCAACAAACCAGGAACGTCTCGTTTGTCGTCTCGTCTTGTTTTGTCTCTGCATCACCCTAAGGTTGACTGGTAGAAAATGCCTCAGGCATTAAGTCCGCCTTTGTACAGTATTTCTTTTACTGGTGCATAAAGATTTAATAAATAAATAAACGTCTACCGAAGGAAATAAACGATAAGCTAGACTTTCGAAACAAATTGTATGGCAAGCGAGACTCTGCAACCCCAGACTCCAACGCGAAACACGCACTTTTTACCACCACGCTAAGAGAGAAGCTGAAAAAGTCCAAAAAGAATACTCCGAAAAAGGCTGGCTCGACAAACTCTAAGATCCAAGGGACAATAGGTCACAAATGTGGCGCATCTAACGAAACCTGAAGAATAGTGTGCGTATTCCTGCATAATAAGCTGTGTGAGTGACTGATCCTGAGAAGACTTACCGCTACGGTCAACCGGCTGCAACCAACGTTCCAGCACGGCTTCACAAGGGCAAGAGGCACAGCAACCCAGATTCTATGTAGGTACCGGAAAAATAATCACTCATGCGCTAGCCATGGAAGACAGCGTCTCTATGATATCTACGGACCTGTCGAAGGCCTTCGACTCGATCAACCACAAGGGCCTGATCATGAAACTTCAGAATCAAGACGTCCTCAACAATATCATTAAAATAATTCAGAACTATCTCGAAGGCAGAAACTTGAGAGGTAGATTCAGAACTACTATAATCAAAGACAAACCGATACCTCACGGCGTGCCCCAAGACTCGATTCTGGGACCGATAATCCTCAACTTGTACGTCCATGATATTTGGGATACACAAGACCACATCAGAGGTCTCAAACTCTCACAGTATGCGGATGATCTCTGTATACTCAACAGGGCCACGAACCCAGAACACGTGACTATGCGTGCTGAATGGGCAGCGGAAGCCATCGTTGACTACTACACGAGATAGGGGTTAAAGTGTAACATAGAGAAAACAGAATGCATCATGTTCTCGAAAAAGAAAATACCGGCCAACAGTGAAACTGAAACAACAAACGTTGCACTATCAAAAGCAGATCAGATACCGGAGGTATCTGATCTGCTTTGATCTTCATTAAACACATGAAGATGAACCAGTACAACAAAAAGGTCGTCAATAAACTGAAACAAGTCAGAGAAGCCCTCGGTCCAATAATAGGATACAATGCGAAGACAGAACTAGACACGAAACTGGCCGTCATTCAGGCCTGCATTTTACCTCTGATGGACTGTGGAATGGTGCAACTACTCTCAAGTAGCGCAATGAACCTAAGCAAAATCGAACGGCAATACAAAATGGCACTGAAAACTGCCACACAATTACCAAGACGAACACCCACGGAAGTGATCTGGCACCTACGTGCCGAGGACTTTAACACCAAAATGTTGGAAAACATTGCAAAATCAGAAATAGAAGATCTTGAATCCCCTGGAGGCGCCTATCATACGCACGGCGAATTTAACCCCCTCAGGGTTAATCACAGAATAGACGATATATTGTATGATCCCTAATAAAAAAGGGTACAAGCGATGGCCTACCGACAAAACGAAGACTCCGCGTTCCTTTAAAATAAAGTGAATAATAATATTGCCTCACTGAGATAGACTGTAAACATACATACAACATAATTAAAACACGTAATCTGTTTGTAAAATCTCACATATTGCAAATAAAAAGAACACAGAAAACATAGATCTATTAGGACATAAGTTAGCTGACTCACCTCTATACGGCCCACCGTCCACAGAGACATTTTGTAAAACACAAAGTAGGCAAATAAATGTTATTCTGATACGGTAGCAGAGTACGTCCCGTGTTTGCGCAAAACCACAAAACCTATTTTCTATTCTATAAAAAAGGGTACCGAAAGTTAATCCGTGATTTCTATTACGAATAGTTAATCATTTGATGGTCCATATAAAGTGTGTGTGCTCATCTGCAACACTCTATAACGGCCTTGTTATATAAAAGCTATCACACTTTTTTTGAACCGAAGATAGTTTTTTTTTTGCATCACACGTCATGAATGACTGATGTGCGACGTTTCTCATTTATTAATATTTTAATTTAATTTCAAATAATAGATTAGACATAATTGGTTTATCTATATTAATGCTTACTACTACTGTTACTTGATTAAATTTAAAAAATTAATAGATTAGATTTCATTTTTTTTTACTACAAGGTCCGTATGCATGGTAAACGAAATGTCAAAATATTGCTGAAAAATGTTTGTGTCGTTGAAAAAATTTGCTAGCATCTTTCCTACGATGTGTGAATCATGTTGTTGCAACAATATTGAATAGAAAGTGTAGGCTTTTTACCTCACTAAACCTTCCTTGATAGTCATAGGTGGGCGCTCCGAGTCTTGGTAGGAGACGAGCTGCTCCCCCTTGTGCAACTCTTGTTTGGGGTATCCCTGAAAAGACTGTTAAGGGGTCTCCTCTCCCGTGTAAGCCTCATTGTGCATGGCAATTACCACAGGACTATGCCACAACCCTGTCTGAGGCTATTTGGTAGGCGTATAGAGACTACAGCATATCTATGTAGCAGCTAGGTGACCATTAGGGATTATTTAGTAAAACAGGTGATTTCATCTCTACGTCGGTAAACCTAAAAAAAAATTGGCCGTATCTACAATTATAGTCTCTGCCACGAAACGGTAAACAGCTTGAGACGTAGCCAGCCTTAATCAATTAATGTTGGTTTATAAAGGAGATTTTAGGTGTAATACAATTATGAAAACTAAGTTGAGTAAACTAGTTATTAGAAAATCCTATTGCAGGGCATTAAAACGAGGTGTAAGGCTGGGGCTGCTGCAGAGTGAGCAGGGACGCTACAGACTCAACGAGATGTGTCGTCTAGCGAGGTCAGTGACCCCGCGCGATCAATGCCAGCGCAAGATGCAGCGGGTCCTGCGCGTGCGCAGTCGCACGCCCTCTCCAAGTTCCAGGTTGGAAAACTTCGGAGTGCGTGGAGGATTTTAATGCTCAACAAACTTAGTGCCCTTCCAATCATGAATAAATATAAAGATATTTAAATATAATAAAGTTCTAAATTAAATATACAGAAGAATATGAGCTTTTTTTAGAAGTAGTCATACACCCCCTTATATAGAAATCAAAAATTATGTTTTTATATTTATTGGTATTATAGAACGATTATTACCACTGTCCACCACCCCGGGTGGACAAGGTCACAACTTTAAAAAATAATTCCCACTGTCCTCCAGGGGCGGCCAGAGAGAACAAGACAACTTTAAGGACCCATTAGCGAAATTCGTCTATGCGACTTCAAGTCAAACGAACCTAGCCAGAAAGGCAAAAATAAGCTATTGCCGTGCTATGGCAGTTTTAGTAGCCCGATTAGGTAGGTACATCGATGTAATCTTTGTTTCGCAGGTACCATTTGAAAAGGCAGTTTGAAGAACGCCTCATAGATAATCTGTAGTAACGCATAGATTTAATGTTTGGACATTGAAGATTTTACAGGCGCTGTGTTGTTGCACATAAATCTGATGTAATATCGTATGTTATTACAATGAAATCCAGTGCAAAATTATTTTAAGCGATAGAGAGGGAACGTGGCAAGTCCAGTTACATTTAAAAAGAAGAAAGGAATCAGACTTTCTGAGCGCCGCAGACGAGGCAATAGCAATTTGACACTACAGTGTGCTTTTAAAATACAAAGTAGGTACCACCTAAAACTGCACGATACATGTAGATATAATTTTTAGATGACTCTATGAACAATGCTCAAATCGTCCCCACCCTTGTAGCACTTTAAATCCTATGTTAATCGAAGGGCCTTATCCATCTGATAATTTTATTGTATGACAGCGAAACTGAAATCTTCATCCGAAAAAGTTATATCCACATGCAGAAACCGGAATAGTCACAATTATGTTGCCGTATAAGCCGAAACAGTATTTTAAAGTGTGTCGTCCCACTGGTGAACCATCACAAGACAGACTGAAGCTATGGCGAGACAGTACTTCCTTACCCAAACCGTTCGTTCCACCCGCTGATGACCTCCCACCTGGATATGAGTTACCTTGAGTAACCTGGAAGTCTTTAAACAGACTCCGGGCCCAGGTTGGCAGAAGCATGGAAAACCTGTTCCGGAGGAGATTCTTAAACGACTCCGCCTTGGAGTGTAAATGTGGTGCTGTTCCACAAACGATGGGACACTTAATATCGTGTCCTGCGAGTCCTGTCAGCTGCACGTTACCGGAACTGGTGGACGCTGGTGATGGCGCCAAACAAGTAGCCGAATTCTAGGCCGAGACGATTTAGATTGCTATCGACACGTTATGAAGAAGAAGGGGTGGATTTTACTGCTTGCTTCCATTCACTTGAAAATGGGTATCGGTCTTTGAGTCAAGTTATGAACACATCCCAAACGATTTTTCAAAAATCCACCCCTGTGGGGATGAAAAGCGGGGACACAGTTTATTTGAAAATTCCTTTGATCTACAAACTTAAAAATTGGCCCGAATACTTATTTATACAATTAAATGATAAAGATCATAAACATACATTTTCGAAATTTTTTGAGGAAAGTATGAATTTCACACGGACGAAGTCGCGGGCAGAAGCTAGTATCTCATATTCATTGCCGGGTACCCAAATAGATTATCACAGGAAAATATTTGCTGGACCAAAAGCGTTCCAAAATCTAGGGTAGAGAAAAGCCTATGCAAAAAAGTGCTGAAGTAGACGACTTTTTAGTTTTATGCATTTAAGCCGGCTTTTGACTATGGGATGTAATATACAGGGTGAATTTTCCAAGTGGGCGTGGATGGCCGGCGAAAAGTACGCAAAGGAGTCGCTGGTTCGTATCTAAAAGTGCAAGATTGAATTTTTGAAAAATCAATATTTCTAGCCAGGAATAGAACCCGTTGATAATGAAAAAAAAAACACTGTATTATTACATCATTCGATAGTGTCGCTGATAAGGGTCGAATTCTGGGAAGTAATGACATACGGGAAACTACTAAAATACATTTTTTATTTTTCTTATGTTACCTACCTATTAAACCGTAACTGATTAATTGTTCAAAATGATGACCATTTTTTTTAAAACATAGCTGGATTCGATGTCTCAAGGATTGTACTGCATTCAAAATTTTAATTTACAACATAATGTTGTGAATGTGACTGCGCTGCAGGTGTATCATTCATCGATCAAGGTACAGATATTGTCGGTATGAATACTTTAAAATGAGAAGCAGTTTATTAAAATCCAACATTTTCCTTAAGATTGCCGTATGTCATTACTTCCCAGAATTTGATTCTTAATAGGAACACTATCGAGTGGTGTACAGTGTGTTTTTTTTTATCAAAATCAACGGGTTCGATTCCTGGCTAGAAATATTGATTTTTCAAAAATCCAATGAAGCAGTTTTAGTTTTCATCAAAATCGAGCCCGCGACTCTTTTGAGTACTTTTCGCTATTCCTCATAGTTTCGGATTTGGCCAACCGCGCCCACTCGAAAAATTCTCCCTGCATATTACATTTTGAGCTATACATCACGCGATTGCTGTTCACACTAAGATAAGATAATAAGGTATATATTTTGGAACAGTTCAGCTTCGGTCACCACTGTATCATGTATCACGGTTCATTATCGAAACGGTTGAATTCTGAAATGGATAATAATTATGGATATCGTTTTGCTTGATACCTACGATAGTTCATCAAAAGACGATGATGCTATATTCGATTCACATATATCATTATTAAGAAAAAATAATAATAAACGACGATTCTGGATATCGAATCATATTAGACTAAGATTATGGTGAATTTCGGCTTTTTAATGAACTCGATGAAGAAAAGTTTTGTAATTAGGTACTAAAGGATGAATGAAACTAAATTTTTCGAACTTCATGATTGAAGATGGCATTATGAAGCAAGGAGACGCATATAACGACCGTTAACATCCTCCAATTCAAACTGAGGGCGAGGCAGGAGGAGGCGCGGTGTCCGGAGACGTGAGGTAATATATAGGTACACCTTCAAATGACCTATAAATATCGTTCAAAAAAATATTTATAGTTTGGGATATTAAAGCACAGTGTGAACGGTCTCGTACAAAATGTATGACGAGCGATAAAATATTATATCTCAAGATGTAATATATATTATATTATATCCCATAGTCAAAAGCCGGCTTTTAGATTGAGTATCTGTGTTACATGTGTATAAACCAAATGATCACCACTTTAAACAAATAGGTACCGTTTTAACGATTTCAAATACCTTATCGATTTGTCAATTGAAAGAGAAAATATTGTATTTATTGAGAAAACCGATGGAACCTACTGGTTCCATCGGTTTTCTCAATAAATACAATATATACAATTGTATTTTATTGGGGGTGTATGTATAGTATAGTAATACTATACATACACCCCCAATAAAATATTAGTATTATTACAAATATAAGTATTTTATTGGGGGTGTATGTATAGTATAGTAATACTATACATACACCCCCAATAAAATACAATAGAAAGCTTGTAATTCAGACAGAGTCCATAGGGTTCGTAACGATTTTACTAAACATTCTAGTGTTAAATACTTATAGACACAGAATAACATATAGGTGCAATTAAAATTCATCATCGGGGATTCCTACCGTTCTGCGAACACACTGAGAATAGTGTTGGTTAGACATATCTTAGAACTGATCAACAAAAAACACAATGTAAGGTGGTCGAAGAAAAAAAATACACAAAGATAATAAAAACGCTCTTGCATGTACTTACGATCAAGGGGCGAACATGTTAAGCAATTACTCTCAAACAAATTCCTTTCCCACATAGCGAGCGCATGTCACCTTTTTCGAACTGTTATTTTCATTCGGGTTGAAATTCAGCTACACCCCATTTTCATTCCTTGACTGTAGGTGCCTTCCTGCCATATTAAAAATCGTCGGTGTAGATATTAAAAAACTGGCCAATTGCAAATCGAACTTGCACACGAAGGGTTCCGTACCACATGGCAAAAACTCGAAATAAAACACGTCTGTTGTATGGGAACCCCCTTTAAATATTTATTTAATTATATTTTTAGTATTAGTTGTTATACCGGCAACAGAAATACATCATCTGTGAAAATTTCAACTGTCTAGCTATCACGGTTCATGAGATACAGCCTGCTGACAGACAGACAGACGGACACTGGAGTCTTAGTAATAGGGTCCCGTTTTTACCCTTTGAGTACGGAACCCTAAAAACTAGTTGATTTGTTAAGTTATTGATCACATTATTTTTCTTCATAGGTTTCCTTATTTGTGGGCCACCATAGTTTTCCCATCATAAACTAAAAACGTGTGGTGTTTACACATCCTTTATCGCGTCTAGTCACATCGCCTATTTTAATTATTTCAATGTCAATAACTACTTGAACGTTGCGTTTGCGTTATTGAAAATGATACCTCAGTTTTTCTACTCTGATCCTTGTTAAAGCATATTTTTCTTTTTACTGCAACTCCGAACTAGTTGAGTAATTATACCTCAGTTGCAATGTAATAATTATCCTTTTCCTTATCATAAAATCATATAAATAAAAAATTACCTGCTTTGTTCATTATTATGTCAATGCAATCAAGCACAATAGCGCTGTTTATTAGCACGATAATTCTACGCATTATATTCAGTTTCCATTCCCGTTTTTAATTAAACTATGTAATGAGACAAAGTTTACGTCATTATCACTCATTACACAATAAGTTGTAAATAAGTTTTTATCAAAAAGTACAAAGCAATTCACACCTTGATTTATTTACTATTCACTTAACCACACCTCTTATTGGAAGTCTTCTTATTTTTTATATAAGAATTTAATAGCCCGAAACGTGAGATCGCGAGAAATAATAATAGAAAAAATAATATTATTTTAAAGTGACGATACTTTAAAATAATATTATTTTTTCTTTAAGCGACTGGAACGAAGTTAAAAATTAACTTTGTGCGTGTCGCCTATACTAGTAGTAGTAGTAGAATAGTTACTTTCACTTTCTTTTCTTTCTTTTCTTGTCACGTTTCGGGCGAGTAAATTCGTGCCATTAAAAAACGTGCCAGTTAATTGTGTAGATAATACCTGTCATTATAATTGTTCTCTCACCCTTATATCAATCACATACTAATGACATCATTGATTTCTCAGTGTAGGTATTACACCTAGGCTAGGTGTAATAAACTGCACTTAGGTCCAGTCTATTACTTTAAATGGTTGAAATTGAACACTGCCGACGAAACCTAACTGGTTTTAAATGAGTATTAATTTTTAATGTATTATTATTAATTATGGTAGTGTCCTCGAAACTAATTAAACCAACATTCCATCCTAAAATTAGACCTATCCGGCTTAAACACGAATGAATTTCCACTAGCAGCACTAGAGTGGTAAATCCACACGGTTTACCACTCTTGAGCCTAGCCAGCGTTGTCACATCTACCAACTTTGTGGTAGAGCTACCTATTTCACCTCCTATCTAACTATCTACCAACTTCGGCCTCAAATCTACCTATTTTTCAAAATATTACGATTGAATACATTTTTTAAGGAAAACACGATACTCCAATTCTCAGAAGACGCGGACCCCACCCCAGAAATCTTCTGAAAGCATGTCGCATCTATTAAAAAACTGGCCAAGTGCGAGTCGGACTCGCACACGAAGGGTTCCGTACCACAAGGCAAAAACGCCGAAAAAAACATGTTTGTTGTATGGGAGCCCCCCTTAAATATTAATTTTATTTTAATTTTATTATTTATTATTAAAGTTAAAATACAACTGAGTATTTTGTGAATATTTCAAGTGCCTGCCTGTTGCCATTTTTGATATCGAGCAAAAAAGGGCAAAAAAATCGCGTTTGTTGTATGGGAGCCCCCTTAAATATTTATTTTATTTTGTTTTTAGTATTTGTTGTTATAGCGGCAACAGAAATACATACTTTGTGAAAATTTCAACAGTCTAGCTATCGCGGTTCTTGGCATACAGCCTGGTGACAGACAGACAGACAGCGAAGTCTTAGTAATAGGGTTCCGTTTTTACCCTTTGGGTATGGAACCCTAAAAAGGAGACCAGTCTCCAATGTTCCCTCTGCTTTGTGGGCTTGTGAGACATTAACTTGCACTTCCATATAGCAGTGCTAATGTTGAGAGACTGTTCTCCTCTGTTAATGGCAAAGAAACCGACTGTGCACTGAAACACTAGTGTTTTTTCAGTGCACAGTCGGTTGCATACCAGAAGGTTTATTGCAAAAAATGAAGACTCTAGTTCAGAACACTTAATGTTGTTTAATAAAAATATGTACAAACATCACCAATAAAAGAATAAAACCTCTTTAGAACAGAAAACATTTTTTTATTTACTTTTAATTAGGGTGGTAAATCTACCAATTTTTCATTTAAAATCTACCTATTTCTACAATCAGGTGTGACAACACTGAGCCTAGCTGTAAAATGACGATCTACTTGCGTTTATCTCGAAATAGGTTAGCTATTTAGCAGTTCAAACACGACGTTTGATGCTGTATATCAAACGGTACCTCAGCATATTGGGTAACATCCAACTCAATAATTTAGTTAACTGTTGGGTGAATGAATGGTTGTATCATAAATATTTCAAAGACTTCTAAGTTTAATGTTGCCCATAGATGTTTAGCGCAAAAGCTAAGAGGACGTGTTGACTTTTTAGGGGGATGCCCCTCTGGCAGGGTCGCGGATTGTTCGAAATAGTTACCGTGGCCCCTGGCACAAGCAACTGAAGGAACACGAGTGGGTTTTAGTCAGTAAAAGTCTGACATATCCTCCCGCTCCGCCAAGAGCGGGAGAAGTTATTTGATAACTTCCCATACAAAAAAAAGGCGGATGCCCCTTAAAAGTCAACACGTACCGTTAGTTCAATACGTCAGCTAAAGTAGCCCGCCAAATAAAATAAAAAAACGTTTTTTTTTGCAAGTTGCAGGTCAGGTTGTAAGTTGATTAAAATATGATTCGCGACCGTAACAAACTTTCCAGAATTTACATAATTAGATCAACATACAACCTGATACCACATGATTAGACAAGCGGAATGTCAACTCATGCGCTGATACTGACCTGCAAATTGCAAAAAACATAAGAAAATTTGAATTTTGCGGGCTACCCTGACGCTGGGGGAATCGCTAAGATAGCCCGCGAAATCCAAATTCTCTTACGTTTATTTGCAATTTGCTGGTATTTATTAGCTGTACGTTGATTAAAATATGATTCGCGACCGTAACAAATATGTATTTACAGAATTATAATCTTAGTATCAGATAAACAACTTGTTATGTTAGTATAATTGTAAAATGTCAAGATTTCATGAAATAGTCATTCAGTGGGATTCCTTGGTCTGAGAGAGTTGTGTTGATTACTTTAATGAATATAATTCTGTAAATACATATTTGTTACGGTCGCGAATCATATTTTAATCAACGTACAACCCATGAATGTATAAGTATATTCAAAGCGTACAACTTAATACTGACCAGCAACTTGCAAAAAACGTAAAAAAAAATTAATTTCGCGGGCTATCTTAGCGCTTTTGCCTCCTTATTACTACTTACTCCTTACCCAAAAAAGGAAACCGGAATCAACCTATACTCTATATAATATTCTTTCACTGCGAACCGAAGAATACATGTCATGGTCAGTCATCATTATAATAATTTTAGTACATCAATTTATCATTCTATTTCGGTACACTGCATTATAGCACACTAAACAAAAACACATAATTATATTATTTAAGCACGTGCCTCGAAGTGACGTCATATGTTGTTTTGTATTGGAATTTTATATTATATTAAATAGCGTTTGATGTTGGTTTGCTTAGGAACATGAAGTAAGCAATTATGTGAGTGTAAAAAACATACTCCATCTTATGATTCTGAGAACATTAAGCTAGGAGGAAACAAGTGAATCCAATTCATTCGTGGATCAGTTGCGTAGTGTTGTAACGTAAATACACAGTCCTATAAATAATATTTCTATACGTTTTTCATCTTTTTGGAGACACGAAGGACTATCGAAACGTTGTGTAATTTTGTTGACGATTGTTTTAGTGTACTGTGTGGGATATATCTTCATATAATAATTGGAATATCGAGCAATTGAATTCGACATGGATATTGCATTAATTAAGGTAAGAAATAAATTGTATTGCAATATCTATTAAGTAAATATTTCATTTAAATATTTAATTTTAGATCTTTATAAACTAGTAAATATAAAAAATAATACTGTAGAATGTTCTTACAAATATTGAGAAAATAATAACTTCCAATTTAGAACTTCTTGGTAAAGAAAGAAAATACGTTTATTTGCGGTAAACATGACGCCTAAAAAAGAACACAAATACAAAAAAAATAACAATTTGGGGGAAAACATGCGTCACATCTACGCAAAACGGTCATCGCTCAGCATTATACTAAGATCCGACAGCCGATCTATTGTACGTACTTATTTCATTGCTGTAGTCGTTTCAGCTTGTACTTATATATCATCTTCTATACAATACATATTATAAATTAAAGTCGCTTGTCGTGGCTGTCTGTGTGCCCGCGTTGTTCTTTTACACTACGCAACGTATTTTGATGCGATTTTTACCATTATTTAGAGAATTTGATTTTTTGGAGGTTTATGTATTGTGAAACCTAACTTTGCAGCCGCGACTCCGTCCGCGTAAAATTTTCGGTCCCCAACCCACCACCGACTTTTTTTCTTTTTACTGTGCTCCTAAGGGTTGCAGCGTGATGGTAATGATTAACCTATAACATTCCTCATGTTGTCTGTGTGGTGCCGGACTTAAAGAATGGCACCACCCCATACTTCCCGTGGGTGTCGTAAAAGGCGACTAAGGGTCGTAACGGAGAATGGGCAGCAGCGTTCTCTATGCATTCCACCACCATACTGTACTGTGATCGCCAACCCGCCTGCCAAGCGTGGCGATTATGGCAAACCCCCCCCCACCCAAGAATCTTGGGGGAGGCCTATGTCCAGCAGTGGACGTCTTTCGGCTGAAATGATGATGATGATGATGATGATTCCTCATGTTCAAATTCAAAATATTTTTGAAATCTAACTGATTGTTCCAGAGATTAGCGCGTTCAAACAAAAAAACAAACTTAAACTTTTTTATACTAGTTTTTATGTAGATTAACATTAAACTTATGTAAGTTAAAAAAATCTTACGTAAGTTTAATGTTAATCTACATAAAAACTAGTATAAAAAAGTTTGAGTTTGTTTTTTTTGTACGAGTACTTATGCCCGTGCCTCGGAGAGCACAAATCACAATATGCCGTTGGTCCCGGCTGTTGGTGGATCTTTGACAGTCGTTACGGCTCGTCAGAAGCCCTAAAGTCTAACAAACAGTCTTAACAAAAGGTATCGTACTACCCAGTAACTGGGTTGTGGAGGTCAGATAGGCAATCGCCCCATGTAGAAAACAGGTATTTAGCTGTATCCGGTTAGACTGGAACCCGACCCAAATGTACATAGTTGGGAAAAGCCTAGGCAGATGATGATGACAATAGATAAACCTCGACGTTTTGTCAAGTCGTAAAAACCGTGCGAAGCGTGCGAAATAAAATCATTTTCGTGTAAAACAGGAAAATGATTTAATTTCGACTCATAAGAGTATTGTGAATTTAAATATAATTATTTTCTGAATCGGAAAATCTGCACCAGTAAGGTAAACACCCATCTAAAATAATAAAATTGATTAACTGTGTCCTATTTACTTGCTCATGGGTTTAATCGTCAAATCCGACTCGGCTGGGCAGCGTTCGAGAAGCTAAGTAATATCTTCTCACCTCACATATCAGCGTCTCACGAAAAAAGTATTTGACCAGTGTGTGTTGCCAGTGATGACATATGGCAATGGAACGTGGTCTCTTACAATGGACTTTTTTTTTCTTTTTTTTGCGAATGGGAAATCATCAAATGACTCCTCCCGCTCTGGGTGGAGCGGAAAGGAGTGTCAGACTCTTACTGACTAAAACGCACCCGTGTTCCTTCCTTAGCCCCTTATGTTCCGGGCCAGCGGTAACCCTTTCGGACAATCCCGCTGACCCGGCAGGCTTCGGCCCTAAGGGGGCCCCTCCTCGATGCTGACATGTCTCTTTGAGGCGCGCGTGGAACCCGTACGCGCCGTCCGGCACGGGCCTAGTCCTGATCGGACGGTGAGCTACCCATTACTCGCCGCCTACAGGCCCGCGCCTACGGTGGCCGGGAGTCGTCACGCGGCTCCCGACGTCCGGGGCGTCCCCTGCAGCCGCTGAGAAGGGAGGCTCTCTCCCTGAGCCGTCCCGCCACCTTGCCTCATAAGAAGTCTGAAAGTCACCCAAAGGGCAATGTAGAGGGCTATACTTGGAGTTTCTTTATGATCTAATCAGAAATGAAGAGATCTGTAGGAGAACCAAGGTAACCGACTTATCCCGAAGAATCGCCAAACTTATGTAACATTGGGCAGGGCCAGCAGGGCATATATATCTAGTATTGTACAACTATGTTGTTTATAAATTACTATGGAATTTTCCCTTGGTAGATGAAACCATTCCGATGTTTCGCAAACAAACCAACATAATAGTTTTAAATGATTTAGTTAGATATGTTATATCTAGGTATTCATTATCCTTAAAATAGTTAGTCTTTACACCGAAACGCCACTCACTAAAGCTTTTTATTGTTTTCAGTTCTTAATATTATGGATAGTGTGTGAAAATATTCTGCTATCCACAAGTATGGCTCTGAAGGAGATTGCCAATAAAGGTGCCAATACAAGACAGAAAAGATCACCAGCCTCTTTATTTGGATTTAATCTGGGAAATTCAATTCCAGCAGCTGGAGAATCTTTCAGTAGTATCGGAAACATATTTTCCGGTAATCGTGGGAATACACGTCATAATAATTATCATGAACAGCCTTATAGGCAGCCTTATGAGAGAAAGACCAGCACGTTTTCGCCAATAAACATTCCAAAGAGAAGTGGAATACTAAATTCAATGGCGCAAGATGATTTTCAGCAAGGGGATAGGTATATTCGGCCACAGGACAAAGAAAGTGAAGGTTTAAAAAAAATAGTAACTGATGAAAAACCAAAACCTAATGCAAAACCAGTGCCTGCAAGAAACAATGAGGCTCCAGAAACTACAGGCGATAATCCAGAAAATGAAGATGTTAATAAACAGCTTTTGGATTACATATTTCAAAAGCCAGAATTTAATGATGACGGTACAGGTACAACTGTGGATAACAATATTGACTCCGTAACTGAAACTGGAGAGTACGAAACTGTAAGTTGATATTTATTATTATTTTAAAATCACACTAATATTATAAAGGCATCAGTAGGATGCTGGCTAACAGTAAGGGCGTTTGTGCACTACAAGGAATTTTACTGTCCGGCAGTCCGATTTTTTACGGTCCCATATAGCACGCCATAATAAAAAAATAAAATCGGACTGCCGGACAGTAAAATTCCTTGTAGTGCACAAACGCCCTTACCGTAGAAACTACGTACTGAATGAATAAAAATTTAATCTTTGTGTCTTTTATTCGAAAAGCATACCCAAAGGGTAAAAACGGGACCCTATTCCTAAGTCTCCACTGCCCGTCTGTCTGTATGTCTGTCACCAGGCCGTATCTCATGAACCGTGATAGCTAGACAGTTGAAATTTTCACAGATGATGTATTTCTGTTGCCGCTGTAACAACAAATAAGTTTAATGAAAATAAAATAAAGTTAAAATTTAAAGGGGTATAAAAGAAACGTTTTTTTCGGTGTTTTATGCCTTGTGATACGGAACCTTTCGTGTGCGAGTCCGACTCGCACTTGGCCTGTTTTTTTTTTACACCAATCCTTTACCGTACTCGGTAAGTACGATAGCATCCACTTAACAGCAGCTATTGGATCGTGCTCATGGTAATTCGGAGCATCAGTATTTTAGGTCTTAACTGCTTTACCTCACTGCAACTTTACCAAGCCGGTCATCACTGGGTTCAATCTCCAGAGGAAGCAGTTTTCCTCACTAAAATCTTGCTTCTGTAGTGATTGTGATTTGACACGGTTAGCGCAGTGGTTAAGCGATTGACTGCTGCGCTGCGTGTCGCGGGTTCGATTCCCACACGGAACAAATATTTGTATGACCCACAAGTAGTTGTTCCGGGTCTGGCTGTTTGTGTATGTGAGTTTAAATGTTTGTAAACGCACCCACAATACAGGAGAAATTCCTAGTGTGGGACAACGTTTTTTTATTAAAAAAAAATAAAATTGTAAACTCCTTGCCAAGGGTGCCTATTAAACAGTTTGTAATGTAACACCTGCAAGACAAGTAATTATAAATGCAATGCCGTATTAACTGTCCTGCAGTTGTTACATTACAAACTGTGTAGTAAGAACCTTTGGCAAGGAGTTTACAATCACTACACAAGCAAGATTTTTGTGAGTAACTAAAGTAGATATAAGTAGTTAGTTTTTTTATGAATTCTAATGAATTAAAAGACCTTCCACATCAATTGAATATAAATTTATGACTAAGCCACTTCAAACAGTGATTGATCAACAATAATACAATCCTGCGTATCCGCTTCGAGTCTAGATCATTAGCACTTCTATACCTATCTATATCTACACAATACACATACATAATATAAATTGAACCAATTTTTCAAGTATGTCTGTGTGTGCGTTATTCTTCAAAACTACGCAACGGATTCTGATGCGAATATCACCATGATTAGAAAATTTGTGGATAATTCACTAATAAAAAAAACCGATCAAGTGGGAGTTGGACTCGCGCACCGAGGGTTCCGTACAAATTTGCGGTTTTCGGATTTTTCCTTTACTTGTGGTACATACAATGGTATGTACCACAAGTAAAGGAAAAATCCTTCTTCTTGCGAAATTTCATCATTCTAGGTCAACGGGAAGTAGGTACCCTATAGATTTAGATTCCCTTGCGAGTGTCAAAATATGCAGCATAAACGGAACATAAACGCCCGTATCTTTTGATTACGTTGACTTAGAAAGTTTGATTTTTCACTGCTTCAAGGTATTGCAGCCTTGAGTATTTGATATTAATTTCAACTTGAAAACTCCACGCGTTCGTGAGAAAAAGGGTCTTGACAGACAGTCAGACGTCCAACGAAGTGATCTTATAAGGGTTCCGGTTTTCGCTTTTGAGGTACGGAACCCTAAAAACTTACATGTAATAAAGGAATCTCGATATTTTGTCAAGTCGTCAAAGCCGTGCGAGGTGGGGATGCAGGGGCGGCTCGCTAATATATAATAAAATAGTATATAATAAAAATACTAATGTTTCACTACTAGTTTATTTAATTTCAGACTACGGAGTCGGATTTAGGCCAAAGAATGCTGCCTCCAGCTGCTGTGGCGTCACTTTTAGGATAAAGCTATGAGTCTTAGCATTTTCCACGGCAAAGCTCTGTGTGGAGGAATGACTCAAAGAACTTAGAAACGTCTTCCATATTGTTCATCATAAATTCGGCAACTACAGCTCCATCTTCGTTGTATTCTACATAAAGAAGGTTTTGAACTGCAGCGTTAGGGTCAACACCCTTTTCCTTTTTGCCTTTCGATTTTTTTCTTCCTCTAACCTGACGTAACAACGAAGGACTGTTAATGATTAGAACTGTTCTTCTTTTACCTTCGGGGCGTGTTGTCACGTTACTGGGTAAATTCGTAGTATTTTTTGTAATTGTAGTACTTTGTATGTCTATGGGTATTTTAACTGTTGTAACTGTTTTCTCGGTCATGTTCTCAGTGGCATTTTTCACAAGTCTACAAAAAAAAGAAGATTTATGTATATCGCCATACATACACTGATTAAACCTAAATTAGCAAGGGTGCTTGCTGATTTAGGTTTTCGGAGATTAGTAATATTATTCAGATTTTGTATTGAAGTCAGGATGAGTTTTTAAGAGAATATTGAAATAATGACATAAAAGCAACGGACTATGTTAAGTGTTTTCTACTTATAAGATAGTTTTAGAGTATTATTCAAAACAAGTATAAAAATAATCATGATAAATAATGCAAAACAGACAGCACTAAGCGAAACCCAATAACATGCCAATTTAATAACACAGCAATACTACGCCACCCTTCATTAAAAATGCCATTAAATAAACTTACCCATTTTCTAATTCAACTGTTGCTGTCGGTACAGGACTGTTACAAAAAGCAGACGCAATTATAATTCCAAAAATCTGTAAAGAAATCGAGTTTTTTAACAGTTTAAATATTAAGCTGAAGAAAATAATTTTCATTGCCTTTTTTACTTACGGGTAGACATTTTAGGTAAATCATTGTAAATAAGCGTTTTAATTTGACTCACTAATTACTAAATTACAAACCTTTTTCTCATTAAAAAATTATGGCAACATAAAAATTATCAGTTGCAACAAATCGTATAGCAGTTAATTTTCTAATTAGTGCTCTACAGCCCTTTTAGCTCCATGGTTGCAAACGCAGCTGCCAAGCATTAGCTCGAGTTCGATTCCTTTGTTGAGCAAAGTTCTTTAGTTTGGGAATACTCTATTCTTAGAATAGAAGACTTGCATTTGTCTAAGAATGTTGATGGCATTTATAAACTATCAACATAAATGTGTAAAATATTATAATGGCGCCCCCACACCGTAAAAATGTCAAACAGTTGTTAAGTACCTACCTAGATTATTATTTTATGAAGCTATTGATTTTTTATAGTCTTTATTTTGTTTAATAAAAGTTTGATTCAAAACTGATTATTGTATTACCTGACATTCACCCCTTTTCAAGTGAAGCTGCAACCAAAACACGTACGAAAGTTGGTATTTTTTTCCTTTTAGTAGGAGTTAATAAACTCATCTTCTCTTAAGTATACTGTGGTGTCTCCTTGCGTTCAATGAACCAGCAGATATTATAGCCTACATTATCTGCTCATCTGACATTTTTACAAAGTTTTGCTTCTGAAAACAGATGAATTCCTCCGAGTTAAAAAGCTTGAAAATTTTAAAACAACTGACTTGTATAAAACTGACTAAATAAATTCATCTAGATACTCAAGGCAATCATTGGATAGGCGAGTTGCTCGAAACAAAATAGTAGGCGGCAACGCTGACAACGTGATGGAAACAAAACTGCAGAACTTCCATTAATCAAAAAAGACAAGGATTTCATTGGTATGAAAAATTTTCTTTATTTTCTTTGACTATTAGTTCTAGAATAGAGGTAGATAAAGTAGGTGGTAGTCATTAGGTAAATTATAGGTAAATTCAGGTAAACTAAGAAAACCTTAATTATACAGGGTTATTCGAAAACACCAACAACCTCTTAAAACCTGAAATCGCGAAAAAAATAACCTGTCCCCTACATTTAGATATGTTCGCCTAAACTAAAATGTTGGGAACAGCTGATTTTTTTTCGCGATTTCAGGTTTGGTCCCATAGTAAAAGTTGTTCATAATGATGAGTACACTGACCTCTTAAGAGGTTGTTGGTGTATTTCCAATAACCCTGTATACTTGGACTTTTAATCGTATTCAGGCAAAGTCATTCTGACAAAAAAAGGTAGTGAGGTGAAAAAAGGATAAGCGAAATCGAATGAACTTTGTATAATTTTTTATGTTCATATGAGCATAGTTTTAATTGAATTTAATAACTTAAATAATTGCTATTTAGCAGCCTGAACTCTGGAACATTCCCGGTTCATGGCAATAGGCTCGCTCCCTTTTACATGGGACTTAAACAAAACTTGCAAAATGTAGGTATTACCTACTACAGGGCCACCCCTGCATTACCCCTTGGGGAATACAGGCGTGATATAGCGTCAAGTATTTTTACCTTTCAGTCTTTGGAGGTAAGTATAGAGATAATCTGTACCAAGGAAGGTTCCTGGTGATTCCCATGTGACTCCGTTTGTAGCTGGAAAAAGTTCAGTTGATTACGCATTCAAACAACTGATAAGCATCTAGGTAATTATTATTTATTTATGTATTTGACATAGGCACACCAACAACTTATTTACAAATAAAACATGTACAGACATTTACGATGGGATTCTGTGTAAATAAGTTACTTATAGGCATGCACATCATTCACAAAAAAAGGACGAATCTGAATTACAATTGAAATAATTATCGAGAATAAAGAACATAAGGAAAAGTTGAATTAAAAATATAAACATAATTTAACTACATTGACATTGTACATTAAATTAAAATTAAATTAAGTACTAATAACGAAGAAAGTTGTTGTGCTGTTTGTGTATGTGTGTTTAAATGTTTGTAAACGCACCCACAATACAGGAGAAATTCCTAGTGTGGGGCAACGTTTTTAAAAAAAGAAGAGAGAAAGAAAGAAGAAGAAAGAAATTACATTAAAAAAAAAAAACATTACTATTAAAGTGAACAATTGAACATTAGTTACATTACAATGGGATATGATTATTCTGAATTATATTGATAAAAAATAATTATATTTAAAAAAAAACAAATTAAATAAAAAATTAAAATATTACAGAATTAAAATAAAATTATGGTACGCTAAGTTCATAATAATATAAAGAAATGAATAAGAATTATATTGTAAAAGACAAGGATGTTATTTTTATGGTCTAGTTGGTATTTCGTTGTGTGAAAATCCACGGAAACCACGAGGTGGGTCAGTGGGTTGTTGACGATTTTACGCGGAGGAAACTGAATGAAAAAGGAAGAAATTAAGTTTTTTTGCGGCAAACATGATGCAAAGAATAAACACAAAAAAGAACAAGTTGGGGGAAGTTACTGTATCTAAGGTAAAAGCTAATAATCTACTACCATTTATTATAACTAAGGAAATCTCTTGTATCTATGCGAAAATACATACTTCTTTTCACCTTTCTTTCTTCTGCTAAGTACGGGTGAACAAGTTATTTGGTATACAGGCAAAAATATTCATCTTTCCACTACACTGCCAATATTTTGTTTTATTTTGTGCGTTATAACTTTTGCAGCTTGTGGCATCCTTAATAGAGTGGTGTAAAAAAAATTAACTACTCAGCACACCCACATCATTGTTTAAAAGTAGTTGCATGTTAGCTGCCTTTATACCAAATAGCTTGTTCGACCGTACCTACCTATCAGTAACCTCGTGAAAAATTATTATGAAAAGTAAACACACATAAGTATCTACTTACTAACTTTAAGTTCCAATTAAGTTCAAATAATACGCCTACGATTATTGTCAACAATATCCGTGGTGCCAAAAATGTCTTTCAGATAATTGAAAGTACAGTCAACAGCAAAAGTAGATGATCAAAATCAGAAATTCAATACTAATGAATGGAGTTCGCGTCAGAACTATGTGGCGTCGAAGTGATTCAAACTACTCAACGCCACATTAACGCCACACAGAAATCACTTCGACGTTCATCTACTTTTGGCGTTGACTGTAGCAACCTAGGGAAATTGAGTTTTCATTAATTATAATTTAAATTAGGTATACAGGTATATGACGCAGCATTTTCAGCTACCTAGTGACTTCTCATGCTTCTCTGAAATTCTACAACGTAGAAGGTCCCTTTTCAATGAGTTCCTAGCCAATGCACTTGGTACCTACCTATATAATCCAACTTGACGAAAACAAAATTTTGAACAGGTTTTCTACCGAGAAGTATTCTTATGCAAACGTTTAATACCACCTCTCATCATAATTTGCCTCGCCTTTTCCAAGATAAAAAAAAAGATGGTCACCCATCCACAGATCAACCATGGCAAGCGTAGCTTAACCTGATCGATCGACCCGTGCAGCTATTATTACTTAGCCACAAGCCTCTAGAACTGAAAGATAACAAAGTTAATACATCAAGCACGTTTTAGTAATAAATCGTAGGTTTATGGCTGTCGATTGCACATCAAAGAAAGCTGCACATACTACTACTTAAAATAAAAGGTAAAAGTCGACTGTCAAGTTGTAAACAAGGTGAAAATTACCTGTATCTACTAGGTACTGGATATTCCATGTACGTATTCTAACCTCAAAAGAGATATTCTTTTGAGGAATCCTTAGGAGTGTTTTGCATACAATATGCATACAATAGTTCGAAGTGTCAAGGACGCGTCGCGTCATAAATATCTAATGTTCATAAACAACTTCAAATAACTTTTACTGCTTACTTTTACTTTATAAACGCGTTAAAAGACGTCACAGTTCGGAGTTACTATCAGAAATATACAATAGACCATATAGGTAGGTACGCACGACGGTACATCAAGCTATACATTTCCAGTATATCCTGACTTCTCATGTACGAAAAGCCTATACAATGCGAGGTCAGCTAAAACTGGAAATGCTATGCTTTGCTTGATGTGTCATCGTGTTTACCTATTCGTCGTTTCAGCCGATAGACGTCCACTGCTAGACATAGGCCTCCCCCAATTTTGGGAGGGTTTGCCATAATCGCCACGCTTGGCAGGCGGGTTGGCGATCGCAGTATGGTATGATGGTGGAATACATAGAGAACGCTGCTGCCCATTCTCCGGTACGATCCTTAGTCGCCTTTTACGACACCCACGGGAAGTAAGGGGTGGTGGTATTCTTTAAGTCGCACACAGACTATTATTGAGATCATTATACCAATCATCATCATCATTTCAGCCGAAAGACGTCGTATTCTTTAAGTCCGGCACCACACAGACGTATTATACCAATAGTTTTGTAGAATCTACGATGCAAAAGGTGAGCAACCCTATTTCTCTGCCAGGATTCAAAAGAAACAGTGTAACTTCATGTATAACTTTTTGGTACAAAAACCAACATTGTGAGGATTGTGAGGTGAGTCGTTACTTTTACCGTAACTTAAAAAAAGGTCATCGGAAAAACCAACGACTCAAGTAATTTCCCTTAACATTTATTCGTATTCCGCAGTTACACCGTTAATATTTGATGTATTGAGAGAAAGTATATATAACAGGACACCGTTGAAGTTAGACATTATTTATATTGGTTTTTAAATCACCTGAATCATTTTATCATTATTATTCTCAGCTCGTTTTTACCTACTGCTGGGTTTCTTTCGTCCCGTATCCCGATTTATTGGCATCTTAAGGTGAATGCTCCAACCAGCCCGCGAAATTCAAATTTTCTTACGTTTTTTGCAATTTGCAGGCCAGTGCTAGGTTGTATGTTGATTAAAATATGATTCGCGGCTGAAAGACGTATGTAGTTACAGAATTATAATCATCAAAATCATCAATAAAACACTCTAAGTTCATAAAGCTGTAGGAATCACGTCTACGTATTAAATACGTCTTACAGCCGCGAATAATATTTTAATCAACATACAACCTAGCACTGGCCTGCAAATTGCAAAAAACGCAAGAAATTTTGAATTTCGCGGGCTGGTTGGAGCATTCCCCTTAATCATTTCTAATTTTATACCGTCTTTTTCTAAACGGTTCCTTGATTTGAGACATTAATTTAACCAAGTAGTTGCCAGTTGTCTGCTTGAACTTCCTTTGAAGTCATGTTCAGGAATAACATAGTCACACTGTTTGTTGGTTCCTAGGTAATAGCATTATTTTTCAACCATGAATATCATACAAATTGAAATAATTAGTACGTTTGATGATTAGGCCAAGGTCTATTGGTATTAAATACTTTAGGAGTATAAGTGGCAGCTACTTGCAATCACTTAATAATACCATCTACATCTACTTTTAACCGACCAAAAAGACGGAAGAGGTTCTCAAGTCGACACGTATATTTTTTTTTAGGTTTGACCACGCATAACTTTTTACAGGGTCACCCGATTTTGATAATTCTTTTTTCGTTTGAAAGGGTATACTCCACTGACCTCTATAATACATTGTATTATGGAGGTCAGTGGTATACTCTCGAGGTGGTTCCATTGTCAATTTGGAATCTGATGAAATTCCCATGGAAATCGATGGAAACCCTCAAATTTTATAGGCAAACCTATAGCGATTTGGGTATTTTTTAAAGTAACTTGAGCATTTTGTCTCTGAAATCATCATTTGATAAAGTGGTGCTGATGATGAAGACCACAGATGGCCATCGGAACTACTCAATAATAAATATTTCACGGGTTGCGATTCGATTACTTTAAATAGGTTGCTGCAATTTATGGTCGTCACAATGCGAATGGTGAAATGGAGCTGATGGTGGAATATTACGAGAACTCCTCCACAATTAACGTCCCAGCATCGGGAAAAGCATTATTTTGTAAAAGACGATGAGCAGGTTGACACTATGCCATTGTAACTTAGATAAATCATAAGCAGACCCACTAAAAAGCGAAAAATAAAAACGTTTTAACAAAAAAATTAAACCGCCAAAAAAACTGAAAGCAAAAAATAATAGGTAAACGTTTTTTATTTAATCTTAATAACTAAGTTCTTAAACTAATGTATACTTAAGTAATTTTGAGTCGGCGCCAAATAATCAATGAACAAAGATCACTAAATAGCCTTAAATTTAAAGAAATAACCAATCAATCAATTAACAATGCAACGTGAAATCCCCAGCGATCGCTCGCTGACGCCGACTCAAAATTACTTAGGTACCTATACATTACTTTAAGAATTTAGTTATTAAGGTTAAATAAAAAAGGTTGATTAATTTTTGCTTTTCAGTTTTTTCGGCGGTTTAATTTTTTTGTTAAACTGTTTTGGTATAACTGTAGCCTTCGTGGTTTTGTGTGGCTATTGATATATGCAAGTCATCTCGATGCCCGCATTCTTTCTACATGACATATCTATCTGAGGTAAGGTATCCTAATGAAATCGCCATTTTAGGTAGTAAAAACTTGAAGATCCTGTATGAACTGAAGTGTTGTTTGACATAATCATTAGTCTAACAATACACGTCTTACATTATCGCATCACGTCATCATCTCGTGAAGGTACCAACTGAAATTCTAAGAGAATTCATTAACGTAATTAACTTTACGTGTATTTTTATTCTGAGGAAGGAAATGTTACTTTTGTATTCACAATTGAGTACCTACTTACCTGCAGTTATGATAACATTCTGCGCGAATTTTTATATTCAAATTAAAGATATGATAAGATCTTCATAATTTATATTAGGTTAACAACCTTTAAAATATTCCAAAATACTTTAAACTCAATTTGTATGTGGCTGGTCTTCAACCCAAAAGGGATCGTCTTACTAAGAACATGGGGAGTATTCAATAGGTATCCTGAACGCAGCGCATGAGAGATGGTTTATCTATGCCGGAATTTATCATGAATAGTTAAACAATCATACAATGTGAACTAATATTAAAAAGAGAAAAAAATGATTTTTGTTTGACACTTTCACGCTAAAGCGGCTGAACGGATTTAGATGTTATTTGGCGCAGGGGTAGACCATAACCTGGATTAAGGCATAGAATACTTTTTATCCATATATTCCCACGAGATCGAGACTTATGCAGGTACAATCGTGGGGCGCAACTAGTAGATAAAAATTCTGATAGACCAAAAATTTGGTTTCTCATTAATGCAGAGCCTGCTGGGCTTACAACTTGGACTGCAGGATATTTAAATAAATAAGTAACTTTGATGATTCTATTTGCCAAGCTGTCAATGAATCAATTAATTTATTGTAATATTTAAAAAGATATAAATAAGATAAAGTGTAAAAGCTTAATTAATCACTCCAACCCAAAGACTATCTATTCTCTATTCTCTGTAACCTAAACCTGATGTAAAAACCTGATCCTATGAAATAAAAACGTTTACTAATTTACTTCTACCCTACTCATCATCTGCCTAGCCTTTTCAAAACTATGTTGGGTTGGTTTCCAGTCTAACCGGATGCAGCTGAATACCAGTATTTTACATTGAGTGACTGCCTATCTGACCTCCACAACGCAGTTACTGGGTAAAACGATACCCCTTGGTAAGACTGGTTCTTAGACTTTCAAAGATCCACGAATGACAGCCAGGACCAACGGCTTAACATGCTTTCCGAGGCACTGAGGGGTCTTGGTATGTAAAAATGGTCACCCATCCAGGGAGCAATCGCGGCAAGCGCAGCTTAACCTGACCGTGCGGCTGTTATTACTTAGCCATAAGCCCCTTTGGCTCTACTTCTACCCTACTATACAATATTATCTACCATACGAATGAATTTGTGGATCAATCCTAAATTACTTCAGGGCCTAGCTTTATCTTTTACGATTTCCATGATTCTGCTATAAAAATCCGTTTTGCCGGTTTTCAGCAAGGTGTTTGAAAAGATAATGCTTAATCAAATGCTTAATCATTTTAACACGAATAAAATCCTACACGATCAACAGTATGGTTTCACCAAAGGACGTTGTACGACCGACGCCGGTGTAACTTTGTTAAAACACATTTTTAACGCGTAGGAAGAGGCCCAAGACGCCATAGGAATCTTTTGTGACCTCTCCAAGGCATTTGATGGCGTCGATCACAAAACCTTGCTTTTGAAACTTGAGCATTACGGACTTGGAAAACTTGCGCTCAGTTTAGTTAGTTCTTATTACCTCTTGAACGTCGGGCCTCTGTATGCGCAAGTGCCACAAACGTCGGCTCATTTGGAAGTACTTGTTGATTTTTGGGCAAGCCTTCAAAAAAATGCAGATTTCGTTAATACATAGCCAGTTAAACGTTACATGTTATACCTTCCTGGCTTCGTTATTAGATTACCTAACTACTTATACCATTCATTATGCAAATACAACTGACCTTATCTAGCAACGATGCGTTAAGTTTTTGTTTTGATAATTTTCACTCACATAACCTTCAAACTTTCTCACATCACATCTAATCTACACAAACATTCACCAAAAAAACACTTTATTACGATAACACAATATCTGTAGAAACGATAAAACACCACACATTAACAAAAATCCACTTATAAACAATAACTAAACCATAAAAACTATTTGTTTACGCAACGACAAATTAATCCTGGCGCAATTGCTAAATAACTTAAATTAAAATAGCTCTAAAAGTGAGTTGGTGTTACTGCTATGAGACTAAAGCGTGACATAAAAACACTAAAATTATCATTAATGGACTAATTGGATCTTTAATAGATTTTCGGTGATAAGATGGCCGCTATTTTCTGCCGCGATAGCACATTAGCAGCACGGCTGGAGCCAATGTGTACTATAGGATCCGTATTCGGGACAAGCCCTTTATTAAAATAAAGGGCTTGTCCCGAATACGGATCCTTATTAAAATTTAATTAAAACACGAAAATAATGAGGGCGCATTGTCAAATTCGAAATCAGCATAATGATTTTATCGATACAATTATTTTCGCAAGTGCAAGTTATGGCAGAATTGTGTTATGCCTTTTTATTACAATGATACGTTAGGCAACAATGGCAAATGACATGAATCATAACTTAGCGATATTTTTTGTTTTCTTGAGGACGACTGACACAATACGAACAAAAATGGTAAACAATAATTATAAGTGTCAAGAAAGATCTCTCAAATCGTTTACAGTGCAAAATAGCACGTTACTTTTGTAGCTGCATCATACATCATCTTAGCAACCGACCGCGGAGCCTGTAGCTGCACCGCGGAGCCCTTAGCCCTAGCGCTCTGCTATCGCCACCGCGATAGTGGCGCCCCTGTTGAGAGTTCAGCGAACTACAACCTCAACGTGTCGAGCAGCGATTGGACAATATGCGCTTCGCACCGATTGGTTGTTAAACTCGCAAGTTTTAAAGTGCCCACTATTATTTTTTGTTATCTTAGGAATTTGTTATAAGTAGTTGTTATTTTTAGAAAATAGAACATTACCGTTTAGCGTCTCGAACCCGTTGTTTCTTTTAAACCTGCATATTCCAAAGTGGTGACCCCGAACTGAACACACCTGAAGAAAATAATCAATCGACTAGAAGAATCATCAGTTCTCACCCATTTCAAGATGTCGAATCCCAGCTCAACGGAAGAACAGTCAAGCTCATCAACATTACACACCATGACGAAGGCTGAAGCTGCCGGCATCTCTCTCACCATGCGCATTCCACCATTCTGGCGTGACCAACCACGACTCTGGTTTATTAGCTTCGAGGCTGCAACCAACGATCTCAAGAAGGGCCAAGCACAGCTCGCCCAGATGGTCATAGCACAGCTGGAGCGACCAGACATCGAGCAGATCGTAGACCTACTCTACAACCCACCGGAGACGGACCAGTACAAAGCCATCAAAGAAAGACTCATATCTGCCTACGAGGAATCTGACAGCCGCCAGTTCCAGAAATTGCTGTCCGAGATGGAACTCGGAGATCAGAAGCCGACCCAACTACTCCGCTGCATGCGAAACCTTGCAAGAGACAAAGTTCCCGACTCCACTCTGCGTCTCATGTGGACCAACCATCTCCCATCACACGTCCGCTCAGTTCTCGCAGTCAGCGAATCATTCAGCACCAAGACGGCTCTCGAAGAACTCGCGCTACTTGCCGACAAAATGATGGAGCAGACTGCATCAACAGAAGTCGCAGCTTTGCAGTCACCCGCACCACTTACGTCAATCACACCGCAAGTAGATACACAGTTTCTCATCAGCGAAATAAGAAAACTATCGCTTGAAATAGCCGAGCTCAAATCAAGACCATCATACAACAACAACCATCGCCGCAGCCGCTACCCATCTCGTCACCGTAACACATCAAGATCACGCACTCGAGATGCATCGCCATCACCATTCTGTTATTATCACCGACGTTTCAAAGACCAGGCTAGGCACTGCACATCGCCTTGTTCATTCAAGAAACAAAATACGGAAAACTAGACAGAACGTTGGCAGAGGCGGACACCGGCGTTCAAGAAATATCTCACCGCCTATACATCACCGACAGAAACTCGAAACTATCATTCTTAGTCGACACTGGAGCTAACATATCCGTGCTACCGAGAACAAAGGGTCGAGTAGAAACGCCGCTACCATTTCAACTATACGCTGCGAACAACACTAAAATAGCTACGTATGGCGAGAAAACATTATCTCTCGATTTCAATCTACGACGCCCTTACAAATGGAAATTCATCGTAGCTGACGTTTCAAAACCAATACTCGGAGCCGATTTCCTCAAGCACCATCAACTCACAGTCGATTTGAATAACCGAAAACTAATCGACGGTGTTACAAGCCTAAAGGTCAACGCCCCGGTACGAGCATCGAACGTGCCCACCGTACGCAGCATTGACATGTCGCAATCTTACCACGACATCCTAGCTCAATATCCCGGCGTAACAAGATTGACATCGATGCAACTAAATTCAAACATCAACGTGCAACATTACATCGAAACTCGAGGACCACCCATACACTGTCACGCTCGACCGATTCCACCGCATCGTTTCGAAACAGTCAAGAAAGAATTCGAAAACATGATCGAACAAGGATTATGCAGACCTAGTAAAAGTCCATGGTCATCACCTCTACACATCGTCCCCAAGAAGAATGGCGATATTAGAGTTTGTGGTGATTATCGCCGACTCAACTCCATCACTGTACCAGACCGTTACCCCGTTCCACGCATCAAAGATTTTACTCATCACCTAGCTGGGAAAACTATCTTCTCTACAATAGACCTCAACCGAGCATACCAACAACTGAGCGTAAGAGAAGAAGACATTGAAAAGACAGCTATCATCACACCAATGGGATTATTCGAATTTCCACGTATGTGCCCTGGTTTAAAAAACGCGGGACAAACGTTTCAACGGTACATCCATGAAGTACTACGAGGATTGGATTGTGTTTTCCCATTCATCGACGATTTATTAGTAGCATCAGAAAACGAAGCTCAACACCAAAAACACCTTCATATCGTACTAAAGAGATTAGAAGATAATGGCATCACTATCAACCCCGCCAAATGCAACCTAGGACAACCAGAAGTTCAGTTCCTAGGATACACCGTATCATCAGAAGGCATCAAACCACCGGAACATAAAATTCAAACTATCACCAACTATCCCAAGCCGACTACAATCGAAGAGTTAAGAAGATTTCTTGGTATGATCAACTTCTATCGCGAACACATACCCAACGCCGCATCCCTTCAAGCACCATTGAACGCATACCTACATAACGTCAAGAAGAGGGATAAAACTCAAATCACGTGGACAGAAGAAGCAACTCAAGCGTTCGAGCAATGTAAAGCTAGCATCATACAAGCAGCTCTACTCGCTCACCCATCACATCATGCTACACTTGCTTTGTTCTGCGACGCATCCGACAACTCAGCTGGTGCCGTACTACAGCAATATATAGACGAAACATGGCAGCCGCTCGGATATTATTCCAAAAAATTCAATGACGCGCAAAAGAAATATTCCACTTACGACCGAGAGCTACTCGCAATCTACATGGCAGTCAAACATTTCCGCAAGACATTTGAAGGACGCCACCTCATTATATTTACGGATCACAAGCCGCTAACATTCGTAATGACAAAAACGCAATCGAATACAGAAACCCCGAGACGAACGAGACAACTTTTGTTTATCAGCGAATTTACCACAGACATACGTCACGTGAGCGGTATCCAAAACATTGTCGCCGACACACTCAGTCGCATAGAAACAATCACATGCCCATCTACAATAAACTACAGCGACATAGCCAGCGCGCAAGAAAAGGACACCAACATCGAACAACTATTATCACAAAATAACATCATTCTCAAGAAAATAGTGATACCTAACACCAACGTCGAATTATACTGCGAAGCATCTACTCCTTATGTACGCCCGTACATACCCGAGCAACATAGGAAAGAAATTTTTGACAACGTGCACAACATCAGTCATCCTGGCACGCGCACGACTCACAAACTTATCACTCAAAAATACTTCTGGCCATCAATGAATGCAGACATCAGCCGTTGGACGCGTACCTGCATACATTGTCAAAAAAACAAGATACAACGACACACATTCTCGAACATCGCATCTTTCCCGCCAAGCGAGCGATTTCAACATCTGCACGTCGATATCGTCGGACCGCTACCTACAACAGCTCAAGGCCATCGGTACTTAATAACAATGATCGACCGAGCAACTAAGTGGCCCGAAGCAATCCCGACCGACGAAATAACAGCTGTTCGAATAGCCGATGTCGTATATCAACATTGGATCGCAAGATTTGGATGCCCGACCACACTAACCAGCGACCAAGGACGTCAGTTCGAGAGTCAACTATTCCAAAACCTAATGAAGCAAATGGGAATAAAGAAAAATCGCACAACACCCTATCACCCGCAAAGTAACGGTATCGTCGAACGATGGCATCGCACTCTCAAGACCGCATTACGCGCGAAACTCACCAACGCCAGTACATGGATCGACGAGTTACCTACCGTGCTACTGGGACTACGAGCCGCCTTACGCACAGACACCTGCGTGAGCGCCGCCGAACTTACCTACGGATACAATTTACGTTTACCTGGCGAATTTTTCACTGCAAGCACCTGTTCACCTACCATGGATTATAACTACGTTGAAAAACTTCGTGATATTATTCAAGCAAACAAACCGCAAATCGACACCGAGCATCACAGCAAAAACAAAAATTTGTTCGTTCATCAAGATTTACTCAAGTGCAGTCACGTATTTATCAGAACAGACGCAGTAAAAAAACCACTTCAGACTCCATACGAAGGCCCCTATCGAGTTATAAGCCGAACAGATAAAGTTTACACCATACAACTACCCAATCGGCAAACCAATATTTCCATCGATCGATTGAAGCCTGCATATGTCGTCCTAGAAGATAACACCTTACCATCACCCAAGAACAGTACCATTCCAGCAGTTACCAAGCAACAAACCGATGTACCTCCGGCCACCATGACGTCACAGCCCGCCAGCAACATGACAACGCGCACGGGCCGTGCCATCAAACTGCCGGTACGCTTCGCTTGAGGGGGAGTACTGTAGCTGCATCATACATCATCTTAGCAACCGACCGCGGAGCCTGTAGCTGCACCGCGGAGCCCTTAGCCCTAGCGCTCTGCTATCGCCACCGCGATAGTGGCGCCCCTGTTGAGAGTTCAGCGAACTACAACCTCAACGTGTCGAGCAGCGATTGGACAATATGCGCTTCGCACCGATTGGTTGTTAAACTCGCAAGTTTTAAAGTGCCCACTATTATTTTTTGTTATCTTAGGAATTTGTTATAAGTAGTTGTTATTTTTAGAAAATAGAACATTACCGTTTAGCGTCTCGAACCCGTTGTTTCTTTTAAACCTGCATATTCCAAACTTTTATAGTGCAAATTCGTGACATTATTGCACTTGTGGCACTATTTTAGTACTAAAAAGCGTTTCACTACACTTTTACATCTCAACTATTGAGCTGATTTATCACCGTGAGAGCCTTTATGTAATGTTTATAGAATAAATCAGTGATAAAACTCGGGCCTATTTGGGGTTTTGTAAACGTTTACAACACCATTGTAGTACTAATTATGGAGCCTTTTAGCACGCTCCAAAACGTTCTCAAGACTTTTATAGTACCAATTTTTGTTACTTGGGAAATTTCGGCGCGAACTCCGCGCGGTGCCGACGATACACTGACGGCGAAGTAGAATTACGATTACGATGTTATTACGCAATAATGTAGGTAGCTATTAGCCAAAATATGTTTGTGGAACAATAATCTAACTACATAAGTGTATTTCAAATTCAAACACTAAACAAAAATATTTATCATAAAACATTACGAAATACGGCGGCCATAACTATCAAATTATGAACATTACAAAAGTTTCGTAACTTTTTCTCGACATATTTATAACTTTTCTATAAACTTTCACTTCATACGATATCTATACTTATTTCTCAGTAATTCTGTATAAAAATCTCATAAGATTACTCAGTTTCCTTCTTGAAAACATTTTTTCAAAACATAAACACCCGCACTAATCACTCGTAAAACAACAAATATGGCCGTCACAGAAGCACTAATTTCTTTCTTTTTTTTTCTTCCGTTTTGTTGGCGCTCCTGTTAAAATGTTACCAAAATAGGTCAAGCATGAATCGACTAATCGAATGATACAGCTAGATCGTGTTGCAAGTGCCAATAAATCGAAAATATTACCATCCAATGACAACCATGCGTGTTGACAGTTGTTATTATCCAATGGATATGTAACGCCGACGTTTCGAGTCATTAAATCTTATTATCCAATGGTGTTACGGCGACGCTTGAGGGGTTAAATGATAGACAACAACAAGTTCAAATAAATGGTGTCAATTTACTTGGTTTAATAGTAAAAATTGGTGTGCCACAAGGCTCGATACTGGGTCCTTTCCTTGGGTCCTTTGGGGTGAATATTAATGATCTACTCAATTTATAAAAAAATCAACCACAAATGGTGTTATTTGCTGATGACACTTCCTTAATTTTTAAGGTAAATAGGCGTGCTACAAATTTTGACGACGTAAATAACGCCCTACACACTTTCACTGCTAATAATTTAGTATTAAATGGAAAAAAAAAACTGAGTGCATTAGTTTTTCTTTACCAAATGTCAAGGGTAGTGATTGTGAGATTATATTGAATCAAGAGAAACTAGAATTCGTCGATAAAGCTGTTTTCCTAGGGATCACGCTCGACTCAAGGCTACAATGGGGTCCTCATTTAACATCTCTTGCAGGACGGCTAAGTTCAGCAGCTTATGCTGTCAGAAAAATCCGTCAATTTACTGATGTAGATACCGCGAGACTAGTCTATTTTAGTTACTTTCATAGTATCATGTCTTACGGTATTTTACTTTGGGGACGGGCTGCAGACAATTGCTGCATCGATCCTATTTTTATTCTGCAGAAAAGAGCCATCAGAGCCATATAGAATCTCAGCAGGCGTGATTCTCTAAGGGAACTGTTTAAGGAACTTAACATCATGACGGTGCCTTGTCAATATATCTACGAAAACATCATGTATGTAAGGAAAATTTACATCTTTTTAGTAAAAGAGGTGAAAGACATAATTATAGTACTAGAAATAGGGACCTATTAGTTCAACCAGGTTTCAGACTGGCTAAAGTAGATTCATCTTTTATGGGGTACTGTTTAAAATGTTATAATAAAATACCTCCCCACATTCTTCAACTGAATGAGACATAATTTAAATCTTGTATAAAATGCACACTATGCAGTCAGGCATATTATAAGTTAGGGAATTACATCGATGACAAAAATGGCTGGCTCAATGCTAGTCCTGCTCCACAACCACAACTAATTGACTAAGACTTGAAAATACTGTTGGAGCTGCTGAAGATTGTAAGCCTATCTTTGCATTGTATAAACTCAATGTCCTTTGTATTGTATAACTGCATAGCACAGATGTGAGTTCTATGTACCCTATAGCTACCATTTACCGGGTAATATGTCTTTCATTGACTTGAATATGCCCTGGCTCTGATAGTATGTCATGCTCACTCATTTAGCTCCCTTCAAAATGGTTGAGCTGAATGGTGCTGATATATACGTCATGTTCGTGAACGGGCGACGCTTTTAACGCGTACGTCTTTTTTATTTTTTACATCGTTCTCACATTATATAATCATAAATTCAAAAGTATGTAACAAATATTTTTGTAAAATGTAATTTAAAAATTGTCCATGGAGTTTCTTACTCGTTCTTCTCCATAGGTACCTACGCTTTGGAATGGGCAACTAGCGTCATATTTTCTGACTGCCTGACTTCTTGACAATTCAAAAGTGCCTGTTAATGGTTTAATTGAAATAAATGCTTTGAGTTTGAGTTTGAATATACGCTAAATTAATATTTTGTTCGTAATAATTAATTTGTTTTTCAGACATACATAGTTCATTCCAGTATATTAGTGTCACATAAAATATCAAATATGTATTTAAATCAAAGAAGATTTTGTAACAAATGTTTCATAACGGTTCCAAGTAAAACAGAAAAGATAGGTCATAGGTCACTTTTGCATAAACTGTGTATACGTATGGCCTCAATGTATTGCAAAAACAGCAACATTCTCGACAGTAATAAACATTTCCACGTACTTATATCAGCATATCATGCATAGTGGTACACTTTATATGGAAAACAAAACTTTTGGAATACTCATGACTTACCTACCTACAAAGGTTAGGCATAATAAGCCTATAATGTTCCCACTACTGGGACACAGGCCTCGTCTTCGAGAGGGAGTGGGCTATAATCCACCACACGGGTCCAGTGCGGGTTAGTAGACGTCACATGTCTTCGATTTTTTGGTTCTAGGACATGCTGCTTTCCTCATGATGTTTTCCTTTACCGTTTTAAGAGCAGTGGTGATGAAGTCATTTACACAAAGTAAAGCGTCTGCCTGGGTTCGAACCCACAACCCACAACTCGTCAGTCGGGGTCGTTAGCACTAGGCCACCACTGCTCAATCAATATTATTTACGAGCATGTCAAATATGACATGACATGTCGAAAGTAGATAATAATATACCATAATAATCTAACTATGGTTTGGGTGTACTATGTACACCTCTACCTAGATCTTTGTAGAATACAGGAATGACGTAAGTTTATTATTGACCTGTGATGTTCCACTGCAGGGCAAAGGCCTCCTTAATCTCTTTCCACTTCTCTCTGTTCAAAGCTGCTAAGGATCAGTTCTTGTTGAAGGGGACCAGTTTATCCCGCCATCTCCGTCTGGGCCTGCCACGATGTCGCTTGCCATAAAGAGGGACCCATTTAGTCGTAAGTATAGCCCATTGTTCGTCTGACATGCGGCAGATGTATCCAGCCAAGTTCCATTTTAGCGTGGCAACTTTCCAAGTGACATCCGTTATCTTTGTGATGGAACGGATGGTCGTATTCCTAACCTCGAGCGTGGACCGCTGCTGATTTGTCAAAGACCATGTTTGACCACCGTATGTGAATGGGAAGTTTGCGCACGTCAATGAGTCTTCTCATATGGGACAAAGGGAGATCACCCTTCATTAGGTTTTCATGGCCCAGCTTCCTCCAGGCATTTTCGATGAGTCTTGCAACTTCTTTGTTTTGTCTTGCCTGGAAAGAGACTGAAAGTTGTGCTTTTAAGGTTGTGTGAAATTCAGCAGTTAGTTTGTAATAATTAGAAAAACTGTGAATTGACCAAGATAGAGATACTCATCAACGTATTCAAGCTCCCCACCCTCCACAGTGATCCTGCGGTGCGCGCTGTTCGTCATCAACTTGGGCTTTGACATATTCTTCTGAAGCCCGTAGTTATTTCCGATAAAATTCAAAGCTAACCAGTAGTAAGCCGACGTTTGCACTGACGTAACAATGTCGCGATAGGATTTGATCGCCCACTGCATATTCAACTCTCGGTTTTGAGCCTCCCAGAGCTTTCGGCGCTAAGCAGTGCATTGAACATCCAGTACGCGAAAAAATTCTGCCGCAATATTTTTACGTCCGTGCGAATGTCGGCTTACAATACCCAAAATATACATATTCTAGAAATCTGAAGAGACGCTTAGGTGCGCAGCAGCATTTTCTCCGTTTGCATATCTGCCGCACGACATGCTCCTTGTTATTTTTTAACTTAGTTCGCTACTGTATGAGTAAGCCCGACTCGTTTATACTATGTACAATGGCTTGTAGTATCTGATGTGCAAGCTTGATTACTCCGTTGTTTATCAGATATTCATCACAACTAATTAGCGACAAAATAGCAAAGAAACATCTTGTTTAAAACCAGGATATTCTGCAGGAGTATCATTATACATTTGGTATTGAGGCAGTTGGCACTAGGTAACTGCTATGGAATGAAAACGCTCCCGAATATTTAAGATGTCTACCAAGAACAAACATTATCATCATCCTGTTTATCGACCGATTAAATTTCATAGTTTGGAATCTTCGTCGTATAGTTGCTATTGATGATTAATTTCCTTATTAATTATGTAGTTTCGTAAAAAGAGTGTTGATTTAATATTTTGTCCCAAGTCGAGAAATTATATGGCGCCGTAACTTTTATCGCATCGGCTCTTAAATCAGGGACATGTAAGCGCTCGGTGCAAAAAAAAATCTTTGATTTAGTCATGGTCAACGTAAATAAAGGTTTAAGAATATTCATTTCGTACGTTAGTATCTAGCTATGCAATTTCTTATGCATTTAATTATGAATAGTCGGCAACAGAAATAAATAATTTCGAAATAAAGAATTGAAATATTGCTTATTTTAACTAATGTCACATTTTAATCTTGATCTTTTTAAAAATATAAATGCTCACGACCTTGCTTTTCGATCGATAGTACAGATTTTGAAAGTGGTAATCAAAATGTTAATTAAGAAGAATGTTAATCTAAATTACATATATATGTCTGCAATATTTTTTTTAAGTTCAAAGTATATTTTTTGATATTTTTTGGAAACACGAAACTTTGCAATCTTATATTGATTTGAAAATCAGTTGTTGCATACTTTCATTGCACATCGTAGATAAAAATTAATTAGGTATTATAGGTACCATAAATAGAATCTGCTCTACCTACACATTCACACACGTTTGAAAATATTTCGTTAATGAAAGACCTAATACAGAATGGCCAATTCGAAGGTTACATACAACTTTAAGTTTTGGTAATTATCGTTAATGATATTTTTATTATTAACGATAATTACCAAATATTTACCCAAAATTATTGGAAAATATCTGTTAATTTGGCAGTTTTGTATGACAAATAACATCCCCCAAATCTTAATATTTTTGCTGATTTAAAATTCGATCGCTTTTCACTGTTTTTTTGACATATTTTCGCATACGTTATTAAGTATATATCCCACTCAGATCAGAGACACAAATATTCTACTTACAATGTAAAAAATTTACCATGACACGTCTTTCTAGACAACCCAATACCAAATCAATACCTGACGAATTTGGGGGTCAATTAATGTCAACTTTTGTTGAAATTTCTTGTTTCGGAAACAAGAATCTCAAAGTTTCGATTATGTTTAGTGCTGTTTGGTTTTGGCTCCATCTTGTTGGAACCACAAGTTTTGAAAAAAATAAAGAAAATAAATTTATTTGATCCAGGTTAAGTAAGGCACACAATATTCACACAAAAACAACAAAAAAAACTTAAAATAGTGCCTCACGGATGCGCCAAATAGGCCCAGTTCAGCATTAATGGCCGACAACGAATGCCTGACGCTGGTTTTCTAGGTCTGACTGATTGATATGATGGAATAAATGATTGCCAGTCGCAGTGACAGCAGCACCTTCCTGTAGCCTCTTCATGGAAGGATGGTGCAATTAGGTAGGTAGGTACTTCAGCTAACCAGTCATCATCTGCCTAGCCTTTTACCAACTAAGTTGGGGTCGGCTTCCAGTCTAACCGGATACAGCTGAATACCAGTATTTTACATAGAGTGACTGCCTATCTGACCTCCACAACCCAGATACTGGGTAATACGATACCCCTTGGTAAGACTGGTTGTCAGACTTTCGGGCTTCTGACTACCCGTAACGACTGTCAAAGATCCACGAATGACAGCCGGGACCAACGCACGGAGGGGTCAAACCAACCGCGGCAAGCGTAGCTTAACCTGATCGATCGATCTGTGCCTGCTGTTATTATTTAGCCACGGGTTCCTGAGCTTTTCAGCTAACCAGTCAGACAAAAATAATTTAGGGGTCATGTCTGGGTCAACAAAGGTTGCACTTCTCCAGAATAGTGAAAATGTTGTTTATTTACAAATCCTCTGTGATCAAAATAGGATTAGTTTCTCGTATTAATTCGTTGAAGGTCGTTTGGTCGTTTATCAATCCGTTTAGGAGCTTTATTGTGACAGTCATAGTCTTTTAAATGGTGCATACCGAGTTTGCCACTTTTTAACTAAATAGTGGATATCAATGAATCGTAAAATTTGGCGCTAAGTAAAACAGGTGAAAAAAAACAAGTTGCAGGTACACATTCGAATTGGCCACCCTATATTTGTTTGCCTTTTTAAAGCATAAAAGAAACTAGCTTTCTTGTACACCTTGAGACTGAAGGCGTACCTAATTACAATAAAATAAAATCAGTTATCAGTCTCATTGTTAAAAAGTAAAGTAGTAAAGAAGTCGGTGGCTTTTGCCACCGACTTCTTTACTACTTTACTAAAACTATAATACATAAGTATACCAAAACACCGACTTCCGAAATTAAAGTTATTTCATAATTTTGAGTTTTTTTTTTTGAAGCCGATTTTTTTAATTTAAATTACTTACTTTTTTATTTCGTATTTTTTAGTTTTAAGTAAAAACTGCAATGTTTGTTTGTAATAAGTAGGTAATAGTTTTGTTGTAAATATGCGCAATATTTACAACAAAACTATTACCTATTAGAATTTGACCAAAGCCAGGCCGTATCAATAAGCCAGGCCATCACTTATCCATATCTTGAAAATTACTGAATCAATTTTGATGAAACCTGCACTGTTCCCTAAGTTGAACTAAATGTAAGCCAATAAAAAAATGGTCACGATCCTATTAATAGTTGCGGAGAAATGCGTGCACAAACATACATACATCTAAAATTTTGTATATTTGTTTGGAAGCCCTAATAGATTGACAATGCAGTTTCAATAATATTACATACATATGTACGTGTCGAATATGATGATATGGTAACCCCCTTTTTTTGAACCCGGTAAAAATCACTTCTATTAAACAACCTTTGGATGAAAACTAAACAAAAAATCGTTACGTAAGTAGTATAATTTATAGCAATTTTCATTATTAAATCATCCATTTCCAGTGCAAGTTAGCACCTGCTTATTGCTCTTGACGCCTGAAATGCGTCATCGGTAAATAAATAAGGGTGACGTAAACACGTCAATAGGATATAAAATACTGTACCAATGAATTTATTTTGTAAGGAAACAAGTATGTAGTTCCCGTTACATGAATGTCTGTAACTTTTGTAAGTGCCCACGAAATTTTTACACAAGTTATGTGGAATTTGATAACGTTTGATTTTATCTTTTTTATTTACCACGGAGTAAGTGACATACGAGTTTATGAGTTTAGGGTTGCCGAAACTGCCAGTTTATTAGTAAAACCGACAGTTTTACTACCTACCACAAGACACAATTATCAAAACGTCTCGGTCACGGCATAGTGTAGTATCTACCTACATAGATACTGTCATCCGAAGCATACTCAGGATTTAATTCTTGATTGAATAACAACCACTTAAATCACAAACATTAATTGCAAAATAATGTTTTTAGTACTTTGTAATTATTTCTTTTATGTTATATATATATATATATAATATATGTCTGTGTGGTGCTGGACTTAAAGAATAGCACCCCATACTTCCCGTGGGTGTCGTAAGAGGCGACTAAGGGGCGTACCGGAGAATGGGCAGCAGCGTTCTCTATGCATTCCACCACCATACCATACTGCGATCGCCAACGCGCCTGCCAAGCGTGGCGATTATGGCAAACCCAACCTTTTGAGGGAGGCCTATGTCCAGCAGTGGGCGTCTTTCGGCTGAAATGATGATATATATATATTTTATTTCCAAACATAATAAATTGATAATATGTACATACATGTATATAAAAAAGGAGGGCAAAGAATCATAGAGCATCAAAAAATTCGTCCGCATCGCAGTCACCAGGGAAAGTCCCAAAAGGCAGGCAGCATTGCCACGTTATATGGCAATGCTGATTCTTCGGCAATCACTCGGACCCCTTACACTTAGTTACTTCTTTCTACCTGACCTATAAAACGTGTACAAATCCCATTTCTGTAACAATGTTCTGTTTTACTAACGAATATTTACCGGAAAATTAGAAAGTATCAAAGATTTAATTTACATTGTAAAATCTAGTTATCCTTCATATGTTTCATTAGGTAGGTAGGTACCTATCCTGATATTTTTATACAAAAACTTCCGGAAAATTATAAATTACGAAGTCGTGAATGAATTAATATTAGATCATACAAAGTTGGTGCCTCTTGTTATAACTATAATCATGAAACATATCTATTTACGTGATGATGATGGTTAACTGTTTTTATAGTTACTAAGTATACTTAAATAAAAATTCATGTTGTATGTATACTGCCTGTGTCTGTGGATACATTTATATAGGGTCAAACCACAATGTCCATATGTGCATTTACCTGGCCAGCTAGTTTTAATTTCCTTTTACGATGATGAGCCATCTAATGAGGCATCTGATGATGTTTACTCAGATTCTGTTTTAGCTATAGTTGTGAGCTATACATACAAATATACGACATGTGTCATTTGTAAGATATTGTTAGCATATTTATTGAGTGGTGGGATTGTCAGACTACCCCACTACTCAACAAATATTCTACCCATGTGGCTATGTCCTCTCATATGTGCACAAAGCTACATGCCTATTTGTACTACTTTACTCAACTACCTTTTGTCGAAGTCAGTAACAAATAAATCATATAAAGGAAACTATTGTTTACTATCGCTGTTCCAGTAACTAAACCATTAGCAGACGTTATTTTAAGTGACTAGTCTTTACTTTCAATTCGCAAAACCATTCGAGAATCTATTGTTTCTTTGTTAGTGCGGGTTTTACCTTATTGTTCAGAGATCTGTAACCGTAGCATCCGAGCGGATCCTTGCTTCATTCACATGTCGCTCTGTGTAATGGTCAGCTAGAGTTGGCTCTGTTTCAGCGCAGGCGGAGCGGGCCGCACGCTTGTATGCGGCCACCAGGCGCACACACCCGCCGCTCTTTATATATAAGGAGATCTTGCGAAACCGTTAGCACATTCGGACTACAACCTGTCCAGGAAGTCACCTGCTTCTTTTGTCATCTGTGTAACGCGACAAGATGCTGTTCATTCTGGTAATTATCGTCCCGTGTTAAGTGTTTATTTAAGTGCATATAAATAAGGACTAAACAGTGTCAAAATTTACATGGTAAATTGTGTCAATAAATTGAGTGTTTGAACTGACGACCTTCCTGTGATTGCATGTTGACGAACATGTGTGTTGCAAGTACCTACCGGCGAAACGCCGATAGTGTATGAATGTGTGGTTTTACCTTATGTCGTTAGAGGTTTAGGTTCTGACCTTTGCTTTATCCACGCCTTCTATGTTTATGCCTACATCATATGACGAATTGTCCCCTTAAAGTGTACTTATGTTTCATTTAAGAAGTATCCGTTACAAAGTACACTTTAGCTTATCTATCCAGCAAAATAGGCATATCTATAAGTTGAGAATTTAATATGTATTAAAGTAATTATTTAAAATTATATATTTCAATGAATCGGGTATGGTGAATTTCCGTGCGATGTTTATTTTTTTAAATAATTTAAAAATAAAATCTGAGAAATTCTTAAAATAATTTTCAATATAAACATCTTAATAACATTTCTATGAGAGTCATAAAAACCTATTTTTTGTTGTGTATCCCGCAAAGGCTATAGATACCTACATGCTATATTTTATTGTCTGTGAATAGCTATTGAAGGTTATCGAAGTACGTAAAATGAGAAATTTTCGCAAATAGATACATAACACAACAACGCTGCAACGGCGCGAAAAGTCGTTTGCAAACAAAAAACACAAATCGAGATGAACTCTAAAATATGGCAATATAAGATCAAGGTCGAATTTCTAGTGTTCTAGATATAGAATAGTTTATTACAAGCAATGAAATAAAATTTCATCGAATGATTTGAACTCATGTCTGTAGGAATCTTGAAAAAAAAGGTTTAAAAGCTTTTACCGGTCGGAGACTCAGAGATGTTATCATTGAATTAATTAAGGACCCACAAAAATCCAAAAAACGTATTCCGGGGGCGTGTGACACGGCCTTAATTGCTAATTAAGTAAATACGCTTTAATTTATGCCAATTAAATGTATATTTTTGATAACATTACAGAGTCTGGTGTCCGCTTTGCTGGTGCAATTGCTTGGGGCGAGTCCTGCGGTTGACAGCCAACCAAGAGCTCAAATTCTTAAGTACGACTTTGACACAGCCAACCTGCCGAATTCTTATAGATACCAGTAAGTATTTCTTAGATGTTTAATGTCATTAGGTTAATTTCAGCTCTCTCGATTGAAAGTAAATAATGTTGCACTAACAACTACGGACGTCAAGCTACCCGAAACTGTCAAATTTTACCAATCAACTTTGAGCCTTATGCTTTAGCAATAAAGTTGAAAATTTATTAAAGAAATTTGACAGATTGTAGTAGCTTGATGTGCTGGCGTCTGTACATAACTCGTAGAAGAGGAATAAATGCTGCAACCTGATTTAGTAATCTGCGGCAGACTATGGAATGTTAATTTACTGTGTGTTTGTCTATGTCGCAAAGAAATACCAATATCATTAGATTATTTGAAAGAGCGATTTTCCTAGACAGTATTCGAATCGGTTGAATTAAATAACAGAATTATTGCACATCCGATAGTGTCGCATATAAGGATCAAATTCTGAAAAGTAATGACATAATGCACATAGGAATATTTATTCGGTGGTTGTACCTAACTACGTAAGTACCTACATACGAGTAGTTAAGTAAATGTTACAAAAAAAGAAATTTCATGCTCTCCTTTTTTGCATTTTGAATCCCAATTTACGTAGGTTTACAAAATTGTTATTTTCAAGAAAGGTAAATTTTCTAAGTATAGGTACCGAACTATTTGAACCAAAACTCGAGCCCAGAATATTTAGTTATCTGTGAGAAATATTTAATTGACAATTTAATTAATATTATGACATTAATAACCTATACAGTTAATTGAAAAACATAGCTAGTTTATGATTAAGTCATTTATTTTGCTATAAACTACTCGTGATCCCAATGTTTTGACCCAAACATGATATTTTGTTTATAATATTTTATTTTGCCATAAAGTTTTGATAAATATACGTTTTGAGGAATGTTTAGAAAATATGTTTTTTGATAAATGCTTACTGAGTTGTGTGCATATATTTTAAAGGATTATTATTAACGTTCAATGTATGACATATTTAAATGTTCCGATCTCTATCAATCTCTTCAGAAAGCAAACTTTTTAACCTTTGAGGTCAATGACTCCGCTACATGAAAACGGTATGATGAACCTTCAACGATTGATCGAAAGTATAGCCTGTCTCATATTTTTACCAAAATAAGAAAATAAATCATTTTAGCAGTGCAGTGCAATGCAAATTACTTTGGTTTCCTTTCCATCCTAATTAAACTAATCATTTTGCGAACAAATGCTTAGATTATTTTAAAATCGGTTACTACTTTTTGCTAACGACAATCCAAAATACTTAATGAAAGAAAATCGCTTCGGGGTTTTCCATCATTGGGCTTGATTATTTTATAATAACACCTTATTGGAGCAAAAAATTGACTGGCGAAAATATTGTCAATGAAAGACATGAACACAATGATGCCACAATCAAATAATTTATTGTAAACATTAGTTTTAATAACTTAGGGCCGATTTTTCCAACGCCAGATAATTTTATTCGAGGTATAATTTTGAATTTTTGACAGTTTTTTCATACAAAATATGTCAGACGTCAATGTTATTCCACGAATAAAAATTATCTGTCCATTGAAAAATCAGCCCTTAATAGAACGTACCTCGTTTTGAAAAAAAAAAAAAATAAGAGAATCTTACTTTACATTACGTAGCACAGATACCGAAAATAAACTAGAAATATGCGCAAACTGTAGGTACTTATATACATAATTAGCCAATCCTCTGCTAAAGCCTAGCCTTGTTTACGCAATAGGTACCCAGGCTAGAAGTTGTATACAATGTCCAAGGATGTGCGAAATAGCATATCACATTACAAAGACGAAACCTCCGTTTTGCTAATCCTATTGATACTACAAATGGATTGCGAATTTGTTATGCAACAAGGCTCCTGACTAGAACATTAATTTACTAATAAGCGGGTTCCATCTTTCTCTCAGTCCGAAAACACATAGATTATGTCATGAACTGGGTCAGTAGACTACTCCATTACTATTAATGTTAAAAAAAACTACTAGAGTATTCTAAGTAGGGGAAGGTGGGGGAATTGCGGACGCTTAAGCGGAATCACAAATAAAACTCAAACTATTAATAATAATCAGTCTATCTTTATTAATTATTAAACTATAGTCATTTACCTATCAAATCAACATGAATTATTGTATGAAATCAATCAACATTTATTAAATTTTAATCAAAAACAAAAACATATATGTCCGTAATTACCCTTAGCTCTTGGGGTAAATTCGGACATGCATCTGGAATAAAGAAATATTGCTACAGGTTTTGATAGATAATGGGGTAATTACAAAAAATGGGGTAATATAAAATAATTAAAAAATAATAGGTTTTTTTATAAATAATGGGGTAATTACGGACGTCCGTATTTACCCCAGGCGTATGGCGGCCATTTGTCCGCAATTGACCCAAACGAGTTAGAAAAAGTACAACAACAAAATTTTTAAGTTAACAAAGTTTATCAAGGCAAACGGTTGCACTATTTACTCGTCATTAACATCGCAATCGACAGAAAATATGACTTTTTTACTGACACTTATTCTTTTTGAATAACACTCAAAATAGTTAATACCAAAAATTACATCAAAATCACAAAAAATGTAAAATTTCAATTTCCTTGAAACGTGTGCGCAGCCGTTTGTCGGGAATGTTTGGTGGGCACTATAGATGGCGGAACGTAACGCGTGATCGCGGCGGCGGGACGCGGGCGCCAGGGAAAGAGTAGATATATGTTAGTCCGTATTTACCCCGCGTCCGCAATTCCCCCATCGTCCCCTAATCGTATTCTAATTTTGTTATTTTGTTATTCTACACTAACACACTCGCATCCTATTTACAAACAGATTGCTTAGAAAGTTACTTAAATCTCGATCCATGTTTTGATATAATTACTTACACTGTATACAGTATAGAAACCAGATAAATGCAATAAATTATACCACAATCATGTTATCGCCTGATTCATGCTTCTGACGATATACAAAAAATTAACGAAATCGGTCGCGAAAAAAAATCAGCTGCTCCCTACATTAATGTTCGCATAACTCGTCAAAATGTAGGGAACGGCAGATTTTTTTTCGCGACCGATTTCGTGCATTTTTTGTATATCGTCAGAAAAGGCGATAACAAGTACCTATGTGGTATAATGTATTGCATATACTTTTTTTCGGTTTTCGTACTGTATATATGCGATTATGATAGCTGTATTTTGATCCAAACCTACTCTGTAACCGTGTCAACCGCTTACTTTTATCGTCCCGTTCATCATGGCTTAACTCTAGTTTCGATCTAACAAAAAATCTGTTCCAATGTTTTGACTACACGTGTAATGCGTGTATAATGGCCGTATCTCTGTATCTTGTTGAACATGTCCACCCACTCTATGACCAATTTTTAATTTGTTTTCAATCGTCTACCGACTTACACTATAATATAGTGATGTATTTTTTTTTTTGTATTTCATTTGTACTTCTTTATTTTTCATATCTTCAATTGACAGACTTGATTTTTGCAGATGGCAAACGTGCTTAAATATATACATTTATTCATTTTTAGGGTTCCGTACCCAAAGGGTGAAAACGGAACCCTATTAATAAGACTTCGCTGTCTGTCCGTCTACGTCTGTCTGTCACCAGGCTGTATCCAAGAACCGCGATAGCTAGACAGTTGAAATTTTCACAAATTATGTATTTCTGTTGCCGCTATAACAACAAATACTAAAAACAACACAGGTGTCTGTGTGGTGCCGGACTTAAAGAATTGCACCACCCCTTACTTCCCGTGGGTGTCGTAAAAGGCGACTAAGAGTCTTACCGGAGAATGGGCAGCAGCGTTCTCTATTTATTCCACCATCATACCATACTGCGATCGCCAACCCGCCTGCCAAGCGTGGCGATTATGGCAAACCCCCCCCAAAATTGGGGGAGGCCTATGTCCAGCAGTGGACGTCTATCGGCTAAAACGACGACTAAAAACAAAATAAAATAAATATTTCCCATACAACAAACGCGATTTTATTGCTCGATATCAAAAATGGCAACAGATAGGCACTTGAAATATTCACAAAATACTCAGTTGTATTTTAACTTTAATAGTAAATAATAAAATTAAAATAAAATAAATATTTAAGGTGGGCTCCTATACAACAAACATGTTTTTTTCGGCGTTTTTGCGTTGTGGTACGGAACCCTTCGTGTGCGAGTCCGACTCGCACTTGGCCAGTTTTTTTATCATAGATAACAATTGGAAAATATGTGTCCAAAATTTTATAAAACCACAACAAACTTGATAGAGCGTAACCCGCGGACGTCGTTGAGAAATACTAGGTAGGTATTAATTAATCTCTTTCACTGTTATCCAAAGCCAAACAGGATTGAAAATAATGCTCTTACTACGGTAATAAAATGACAAAACATTTTGAATACTAAACGAAAAGGAAAGCAAACGTCTGACTCACCCATCACCGTGACTAGATCAACGACGTAAATATTTGCGGACCAACACTATGGAATGTCATGTTTGTGTAAATTGACCTTTATATTGTCCTTACGTGTGCAGGTCTAACCTGAAAATCCGTATACGTGATGTACCTGTTTATAGGTACTAACATGCTGTTTGTTTGGAAAGCAAATATTTTTAAATCGCTCTTCCGTGATGTGTGTTGGCTTTCTGCCACAAGGATAACGGCAAGTTGTTTGGATCTAGGCGGAATCGGTCTCCATTGTCGGGTAATAACCTAGCAGATAAATACGGAATTCGGATTATATTTGCAGTTCATTATAGCCGACAACGTCTGATAAGGGCTAATTTGTTCCATACACAACCGCAAGTCTGATGTAAACATAAGAGATTGTTATGTGGGATTCTGCTTTGTTGAAGCTTGAATGGAAATGAATTCGAATGACCAAAGACAAGTAGCAAACTAGTCTTAATAACTTATCAACTTTATAAACTGTTTATTATGTGTCTGGGAAGTTAAATTACAAGGAATGTTTTAACACAAATTTTATAATAAAATCATCGATTTTTCATTCTCTGTCACATCATAGTAGTTGAGGTCATAACTACAGAATAAAAAAAAGCTTGCTGGTTTGTTAATTCTACTTTAAATGGACGTTTTAACGGCGTCGCATAAATATTAATGGTGCGTGAGCCAGCACGCTTACATCCTTTGAAACTCAGATATAATGTAGGTATATTTGTATAACCCACTAAATACTATGAACCTGCGGGCTAATTTCACACGCCGCACATTCACATTCCGTCATTCATATGCATTTAAAACATTTTACCAACTGAATCCTCCTCCTCTATAAAAAAATAGAACCATTCTACGCGTAACAGTACATAGTACCTATGTATCGAGGGGCCCGTGGCTAAATAATAACAGCCGCACAGGTCGATCGATCAGGTTAAGCTACGCTTGCCGCGGTTGGTCTGTGGATGGGTGACCATCTTTACATACCGTGACCCCTCCGTGCCTCGGAAAGCACGTTAAGCCGTTGGTCCCGGCTGTCATTCGTGGATCTTTGACAGTCGTTACGGGTAGTCAGAAGCCCGAAAGTCTGACAACCAGTCTTACCAAGGGGTATCGTATTACCCAGTAACTGGGTTGTGGAGGTCAGATAGGCAGTCGCTCCATGTAAAATACTGGTATTCAGCTGCATCCGGTTAGACTGGAAGCCGACCCCAACATTGTTGGGAAAAGGCTAGGCAGATGATGATGATGATGAGTACCTATGTATCAAATCACAACCTAATACTCATATCCCAACTGTACTTAAATGAGTTCTGTGAAATTTCAATAGGTATTCAGGCACTTATAGTTTCGTTTTTCTACCTATCCCTGTATTAATCTTTGATATAAGCTAAAAATATCTATACCTACAATTATTACGAAATACGGAATGCCACTTACAAGAAAAGTGTGATATCATCACGTAGAATATCACGGTGTCTATGCAAGATGTTCATCATAAAATAATTGCAATAACACGGATGTATATTGAAGTATCATTTTTATGAATTTATATATCTCGGAACCATGGGGTCCCGGTCCTTTGGAAGGCGTACGAGGGGCCGAAGCCAACTCGCAGAGGCCCCTTAGGAAATTGTAATGAAATACGGCACCAACCGACGATTATCCCTGTATGCGCTATGCAAGTGTACCCAAGGAGAACCCCCGGTTGGTGTAGGACTATTGCAGGATATGGAAAAATAAAAAGTTGGACTATGGCTTTGGGTGGCTGAAGTGGACTGGTTACCAAGAACTATGGAATAACTATGACCCCTGCCTGATCAATGTTTTATATATAAACGGATAAAATGGCAGGGGGTGACGTGCACACTCAATAATGGGCCCCCGGAAACGGTCGCTAGCACATAGTGACGTAGCAACATGGGGGCAACATGTCCTGAGGTGCTTATGAGGAGTGGAGAGGTATTCCACGGCTATCAGGACAATCCCGGAAGTACGGTCAAGATCCCTACCAGCATCTTACTGGAATGAAGTAATGAAGTATCATTATTATTAAGCTGGCGAACATTGCAGCTACACCGGGCTGCAGCGCAATGCATTTCAATACAAAAAAGTGCGTTGAGTGCCCGCCGGTAGTGTCCAATAGTCTATACAAAATGTACGCAAGTGAAGGACTTTTGCAATGCGGCGCGGCTCACCCAAATGTGCGTTGCGCTTTAGGTAACAAGTAAACAAAAGCAACAAGCATAATTATACCTATAATTATCATCATCATTTAATTTCACATCATAAAATCCAATTTGTTAGTAATTACATACACAACTTAAACACTAGTAGGTAGGTATTAGTACAATCCACAATAATTGTTAGTTAGACAGGTCTTAAAACTATGTTAGAATACAAGCAACAGAGGCTAACAAAATTTTGAGATCAGTTACTTAAAAATACTGAACAATGAGACCAAGTTGCAAGCGTTGGGCACTATTTTTGAAAATATAACAACAATACATAAAAATCAAAAAAGGCCAACACGACACTAAATTGACATCATGTTCCCCGGCCAAGTCACCTAATTACCGCAGCTCAGTGAAACGCCCGAAGATCATGCTGTGAAGTCGTGTTGCGAACACCATCAATAAGCTGTTAGAGCTTCTCCAGAGCCTGGGTACGACTGAGGCCAGTTTCTTTCTGGCCTCAGAACGCATATTATTGCATAACAATCGTATTTTTAGGCCTGACAAAACATACCAGGAGCATAACAGAACCTGAGAAGTCTCAGCAACGCTCTGAACGCGTGCCTATACTGCAATTGATAGATTTATGTATTATCCCAATACAGTAATAATGGAATAATACAGAAGTTTTCTTCCTTCAGTAACTTAATTAACTTAACATAACTGAAAATTTTACTGAATAGAAAACTTACCTACAGGTTTTTTTAAGAATTTTTTCTGTGCCTCTTTACATTTAAAATTAACTTAGCACGAAATAAACTTTACGCATAACAATTTTAGAGAAAAAATAATAAAAAATTTAACAGAAAAATTCTTATTCGAATTTAACGGCACGAACATATCTTGTTTGTATTGTCAAACAATTAGTGTTCATATCGAACCCGGATCTCCAATCCATTTGTAATCTCATTATCTTAAAATCATACAGCATCATGCGTGTCACTTTAATGGAATAAAAAAAGTTGAATGGTAACATGTAACATTGTCGTGTGGGGTACAAAAACATATATTGTACGCCTCCTTTAAGTTGAACGGCCGAAAGCGGTACGAATACCCTAACATAACAGCCAGTGTCAGCCAGTTACAGCTCCGTTACTCGAATGGGTACAAGCCCTCAATTATACAGTACTCTTTTATAAGGAACAGTATTATTCCAAAAGCCAGGTCGAATTTCACTTAACTCTCAATACGGTTGCAACCTGTTCATTTTAATTCGGGATGACTCGTATTTGTTTTTTCGTGCAGACAACTTAATGCAATCTGATAAATGCTGGGAATTTTGGTCCATGTCAGGTTCTGGTTGTAAAAGAAATAATTGTTTACAATTTGAGGAATGTTAAGTGTACATAGTTAAGTGTCAAGTAGGTACCTAAACTGAATGTTATAATACTGAAAAATCCAATGAGTAATTAACAAGTTCACATGCTATTTCACGGAATCTCGCGCTAAAATTATGATTGTTAAACTTTGGCTATAATGGTGTGTGCGTTAAGAGGATATTTCGAATATATCCTACAATACTTACATATATATATTTTGAGCAAACGCATCATTCTCATAATATTCCAAATATTTGTCGTTTGAAGTCTCGTATGTTTTTTGCCAGTCGGTGACTAATTGCATAAGCTTTACCTAATACCCATGTAGTATTTAGATAGTCTGCAATGCCGACAAATTGATGCATAGCTTTGTCATATCTAGGTATTTATTGAAGCAAAAGCTATCAAATGGAAGATCAATATTAAAGTTAGGTCAGATTTCTTTTTTGTCTTAATCAATCAATTTGGTTACCTCAACAACGCTTTGAAAAACATGTATATCACGCTTTTATGTGACTAAGGAGGCCATTTTTACACAGAAAAGCGTGACTTAAGTGCAGGTTTAGGTTACAAGAGCTATAAAATAGTACCGATACGATACGTGTGACTTAGTAGTCTATTAAGGCACGGCGTGAAATTAAAACTAAACGCCGTGCGAATCGTAATGTACTATTTCATCATTTTAATAGACTGAGTCAAAAACATAGAGCATTCAGGGGTGGTGATTCGACATTGCTGTTCAAACGTAGTTTTTGAAGACACACTTTAACCTGACACCCATAACACAAGTTTAATCTTAGCTTGGGTGCCAGAGGTTTAAACTCAGTGGTATTCTTACAATTTTTAGGTTTACATAGTCTGTTCTACATAGTGCTTTTCTGCTAAATTGTAAACATGGAAATAAAGCATTATTATTATTATTTTATTACTTTAAAAATAAATAACTATGCAAAATACTTTTTATTCGATCTCCTTCACTTGACATTACGTACCTATTTACTTTTCTGAGTGCCTAGTGTTAAAAATATTTAAATTAAGATAAATAATGTTTGTTAAAAAAATATTGCGTAGAATTTTTTAAGTGCTTGGCCAGACTGGCAGCGCAGCGCGGGGCGAGGAGCGGTGATCTGCTTGTCCGCAGTCGGGCGTGGCTGCGTTCTACGTGTTTTCGTATCCACTGTTTGTCAAAATATAATATGGATGAAGAAGACTTATTTTTACTAGAGAAAATCTCAAAGTTTGAGAACCCCGGTCCCCGCGTGAGCCGCCCGCGCCCCCACTGCGGCCACTTATATGAACGAGCTATGGCGTGAGTTGCCCACGCGCTCCCCGCGCCGTGTAGCCCGCGCCGCTCACCGTAACCGCGTGCCCACTATGGACACTCAAATGATGTTCTTATGTTTGAGTACGCCGCGCCGCACCCGTCCCGTGCGCTGCCAGTCTGGCCAAGGACTAACAATCTAGGATTTAAAAGTTAGTTCGACCTCATCTGAATTAAAGCCTATTTTTTTAAAATCTATAAAAGGACATCACGTGGCATCTAAATGCCAAGGTTGTTCATTGCTGGTATGTGTTTATGGGATAAACTAGTTTTCTTCATAATGCAGAAAATATTTTGGTGTGCTTGCGTAGGTATCTGTCTATCGCTACATAAGGGTGTGCCATAATTATTGAATGTTATAACTGGATTTTAGACAAAATTAATGATAAGTTGACTTCGGCAAAAATAAATCTTTATTCAGAATCAAAATTAATAAAATACAATACGAATCATAGATAAATAATGTAGGTATTACAATGTCTGCAAGCCTGTTAACTACGTATTAATAGAACATGAAAAATACCTACAATGACTTACACACCTACCTAAGAGTATGGTCACAAAGATGTGCCTTTTTCCCTAGAGTGTAGGCAAAATCTTCAAATTGCGACGCACTACGATCCTTGTTAGTGACAAGAGACAACAGGCTGTGACATACCAACTTCCATAATATAGCATACAATTATCTTATTGGTCGTATTATTATGCTTTCACGGTAATGACAACTAGCGCTCATGTACCACCCGATGCTAACGTGAACTTATTATCATAAAGAATATGTTGGGAGGACTGCATCATTGGTCAATCGGTTCGATTCCCAGGTCGAGAGAACTGTTATTGGGTCTTTTAACCGACTTCAAAAAAGGTTGTGAATTTGGATGTTTATATTTTTTTTTGTTATGTATGTTCGGGCAAAACTCAGTCTTATGTCGTCTTATATAGACGGATTTTGGGAGAACCAAGGTAACCGACATAAGATAGCCCGAAGAATTGTTAAACTTAAGTGGCAGTGAGCAGGGCACATTGCTCGCAGAACAGATGGCCTTTGGGGCCAAAGGTTTTGGAGTGGCGACTGCGTACCGAAAGACGTAGCTTTGGAAGGCCTCCCACAAGATGGACCGATAACCAAGTGAAGGCTGCAGGAACCCGTTGGATGCGAGAAGCATCGGTCGAAGTGGAGATGCTTGGGGGAGATCTTCAGCAGTGGACGACTTTCGGCTGAAATGATGACGATAGACAGATTTACAAATTTTTTTTAAATTGTTATCTTAATTATGCCTCAGGTGTGGTCCCATATAAATTGTATTAACTTTGCTTGGCAAGTTTTTGAGTCAGCTTCAATAATACGATTTTTTTCCACTTAGTGTAAATTGATGATATTTTAATAACTTCCTATCACTGATATTTACATAGCAAATAGGTAGTGTTATATGAAAAAAAAAATGGATTTGTATCCGGTGGATAGCATTTGGCTCGCTCTCTATTTTTTTTACTAGCCATAGTTGCCTCACTGCTGGACAAATACTTCCCTACCCTTCTGTCAAAGCGGCCAAGGAACAATCTCTGTAAAGGAATCCAGCTCATCCCCCATCTCCGTCTGGGCCTGCCGTGATGTCGTTTGCCACTAAGCGGGACCACCGCGTTCAATCATGGGACTTAAACATATCTGGTGAAATATGGATGTACTATGGCTACTCCCATGCTTCCTTGCCCTTCGGGGATTATACAAGCGTGGTGTTGTGTTATGTCATAACGTTAGGACGATTACTTTCCTTCTTTTAAAATAGTTTTAGTTTCAAATAAAATAGTTTTAGTTCCAAATTCTCGAGTTTGTTAACTATCATGACTATTTATGACCTACATTATGATATAAAACTAGCTGACCCGGCAAACGTTGTTATGCCATAAAAATTATTTCTAACTACTTCGTTCGCGTGGTGTCCTACCCTACTCCTACTACCCTACTCATACCCTACTCCTACCCTACTCCTACCCTTCTCCTACTCCTACCTTTCTCCTACACTACTCCTACCCTACTCCTAACCTACACTACTCCTACCCTACTCCATTAAGTAAGTAAAAGTATTAAAAAAAAAAGATAAAAGTATCCTATGTCCATCTCCTGACTCTAAGCTAGTTCTCCACCAATATTCAGCCAAATCAGTTCAGCCGTTTTTGAGTTATAAATAGTGTAACTAATTATATTATTAATTTATCGATTTAACTATAACAGGTTTTCAAAAAATAATTCAGTAGTTTTATGAAGCTCAATTATGTATTTTGGCTGTCGGACACTTAATTGGTCTGCCGAATAATTCTAACTAACGGCGAGGACGGATGTATCTATCTATATATATAAAATTCAAAGTCCTGACTGACTGACTGATATATCAACGCACAGCCCAAACCGCTGGACCTAGAGACTTGAAACTTAGAAGGTGTGTTCTTTGTGAAGAGTAAGTAGAAAGGATTTTTGGGAATTCAACCCCTAAAGGGTTAAAATAGGGGATGGAAGTTTATACGAAAGTCCGTTTTGAAGTTAGGATCTTCTAATTTTGTATTTAGGCTGACAATTGAGAATTAATTTATACGTGTCTCAGCGTTTTTGATAATTCTACCCCCGAAGGGTTAAAAAGGGGGATGAAGTTGTGTATAGAAAGTCATTAATTTTCGACGTAAAAATCACTAAATTTATTATCTAGGCTTATGATTGGAAGCTAACACAACGGTGTCGTTAGAATTCCATCCATTAAGGGCGTGAAAAGGGGGATGAAATTTTGTCCTGACTGACTGATATATCAACGCACAGCCTAAAACGCTGGTCGGTACCGCTGGGTAGAGAAATTAATTTTGGAGGGTGTGTTCTTTGTGAAGAGTAGATATCCACTAAGAAGGGGTTTTTGGAAATTTAACCTTTAAGGGGTGAAAAGAGGGGATTTTGTTTGTATGAAAAATCTTATTCCTTGAGTTAATAACCATGAAACTTGGCACGAATACTTATCTAAATAAATGATTAAATTTCCCTTTTTTTTCTAAACTACCCCTTGAAGGGGGATTGGGAGGTGTCAAAGTTTGTATGGAAGAATTTTAACGCGTGGTCCGATTATCTCGAAAGTATTTATACTTAAGACCGAAAATAAAGAATAACGTGTATCATCGTTTTATAAAATTTAACCCCTAACGGGGTGAAAAGTTAATTTTATAGGGGAAGACTTTACTGCGTGGCTTGATTAACTCGAAAATTGGTATAAACAATCTTTGAGTCGAGTAATGAACACATCCCAAACAATTTTACGAAATTCCACCCCTGTGGGGGTGAAAAACGGGGATACAGTTTATAAGAAAAATCTTATTCATTTGTTTAATAAACTTGGCAAGAATACTTGCCTAAACAAATAATAAAGTTATCATTATTCGTTTATCAAAACACCCCAACACCCCTTGTGTTGGGGTGTTGAAGTTTGTGTGGAAGAATTTTAACGCGCGGTCCGATTTACTCGAAACTCAGTATTAATACTTTTGACAGAAAATAATCAATAATAACAGCCGCACAGATCGATCGATCAGGTTACGCAGGCTACGCTTACCGCGGTTGGTCTGTGGATAGGTGTCCATCTTTACATACCGTGACCTCTCCGTGCCTCGGAAAGCACGCTAAGCCGTTGGTCCCGGCTGTCATTCCTGGATCTTTGACAGTCGCTAGGGGTGGTCAGAAGTCCGAAAGTTTGACAAGCAGTGTTATCAAGGGGTATCAAAATCAAAAAAAAATCAAAATCAAAATGTTTTATTTCACATAAACCTACATGGGCACTTATGAAACGTCAGAAGCTAGGTGCACGGTTCCAATTGGTCGTTTCCTATGGAGAAGAACCGGCAAGAAACTCCATGGTTACTCTTTTTAAAAATAATTGGCTTTTATCGTATTTGGGTTGTGGAGGTCAGATAGGCAGTCGCTTCATGTAAAATACTGGTACTCAGCTGCATCCCGTTGGACTGGAAGCCGACCCCAACATAGTTGGGGAAAGGCTAGGCAGATGAAGAATCAATAGTAGGTAAGTGTATGGGGTTTTCGAAAATTATTGACCCCTGACGGGACAAAAAGTGGTAATTCGATTTATAAGGGGATTTTAATGAGTGCCTTGATAAACTCAAAAAAATGGTACACATAAATTTGGACTTGAAACTTGGCACAAATAATTATAAAGTTCAAATTTTTTTGGAATTCTAAACTAACCCAAAGGGGAGATTGGGGGTGTCAAATTTAGGATGGAAAAATTTTAATGCGCGTTCCAATTAACTCGAAACTCAGTACCTATCTAAGACCAAAATAAATAATAAAGTGGTTCAGGGTTTTTCGAAAATCTACCGCTAATGGGGTGAAGAGGGGTAGTCAATTTCACAGGGCAGAATTTTATTACGAGGCTTGATTAACTGGAAAATTGGTATAAATAATCTAGAATTATTATCATTATCTCCTGTGGCAACACTACAGCTAACAGCTGTTTAAAATTTGTTCTTGAAATTTTAATCTTAAATATTAAATTTCGTTGTTTTTTAAGCCTATTTCCAATTACTCTTCAAGTAAATAGGATAATAATGTGTATTTTGTGTTAGATTCACATACCTAGTGCAAATTAAGTGTAAATATAACAATGTAAATCGGTGACAGTTACCGGCACAAGGGAATTTGCATTGTCATCTTGATATCAGGTACAATACTTTATATTTTACTTGCTATTAGTTAGTTTACGTACTACAATTAGTATAATTTCACCTGCAATTACCTACTTTGTTCACTTTTAGTAAGGCTACTTGATGCCAATGACCTTTGAACGTAAACATAACCTTACTTAGGTTTGGTGACAGAACTCCTTTTATTTACATCTAAATCTCATTTTTCCCATTGACTTCTGCCCCTAAGACGACCTACTGACCGACTTTTATATTCTCCTATTAAACTAATCATCTTTCCAACTCCTGCCACAACAACCTTCTCTTTTCTAATTTCTTGTCGCTTCCTTACTAGTTTTAATCATGATTATGACTCGCAGCGCCCGTGCTCGTCTCGAAGAGTCCAAACTCAATGAGGCTTTGAGCGCTTTAAAGGCGTCAAAGGAGTCCTGTGACCAACTAATTAAGGAAATAGATGACAGTGAAAGGTTGCTCTTTGATGCTCATGACAAGAATAGGAAATTAAAAATTGAAATGGCTCAGATATATACTCAATACACTGATGCCATAGAAGAACGGGATAGACTTCAGCTTGTGGTGGACGGGTTCAGCCAGTGTAGCGTAGAGTATGAACAAGCTCTTAGCCACAAACACTTATTACAACAGCAGCTACATGAGGCTCAAAGTCAGATTACACAACTTGAGACTACAAACCTTAACATCACTGCCTCGCTGAACCAAAGTCTGTTCAATGAGTTGGTGTCTATTGCCCCGTCAATGGTTTCTGACATAAATCCTACTAACACTATTGATTTGACAGGTGATGATGAATCAAAATCATGTAAATCAGTGAGGGTAGTCACTAGTAAAAATAAACTCAAAAAGTACATCAAAATTAATAAATACATTGTTAAAACCCAAAAAATGGTAAAAAGACAAAAGTTCTTTATTAAAAATGTAAAACTAAATAGGGAAAGGTTAAATTTGCTTAAACAGTTAGATATGTATTCTTTTAATTTGGAGCAAAGTACTAGGAAGTACAATATTGACACACAGGACTTGCAATCTCAACTTGACCAGCTGCAGGAGAAACTAAGATCTATGACTAACAAATATAATACCTCTGAAGATCTAATGAGGGAATATGTGTTGGCAATGAATGAGCTGGTGAACTCACAAACAAACAGCTGTGAGCGCTGTCAAACACCATCCACTGTACCTACACCAGACCATTCATTATCAGCATGCAATACCACCTTACTGCATCCTTGTGTTGATTTGACTATTCCCTCTGTTAATAGTTCCATTATACCATGTAAAAAAAATGTAAATCATGATATTGTATTATTTTGTGATGAGATTGGAAAGGACTTAGGTCACTTGTTGACAGATGAATATCCGGGACACTCGATAATAAATTACTGTATGCCTGGTTGTTCTTTATTTGATATTATGAAAGAAGTTATTAAACATAACTTTAAGCAGGAAACAACTTTATTAATATTTATGGGAAATAGGGGTAATTTAAATAAAGGAGAATTCCTCCAATATCATCGAACATTGTGCAACCTTAGATTAAGAAAAATTGTATTGTTTACATTCCCTTACAGTAACAGTTTGCCACAGGAAGAAAATAACTTAAGATTTGATATGAACATGACATTGCACAATTTGACATATAATGATAACCAATTCCAGTTAATTGATACTAACTATTATGTTGGTAATAATTTATATTTGACAAAAGATAGATACAATATTGTTATGTACTATCTTTCTAACTATCTTAAAAGACAGATAGCTGTGTCGCTATCATATTTTTTTTCAATTTCAGCCAAACATTTGGCTAAACAAATTGCTCCTATTGAGCAATGCAATGACTTTTTAAAGTATTCTGGCAATAATTTGGTCAAAATTAATGACATTAATCATCATTTAAATTAGACATTAAGACAATAGAGACAACCTCTTGCAAAAATGTAGCTAAGGTAAATAATAAGTCAAATGAAAGTGTAAAAAAATTAAATAGTATCAATCTGGTGCATCAAAATATTCAAGGATTTTTAAACAAAGAGTTAGAAGTAGAATTATTCCTGAATTGTAACAATATAGATATTCTTCGTTTGACAGAACATTGGCTTAAAAGCCACCAGTTCATGTTCAATTTTAGTAATCACCAGGTTGGTAGTTCATTCAGCAGAGTAAATGCTATACATGGTGGCTCATTAATTTTAATAAATAACCAGCTTAAGTTTAAGGACCGAAAGGATATCGTAAGCCTCTCTGTTGAGCGAACAATTGAAATAGCCTGTATAGAATTGGAGCAGTTCATTATATTAAGTGTATACAGACCACCTTCAGGATTGTATGATTGTTTTGAAAAAGTTATGGATGAAGTGTTGCACAAAATCTGTAATACAAAGAAGTCTATCATCACTTGTGGTGATTTTAATGTTAATTTGTTAGACAATTTTGGGTTAAGTACTAAAATTATAAGTTTGTTTCAGTCATACAATCTTGCTAACCAATTTTTAGAGCCCACTAGAATAACTCCTACTAGTGCCACATGCCTAGATAACATTTATACAGATGTTACACCGACCCACAAAGAAATTATTAACTTAATAGACTCAGATCATTGCGGACAATTGATCAGTATTCCAAATTACAACAAAAACGTTACTAAAAAAGATATCACTGTTAACCCAAAAACAACTAATCGCTTGGAAACATTTAAAACTAAACTCTTGGGTAAATTACCACTTTTATTCACTAATGATGACCCTAATCAACAATATAATGATTTTTTTAATATGTATTGCACACAATTTGATAACACTTTTATTTCAAAAAGATTATCAGTTAATAGTAACGCTTCCTTCAGTGACTGGGCCACCATTGGTATACATAAAAGTAGAAAACGACTTTATGAATTATATGAAGAACGGATTTGTATAAACACTGCTGAATTTAATTTATATGTTAAGAATTATTCTAAAATATTTAAAAAAGTTTGTAGTATTGCCAAGTCACGTTATTTGAGTTCAAAAATTAAAAATAGTAGCAACATTATTAAAACGACTTGGAATGTCATTAATAGCGAAACGGGAAGGTCATGCACCCGAAGTAGTGACTACAGCCTTGCTATTGATGACAATATAATTAAATCAGATTCTCAAGTCGCCGCGGCCTTTGAAAATTTCTTTGCAGAGATTCCAGTATCAACTACTAAATCTCTTAACTCATCACCCGCTGCCGCAGAGTCTTTACTTAAAGATAACGTTTCAGTTTGTGATTCTGAATTTCACTTTGAATATGTAACCTGTAACGATATAATTAAAACCTTTCACACGTTAAATGTTAAAAAGACCGCAGATCTATGGGGTAATTCTGTGGATGTTGCTAAGTCGATTATAAACATTGTAGCACCTACTTTAGCTGTTATATTTAATAATTGTATTGACCGTGGTGAGTTTCCTGATCTTATGAAAAACAGTAAAATAATACCGTTGTTTAAATCGGGTAGTACATCAGACCCTACTAATTATCGACCTATTTCAGTACTACCTACCTTTAGTAAAATTTTTGAAAAACTTATTTTGAATCAATTGCAAAGATTTTTTAATAAAAATAAATTACTGCATAATAAACAGTTCGGTTTTACAAGGGGTCGTTCGACTACCGATGCAGGAGTTGAACTTTTAGGACATATTTATAATGCATGGGAGGACAAATGCGATGCCTTGGGCGTCTTTTGCGATTTGTCCAAGGCATTCGATTGTGTTCTTCATGAAACATTAATCAGGAAACTGCACCACTACGGAATCCGGAACGCCTCTCTGGATCTTCTTACTTCTTACTTGAGTGATAGGATTCAGAGAGTTGATGTTAACGGAAAAAGGTCACCCGGATCTGTAGTAAGAATGGGGGTCCCCCAGGGCTCAATTCTTGGTCCTTTCTTGTTCCTTATTTATATCAATGACTTGCCGTACCTCATAAAGGATAATCATGATATAGTGTTGTTTGCAGATGACACTTCTCTTTTGTTTAAAATCAAACGTCAGCAGCTGGTTACTGACAATGTAAATAACGCCCTTGCAAAAGTAGTTAACTGGTTTAATGTCAATAACCTACTTCTTAACGGAAAAAAAACGAAATGTATTAAGTTTACGATACCCCACGTTAGACAAGTAGAAACTAGTGTTCTCATTAAGGATGAAGAGTTAAAACCCGAAGATACCACAGTATTCTTAGGCATAACGTTGGATGCCAAGCTTCAATGGGGCCCCCATATAGATAAATTGTCAAAAAAGTTTAGCTCTGCAGCATACGCCGTTAGGAAAATTCGTGATTTGACTGATTTAGAGACAGCCCGTTTAGTTTACTTTAGTTATTTTCATAGTGTGATGTCGTACGGTATTCTGTTGTGGGGAAATGCCGCCGATATTCAGACAATTTTTATTTTACAAAAAAGGGCAATTCGTTCTATTTATAAATTAAGTCCTAGACACTCCCTCAGAGACAAATTTAAAGAGATTAATATAATGACTGCCTTCTCAGTACATTTATGATAATCTTTTGTATGCACATAAAAATATTAATCTGTTTAAAAAATACAGTGATATCCATAACATAAATACTAGGAACAAACACAAATTTGTTGTTCCTACAACAAGGCTCAAGAAAATAGGTGGCTCGTTTAGATGCCAATGTATACATTTTTATAATAAACTTCCTAGCCACATTCAAGAACTAAGCCTAAATAAATTCAAAGCTTTTATAAAGCGAAAACTATGCCAGAAAGCCTATTATACTGTAAAAGACTATATTGAGGACAAAAAGGCTTGGGATTGAGCTGCTCCAATAGGTTTAGACAGTGAATGTTATTTTGCAATTTTTACACTTTAATATTTTCTTTTTTTTTTTTAAGTATCTATTTACTTACACAATGACATGTACATTTACTGTATAAAGTATTATATTATTTTAATTATTGTGAATGTGAGGACTATGTGGGTCATTGTTTACATTTTAATCGTGGTCTGGCAGTTTGAGTAGTTTATGCGGCCTACCCAAATGTCCTGTCTTTGGTATTGTTCGTCGAATCGTTGAGCTCCTGAAGTTCTGAGTTGAGCTGCACGGTTACTGACAAATGCGTGCACTGACTGGACAGGTCCACTCAATCTGTGTGGTTCTTTCCTCAAAAGATCTTTTCAGACACTAATCTACATGGTCCTCAAAGATTATGTCCGGATTTTTATATACACATTGACATTGATGAATTTTATTTAGACAATGACATGAATATTTACTTTGTAAAGTATTTTTTTTTTTTCTTTTCATTTAATTATTGTGAATGTGAGGACTATGTGGGTCATTTTTTTTTCTGTGTTCCTTCTTAGTTTTAATCATGATCTGGCAGTTTGAGTAATTTACGCGGCCTACCCAAATGTCCTTTCTTTGGTATTGTTCGTCGAATCGTTGAGCTCCTCATTTCTGAGTCGAGCTGCACGATTTTGACAAATGCGTGCACTGATTGGACAGGTCCGCTCAATCTGTGTGGTTCTTTCCTCAAAAGACCACTTCAGACATCAATCTACATGGTCTTCACACGATCTGACCAAGATTTTGTCTGGACTTTAAAAGAGACTGTGACCTCTGAGTTTGTTTCGGCCTTTCTTCTCAGAGTAGTCAGATAGGAAACGCCGACCACATCTAGTTTTAAAAAATATGATGACGTGTAAAAGTGTTTGTAAAAACCTACTTACAGAAAATAAATCATTTATCATTTATCATAGATTATGTTTCAAAATTCCACCCCTATGGGGATAGAAAGAGGGGATACAGTTTATTTGAAAAATCTTATTCATTTGGTTAATAAATTAGAAACTTGGCAATATTTGGGTCGGTAAATAATAAAGATTGTCACTTTTAGTTTAAAAAATCCCTCACAGAGGATTTGAGGGGTGACATAGTTGATGGATTAGAAAAATATTTAACCCGCTGTCGGATTAACTCGAAACTCGGTACTACTAAAACAAAAAATACTTACTTAAAAAAGTGATTTAGGGTTTTTCAAAAATTGTACATTCTCCCAGTTCGGTTTGTCGCAAGTATTCAATTTCACCCTGTATAAATGTATGGGTGTATCTTATAATACATCAGACGCTGCAGCGCCTGTTAGTTTACGCGTATCTAGTAATACCACTAAAGCTGTTTGCTCTACTCTCTTGTAGATACTCCACGTTACAATAATTCATGAAAAAACTTTTAATAAGAAAAAAATCCTTTACTTTCAGTTACGACGGGACTGATGGTTCGTCTCGCACTGAAGAGGGAGCAATCCTGAATCCTGGCACCAAAGACGCAGCCCTCGACGTCGCCGGTGCTGTACGCTGGTACGACGCCAAGGGACATCTCTACCAAATGACGTACAAGGCGGGCAAGAGAGGCTACCGAACAATCATTAAGAAACTATCGTAATACATCGTCGGCAATGGATGCAATCTTTAAGTATTAGCTCGAATATATTTCGATAACAAAAGACTGGACAAATAATGTTATTTATTGACTAGAATGGTTTATTAAGGGCTGATTTTTCCATCGCCAGATAACTTTTATTCGAGGAATAAAATTGACGTTTGACAGTTTTTGTATGAAATAACTGTCAAAATTTCAAAATTATTCCTCGAATAAAGTTATCAGATGATTGAAAAATCAGCCCTTACTTAAATAAAATTAAAGGAAATTATCTCAATTGTTTTAACAATTTTACTCAATAAAATGTAGATAAAATTTAAGAATGTCTACTATTACAAATCAAAAACTGTTAAATAAATTTAATCAATTAAAAAGTGCACATTATACCAATAACTGTATTAGATTTAATATTTAAGGTTAATTTGAAATTATGTAAGTTATAAATTAATAATATAATTAAATAGGTAATATTATGTAAGTATTTGTATCTATGTTCTTTCCTTTCAATTAAAATATGTACAAAAGTATCGATTTTTGTTTCATCCTTTTTTATATTTAAGCCTTGTAAAATCTGAAATATCATGGATCCTGCAATAAAAGATTCAAATACAAACTCAAAATCATTTATTTGCTAATATGGGCAATTATATAAAGTTGAGGAGACATAATTATCAAAAAGGAATTGCACATTTGCAAACTGATACAACATGAACTTCAAGGCATAGCAGGACTTGCCTTCGAATGAAAACGGATTACTGTCGTCACTTATGCAGTTAATTTTACTAAAATAAAATCGATGCAATTGTATCATCGTAGTCATGTAAAAGCCTTTACAACCAAGTTACTTACGGTCAAAATCAGTGGCATGTTCAACAAGTCCTAGCAAGCTATTATCAGGAAATGTATGTAAAGCCTTAAGTTTTAAGTTCATCTACACGATTACTGACAAATACGTGCACTAACTGGACAGGGCCAGGACTCAATCTGTGCAGTTCTTTTCTCAAAAGACTATTTCAGACATTAATCTACATGGTCTTCAAATGATCTGACCAAGATTATGTCTGGACTTTAAAAGAGACTGACTGTGGTCTATGAGTTTATTTCGGCCTTTCTTCTCAGAGTAGTCAGATAGGAAGCGCCGAGCTCATCTAGTTTTTAAAATACGATTTACGTGTAAAAGTGGTTGTACAAACCTCTTACAGAAATAAAATCATTTATCAAAGATAGGTGTATTATAGGTATTAACGTTATACACGTGCAACCTGTGGATCAATTACACTAAAAAAGCCCGCAATGCTCTACGCATACAGTACCTATAACAAGCGTTCAGGGGTTTGTTGGGGCTCCCATGACGGTTCAGTGTCTCCAGCATGTTCGTCGGCCACAGCACGGACGGCTTCCTGGCGGTGCATCGCAAAAGAACGGCCTCCCTGTGGTCTCGGGTAAAGGGTAGTACCAACACGCTTCTGAGTGTGGTGTCGCACAGAGTGGACAGCCAAATCCTGAGGCATTGGTCGCTCATGCATGTCCAAAATACCTAATAAATATTTTAAATATTACTAACATAGCTATGAGAACACATATTGACTTGTATGTATCAATTACTGTGTGCTTGGCCTGAAATAAATATATTCAATTCAGTGCTTGTTGTTTCAGTAAAGTACAAATAAACGAAGAAGAAGTAGCAAAAAAACTACTACAGGTTACTTAGGAATACCTAAACATTAATCAACATAATTATTAGCCTGAAAGGAAACCCGGGGGAAGATTCCCTTAAAAACTTGTACAGTAAATAAACAAAAAATTCAAAACAAGATATGACTTGTTCAATACTCAGTAGTAAATGAGTATTTAGTGTAAAGACAAACAGTCGCCCAGTTCGACTGTGTGTCAATTTGAGAGTTCGTCACATTTCATAACCTGATTCGAGTTATCACCTTAGTTACTGCACTTCTACAATTGATGTAACTTCACAAACAATGAATGTATTTAAGGAGATTTTTACCAGTTTTTTATATCATTTACAGTTAAGTCTTCTGCCTATTTGGATATCATCACTCCAATTACCACCATGATTGCTCTGGTAAGTTAGAAACTGAACAATACTCAAAATCATACCTAATTCTTCGCCATTTGGCCCGTGATTCCCGTCAAAGACTGAGTTAGGCCCTTTGGGGACTTGACGCCAATACAAAAGAATGGGCAGCAGTATCTTCCTGTACGCAAGGTTCTTTTTGGTTGCACACATATGTATAGGTATATCTGAAGGTATGCTTATTCTAAGAGAACTTATGTACAAAGGCGAGTTCTACAAACGCCAATGGCCATTATTTTGCGAATTAGGAGTCCACTTATACTAAGTACAACATATTTTTCATGCAAATAAAGTGCGTAGACATGTACTGAGTTACAGACTTTCTTTTCTGAGAAAACGTGTTCTCTGTGATGTTGCAATCACAATGAAATAAAATATAGGTAATTCAATATTACAAAACGCACTGAGTTGTCGTAAGTCTTTGCAGAATATCGCTAAGCTGAAGGCTAAAGGTTACGCATGAAAAGCAAGACGCATACACTTCATGACTTTATTACGTCATAGCAAACACGTATATATATAAAATAATATTGTTGTATGTCGTCACGTTTCAGAAATTATTTGTGCTCGCACTCTTCGCCGCAGTAGTGGCCGCTGAAGACAAACCAGTTGCTGAAATCCTTACAGAAAGAACTAATGTCAATCCTGATGGATATAGCTTTGAGTAAGTATATTTGCAAAACGAATAAAATAAGTTTTTGTTAATAACTGGGAAAATCAATGTTGAATATAGAAAATTCACTTTCAAATGCTGTGTCTGCAAATGTTATTATAAACTTAATAAATGCGTTTAACAAAAATAAATACACATTGAATGCTATAATTCCTCCTATTTTGACGACAGATTTTGTTTTTGTTTACTTTATATTGGTTTACTAAGTACATCCCGCAGAAAAAACTTTTAGAAAGATTGCAGCGTTCTAAAGGTAGTCCACATGTCATCAAACCAGCTAACTTACACATTTTTATTCTTTCAGCTTCAAGACAAGCGACGGCGTATCCCGCCAGGAAGACGGCAGCCTCATCACCGTAGGAGACAAGCAAGGCATTGCCATCAAGGGCTCATACTCATACCTCACCCCCGACGGTGAAGAGTACCAGGTCACCTTCACAGCTGACGACAAAGGCTACAAACCTACCATCAGAGTCCTCCCCGCCAAACAGTAATTTATAAATATTTGTACTTTTGTACTGTTTTATAATAAGAATACATTATTCTATTTCGTTACGTAAACTATTGCATTTATTTTCTTCCCTTAAGTTTGTATTTTGTGAATGGGTGACTATTCTTTGCACATAATACTCAGACAAAAAAGGCGACTAAGGGTCTTACCGGAGAATGGGCAGCAGCGTTCTCTATTTATTCCACCATCATACCATACTGCGATCGCCAACCCGCCTGCCAAGCGTGGCGATTATGGCAAACTCCCCCCCAAAATTGGGGGAGGCCTATGTCCAGCAGTGGACGTCTATCGGCTGAAACGACGACGACGACGAATGCTCAGAAAACCCTTTCGTTATCCCACAATGAACCTATATAAGGACTGCAATGTCTTGACAGTGAGGCAACTATTCACCCTTCACACTACACTCCGCAAGCATAGGGAACTAACCTACGATCCTAAGTTAACATATCCTGCACGAAGAAATAACAGAATATGCAAGGCAACTAAACACAAAACTGCTTTCTTCAGAAGACACTCATGTTTCGTTGCTCCTTATTTATATAATAAACTTAACTCTCTTTTAAATATATTCCCATAAACCTCCCATGAATTTAAATCTATTATCCAAAAATATCTTCTAAATTTAAATTACAATGACAAATCCTTACTTATAATTTCTAAATAATTCTCTGCTTTGTCTGCAGTGAATCAAGAGCAGTCAAAGCTTACTCATCCATAACCACGCATACAAATACAGACCCGCGCAACCGTACTCTAACTTATCACACACACAACACACACACACACACACACGAACACACCCATAACACCCATACACACAACACACACACGCACTCACACAAACACACATAATATACAATGAATTACACCTCTAGTTGTCATTCATTAATACATAATTGTACCAACGTACTCGCCGCGGGTGGAAGACCTGGAGTCCTGAAATACAGGGCTGCCCTAGTTTAGGCTCCAGTCCACTCCTTTTATTTTAATAATGTCTGTACTGTATTTGATTAGTGTGAAAAATAAATTATTTTTTGGCTTTTTTACTTTTACATAAAAGACTGCCTTGGAGAGTATTTGAAACCATTTCATAGGTCCTACTTTTGTTACAAATGTCTATGACAACAGAAAAAAGAAGAAGTAAAAAACCAGCACGACTCACTGATCTAACACGAGCGGCACGCGTCGGACACGTCGACAGAGGCAACTGTAGCCGTCAAAATTTCTAAAGTCCCCGACACGAGAAGCTATAAATTTTGTAAACAAATATTCAGGGGTACCTTTGGATCTAATGAAAAAGAAACCGTTTTGTAATGATTTTTATTTAGATACTAGCTTCCGCCCGCGACTCCGTCCGCGCGGATGTCGGTCTTCGCGTGGATGGTTTATTTCTCAATTTTGAGTAACTCTGACAATGACATCTTATAAATATCTATTGGACCCAAATACGGCTAAGCCTATAATAATTAAGGAGATCCCTCTATTGAGCTACTGCTGTTGAGCTCGCGTTCTGTAGTAAGTATTTTTTTCATAGTAATTCCGACCTTGATAAGTAGCATGTAGCAGTAAATTACTGACAATGACGAAAAGTTTGCAATAATAAAAAAGTGATCGTGACAATGCGACAGAAAGTTAATTGAGAGCTTCAGCATACACAACATTGTTAGTGAGCTCGTCCGGAATATGAACATGAAGATTTCTTGGACTGCTCACATGGGAAAGAGCTACGTAAAGTTGCCCGTGTGAAAAACAACTCGCGGTAAGATCTACGCCAGCAACTCCTAGGGTCTGACCTTGAGCCTTATTTATTGTCATGGCGTAACACAAAGCTACAGGAAACTGTATTCTCTTAAATTGAAATGGAAAATTATCCACTACGGGTAATGCAACGTGTGTTCGCGGTTCTACAGAACAACGTCTATGAATAAAACCGAAAAATAAGATTTTTTTTTTCTACGTATTTTTCCAGGATAAAAAGTATCCTATTTTATGCCCAGGATAATAAGGTATAATTATACCAAGTTTCATCGAAATCGAACCGTTAGTTTTCACGTGATGCCTGCATATACAGACAGACAGACAGACAGACAGACAAAAAATTTTTTAATCACATATTTGGGTTTGGTATCGATCCAGCAACACCCCCCGCTATTTATTTTTTCAATATTTTCAATGTACAGAATTGACCCTTCTACAGATTTATTATATGTATAGATAAAGATATAATCATGTTAACACACACATCTAATTATTTTCGTCAGACGATTCCGAGTATCCCGCATTTGCATTCTGCAGCATTGACAGCGTCAGCGTGAACTTACTTCAAAATTGCGGCCCAAATCTTTGCCTTCCATGAGTCAGACGCGTTCCAGTACCACAAAACATTAGACTGAAACAGCGCTTTATGTTACTAAAATATTACCCGACCAAGTGAAATTGCTCCATAATCAGCCCTATAATGTTCCCACTGCTGGGACACAGGCCTCCTCTCGGTGAGAGGGAGTGGGCCGTAATCCACCACGCGGGCCCAGTGCGGATTGGCAGATGTCACATGTCTTCGAATTTTTCGAATGCCGGTTTCTTCACGGTGTTTTCCTTCACCGTTTTGAGAGCAGTGGTGATGAAATAATTTACACAAAGTAAAGCGCCTGTCTGGGTTCGAACCTACGACCTACTACTCGTAAGTCGCGGCCGTTACCACTTGGCCACCACTGCTCACCAGTGAAATTGCTCGTTAGTTTCATATTACACGTATGTTAATTTGAGTTTATTGAATTTGAGATTAGTAGTTGTTGATTGAATTATCGCTAAGTAACTTAGTAGAAGTTCTATATTTACAAAATGTATATAGCTTCTCGTGACGGGGACTTTACGGCTGTAGTCAACGCGTGTCGACAGAAGCAGTTTCCTTCGCCGTTGACGCCTGCCACTCGTGTGTATGCACACTAAGTTTAGATTGTGGAAGACAGCAGTTTTTTAAATCTTGTATTTAATCGCATCTACATAGCTATGGAGCTCAAATGGAGTGGGGCAGGACAACAAAAATACAAATACAAAAAGTTTATTGCAGTAACATGTACAACTTTTACAGTAAATCTTACATAGGGATCTCCTTTTAAGTAAAGATATACCTGTGCTAGGAGGCCCCCGCTCTTCAATTACAAATTATAAAATGGTGAAAGAGGTGTACTAAAACATGATAGAATATAAACAAAAAGAAAAAATAATAATAAACTAAAATAGTACGTGTGTGCCACTATTGTGCTAGATATATTATGACAAGTGTGGATTTTGAGAGTTACGTTGGGTCCGGATTGAGTGTTGTTATAGTTTGTAAATGCAATATATTTTGTTTTAGAAATATTAAGTGTTAGAAGATGTGAGTTTAACCAGTTAGCAATTTCGAAAAGACCTTTACAGCAGAATGATATACGGATTCCCATGTATCGCCAGAGAAAACAATAGCTGTGTCATCCGCATATGAGAAAACGCGACCATAACTAGCATCATTTTGCAGAGATGGTTTATATAAATTAAAAATAGAGTCGGGCGCAGCACGCTGCCCTGCGGAGCGCCGTAGGTCACGTAAGACTCCACACTAATATATTCTCCTATCTTAACCTTTTTCCTGCGATCCCGTAGATAATCTATTAGTAATGCCAACGGGTTTCCTCTAACTCCTATACCTTCTAGACTACGCACAACAATGGGGACAGAAAAGGTATCGAAAGCTTTTTTAAATCAAGAAATACAGTTAAACATCTTTTTCCTGAATCTACTAGTTTAACAATATGTGCTTAATGCTATCACTGCGTCTTCCGTAGATAATTTTTGCCTAAAACCATATTCAGCTTGTGAAATAATGTTATTTTTATTAGAGTAGCTGGATAGTCTTATGTTAATTAGCTTTTCAATTATTTTAGATATTGCAGGCAAGACAGAGATAGGTCTGTAGTTGTTAACGTCATCTCTGTCTCCACCCTTGTACACAGGAGTAATTATGGCTTGCTTCAGAGCTGCTGGAAAATTCCCTTGGCTAAAGTACAAGTTAGCAAGATGCGAAATTATGGGTACTACCAATTCATGAGCAGTTTTTAAAAAAATTGTTGTAATATTATCCCATCCTGGAGCGCTTTCAGATTTAAGACCCAGCACGTTATAGACTTCTCTAGGATCCGTTTCGAGAAGCACGACGGAGGAAGACTGTGAGTTTATAATATGATCAGAATCATGTAGAATTTGAGATCGGTTTGTGGAGGATATTTCTTCAGCCAGCATTTTCCCAATGTTACAGAAGTAATCATTTATGTGGTCTATTGAAGCATGAGGGGTGGTCTTTATCTGTAATAATTCTAAGTTAAGATCTTTCCTTGGTTTGCAATGAGTTATATTGTTAATTGTGTTCTATACCTGTTTCGTATTTTTATTTGCCTTTAATAGTTGTTCCTTATCATATTTTCTTCTAAGCTTTTTAACTAAACTATTACAATAGTTGCGGAATCTTCTGTAAGTAATTTGCAATATATTGTTTTGTGGATCAGATCGTAGCTGTCTTTGCATATTATTTCTGTTTTGAATACAACGTAAGATTCCTAAAGTTATCCATGGTTTGATAATGCAATTATTTCTCGGAATTAAAGTAGTAATAGTGCTTTGCTGAAGGCAATTTTGGGGTTTGTCTATTAATTGTACAGAACGTGACTGGATCATTAATTAAATTAAGTTCAGAAAAATTACTTAGTTTTAGGGCTGTAATTGTTTTATCAAAATCCACATTTTTTTTAGTTTTCATGCAATTATAAGAATTTACTAAGTTAGATAATTTAAGGAGAATCATGAAGTGATCCGTGATAGTGGTATTCAGTACAGCAATAGAAGCAGCGTTCTTAATCTTGTCTAGTTTCAGAATAAAGTGGTCCAAACAGTTTTCGCCTCTAGTGCGTAAGGAATGTCCCGTTCACAAGCCATGCATTGCAAGCATATTTAGGTAGTTTAATCTATTTGTGCGCTCATTCGTGTGTTCAGTAGGTTTATACATTTTGTTAATATTTAGGACACCTAGCATAGCGTAGTGATAACCAGTGGAGTAAGACGCTGATCGAGTATCGTCCAAGGACAGCAAACGGAAGTGTTGGTCGTCTCGCAGAGAGATGGGTAGGTACACTGTTGCCATTGGGGGTGAAACTTGAATGAGGCTGGCGCAGGAGCGTGGGGATTGGGACAAGCAAAGAGAGGTCTATGCCCTACAGTGGGTGAAGTCGGACTGTGGATGATGGGCGCTGGGGCTCTGTCTTGCATAGGGTCGCAGCATAATGCTGAGCGATAGCCGTTTTGCGGGGATGTGACGCATGTTTCCCCCTAACCCTTTCTTATTTTTTTGTTTATTTTCTTTATCATGTTTATCGCAAATAAACGTATTTTCTTTCTTTCTTTCTTTCTATGACCTAGTTAAACTGGGTGTTTGAAAAACCTAGGCAGATACGCCGCAAGGGTCACTTTTCCTAACATACAATGCAAAAACAAACAGTACATCTGTTTGTTTTTGCATTGCGTCAACCACTTTTGATTCTAACTGGCACAGTAACTTTTTTACCTTATACTATCTAGAACTTACCAAATATACGTGACAAATTACTTAGTAGCGTCGTATCTTCATGTCACCGTGTTTAGTAATTGTGAGCAACATTGATTGCTGAAGAATGCCGAAAATGAGAACACTGAAATGATACTCGAAATAATCATTCAATGTTTTTAACTCATCGAATGCCGTAATTAGAGACACAATAGAAAGACAATTGCTTATGTCGAACTGTGTAACTTAAGACATTCAAAAGGTTAATTTAAAGTAGATAATTTAGGAGGTACCTCCTAAATTATTAATGGTAGAGTCGGTGTAATGGTAGTCCGTTCGTGTTTTGAAATAATTTAAAACTTAAATACCGATAAACTTTTAATAATAGCCATAAAGCTGATGAATAGAAAAAGAGCCTGGAACATTAGAAACCCCACTCATTAAGTGAAAGAATATTTCTCTAGCAAAAAATCTTATAGGCTACAATTCTTTAACCAACCCAGTCAAATCATTACATCGCAGTCCACTACTGGACTTAGGCCTCTCCCAGGCAGCACCAAAACATCCTCCGCCTTTCGCATCAACAACACAACAACGACTACAAACTACAACGACAACGGCTACAAATCCTTAAACCCGTAGATTTGGAAAATCGGGAAAGCATTTTAAGCACTCCAAATGTTTGTACAGTTGTCCCGCTGTACTAGTCTAAATAGGAAATGTAAAATTTGGCCAATGAATACTATACATAATTTTCGGTTGTCTAAAATAACTTCCTAAAATTCTTCAAAGTGTGCCTTGAATCATAATCGCCACTTTCTTGTCGTGGGGTTTCATTTAGTAAATTCGTGCCGACAATATTTTAGCAGGCACTTAATTTGGATATTTGCTCTCACGAAGTGTACTTTTTAAGAGTTTTTGGAATAGTCCAATCAGTTTTCTTGGAGACATATACCACGTAAGTACTCTTATTTTAATAGTTATTCAACAATATCTTTGAGTATTTTAACTAAGAATTTCTTCTGTAAAATATTTAGTGCCTGTTGAATAAGTAAAGATTATTTTATGATTCCGAACAATGCAAAGCTGATCTGCCATCAAGACGAATGAAACTTTAATTATGATTTAAAAGTTTAGTGTCATCTATGTCTTCGTCATGTTTTATACAATATCTGACCAAGATTATGTCTGGACTTTAAAAGAGATACTTTACTTTTTCTTTACCTCTGAGTTTGTTTCGGCCTTTCTTCTCAGAGTAGTTAGATAGGAAACGCCGATCACATCTAGTTTTTAAAAATATGATTGATATTTAAAAGTGTTTGTACAAACCTACTTACAGAAATAAAATCATAATTTGTAATAATAACACAGCCATATTTTATTTCAGGGTTAGAAACAGTGACCACTTGTTTCAAAAGCAGAGTTTTGTTTTATAGAAATGGATGCCAATAACGACCAGAAATAACAGGTGATTATGAGGTAATACCAAACGGTTTGATGCAGAAGTTTCTTGGTTATTAATTTTAAAAAGAACTTGCAAACTATTTAGTGCGCCTGCAAAATATTTAAATATGATTATTACGAACAATTCAAAACTGATATTCTGACCTAAGACGGATTTTTTTTTTTGAAAGTATTATCACTACCGTTTAAGTCAACTTAAGTTTATCACATTTTTCTTTCCGGGTTTTTTCTTGCAAGGTTTCGTGAACACGTATTATAACAATATACCACATTGAAGTTTTTAACAAAAAGCCAATTGTACATTAATCTCGACTAATGAATTAGGTACTTAGTAAACACTCATTCTAATTTAGTCACAGGAGACGAACAGGTAGGTACTGTGAAGGAAGGTGTTAGTTCGGAAAATGAATACTTGATTATGTAATCCAAATAAACTGTTATAATTAAAATAAAAAACTAAGCAGAACCAAATAAATGATTCCAGATCATTAATCATTCGAAGATATAGAAATAATAGTAACTTATTTTTATGCTTTGCCCTATTTGACTTCTACAGTAGAATAAGTTGATTTTAAAACTAATTGATGATACTTAATAAAAAATATATACGGTCGAATTGAGAAACCTCCTCCTTTTTTGAAGTCGGTTAAAAAAACATCTTAAGGTGCTTCTAAACGTACACGTACACGTACGTACGTACGTATTTTATTACAGCTTATGGCTGAGCAGTCTATGGCTGGGCCATGTGATGCAATAATTGAATTAAAATTGGCCCATGATTCACACTCTTAAACGGACAACAACGGTTGATATAATCACTTTTGTCGCAGCGGCACATATTATGAAATTAGTAATTTAGTCCAAACATTAATTTTTATTTATTTTGTAATACCTACGAAAGAAGAACTTAACAACCAGCACAGAATAAAATAAAGCATACAATATAACAACTAATCTCGGCGTCTCTCACGCGAAACTTCATTTCGCGTTAGAAAAAGATGCACTATGCCACAACAATAGAGAGTGGCCGGCTGAAACAATAATAATAATAATAAAGAGCCTAGAGCCTCGACCAACACCTAAGGAGGCACCGTTGGGCAGCTGGATCAAGGGCTTGATTCAGAAAGCGGTACTTCTGGACACGGCCCGCATTGTTAGGAGGTTCCTCTCTCTGGAGCCCTGACCGCCGGTAGTTTGGACCCTGTTCCCGATACCGGTGGGCTACTGCTATTTTTTATATTTTTAAATGTTTTTATATTTTTTTTATTTTTTTTTTAAATACACTAAGAAACAACTTATTTTAAATATTGGAATGACGCACGATGAGTTGTCATCCATTTCCACATCATTGGACTGTCTGTCCTGTCGGCTACTATAGCCACCAAGCTGTTGGAGCTGTCGCGCACTCGCCCCATCAGGGATGCTATCCGTGTCCGCATCAGTGCGTAAAAATGTAGCACTCCGCCAACATCCCCGATGCACTGCAAAAGCGCGGCAGCCCCAACATAACTCTGAAGGCGTTGATGTACTGGACTCGCAGAGCATCGTACTAGCTTTTTGTACAGCTGACCCATAGGGCAAACGTGTACTTAGATTGGCAATACGCTCTAAAGAGTGTAATTTTCACCTCCCTAGTACAACGTGCAAACCTACGAGCCAGCATATTACATCGAACTGCCAATGCTCTGCGTGCTCTCTCCACGTCTACATCGTCGGACAGACTATCGGTGACCCAATGCCCCAGGTACTTGAACTTTGTGACCCTGGAAAGCTGCGCGCCCCCAAGATGACTGGTGGGACAGTATCATAACATTTGTTACCAGATTTGAAAACCAGTAGCTCGCTCTTGGTCGCATTGTACCTGAGGCCGTGAGCCACCGCATAGTCCTCACAGATGCGAAGAGGCCTCCTAAGTGCACTGATCGATGGGCTCAGCAATACAATATCATCCGCATAGCTGATGTTATAGACGCAGTGCCCGTCAATGGAGCACCCGATATTGGTATTGCTGAGCTCACAGATCAGCTCATTTACATACAGGTTGAATAGCTTGGGTGAGCTGATTCCCCCCTACCTCACACCGCACTCCAACCCGTATGCATCCGACAGAACTCCCGCCCACTTAACATAATTGTATTGGTTTTTATAGCAATACTTTAGCATCCCAATGATATCATTTGGGAGATTCTTAACACTTGACAGTTTCTTCCATAGGCAGTCATAAGATACGAGGCCTTGGAGAGGTCCAGAAAACATGCATATACAGGTGTTTTCCTACTTACATAGTATTGAACAGTCTGTTTGAGGCATAGTATAGCTGTTTCCGTGGATAAACGTGGCTTAAATCCAAACTGGGCGTCGTTGAGCGTTAAATGCTTATCCAGATGCTGATCAATCAGACTGTCCAACACCTTTGCAATGATGGTAGCCAGGGATATAGGCCTGTAGTTACTCTTGTCACTCGCATCTCCAGTCTTATTTTTAACAATGAGCACAACAATAGTTTTATGTAAATCAGCTGGAAGTTACGAGTGACTCAGGCTTAATCTAAAAAACATTGCTAGCACTCGCGGTAAGTGCTTACCAGCATATAGTAAATGCTCTATACTTAGGCTGTCATGACCCGGCGACTTGCCTCTCTTTAAGTTGCGTATGACAGTAGCTACCTCCCTGGCCGCAAACCTAATAGGCATGTCTTCGGACCCCCCCACCACCCCCGGCCCGCCAGACAACGTACCTAGGGGAGACCCAACCTTAAAGGCTCTGCTGAATAGGTTGGCGATATCATTAGGATCACTAAGGCCCTCAACGCTCACAAGCAGACCCGACCTGGGATTCAACCTGTTCGTGGCTTTCAAAAACTACCAAAATTCTTTGCGTCATGACGACTTGCAATGATGTTCATTTTTATTTGGTCCTTATTATTCTGACACCATTTTAATTTACTTTTAAAAACCCTTCTACTTTTACTTCCCTTACCCTTCGTGTGCGTCCTTCACATGCTTATTCCAGCCCGTTATGTAACGCTTTTTGCGCTGTATTCCGTTCTTACAGTTACTGGTGATTGCACCTTCACAAAGAATACGCACAATTTCCGCATACATACTATCTAAGGGAAAGTCTAAATTTTTCAAAAGATTATTACAATAATTGCTATATAACTCAGTCTGCTGCAAGTCTCTGTCACCCCATGTTACTTTGTTACATGTAGGTAGTCCAGGTGCAACTTTTGGCCTTAATAATAATAAATTAAGATCACACATTACAATTAGAGGTAAATGGTCCGACCAAGACACGTCGTAGAGCACACTAGCGTCTCTAATAGTGTTCCACGCCGCGTCTGTCACTACGCAGTGGTCTAACCAGCTAATAGAACCATGTGCATCACTTACGTAGGTATACGTGTCCGACTCACCACCGAGCAGACAAACGTCAGAGCACCGCCACTGTACTTCAGCCGAAAAACTCAATAGTTCTTTGCCGAATAGACTATTCGGTTGAGCATTAAAATCCCCCAGAATATAGACCGCGTCTACACCATTACTTTCTATCACTGCGTGAATCTCACTTAAACACTCGACAAATTTACCAAGATTATCCATCGACTCTGTCGGCATGTAAACCGAGAATACTAAAAGAGATTTACCGCCTACTGTTATTTTGATAGCCACAAGCGCACACTTTTGCACTGCACGAAAGACACATTTTCATAGGCGCTCTTGCGCCACAGTACAGCAACTCCGCCATAAGGTCGCCCTCGTAGGATGCCCGACGACGTATCTGCCGCCGATTTTCCCACAAAGTCGAAATGAGGGACTATGCTGCTCAGAAAAGCAATGTCGTGAGGCAGCAACCAGGTTTCTTGTAATGCGATAATATCAGATGTTTGACATTATATTCTGACATAATCCACCGATCTAGTAATAGATTTACAATTAAAACTCACAAATGTACTTGCTTTTGAATTAATATCGTTATTTTCGCAATCCATTGTTGATGTCTTTGTGAGGTCCTTCGGCTCGTTCTTTAAAGTCTATGTATCTTCGAAAAGAAATTCCTTCTGGCCATAAATTGTCGTCTAAAAATAAATGCAATTTATGCCTTTGTACAAAAATTTTGTAAGCATCGTAGTTTTTCTGTTTTCTCATTTTATTTTTTCAATTTGCACACTAGTTTTTGTTTTTTCCATTATGTACGTATGTATGTCGTTAGCAGACGCATTCTGATCAACGTTATTGATGAATAACGGTATTTTGATGTCAGCTGCCCTAGATTTTGCAATATTATCTATGTTCGCACGACCTTACAATACAACAGAACTAGCTGGGCAATATTGCAGTATTTTCGATCACTTTTCGATCGTCCGGCAACCTATCGAAAATGCATTGGCCATACCCAGCCATACCAAACATGGTGTGGCTATATGGCCAGGACATTACTGCAATATTGCAAAGCCTGACTGGTATTACTGACAATGTTGCTGGATGTGCATTTGGATTGAGTGATCTTTTTTTATTTATTTGCTTTGCCACTGTGTTGCAGCCACATATTGCAGTAAAATATTGCCCGTTTAGAAGCACCTCAAACAGTGTTTTAAATGTTTGCATGAACATGTATAAGAATTTAGCAAGATAAACAAATTAAGATAAGATGACAAGCAGTATAAGCAATGCAGAACAATGATAGAGAGAGGCGTTATGATCAAAAATCAACCAGGATGTGGAAATTTCGAATGAACGATAATGTCTTGAGATGGTACTGGTAAAGCTGCGGGGGTAATTGCGTAACACGCTAACAGTTGCAACGGCTTTCATTTTGACAGTTCAATAACATTCATTGCGGTATTTACGTTTTTGAGTAGAAGTTTTTTTCGAGCTTACGAAGCAATGTATTAGCAATATCCTTCAAAATCATTCAGATTGTGACTGATAGCATGCTACGCAATTAGGATGCTGATGATAAATAAAAATAAAATTCGTATTGAACCTTTATTTCAGACAGTAGCAGCTTTATTTTGCAGTGCTAAGATATACCAAGGACCAGAAACATCCTTTACATATTTGGTTTTAGCAAAATAACTGTAAGACTTATATCGGAGGGTATTTCAGGGGTAAGTTTATTCTTGGGGGGTGGGTGCCTCTTGGGGGGCAGGTGCCTCTTGGGGGGCCGGTGCCGCCTGGTCAGCAGCCTTTTCTTCGGTGGGCTGGTAGCCATTTTTGTCAGCGAGGTAGGTGACGGAGATGTGCTGGCCGTCGGGAGCGACGTACTTGTAGCTGCCCTTCACGACGAGACCTTGCTGGTCTGTGTCGTTCTTGTACTCGCCGGTCTCCTGCCTTGAGGTACCGTCGCTGGTCTCAAACCTGGGGAAGGGAATAAGTTAGATGTAATTCATGTACAACATTAACGCCTTTATATTTCAAAGAGTTAGGCAAGGCAGAGGTGTAGGCCTCCTACATTTTACCAGCTAGATGTACTGATTTGAAGAACTACTCATATACTGAACACGGATATGAAACAGTGATTCGCGTCTCTGGAGTAGTTATGCTGTAGAAGCTTAGGTGCAATGGAGGTGGTGAATGTTATTAAATAAACAAAATAAACCTTCGAATTTTGATCTCAAACTTGAAGAACTACTAGCCTTTTTCAGGCAGAGCTAACCTGAAAAGGTTATTAAGTTCTTGGCACCATTTGCAAGTGCCCGTGACCTCAATATTTGAGGTTTTGGGCTCATTCCGTAGGCACACAAGTGTAAGTAAACAAGTCATCTTGATGATGATGCCGTTTTCAAACAATGGATGAAGTAACAACTTGAGTTGTAATAAAGATAATAATTATTCGTTATGTCGTATGTTACTGAGTATTAGTAGTTGTTATGTCATTGTTTTTTATGGCAATACATTTGACCAATGCATGTTAATGAGTAAACAACAAAATATAGGTAGGTGCCTGTTACTTAACACTAGTAATATAAGTACCTATTGTAGGAAGTATTTTTCATGAAAATTTAAAATACATAAGAAACGGTCGTGACCCTAATAGCTTGGCAATGGTTTGTGACTTTTATAAACAATATTTTGTCTTTAAAGTAATTTTTAATGGTTTCGCGCATGCACAGTCAGGAAAATTATTTTTTAAGCAAAGCGATACCCTACGTCACTTTGCCGTGTTATCACCATTTCCTACAACAGTCAAAGCATGACAGTTCTCATTTGAATATATGAACAATTTAATTTAATTTTCTTAGCAATCAATTTCACTGACTTTACGCTTGGTACTATTCAGTGGGATTGTTTAACTGATTTCGGACCGCAAATCAAATAACAGGTTTGATATTAATAAGGGTTCAACGAACAGACGACATGTATATGTTATAAAAAGTTATTAAAAAAATTAAGAACGGATAAACAAATTGATTATAACTTACTCAAAGCTGTACTTGTCTACATCGACCTCATCAACTTGCTTCACGATCTGGACGGCCGCGTCACCTCCTGCAGCCGGCGCCGGCGCAGCCTCCTGAGCGCATGCTATGGCAAGAGCGGCCAATGCGAACAAAGTCTGTGAAAATAATTAAGATGTTATTAAGAAGGCAAGTATCTTAATTTAGGTAAGAAGATAAATTGTCACTCCTTCGTTAAAATGTCATAGAAACGAACAATTAAGGTAAAGTAGTATTGTTTTAGTTAAATTCACGTAGAACTATCGTATGATTACAGTTCACCGAATATTTGATTTAACTAAGATATTCAATAAGGGACAACTGTACAAAAAGTGCAAATACTTTTTTATTTTTTGAGTTTACAAAAATTCAATAAAAAATCACTTACAATTTTCATCATTTTTGAAATGTTTAAAAAAAATAAGAACTGAAGTAAGGATGTGTTGGTGGTAGGACGAGTCCTGAACGTCTATGCTCTGAAGTGACAACTTGAGCTATAAATATCATTCCATTGTATTGACAATGCGATGTTTCGAAGTTTCATTGGGAGGCAAGGTGTTAATCACAATCATGCAAACAGTTTATTTAAGGTGATCCAAGAAACGTTACAGGGATTTGTGAATTGTGTAAATTGTTTGTAGTCGGCCGGCACTGGCGCGTGTCTCTTAACCTACAGCTGCTCCATCGTAACGAAAATCCTTGAAGGTACGATTTTTGTGTTGATTAAAGATTCACACCAACACGACAATGCATCACTATTAAAGCTATTAACAAATTGCTAATCGTATCTAAAACATTCTCAGATATTTTAAATACATGCAAATATTATGACAAGGGGCCCTAAAAAGGCCACTTTGGCAGAATCATCAAATGATAACATAATGGACAGTTAACTGTTAAGTTAATCGTATCAAATCCCATTGGTGAAGCATTTTTCTGTTATTGTTTTTGTGTGTGCTAAAATATCAATCAATCCAATCCAAATCCAATCCCAATCTCTTTGATTGTACTTACGTAGTGCAGCGAAAAAAGAAAAACACTCACACGTCTTCTGGCATATTATAATTCATAATGTTACCCTTTTATGATTCTCCAAAGTGGCCTTTTAGGGCCCCTTGTCATAATATTTGCATCTATCTATCACAGACGTCTCCTTATTGAATCAATCTTGATCTTAGATCATTCCTACGCGTAAAGCGAAACTTTGGTTTTTGGAGAACAGAACAACAAATATTGTAGCTAAAACATTATTTTCACTTTTTATTTTGTTACTCGTATTTTGTGTGTCACGTACTGTGTCCAAATAAACGTTATTCTTTCTTTCAAATAATACATAAAAGTGCAGTAATATTCAAGGTTTTTTTTTAAATAGACTTTATTTTTTTGGATTGTTGTGAAAAATGGATTGATTACTGAATTGAATAAATTATTAGAAAAAAATCTATGTAGAATTGTTGAATCTACTCTCATTTTGTAACGTTTTCTTATTTCTGTAAGGCTGATTGTGGAAGAATATTTTCGAAAATCATAGGTCACCCTGTACGCTAATACCATGCTCTCATGGTGATCGCATGACCAACCCAATGGTTATCCAAAGCGATGCTGACCTTAAAATCTAGTTGAAGGATGCTTGCCCTTCAGAAGATAATTTGGCAATGGTAGCAAACATTGTAATAGTAGTTCGGTATCGGATTTATTCTCATAAAGAACACAAATCAGTTATATGAGATATACTTAGGTATAAATAAATCGTGTAGTTATAAGGTAACATAATCACTCCGTGAGTCGATAAACTGAAAGAAGAATATTTAAAACTAGGCTTCTAAAGATTCCGAATTCAATCAAAAGGTTATTTTTTTAACATATGCGGGCATTTTTTTTTTGTTCTAGCTCGGTGCTACATTGTTTCTGAACATAAACTTTTAACATTTTTTGTTAATTATTTACATTTTTTGCTTTAACTATCTCATCTGACTACTTATTGTACAGTAGGTACCGCTAATTCGTATAAAATATTTTTCTCCCCTTAATTGTTATCAAGGACCAATCCTTTCACGAGGATCTCTACAACTAACTAGGTAGATAATTAACTGTATAATGTTCTGTTTAATGTTTCGTATGTCCTTCCAACATTATCTCCATTAAGATCGAAGCCCATGTTATAAGAGGATGTATCTGCAGGTCACGAGTTTACAACAGTTTACGTCACCCCACGAATCCCCAACTACGAAGTTTTAATTACTGTTAATAACCAAAGAGGTCAGACGAAATGAAAGGTTAAAGTATCCTTAATCTGTGGTGTAGACTCGAGGATCGAAGAGGTTAAGCGATTTTAATCACATTCCTTTCCCGCGTATCTAGCTTATAGAGTGGCAGGAACATCGAGGCGCTAACTGATCCTATGAATTCAGCACATTATTCAGAAATGCGTTGACATTTTTCTTCGGTTATTTTTTTTTAAATTAGCTGTTCCATACATTTACATATTGGGGTCGGCTTCGAGACTAACCAGATACAGCTGAATACCAGTATTTTACATGGAGCGACTGCCTATCTGACCTCCACAACCCAGTTACTGGGTAACACGATACCCCTTGGTAGGACTGGTTGTCGGACTTTCGGGCTTCTGACAACCCGTAACGACTGTCAAAGATCCACGAATGACAGCCGGGACCAACGGCTTAACGTGCTTTCCGAGGCACGGAGGGATCACATGTAAAGATGGTCCCCCATCCACAGACCAACTGCGGCAAGCGTAGCTTAACCTGATCGATCGACCTGAGTGGCTGTTATTATTAAGCCCCGGGCCCCTCATGCTCACCTACCTTTTCAAACTGTAATTTACATTATAATAATGTCGGCAACGCATAGTCGAAAAACTGCTTAACCTGTTTATTCTTCGACTGTGCAGTATGCCTATAGTCTATACATTTGTAGATATCGTATGTCGGTTATGTAATAGAAGACTCTGATTTATTGCAGGGGTGTCAATTTTATCTTTTAGTAATTAAGTTAATTAATAGGATAACTTAACTTAGTTTAGTTCTCAAAGAATCACTTTAAAAACGTAAGTTTTAAGCAACTTTCGTTCTTAAGAATAAGTAGCTTTTGTCACATATGTATGTACTTAAATATACTAAACATTGCTTCCCGACATCACTACCAGAGTACAAATCTGAAAGTATGTCATGTTTCAAAGAACCTTAAAAAGTGTCAATGTCCATACCTAAATAACAACTTGTACCGAATTAATTAAAAATTATTTTAAAAAACTATCCCAAAATAATACGTAGAATTTACTTTGTTATTACTGCAAGTAACAACCCCACATCTAAAGTTATCCAGTAAGAATATTGTTTGACCTCGCAGAGTACAAACAAACCATCCTTAGATTTCGTTTATGGTTGAAAAAAAAGGTTATTTGTGACTCTGATACAGAATTGACGGTCAAAACCATAACAATATAATTTTTACAAGGTCATTATCATAATTGTTTATGCGTGCTGTTAATGAACCAAACAAAATTATTTCGGTTCCTCATATGTGTAAAAAATATAAATTAATCGTAATTATCATATCAAATGTCCGCAGTTCAGAATTAGGCTTTCAATTCAACGATGTAGGGGATTTTATCACAATTACCAATGCTTGACATGCAAATAATTCGTCGATTAAATGGAAAAATGACATTTCTTGCTAAAAATGTTTAAGCAAGAAATAACATTTTTCCATTTAATCAACGAATTGCAGGTTATAGTCTGTTGCTAGTACAAGGACGATGCTGCCTAAACTCGTGAAGTAAACACCCACTTGTCATTGAGACAAACTTCGAAATCGTTTAATTCTAAGACTTGTGAATAGCTGATACCCGGAACAATACGATTTAAGGCGATGCGCTAACCGAAATTAAATTATCTTACGTTTTATACTATTGTCAGGATCTATGTTGATCGAAATATAATTCGCGACCGTAACAAATATCTATTTACAGAATTATAATCACTAGAATCATCAATACAACTCCCTATGCTAAAATTTACCCGATTTCATAAAATGTCACTCAATATGGCATACTTACTATGAATTTCTGGGACGACAGAGTGGCGGTTTCGCTTTTAAATGAAAATGAAGGATTCAAATTTGTCATTGCACGTCTACTCCAAAAATTGTTGTTAGAGAACGCACATAATAGTGCGCATCAAATTCTGTTTCTGTCACTGCAGTAGGTACATGTAGTAGATACGAAACCGGTTGTTATGCATGTCATAGGCACACATGTCATGTTTGCCTATTAGCGTTTACTTACATAACTGTATTTTAATACATATTTTTACTGCCATACTTATATATATAAGATGCAGGTATTTTTAACTATGCAGCTAGAAACTGGAGTTATTTATTTGAAAGGAAAACAGTACTTAACCCTTCCTGTAAAAATTTGTAACGATTTTAATCGGGTTTGGACATCAGATAACAGTCGCTTTGCGTCAAACTGGAATTCCAGTTTTAAGGAAACAACTCCTGAACTTTTCCTGAAATAATCTCGTCACAAACACAGGTACTTTCGACGCGTACGATGAAAAAGATAAACTTCTTGTGTTCATAAGATATATTTACGAGGCTGGTGTGAATTTCTATAAATCGCTCGGTGTCATCAATAAACTGATAAAATCTGATTTATCTCCAATTAATTTTCCCACGAAAATCGTTAGTTAAGCGATGATTATAATAATAGTGGTGTGATGTAAAATGAACATTATTATCTATTTATTCAAACAAACACTAAGTGAACGTATTTCACTAAAATTTAGAATTTGTTTCATTGTGCTGCATTTACACACATCAAAAGTGTCTAGGGATCAACATATATTTTTGCAATAACTTTTCTCCGTGAGCGTCAAAATGAAGGGACCAAATCTCCAATGTCTGTCATACATATATAAAAAAATAATACCATTAATCTACTATTTGCTACCTTTGCTATAATTTCAGCTACCTCATCATATACATAATATTTTAACAAAATGCTTGGTCCCTCCATCATGATATCAAGATGGAGGGACCAAACTGATAGACTACTCCCTGAAATGTTCTACCTACTTAGTATTATAATACCTTAATTCTACCTTAATATTTTTGATTTTGGCTGCCCGAAACATATATAGTTTTAAAGATATCGATTATACAAGTTGGTCCCTCCAAATTGACGATTCAATTGTTTAGTGCAACAGGTAAATGGGCGGTTTATTTTCGATCTTCGAAGGATAAATATTTAATACCTATTTACTACCTTCTAATCGTGCAAAATTTCTTACGTTAAAGTTTATTTTACGAGCCAAAAAAAATTAAAGAAATAAGTAGGTACAACGTACACATTTTAATCGTAGTAGCATTAATAGAGGCGTTTTTTTTTTTAAAATAAGAATGGCACAAAATTATCTAGCTAATACTAAATGTATCTTTAGTTTTTAAATATTACTATTTAATGGTCCATTTTATTTAATTCTCGTAATACTCAATGTAGGTAAAAACAAAGAAAAATATTGAAGGTAGTTCTAAAACATAGTCGATGGATTGCATTACCTATAGTGAAGCTGCTTGCGATAACTGCGTCCTGGCTAAAAGCTCCTTCAAACAGGCGCGACATGCGATAAAATAGCGCGCCACAAAGGCACCGCAAGTCGCGCAACGAGCGGTGCCTTTTATATCGCGTGTCGCGCCTGTTTGTAGGAGCCTTAACAGAGTGCATTTACCGCGATTTCATTATCATTTTTCCGTAGTTGTTATAACAATAGTTACCCATTTATCATGAAGATGGGAAGAAAGAGTGCTCCCTAGATATTCAGAAAACTGTGTTTACCAATACAGTATTTTTTGAGCTGTCTTCTGATGAAAAAATTAACCTATACGAAATTCCTAATCAGTTAAAATTAGGAGTTAAATATTACATAATTCCTTCAGTTATTGATTTTATCCCGCCAATATGTGGAGATGTTGGCCACCACATGTAAAATTGTCCAAGAGTTCTTGGGAAATGGAATAAGATGATATGAAAAGTAGAGTCACCAAAAACCAGACGTTTGTTATACCACATTGTTTAATTTACGCTTTAAAATAATTGAAAATCATACTAGCGGCCGCCCGCGATTTCGGTCGCGTGAAATCATTTCTTAGTTGACTTTACTTAATTATAATATAGGTAGATTAAGTATATCGAGGGTTGAAAGGCTAATTGGTCTAAGCGATATTTTTTGCAATATTGAGTTATATACATGTTCGGAATCAGCAAATTTTTCTCCGTTGTTTGAGATAGGTTTCAAAATTTTTGACTACTCTTTTGGCGCTTAACACCCACTGCAAAACAGGCCTCATTTCTAAGCTCATTGATCCATACCTACGACATAAAATTAGACAAATTTGAGGACTCGATAACTTAAGCTATTTTGATTTTTCGAACTTTTATAACGTGTGTCGATTAAGGCATTTGGCTTTTTCGCCATGTTTGTGGTTTTTGTCGTTTGGCCTATTTTGCATCAAAGTGGCATGCCAACTTCAAAAATAATTATCTTATGTAAGTTGCAAAATTATGATGGCCTAAGCATCAATATCTCTCTTCAATATCTGCATCAAACTACTTCTCTCTGGTGCAACACCATCATGTTGCTTATGAAATTAGCTCAAAGTCAACTGACAGTTGAATATACCCAATATTCAACTGTCAGTTGACTTTGAGCTAATTTAATTTTCTGATTTCTCTCGTACTATTTTATTCTAGGTCGATGCTTGAGCCACTTTCTTTCAACTATTTTATTTACGGTAGGCATATGAACCATTTTGCCTTTCTCAAATAATATCAAAATTTTATGCATTTTGGGCTACCCAACATAAATTTTCTAAAATAATACACAATTTTCAACAGTAATAACTTAAAAAACTTCCTAACTTAATTAGGAATATACTGTATTAAATAAATAAAAGTCTATCAAATAGTTGATTTTTTATGATTTTTTTTTTCAAAAAATAAAACTTTGATCCATCCTCCTGCAAGTTTTGCAAAATGTCGCTTAGACCAATTAGCCTTTCAATCGTCGATATGTGTAATTTTGTTAATTGCAATAAATATAACTGGAATAATAATACAAATATATTTTATTACGGCCATTCAAAGGGTCCCATTTATATTAATGTGAGAATTTTGCACGATTTGGAGGTAGTAAATATTACCTTCAATGTTTTTTTCTGTTTACCTACATTGAGTATTACGAGACAAAATAAAATTAACCATTAAATAGTAATATTCGAAAACAGAAGATACATTTTATATCAGCTAGATATTTTTGTGCTATTCTAATTTAAAAAAAAAAACGCCTCTATTAATTCTACCACGATTCAAATTTGCGCGTTGGCATTGTACCGACTTATTTCTTTAATTTTTTTTGGCTCGTAAAATAAACTTTAACGTAAGAAACTTTGCATGATTAGAAGGTAGTAAATAGGTATTAAATATTTATCCTTCGAAGATCGAAAATAAACTGCCCATTTACCTGTTGCACTAAACAATTGAATCGTCAATTTGGAGGGACCACCTTGTATAATCGATATCTTTAAAACTATATATGTTGCGGGCAGCCAAAATCAATAATATTAAGGTAGAATTAAGGTATTATAATACTAAGTAGGTAGAACATTCCAGGGAGTAGTCTATCAGTTTGGTCCCTCCATCTTGATATCATGATGGAGGGACCAAGCATTTTGTTAAAATATTATGTATATGATGAGGTAGCTAAAATTATAGCATAGGTAGCAAATAGTAGATTAATGGTATTATTTTTTTATATATGTATGACAGACATTGGAGATTTGGTCCCTTCATTTTGACGCTCACCTTTTCTCCTGATTGATATTAATTAAAATTTTCTTTAAGGATTCATCAAATAAAGTGTTTTCGTTTGTCACAGTAACGATAAACCAAGTCACCTTTGCATTAATAAAGAAATTTGCCATTTTCCTAATAAAGGGATTTTTGACATTTGAACCACTAACACAAAAGTTCGAAAAAAAGACTGAAATAACAGTTTTCTTTAAAATTTTATTGGGTAACTTAAACAATTAATAATCCGTGTTTCTACCGCGAACACTAACAACACAAGAACATCGGTTTGGCATACTCAAAATGAGTTCATCCAAATCACGCTGTGGAATGGCCGCCCATGTTCGTTGCAACAACAAAAAAAGGTCTTCTTGCGACTGGATACCCTTCATATTCGGCAGAGCTCTTCTCTGTAGCATATCCCATGCATGCTCAATCGGGTTCAAGTCTGGCGACTGAGCAGGCCAGGGCAGGACATTGATGTTAGCTGCGGCGAGAGTCTGTCTTACAACTCTTGCGGTGTGCGGTCGTGCATTATCATGCATTAACTGAAATAAGGGACCGATTTGCACTTGTAGAGGAACGATGACGTCTGATACAATCGTCTCAGCATAAATTTGAGCGTTGAGGTTGCCTCTGATCCAAATCAACTCAGTTCTTCCGCCGATCCAAATACCCGCCCATACCATGATGGTTCCACCACTATAAGGATGGACTTCCTGGCAGGATTTTAATCGCTGTTGGCGTCCAGGGATTCTCCAGTGTCGTATACGTCTTGTATCCGGTCTCATACCAAAACGAGACTCATCAGAAAAGCACACGAAACGCCATTGTTCTTCTGCCCAATTTCTGTGTTCAAGAGCCCATTGATATCGAATCCTACGATTGTGCATTGCTATAGGTGGTACCCGTAGCGGTCTTCGGGAATGAAGGTTCACTTCATGCAAGCGGTTTCTGACTGTTTGGTCGCTAATTAAGTTCCATGAAGAGTGATGAAGCCTCACGGCTAACATCATGGCGGTTATTGTTGGAGCTCTTCGAGTTAAGATTTGAATGTATCGGTCTTGTCTCCGTGTGGTGCAGCGATACCGTCCTCCATGGCGCTCAGCCACGGTACCAGTGCTTCGGTAACGTGTCCAAAGTCGACTGATAACACTCTGACTTGTATTCAGAGCTAAAGCCACAGTACGTTGCCGGGAACCAGCTTCTATCATTCCCACGGCTCTGAGCATTTCTTCCCTGCTTAAATGACGTCGCCGCTCCATAATAACGTTGGTTTTAATCAGTAGTAGGGAAACAGTAGCACTAATAATGTCTTCAATGCGTTGTATGTTTTTATAGGGAAAATATTGACAGCTGATTTTCATCTTTTACTCGAATTTGATTCACAGTTCCTGATTCAAATTATGAAATGCACCAAAAAGGATCCATATAAATTTATAAAATCATAAATTTATTACAAAGCCACATCTCAATCTCAAGAAATCCGCATAAAAATGCTTGATCCCTAGACACTTTTGATGTGTGTATATTGCATGTGATGTGTGATTTATTGTGTGTGATTTGTTTTGTGATAGTTTTACTTGGAGCGAAACTTAATCGGAAAAGTGTTTGCCCGCACTGTCGACGGAAATATTACGTTGCTTTTGAAATTACTTAACCCCACTTATTTTTTCCACTCTAAGAAGCGGGGAGAGATTTTAAGCCAAGTTTGATGGCCATTTTAAACAACATTTAAGTTGAGCGTAAAGCCCCATTTACACGGTGCAAGTTCACGGGACGTTCAAGAGCAATAATCGCATGCCTTAAAGCACGTTCACTTTTGCCATTTAAGAATTACTTGCAAGTGTTTACACTCGTGCGATTTCCATAAAATGGCATACAATAATTTAATGCAAGTTTTGCGATTCAAATTATTCTGTTTACACCAAGGCAATTATCAAAGCGATTAATGCATGCAAGTTTTGCTTCGTCTAAACACAGAGTTACACGTCCTTGTACAATTGATTAAAGTATTGAATGTTATTTTATTGTACGTGCAGTTTACCTATACCAGTTTTGAACGGCAACTAAATTGCCCGTATCATGCAACAGTTGCACGTGTTGTTTAGATGGTACCAGTCAATTGTTGCTACAATTTTATGGTATACCACAGGTAATAAACTTAGCATAATCAGCCTATAATGAGCCCATTATTGAGACACATGCCTCCTCTGCTCTCAGTCGGGGCTGTTACCACTAGGCCACCCACTCTCAGTCGGGGCCGTTACCACTGCGCCACCCTGCTCTCAGTCCGGGCCCTTACCACTAGGCCACCCTGCTCTCAGTCGAGGCCGTTACCACTGGGCCACCCTGCTCTCAGTCCGGGCCGTTACCACTGGGCCACCCTGCTCTCAGTTGGGGCCGTTACCACTGGGATACCCTACTCTCAGTTGGGGCCGTTACCACTGAGCCACCCTGCTCTTAGTCGGGGCCCTTACCACTGGGCCACCCTGCTCTTAGTCGGGGCCCTTACCACTGGGCCACCCTGCTCTCAGTTGGGGCCGTTACCACTGGGCCACCCTGCTCTCAGTCCGGGCCGCTACCACTGAGCCACCCCGCTCTTAGTCGGGGCCCTTACCACTGGGCCACCCTGCTCTCAGTTGGGGCCTTTACCACTGGGTCACCCTGCTCTCAGTCGAGGCCGTTACCACTGGGCCACCCCGCTCTTAGTCGGGGCCCTTACCACTGGGCCACCCTGCTCTCAGTTGGGGCCGTTACCACTGGGATACCCTACTCTCAGTTGGGGCCGTTACCACTGAGCCACCCTGCTCTTAGTCCGGGCCGCTACCACTGAGCCACCCCGCTCTTAGTCGGGGCCCTTACCACAGGGCCACCCTGCTCTCAGTTGGGGCCGTTACCACTGGGCCACCCTGCTCTCAGTCCGGGCCGCTACCACTGAGCCACCCCGCTCTTAGTCGGGGCCCTTACCACTGGGCCACCCTGCTCTCAGTTGGGGCCGTTACCACTGGGTCACCCTGCTCTCAGTCCGGGCCGCTACCACTGAGCCCCCCCGCTTTTAGTCGGGGCCCTTACCCTTTCTATAGACTGTAAAGTTGGGCCCTCAGTTCTCACATAGAGGATTGAGGGCCCACCTGAAACTGATAAACTATGGACACTACAGAAAAAGTCTTTATGCCAAAATCTAAGCAAATGCCAAACAAAATTTGTGAAAACAAGATATTATCGCAAAACACTCTCCTACTTTGTATATCTTCGTACAAAATGGGCCCTCAATTCTCATACACGTAAAAGTTTATTAAGCAAATATAATGAAATCGTTAACTTACAGCTACTGTTTGAAATCCTATATGTGAAAATTTATGAAAGCAAGAACAGGTCACCAACTTTTGTTGTTTAAAAGTTATGACCTTGATAAAATTCGGGCCCTCAGTCCTCCATTTTATTTTGTTTTCGATTTATTACGCTTATCGTATGAAAGATAAGACAAATACAAAATTGTCTCTTTTTGTAAAAAAAATTGTGCAACAAATGCAATACCAGAAAGAAATTAAAAGACCCTTTATTGTATAAGTAAATCGAGTTTTATTTTTATTCTCTGTATTAGGAAATAGGGTAACCACAATTTCTTTTAGATTGCAGTAAAGATTAGTAAATGTAGAGTCATAGGTTTTAATAAACTTTCTTCGATTTTTCGCTTATTATCGTCATAGCATTTGTACTCAAGTTTCGTGATAAAAATAAATGATTTCGGAAATTGAACGATCACATAGAAAAATACTGTTCTCCAAATCATTTTTGCTTTTAAAATCGTTCGTTCCGAAAAAACTAATGACAATAATCAAATAATTTATTTATTATTTTTATAAAGGCTTTTGCCTAACAATGGGACAATGTAGGCAAAATATAATCCTAACTAATATTGTAAATGCAAAAGTAAGTTTGTTTGTTAGCTTTTCACGTCTAAACCACTGTACCTTTCATCCCGAAAAAAAAGTTCCCGAGGAAAACAATAATAACGTTATTATGATAATAGATGGAGCCATATGACTTTCGAATTTCACGCGGACGAAGTCGTGGGCAGAAGCTAGTACCTAATAATGCAGTGCGTTCCTGGATGTTTTTTTTTATTCCTAGGTAGGTACTTGTACAATAACAAAGATGTTTTCTGAAGTATGAAATAATTATATTTTATTTTAAAAATTTCACAATTTATAAATAGGTGAAATTGAATTACCTAAACAATTCTTAGAGTGACTATCTAAGTACTGTTTAGTAAAATATTACGAACTTATAAAATTATGAGTACCTAGGTATCAAGACAAACTTACCTTGAATGTCTGATATATTGACCGAAGATGATTGAGTGTCTTGACCGAAGATGTGTTTGCGTCTTAAAGAAATATTATTATTTTTACTCTTCACTACAACTGTTTTATAAAACTCGCCTTAATACTTTATTACCTACAACTTCCGCTGCACTATCATAAACTATTGTTTAGTTACTACACTAAGTATTACAACTATTGTGAATATATGTAAACAATAATTATATAATACATGTAATAATATTTTTAATATAAAACTCAAACTCAAACTCAAACTCAAAGCATTTATTTCAATTAAACCTTGTACAGGCACTTTTGAATTGTCAAAATTAAATAGTCTGTCAGTTAGTCAGAAAGTTGAAGCTAGTTGCCCATTCCAAAACGTAGATCTCTATGGAGAAGAACGGGCAAGAAACTCCATGGACACTCTTTTAAATCAAGTTATTACAAAATCCTGGGTACATTATTCTTGTTGCTTCTATATGTGAGAACAATGTAAAAAAAAAAAAGACAAATGAAGAAACAATTCAAAATATAGGATTAAAAATAAGCCTTGGCAGTTAAGAGATGACCAGTCTCAACCGACGGCATCCGTTCACGAACATGACGCGTGGATCAGCACCATCCAGCTCAACCATTTCGTAGGGAACCGAATAATCCAACACACGCGCCACCATCGGTGAGACATTTAAGTGAGCATGACACGTTCTCAACTGCCATGCTCTTTCAAGTCAACAACAAAAAAAATAATAATAAACGGAAACATGGTTCTTACATTTACAAAATTAAAAAAAAAAATGCTTCTAAATTATACAAAACTATAGTTTGCAATTTATTTAAGATGTTAATATAATTTACTACCAAACAGGAAGAGGTATCTAATATTGCAGTATTCAACAATTAAAACTGGATTGAATAAAATAAAAAAGTTATGTTAGTAATGTCAGAAATATTGAAAAAGAAAAAGGGAAGCACCTCTTCCAAATATTGAAATTTTAACTAGTGAGCCCAAGTGCCTGTGGAGCAGGACCAGCATTAAGCCAAGCATTTTTATCTTTGATATAATCATCCAACTTGTAATATGCTTGTCTACATAGTGTGCGTTTAATGCATGTTTTAAATTTCTTCTCATTTAATTGAAGAATATCGAATGGTATTTTATTATAACATTTTACACAGTAACCCATAAAAGAAGTTTTTACTTTAGACAATCTGAAACGCGGTTGATCTAATTTGTCCCTATTTCTAGTGTTAAAATTATGCCTGTCACTTATCTTACTAAAAAGATGTAGATTTTTTCGAACGTACATAATGTTTTCATATATATATTGACAAGGAACCGTCATGATGTTAATTTCTTTAAACAGTTCTCGTAGAGAATCGCGTCTGCTGAGCTTGTAGATGGCTCTGACAGCCCTCTTTTGCAAAATGAAGATAGAATCAATATCTGCAGCCCGTCCCCACAACAAAATACCGTAAGACATGATGCTATGAAAGTAACTAAAATAGACCAGTCTCGCGGTATCCACGTCTGTTAATTGGCGAATTTTCCAAACAGCGTAAGCGGCCGAACTTAGCCGCCCTGCAAGGGATGTTAAGTGCGGACCCCACTGTAGCTTTGAGTCAAGCTCGATCCCCAGAAAAACCGTATTTTCGACGAATTCAAGTGTCTCCCTATTCAATACAACATGACATTCATTACTTCTAACATTCGGTAAAGCGAATCTAATGCATTTAGTTTTTTTCTCATTTAATACCAAATTATTCACAGTAAACCAATTATGGACCACATGCATAGCGTTATTTACGTCGTCAAGCTCCTGTGCACGTCTGCTTACTTTAAAAATCAGTGATGTGTCATCAGCAAATAACACCATTTGTGGTTGGTTTTTCAGTAAATGTGGTAAATCATTTTATATACTAAAAATAGGAATGGCCCCAATATTGAGCCCTGCGGTACTCCCATTTTGACTTTAAAGCCCGATGAATTCACACCGTTTATTTGAACTTGCTGAAATCTATCATTTAAATATGATTCTATTAAGCTAAGAGCAAGTTTACCTAGTCCGTAATGCTCAAGTTTCAAGAGCAGTGTTTCGTAATTCACGCAATCAAATGCCTTGGATAGGTCACAAAAAATGCCTATAGCATCTTGTGCCTCTTCCCATGGTTAAAGATGTGTTTTAATAAGGTGACACCGGCGTCGGTTGTACAACGTCCTTTGGTGAAACCATACTGTCGATCGTGTAAGATGTTATTACGATTAAAATGATTGAGCATTTGATTTAACATTACTTTTTCGAACACCTTGCTAAAAACCGGCAAAACCGATACGGGTCTATAATTATTAGTGTCTTTGCTGTCCCCAGATTTGAAAAGTGGAATAACTTTACTGAACTTCATTAAATCCGGGAAAACCCCTTGATCTACACACAAATTACATATTAAAGCTAAATAGGGTGCAATTGTCTCAATAAAGGATTGACAAGCTTTAGTGGACATGCCCCACAGATCTTCGGTAAGTTTGATCTTAAGTTGCTTAAATGCCTTTATAATGACTATGGGGTTTATATGTTTAAATTTAAATTCCACAGGACAGGCTGACACATTCGCTCTTAATAATTCAATAGCTAGTGCGGGCGAGGAATTTAAAGTTTCTGTAGTTTTAATTGGGATATTGGTAAAGAAAGTTGCAAATTCCTGAGCAACATCGATGTTATCGCTAATGAGACCGCGGGAAGTGTCCAGTGTGTAATCAGTATTATGTTTTTTGTTCCTGTTCGTTTCATTGTTTATAATTTTCCAAACTGTCTTTATTTTATTGTCTGCGGATTTAACTTTGTTACTAATGAAAGAAGCTTTAGCTGCTTTGCAGATATTTTTAAAAATTTTAGAATAAGTAGCAACATACTTATTAAAAGTATCCGTGTTTATATACGGCTTAAGGCCATACAGTTCAAATAATCTTTCCCTACTTTTCCTGATTCCTTTAGTTGCCCAGTCACTGAATAAAAACTTAGGGCAAATAGTTTTAGATTTCTTCTTAAAGGAATTATTGAACTCTGTTTGCACTAATGAAAAGAATTCTTTATACAAAATATTACCATTCGTCATACTTAGGCCCTGAGCATTTAACTTGCTAATTAAAGTGTTATTAAACTTATTCAAATTACCCGATGTTATTGGTCTAGTTTGAATCTGCACTTTTTGTAACGGTGTGTTGCACTCAAAAGACACGGTTTGACCACTGTGATCCGAAGGGAGATAATTTACAATGGCTTTATCTAAATATTCACAGCAACAAAAAACATTATCAATACATGTAGCAGTAGCCGTAGTTATTCGCGTTGGTTCCAAAAATACATTTGACAGATTGAATGATTTGAAGGGGCTTAACAATCTACTGCTATTTGAATTATTTTCCAAAATATTAACATTAAAGTCACCACAAATAATTACTGATTTATTACCAGTTGCAAGTTTTCCTAAGACATCTTCCATTACTGACTCAAATATAGAGTAGTTTTGATAGTTTGGAGGTCTGTAAACGCACACTATAAAATGCTTATCTAGCTCAACACAGGACAGTTCGATGCTATGTTCCACCGATAGTTCCACTATGTCTTTACGAGTCTTGTATTTTACACAATTTTTAATTAATATTAATGATCCACCACGCAGCATGGATTTTCGGTTAAAGCAACTGCCTACACTATAGTTCTCATAATTAATCATCATTTCATAATCTTTCAACCAATGTTCAGTAATACAAATAATATCAAACATTGTTTTTTCTAAAAACAATTCAATTTCTAATATTTTGGAAGAAAAACCTTGAATGTTTTGATGAAACAATTTCAAGGAATTCTGCTTTGCCCCTTTTTTACAATTTACTAATTGAGTGCTAGAAGATACCTTGTTGTAGGTGAGATTAATAATATTATTATTGGTACCTTCTGTTGTCTTACTGACTAGTTTAAATTATTGTGGCTGACCACCTTATTATTAGTATTATTACTAATTTTTGTGGTGCTAATTACATCCGACTTCGACATATTACTTATGTCTGAGTTAATAATAAAAGCTAATAGCCATGCTATTTGACGTCTAAAACTAATAGGCAGATACGCTGTACCCCTAGTCGATTTTAAATATTCAACAAAAGTGTTGGTGTCAAAAAATATAAGTTTGTCACTATAGTAATTAACTAATAAATGCATATGATTATTTAGCATATGTATATAATGATTTTGCCTACTTGATAAGTGCTCAAAGTATGGGAAAGCACATAATATTATTTTTTGACAATTAATCTTTAGGATTTCAGTGACACTCTCAGTGATGTCATCTATTTTTACATTCCCACTATTACCTACAAATACAGAAATAATGGCATTTGGATTATATTTATTGCAACTTATTGATGACATTATTTCTTTGTAGGATTTCCTAGGCATACAGTAATTAACAGCTGATTGACTCAGGTTGTTACTCAATAATTTACCTAACCCTCTCCCTAAACTATCTGAAAACATAACAGAACAAGAACTGACATTACTAGAAGAAGCATAAGTCTCTGTCTGTGATACTTGAGATGAACCTTGTACAACATGTGGTGTATCTTGATTGGGGGGGATACATTCCTGAGCTCCTCCAGACTGGGACGGGTCCTCCGTTGCCTCAGGTTGGATAGCCTCAAGGTTTGATTCCCTTTGACAAGAACATTGATGTGTGCTCAGAGTCATCGGGTCCCCTCTACCTGCCTTCTTGTTACACATTTCCACCAACTCGTTTGCAGCAAGGATGTGTTCCTTTATTTGTTTTTGAGAGCTCACATACTTATTATAATGTAAATGTAGGGACTCTTCAAGTACCTCAATTTCAGACTGTAATCGCTGAGTGTCAATATGATAAATGTTTTTACTATCTTCTAATTTGATTTCATAGTTTTTTAATTTATTTATTAGAAAAACACGTTCCTTCCTTAGTTTAATATTATTGGAATTGTGTTTTTGTTGTTTCCTAAACTTATTGCATCTATTTATAATTTTATTTAGTTTTGCATATTTTTTTATTTTATTTTTACTTACTTTATAACTATTATTGTTATATTTCGATATAGAATCTTCAGTAAGGTCTATTGTTATTAAGGAATGAGGGTTGCAATTTGTATTAAATAATTCAGTATACAAGTTATTACTTTCCCGAGCCTGAGTATGTTATTTAGTGTCTGTAACTTAGTAATACGTACATTGGCATGAATTAATTCCTCTTCTAGGTCCCTAACCTTACACAATGCCTCCTTATATAAGTTACTACAGTTATTGAAACCATCTGTGACCAACCGCAATTTGTCCCGTTCATCGACAACAACCAGGTATTTTTGATGAAGGTCTACTAGCTCCTGTTTTAAGCTTGTATTTTTGAAAACGACATTCTCGACTTCCTTCTCACTATCCTCTATTTCCTGTAACAGCTGTTGACATTTGCTGTTTGAAGCCTTAAGATCTTGAATGGTTGTTTTCAATTTAAGCTCCAACTCCTGAGCAGCAGCCTTACGGGTCATCACAGGCATGGTTTCAGGAATAAGAACTGAAAGTGAAATTAAAGAAACGGTGAGAACTAGTTAAATAAACAAACAAAGAGGAAAGCTAGAAATGAAAGGAAAAATTGGAGAAGTTAGTGTTGATTTCAAGGTAAAATGAGGTAGGCTGAATCGAATTGGAATGCAACTGATTAGATAAAGTTAGTACACAGTAACATTGATTTTAGTGACTTATGAATTTACATTTACTAAGTGGGTAGGATGCCTAGCTAAAGAAAAAATCTAGTTTTACATTAAATTACAATAATTATTGAAAATAAGGATAGTCAACGTTATTATTGTTGTTATGTACAATCTAAGTAACAGTAACAGAATTTCAATATTTTGATATTTCCAATAATAAGTTTCTTTATGATCAAAGTAAACAAAGTGACTTAGACCCAGTGCAGGGTGCCAAATCAAACAAGTGAGTCAATCAATGTGTTACAGAGTCTAAAATTACGATTGTGAGCTAATTATAGGATAAAAATAAACAATACTCCCCGTTTATATCCGCAGGTCGAACATCAGCTGTTCGTGAGAGGTTACCGGTAACGGTGGGCAACCAAATACTGTGTTTAACTTTGTAAAAGTGGAGGAAAACAATAGTTCCGAGTATTTATGCAGTTATTTAACATTTAGATATATTATTACAACTTAATTACACTTAAAAACTAATTAAAACTAATTTTAAAATACGGAACAAAATTTTGACATGTCACTCGGGCAGTGTTGCCATTTTTTATAATTACATTTATAATATTAGCTAGTTATTAGTTTTATTTATAATATTAGTTAGGATTATATTTAGCCTACATTGTCCCATGGCTGGGCAAAAGCCTTTATAAAATAATACATACATTATTTGATTATTGTCATTAGTTTTTCGGAACGAACGATTTTTCAAGCAAAAATGATTTGGGTTATAGTATTTTTTTTTGTGATTATTCGAATTCCGAAATATTTCTTTTTTTTATCACGAAACTTGAGTACAAGTGCTATGACGATAATAAGCGAAAAATCGAAGAAAGCTTATTAAAATTTATACTCTACATTTACTAATCTTTACTGCAATCTAAAAGAAATTGTGGTCACCCTATTTGCAAATTCAGATAATAAAAATAAAACTCGATTTTCTTATATAATAAAGGGTCTTTTAATTTCTTTCTGGTATCGAATTTGTTGCACAATTTTGACACAAAAAGAGACAATTCTGTATTTGTCCTAGCTTTCATATGATAAGCGTAATAAATCGAAAACAAAAGAAATGGAGGACTGAGGGATAACTTTCAAACAACAAAAAGTGGTGACCTGTTCTTGCTTTTATAAATTTTCACAATTTATTTAGTAGCATATAGGATTTCAAACAGTAGCTGTAAGTTAATGATTTCATTATAATTGCGTAATAAACTTTTACGTGTATGAGAATTGAGGGCCCATTTTGTACGAAGATATACAAAGTGTTTTGCGATAATATCTTGTTTTCACAAATTTTGTTTGGCATTTGCTTAGATTTTGGCATAAAGACTTTTTCTGTAGCGTCCATAGTTTATCAGTTTCAGGTGGGCCCTCAATCCTCTATGTGAGAACTGAGGGCCCAACTTTACAGTCTATAACTCGGTTATTAAACTTTCACAAAATCTGATACCAACTTTCACAATTCTTTGGGAATGTTCACTAAATCCTAAGCACATTTTCAAAGAGTTTTAACAAAGTGGCGCTCACACCACACGCACATGAATTTCCTAAATTAGGTATATACCTAGGTAGGTGCTTTTTTGCGGTGTTTAATTTTTTGTTTATTATGTATAAAACGTTATTCTTGTAAATAGAGGTGCAGTTCTCGCTAGTTTATGGTATATAACATAAACAAATATGGCAATCTATTGTGATGTAAATATTTTGAGTAAATTACGATGCTCGGTTATTAAACTTTCACAAAATCTGATACCAACTTTCACAATTCTTTGGGAATGTTCACTAAATCCTAAGCACATTTTCAAAGAGTTTTAACAAAGTGGCCCTCACACCACACGCACATGAATTTCCTAAATTAGGTATATACCTAGGTAGGTGCTTTTTTGCGGTGTTTAATTTTTTGTTTATTATGTATAAAACGTTATTCTTGTAAATAGAGGTGCAGTTCTCGCTAGTTTATGGTATATAACATAAACAAATATGGCAATCTATTGTGATGTAAATATTTTGAGTAAATTACGATGCTTGAACAAAAGTCAAGGATTTCATTACGAGTTTTATTTCTATCGTATGAAATATACTGACAATTGATAATTTATTTAATGTATATACATAATCATACTAATTTATTTACATAATATATTCATACTTACGCCTTCTTCCTAGCCCGGTAGGCAGAAACTACAAAACGCCACCTGCTACTATGCTTTCGTACTTCTTTGCCAATGTATTTGTTTTTTTAGAATTTTATGGCACCTCATTTTCATAGACCTACACGTTAACTTAGGTATAAAACACATAATCAGCCTTAATGCATAAGTGACAAATCTGTTAATAAGGGGAGTCTATTGCAATTCAAATGATATGTACATAATTAGCTTATCTAATTGGTAGTAACTAAACATACGTGCTAACTATGGTGGCTACTAAATATGAGTGTGACATTCTAAGGGTCAGGTAACGGCGAGACCTGATGATGCGCTTTTAAAAAAAGAATACATTCCAAAATTTTCCTACCCAACTAATGATCTGTATCTCAGATCATAGACTACTAATGAGTAGCATTATAATATAATATCAACATCGCTCTATCGGGTGGCTAACATGTTTTGTTTGCCCGGAGAAGTTTTGTAGGCGTTCATCACAAAAACAAATGTTTATGTTAACTGTATATTCGCATACAAGCATATCACTAAACCTTCAAATAAAACACAAACTTCAGCAGAAGTAGAAAAAAATTAAGAAAAAAAGCAGTAATTCGTAAAAACCTATTTCAAGTACAGCAGGATGGTCTGGATTCGTATTTGGAGAAAACACTGAATGGGATAGAATGAGATGATGAAAATAATGTACTAAAGGATCTCATACCCTACTGAAAGTCTCTATCAAGATAGTGGACTGCTTTCTGATAGAAAATTATACATCATAAACACCGTTCTAAAAAAACATAAGAATCTATCATCTTCCGTCTTCTTCTTAGGATCATAATAATAATCCTAATAAATCCTAATAAGAAGAAGACGTAAAGATCTCATAGCACAGGTTCCACAAACTAAAACTAAATTTGCTGCCATTCAGTACAGTAAACTATCATGTCAACTTTATAATAGGATTAATAAAAAGATATATACAGGGTGTAGCGTAAATAGTGGTCCACCGTGAAGGATTCGATATACTAGATAATTTACTATAACATATTACAATTTTTAATATTAGCGATTATGGCAAACCTCCCCCAAAATTGGGGAAGGCCTATGTCCAGCAGTGGACGTCTATCGGCTGAAATGATGATGATGATGAACCATTTTAGTAGTACATTTTTTTTTTTTACAAAAATCGCTCTTGAATTTGCATGTCAAGTGAAAAATTTGGGTTAAATAGACAAGAACTAACTTTAACTTGAAAAGCACAAAATTTACTTAAAAAAAACATAATTTTACACGATAGCTCTAATATGTTTTAACAGTAATTAACAGAAGTTAAAATAAAAAAAATGGTTAAAATAAGTTAAAATAAAAAACCATTTTTTTTTATTTTAACAAAAGGTAGAAATTTCGTAAATAAAAAGCAAAAAATATATATTTTCGGAACCCTTGGATAAAAATAGTTAAAATTGTAACATGTTACTGTAAATTATCTGGTATTTAGAATCCTCAACGGTGGACCACTATTTACGCCACACCCTGTATACACAATAAACAATTACACGAGTGTAAAAAAATTCTAACAAATTGGATAAAGACACTAAATTCTGCAGACACTGAGGAACACACAAAATGATACTACACATATACACACACACACACCCTCACATACTGTTTATATCTAAGGTACTAAAAAAAATTGTATACTGCTGTGGAAGAGCGGAGTCTCCTAACACAGGCATTACTTGCTTAACAGGAGGCTCCAATCACCAACGAATGTAAAACATTTTGGTTCAGAAATAAAATTGATTTGATTTTGAATGATTTGGGAAACTTTACTCTAATAACTAAAAAAATAATATTTAGTTACTCTGAAATTTTATATACAAGACGTTAGCGCTGGGCTTGGGTTTTTTTTTATGGCGTATGAATCGTCTCCTTTTGACGATTTAAAGAATCAATTTCAGAAAACTAAACAATTATAATTTTGTAATGATGTAGGTATCTATTTATCAGAGAAGTTATTACATTTACTGCCTTTTAGAATTAATAAAAAAAGAAACTGTGTTCTATATAGAAAAGTCAGCTAGCATGTTATTAGATGACGTATTTTTTCTAGCCTTATTGTGTTTTCATACATTATTGCGATAACATTCTTAAACAAATATTAAAAAACAAGTGCATCACCATCAGTGCGCATCTTTACACCAGTCACATGCATAGTTAAATAATCGAAATATCAAACGAAGTTTCATTGCCTTGGCATTACGTTCGCGCGTTCATTACGACGGGAATGTAAACAGCAAATATTTTTGTTACTGAACTTTATCGACAATAATTAAATAACCTTGGTTATGTCAAAAACTCGAATACATACAAACACAATAACCAATTCGTCGTTCGTCGTTTCAGCCGATAGACGTCCACTGCTGGACATAGGCCTCCCCCAATTTTGGGAGGGTTTGCCATAATCGCCACGCTTGGCAGGCGGGTTGGCGATCGCAGTATGGTATGATGGTGGAATACATAAAGAACGCTGCTGCCCATTCTCCGGTACGATCCTTAGTCGCCTTTTACGACACCCACGGGAAGTAAGGGGTGGTGGTATTCTTTAAGTCCGGCACCACACAGACCCAATACAAAACCAATAACCAATAACCAATAACCAATTAAATGAAGATTAAACGAACAAAAACTATGAATAGTCTTCGACTCCAAGGACCACAATTAGTTTTTTAGGAACTTATTGGTTTTTAATATTATCTTTATGCGATCTGCCTAATGTTGTGGTGTAATCGTACCTATTTGAACTAGTCTAGGCGACTTTCTGTCTATTAAAAAGTATTAGTTTATAGATATAAATGCGTTAGTCTACCGCAATACATGCTACCCTTAGAAAAAAAATCTAAATTAATTATTGTACATAACAAACGTATTAGTGGACACAAATACAAAAAACAACAAACAAAACAAAAACAATAAATTTTAATACAAACACAATACAAATAACGAGTTATTTCGGTCTGATCCCCTGAACCCCCCCCCACCCCCTCCACCTCGATCCCCTCCTGGATCGTCTTCTGTTTTAATCTTTGTCTTATCCACATTATTAAGTTTGCTCTTTATGACAAGTAAGTACAGTCAAAAGAAATTAAAAGTGTCATGATTTACGAAATTAAATAAAGATTCTTTTTTTAAATGTCTCATGCGTGCTCGATGGGATTTGATCCCACGGCAATACAAATGTTTTCTCCAAGTACTCTCTGGTGCCCCAAGCTGTGTGCGAACGCGCATGTTTCATCATGGGTGGCGATTTCGTGGTTTTCGAGGGTGCTGAACCCGATGATGAGGTCAGAATGAAAATCCAAGATGGCGGATGTGAAAAATGTTACAATATTTCACAGAACATTGATAAAAATCATTGTCCGATAAAATGGTTTAAAGGTCGTTCGATGTGAATCATCAAAGAGGAATATAATATACCATTTTAGACATTCGCCAAGTAAACATTTAACCTTAGAACTTACCAGTCGCACTAAGAGATTAGGTGGCTAAGGTTTAGTAAATGTTTTGCGAGGACACACGATAGATTAGGCAGTTTCGTGCTGTTAATGTTAATGGGACAGGTTTAGTTTTCCCAAAACGCCAACATTAATATTACCTACTTCTGAACGCGTCACTGCTGGTTACTGACGCCCTAAAACGAACACGACACGTAAGCATAAGCATAATCAGCCTATAATGTTCCCACTGCTGGGACACAGGCCTCTTCTTTGTGAGAGGGGGTGGGCCATAATCTACCACGCCGGGCCCAGTGCGTTTTGCATTTTTGGTTCTAAGACCAGCCGTTTTACTCTCAGTTTTGAGAGCAGTGGTGATGAAATAATTTACACAAAGTGAAGTGCCTGCTTGGGACCCACGACACACAAATCATAAATCCAGGCCGTTAACTGCTCTCTCACTGGGCCACCACTGGTCTCTCACTGGGCCACCACTGCTCTCTCACTGAGCCACCACAGCTCTCTTACTGGACCACCACTGCTCTCTCACTGAGCCAACACTGCTCTCTTACTGGACCACCACTGCTCTCTCACTGGGCCAACACTGCTCTCTCACTAGACCACCACTGCTCTCTCACTGGGCCACCACTGCTCTCTCACTGGGCCACCACTGCTCTCTCACTGGGCCACCACTGCTCGACGTAAACGTTAAGTATATTTGAACAATTTTTTATTAAAAAAAACTTCTTTTGACCAATTCCATTTTGGTTAAGAAGAAACGTTTTTACAAAAAAAAAGTTTTTATTTTTCACTTTAAAAAAAATATACGAATATATAAATATCCGAATTGAGAACCTCCTCCTTTTTAGAGGTCGGTTAAAAATTATGACAAGCACAATAAGTATCACCCATACACAAGAATAAAGTCGTAAAACAAGTTAACGTTATGCTCGAAACAAAAATTTTTTTATAAAATGTTTGAATTTACTTTACGTTGACTTCGCAAGTTCGTGCTAGGCCCACAGGTCTCTTTAAAACTGCTTAAACCAATGTTGTAAAGCTTTTCCGCAGTTTTTTGCTGGGTATTTTCCTTAGATCATAAAGAGATGACCTCGGTATGTATGTATGGAAGCCATTTCATAGTACGAACCGAAGGTCATCTCATCAATCTTGTTAAACATCTACAGTACTCCAGTTTCTAACTTTTCAGTTTGAATAAATTACGTAATTAAACATAACAGGCGCCACACACATGCGGACATTTCGCCTGTCCGCCCTTCGATTGTTACAAACATAATGCAATGTTTTGTTATGCTATGAGTAAAATTGCTGTGAGAGATGGTACCCAAGTATAACGAAATAGGTTAAGATCAAACGGACGTTCAAAGTTAAATAGAATGAAGGGTCGATTGGAGCGCACAGTTGTGTGACACTATCGAAAGTCGAGGATTTGTTACGTAAAAAATCTATCCTATGAGTCAGCCTCAACCTTATAGGTACTCATTGGAGTGACTTAAATATGCAGGTATACCTAGGTAAGATTGTTCGACTTTTATAATTGAAAAAGGGCATTAATATTAAAACATACGCCATGTTATAAGATTAATGCCTGTTTTAACTAACACTAGGTGACACCTAAATAAAGCCCTAAAACACAAGCGCGCTCTTGGATTTTCAACTTTCAGCGTTAAAGCGAGTGTTGAAAATCCGACAGCACGCTAGGTGCAGCTTTTTTAGTAATGACGTTAGTTTATTACACTACTAATGATTTATATATCTACCTATGTAGGATTACAATAAATTAACTTGACGAATATTTAAAACCTAACAAAAAGTCTAATCATTGACACGGATAATGAAAAAAAACTGGCCAAGTGCGAGTCGGACTCGCACACGAAGGGTTCCGTACCACAAGGCAAAAACGCCGAAAAAAACATGTTTGTTGTATGGGAGCCCCCCTTAAATATTTATTTTATTTTAATTTTATTATTTATTATTAAAGTTAAAATACAACTGAGTATTTTGTGAATATTTCAAGTGCCTACCTGTTGCCATTTTTGATTTTGTATGCGAGCCCCCCTTAAATATTTATTTTATTTTGTTTTTAGTATTTGTTGTTATAGCGGCAACAGAAATACATAACTTGTGAAAATTTCAACTGTCTAGCTATCGCGGTTCTTGAGATACAGCCTGGTGACAGACAGACGGACAGACAGCGAAGTCTTAGTAATAGGGTTCCGTTTTTACCCTTTAGGTACGGAACCCTAAAAATAACGTTTCATAATTATGTTTTTTGTGTCATGAACACGCAACACCTTTCCAAGTAATAATAATAAGCCATTAACAAAGTACTCACACGTCTAGGTTTATTCATAAGATCCTTCATAAATATCAGAAACATTTATAGTTTTGGAGACATCAATATTCTAAATGCCAGTACACGAGCATGGATGCAGTGGGGTCAGGACGATGCTTCATGCACTTTTAACTTGTTTATAACATGTTCATAATAACATACAAGAAGAAGCGGTTGTCTCTCCCTTTATCACAATTAATTATAGTGCTACACTCTGTACACTAGGTTATGCGATTTTTGACAGCAGCTTTAGAATGGAACTATTCCAGATTACGTAAAAAATAACATTAAAATGAGTAATAAAATAAATATACAAACTGCCTTATCTTATTGGAATAATCATAAATCAATATAGAAAAACCTTGCATCCACTTAAATATCAACAAAATATATAAATTATTTTCCAGGATACGGATTTGCGACCATAAACAAAACGTTTATGTTTTATTTCGATTTTAAAAAACTTTAAAAAACTAAAAATCAAGCTTCTAAGTCAGCGCTTATTTCGCTGACTTAGAAACTTGGTTTTTGAGAGCTCCAAGGGACGGGAGATCTACGTGTTTGATATTCATTTCAACTTTATACCTCCACGCGTTCCTGAGAAAAAGAGTCTAGGCAGATAGACAGACAGACGGACGGAGAACGAAGGGGTTCCTATAAGGATTCCGATTTTTCCTTTTAAGCTACAGAACCCTAAAAACGAGATGACGGCGTTGGTACCGATTTTGGCTACGTGCCGAAAGATCTTTGTACCGTGGTAGACACCATCAAAAGAAATAAATTACCAAATTTCTGACAGGTACCACAGTTTTGTAACGTTAAGTATCTTAATAAATATTATCATCAGAGCTTTGAAGCACGAAGTTTATTTCCCGAGCTCTTTTTCACACTTGTATAACAATTCACACATGCTCATCTTCCTTATGTTAATCATACATCCAGCCAGTTTGAAAACGGGTAATGAAAATGGTTGCGACCTACCTACATCCATATAATTTGTCAACCGATTGCTGCATAACATTATTCATACTATCTAATACTTCCCCATTTGTTGGCTTCTAAGACTCTTGACCACACACACATCATCATCTACATTTATATCTGTAATTTTTATGGTGTATATAATAAAGAGTATTCAGTCTAAATATCTAGACCGTCATTGGGATTACATGAATTTGCTTTTATAAATATAACAGATTGAACTCCAAAAACGCACAGGTCCCAAGCCCCCTCTCCCTTATTAGTTTTTTATTATTATTTTAGCCATTCTAGTGAAACAACTATAGACTAAATTTCTCTTATATGGATAAACTATTATCTACAAAAAAATGTATTGCAGCTCAAACAAAAATGCTTTATGCAACATAATTTCATATACATTCATAATCTATTGTCTTGTAACGTAATTACTTAATTTTTAAACCTATAGTAGTACTCTGGGTTTAAAACTAGACGTCAGTACCTACAGTTATTATAAAAATATTACAAATCATGTCCACGCTTCACATTGCTTAAGCCCCTATTCACAAAGTTATCACACTTCAAAGTGAATGAGTATTTCTTCAGTCGAAAGTTCAAACAACATTATTTGATTACTACCGATTACCAAGCAAGCTTGTTTATTATACACAAAGATTGACTAAATTAATAAAATTAGTCAATCTTTGTGTTGAACAAGCTTGCTTAGACATATTTGTCTGGACTCCTCAACTTATGGATTCTCAGCTACAACTTGATGATTAAAATCATACTCATCATGATGAGTACAATAGCAACAAATACCACGATTGGCACCAAGATTTAAGTTAACAGGGAACTTGAAACTATTATCATTTTCCTTCTCTCCTGACTTCACTCGTCTGCGAAAAATTGTTTTTACCGACAGATAAAAGCACTGCAAAGAGCCTTACACTTGGTTTCATTAAAATCGAAGGGTAGGTACTTAAAAACGTAAGTCGATATAAGTAAGTCTATATCTATAGGATAGTCTTGTGTTTGATTTCTTCGTCGGGAGAGATGCTATTTAGCAAAAGAAATCGGTGACGTGCAAAAATTTTTTAACTTTTTGTTTTACTGTGCTTCAGGGACGATGCCTTGATTGACGATTTTTTTTAACTACTACTATGTGCAAAGATCTACTAGTTTATAAGAAAAGAAAATAACACCTATTACTAACCTACCCTAACCTAACCGCCAAAGTTGTGGCTCAGTAAGGTGTTCAATTAAACTAATCAAGCGGTGTTAGTTTATTCGCGGTTTTGTAGTGTAGACCTTTTTTTGTAGTTAATCATCATCTGCCTAGCCTTTTCCCAACTATGTTGGGGTCGGCTTCCAGTCTAACCGGATGCAGCTGAATACCAGTATTTTACATGAAGCGGCTGCCTATCTGACCTCCACAACCCAGTTACTGGGTAATACGATACCCCTTGTTAAGACTGGTTGTCAGACTTTCGGGCTTCTGACTACCAGTAACGACTGTCAAAGATCCACGAATGACAGCTGGGACCAACGGCTTAAGGTGCTTTCCGAGACACGGAGGGGTCACAGTCACCCATCCACAGACCAACTGCAGCAAGTGTAGATTAACCTGACCTGATCGATCGACCTGTGCGGCTGTTATTATTTTGCCACGGCTTTTTTTGTAGTTAATGCTCTTTATAAATATTTATCGCGAAGGTAACTAGGAAAATACCCTCGTTTAAGGTATAAATAAGGTCTGATCTTAAAGTGATTTGGACTAACGAGTCTAGCTAAACCAAAATCAGAAGACCAATTTATTTATTATATATTTTTATTTATTATTATTATTTTTTTTTTTTTTATCGTGTTTCTCGAAATAAAATATTATTATTATTCCCGTAATTTAAAACCTTCAAAATCTAGTCACAATCTCATCTCAGTGACAATCAATGTCAAGAACTTGTCGAAAATGTAGGGAAATCAGAGTTATCTTTGACAGATTGAGACTGAGATTAAAATGTGAACGCTCTTAAAAATACGGGAATTGCCTGTCAGCTGGTTGGTGCGAAACCAAATCGACTGGTGGACCTGTCCTGTTGGAAACTGTTTATTCATAATGTGTACGTAGGTATTTACTTGAGTCCTATGGACACTTCTGGGTAAATGGATGCGCAAGAAAGTATGTTCATTGTTGGCGGTATTGTGTGGTAATATGCGAAATAATCGCTTTTAAGCGTTCGAACAAAACAACGATTTACATCCAACCCAAAAGCCAATTTATGGATTCTGTCAGCCAAAATCGAAAAGGGAAACTTTCTTTAATGGTAATTACTTAATTACAGATTCCTCTTTTGTTTATTTTAAAGGAATGGTGACGCTGATTGTCGGGTTTTTCGCATCGCATACCGAAGGGCGCGTGGACGTTATGCAAATACTTCACTGCAGCGGTTTCGATTTCGTTCAGAGTTCTGGAAATGAAAAGCTTTTATTTTGTCCTCAAACGGTTTAAAGGAGGAGCTAAACTGACAACTTATTTTTCCGATCTTAGAGCTTTTACGAGAATAATTTCATTTGATTTAGAACTTGAAGTTCTCAAAGAGTCTCAAACATTCGATGAGTCTCGGAAATGAGTCAAAACAATGATAATCCAATCATGTAACATTTTCGATCGCATCCACAAACATTTCCAAAGTTCTCACGGCTATAAATAGCTAATTAGTAAATAATATATTGTTTAATAATTACACTGTATGAATGTTTTATTCAAATCGCAATTGTATATTAAACAAGAATTACATAACTCTTCGTGTCACTAGATAAATAGATATTATAATTAATATAAAATGAGCTATAAAAGCGAACTAAGTTTGATGAGTATTATTTTTAATAATAATTTTCGTCGTTCGTAATACACTGATTATTACAAAATATTCCATTAAAATTGTACCCAGCTTGATTAGTTTTGAATGTTTGAAAACGCGAGCCAATGGTTCTTTAAGTAAATTTCGTAATCTTAAATAAAAGATCTTACATTTAATATTAGAATACTAAAGTTTTTAGACAGCAATCAAATATTGTTTTGCAATTTTGCCTACAAGACAATAGTATTTCGCAAAAGTTAACAAAAACTAGACACATAGGTGTATCTATTTCTAAGCAAGGAGACAGTCATAAAATTAAATCTTGGAGATTTAACGATAATCTTTTTCTCACTAATCCTTAACAGTTGACTGAGCTTCAGCAAACGTGTGTCACAACACTGATGATACGTAGCTTTAAACGAACCCATTGTGTTTTCATTCACGTACTATTACTTAATCTGTCTGTCATGATTTTTGAGTCAGTTTTTATATATATTATTCAATTATATTTATAGTGAAGTACCACCGGTCATATGTAATCTGCCACTTCAAAATAAATGTTGTATACAAACGGTTTAAGGACTTCCTTGTATGATCATAATTCAGATTTTATTGAAGTTAAATGCATCGGATCTTAAGCGTTACATAAGTCATTTAATTCTAGGTTCAACTTAACGATAGGACAACATTTGATAAGCACAGAACAAGTGAGCATAAAGTACAATTAAAAATAAACGTTTAGTTATTCCGTTGCGATGTATGAACAAGATAATAATGCTGTCAACATATTTATTTTATATTACATAATAATATACAAGCGTACGAATAATGGATACCCACTTTCAATTAATATTTATATCATTAACACATCCTGCAATTATTATTCACACAATTGCTAACAACACATACAATAACTAACTTTTATTGAATAATAAAAAGCGAACTTTTCAAACTGCCGTTTAGGGTGCAGGGTGGTCTTTACTCCTAGTGAGCAGTATTTTTACAAAACTAAATTAAATACACGTTAAATTAATTAATTTCAAAACACGCATCACAAATTATAGAATCTATTGTTGATTAGCGGTCATGTCCAAAGTTCATAAAAAAGTGCTGAGGTCTCTTGAAAACATAGAGTGTACCTAGGAGCGCGTCACCGCGACCCATCCTATATGATGTCAGACATCTGCAAGTGCCTGCAACTTGGGATATATATAAAATGGACGATCTTACACTAGTTACTCATTCGTTAGTTTGAACTCAAGACGAATACTAAGCATCATGCTCAAATACGTGAGTCGAGATTTTTTATTTATTTAATTATAATATGCACTGAAGGATTGAACAACTAACTTAATGTTAAAATGGTTATTTTTTTGGTAATTAGTTGTTGAAAGTGTGTCGTGTCTCTTGTGATGCATCTGTTTGATGTGGTAATGGTCGTAAGATGCGCAAAAACAATGGGTGGAGGTGTCATACCGGAGTGACTTGATGGATCCTGACCCCAGGGTTACGTTGCAGCCGCTGGTCTGTTATTATCCGTGCCATCACGTACCATAATGCTTTATTTAGGATTTCAATATCTGTTGATTACTGTGTATTCATTTTGGTTTAAGCAGTGAAGTTAGTGGACTTTTCCTAGCAGTGGGCAGGCTAATAGTAACAGTGAAGTTAGTGTGGTCCTGATTTAATTAGTAATTAAACCAATTTAGATATTTTTAAAGAAGTCTTTTGCTGACAAGTTAGGGAGCCATTTGTTTTATTTCTTTGGTCTTGCTGAAGCAAAACCTTAATGCAAGAACTTAGCATAATGCTTATTCTTCGAAAGCTGATCCTTTGACTCGGGACAGTTAACAATGGATCGTCAGTTAAACTGTGAATGGTTACTGTCGCTACTTAACAGTTAGCATTTAAAACTTAGCATTTCTATAACTATAGCATTCATGGAACAAATGAGGTTTGAAATGAAATTAAATTGTTTATCCTATAAACAGGATATTGGAATCAATTTTACATAATACATTTTATAAAATACTAAGCTAAATGGAGCCAACATTTCCTATCTGACTACCCCTGAGAAGAAATTATAAAACAAACTCAAAGGTCAAAGTCTCTTTTAAAGTCCAGTCGTAATCTTGGTCGGATAAATAAACGGCTTTGTTTAAATAAACTGTTTATTCGCAATGTTTTAATGTAATTGTTTAATTAGCAAACTGTTAAAATTACTGGCTAATAATTGCCTGATATACATCATACTTAAATATATCAATAATAATATAGGGTGTGCCGACTTGCGAGTAGGAGACAAATTAGTCTTCAAAAAAATTAATGAACAATTTCAAAATGGTATCTATCCGATTTCTACTAATCCACAAGTTTTACAATTAATGCTTACTTACTTTACTTAACAAATTAAGAAGGAAACTTACAGTTAGATTCAGAAAGTTAAAAATCATATTTTTATACTCAACGCTTAAAAAGCTTCCTCTGGCACATAAAAGCTGAGTAAACACCCCAACACCCCAAAATAAATGAGCGCGGCACAATAAGCACTCAAGCAATTGCTCAACCTTATCATCGAGCAAAATACTTGTAAACAGAGAAAACGTTTAACAAATATTGTTTTAAATGTGTAATGTTTGTACAACGCATGGGTTGAACTCAGAAAGGCGTAACACTCAAATGCATATACGAACGCGAATATGTTTAAGATGTGGCACTCAGCTGCTTCAAAGGCATACGATTCTTTTGACATGTGAATCTGGCCTTTATTAAGAGGAAATGCGGTCGTAGAGACTTTTGAATAAGCCTAAGTAAAAAGTAATAATTCGAGGTTTGACTCTCGCCTATTTCCTCCTCCAATATTGGACCAATTTAAAAGATATTTCATAAACTAAATAAGAAGAATAAATACTGTGTCCTTATGTTTTTTCTTTTATTCATTAATAGTTGTCAAATTTGTACACTAGACCTCTGTTGACAACGGATTAAGTCATCAATTTTGAGCATTTTTTGAGGGTTCTAGTGCGTAACACTAAAAAGGAAAACATAGGGTCAGACAAGAAGTTAATATTTATTGTTCTGTAAAAAATCATTGCTTTATGGTCATTAGCCAGAAAAAAAACAGGTAAGAGCGTTTCTTTGGAGGAACGACCACCCTTATTTCCTCTTAACTAACATCACATGTTGTCATTATTCTCCTGCCCTTATCCCAATTTATATGGGGTCGGCGCACCATGTCTTTTTTTCCACATTTCTCTATTAATCGTCATCTCTTTAATCTCCCTGTCATTTATTAAACATCCAATCGAATAATTTTACTAGAGTTGGTATATTATAATTACTAAGAAAATATGCGCAGTTCCTATAAAATATCACATTAAAGCTCTCAAGTGGCACTCTGTGTATGTTTGCAAAAGGACAATATTGAGTGGCAAGTTTTCTGCGACTGACAAAATATTACAGAAAATCTATTGCACCATTTGTTAGTCTGACTGACCGTCAAATGCCGCAGACTGGCCACAAACATAACGTACTAAATACCTAATAGACCATAATATGACTATTTGTCTTATAGCCGATTCCTACATATGTATATTAACAGACTGTTATTGGTTAAAATTAAGACTATTGTAACAACAATGAAGTAAAGACCTCATAGGTTTGCATAGTAGACCCTTCTACATTGAAGTAGCTAGCACAGGTAAAATTAGCTTACAAATCTAGTTATAAGCCCAGTTTGGCAATAAAAATTTGTAAGCAAAACATCATTCATTCATTCGTTCTTTTTTTTTTGTTCATTGGTAAGCAAAACGATTCGATTTTGTTAAGCCACTAAGAGACCTAATTCTAATGCTCGGTGCAATAGAGTTAGGTCCTATAAAGTGGATTAGAATTAAAAGTTTCTAATTATAACAATACATGGACCCTGATATCCAAAAACTCCTACATAAATAATTAAATAATTTCCAATTTCTTTGTGCCCAGGTTACATTGGTTTGCGTGCTAGTGGCGGTCTGCGCAGGCGCACCGCAGAACCCACAAGACGTGCAGATCCTGCGCTTCGATAGCAATGTCGAGCCCGATGGTTACAGCTTCGCGTAAGTAATCTTAAATATTTTCTTTATAGAATTTACTTTGGTTTAAGTGAAACAACACTGCACAGTCACAATTCTGTGTTTTCAAATTGTGACATGTTATTATTGCAAAATCATACAAAAAACCTCAGAGCCTTATTATGAACTAACATTTATAGGCCCGGCTACTCCAAGAGTGCCACGAAAAATATAAAACTAATTGTGCCTCACGCGTAGGCTTGAGAGGGTACACCTTTTTCACCATAGCGAAACTTAAACACAGAAGCTTCAAATTTTAAGTACCATTAAAGTATGGTCTATACGTACGTCCCACCACGTAGCCCCCTAGTCTCTCCAGCGTATGTCGCAAACAATACCTAAGATACTCACGTATGTGCACAGACCACCTGGTATTTGGCACACACCACTTGGTGCTGATAACCATCATACAACTAATTTCTCGTTTCCTATCAGGCTACAGGTCAAATGATCGTAAATTTACCTAAAACTAGAAACTATCTTTAACGGCATAAATGGCCGGAAGAATGTCTTTGTTATAATAAGTCTCAAACGGCAACACCTTTGAGTAACCTAAACTTTTTGGACAAATAGCATTTAAAATATTTACCACGACACCTATGTACAAATAAAAGTTCAAAAAGTAAGAGACTAAATGATTAATTAACAATACTTAGTTACTGACACATCAACAAATACGACACCCAATGTACAGTATTGAAATATAAACATAATTACTTAATGAGGCGGTAAATGTAACCGTTTATTGCGAAATGAGCCGAGTTAAGAGTAGGCGATGACCCTCTGTGACGTAACTACCTAACATTATACAACACTCATTGTATAGGTACCCATAAAAATAACAAACTTATAACCATTTTGGGACTTAACAAATAATACCGAAAGGTTTACCTAATTATGCAATAAGGAAAATATTGAGGAAAATTATTATTTAATCTTATAACCTTTTAAAATATTTAATCAAGATTAAATAAAGAATATTCATAAAGGTATAACCGTTAATGAGCTAGCTACTTTTAAAAATAATACAAAAAATTGATTTCTGAATAGACGAGTGACGCGCGTTGAAGTCTTTTGTATGGAAAATCTATGTCTTTTAACGTGTGTCAAAAAAATACAATTTAGAATTAATTACGATACAAAAATAAACTAAAAACTGTTGAAAAAAAACATTGTATTAATATAAATAAAATAAAGAATCGATATTGAAGGATCCCAATTATTTATTTTATTTAGCCTTTATGAATATTTATGATTTAATCTTGGTTAAATATCTAAAAGGTTATAAGATCAAACAATTATTTTCGAGGAGATCTGATAGAAAACAGTTTAGGACCCCGATACACGACAGTATTTCATCTCGCAATACTTTAAATCCAGTTTAACTACTCTCCCCATGATAAATAATATATTCCATGTTGTATATTCAGGTAAATTATAGCTGCAATGAATGAAAATATGTATTTTTTGGAAACAAACTTAAAAAACAGGAAAAGGAAACTGCTGGTTACGCTCTGTTAATAATTATAATACCATTAAGGGCTGATTTTTCCATGGCCAGATAACTTTTATTCGAGGAATAAAATTGACGTTTGACAGTTTTTGTATGAAATAACTGTCAAATTTTTTAAATTATTCCTCGAATAAAGTTATCGGGTGATTGAAAAATCAGCCCTTAAAGTAATAATATGAATTATGTACTTTATATTTTTTAAATAGAACCTTGATTTTTTTCTACAAAGTAATCCATGCATTTAAAAATCAATTGTAAATACGACCCTTGCTTCAGATTACGATTCTGGGATCAAATTAAGGACGGAATACCTATTATTTAATGATTATCGTATCTTATGTTTCTCTATCAATAAGTATGTACTCGCAATTTATTGGGTTTCAACCAGCCATAGATTACATTAGCTATTACTGCAAAGATAAAGATCAAAGATAGTAGTGGTTATCTTCTAAAATGAGGACATTTGGGAATCTACTAATAAAATTTATCGTGATAACCACTCACGCGGCCATAACCACGAGCAGGTATTGAGGAAAATGTTACACTCGCTCGAAAACCAAGATCGGCCATTGAAAAAACTGCGACAGCAAGCATTTTCCACACCGCAGTATTTTATTTTTAGTAATTTTGTCTATGGGAGTATTGCTCACGTTCTAGGTTCTTTAGTCGAGTGGTTAGATGAAGTACATTTATGCCAAAGGCCGTGTGGTTATATCGGCATTACGAAATAAGTTATCTGTAGTTGAAAATCTTTAAATAAACAAATGAGACGGCGATGACGCATGCGTAATTTGATACTCGCGTGATGTTATTGTTATTGTATATCAAAACTTTGGAACAACAATGGTATGTATTATATGTCATTCGATTCAGTATGAATGGGACTATTTTTTAGGTAAATAAAAAAATAGGGTCATCGCTTTCGGTTTTGAAATAATATTATTTTAATTTTTAATTGTCGTAATGTAAACAAACATTAAAAATAAACAATTATTAAAAAAAATCAAAGTCTCTTAAAGTTACGGAACAAGTTTTGTTATCTACACTTGTCTATCCACTTGAAGAAACAGCCATTAGTTTAACAGCGGTCCATAGATTTTTTTTCTGTACGAGTCGTGTAAGTGGCGAGGGCCCTCCGCGGCGCGTCGAAAAAAATGTGCTAAAAACATACTTGCGTATAGGAAGGCGTTACCGCGGGGTACTTGCGCGTGAGTGGATAAGCTTAGAATGTAATAGAAGTAAATGAATCGTTTTAAACTTAGTAAGTGTTCCGAAGCTTTACTGATGACGACTTGCTGAATGACATGTCAATAAAACACACACTTCAATAAAATACCACTTTTTCCACAGCTACGAGACCAGCGACGGTACCTCCAGACAGGAGGAAGGCAAGCTCGACAACCCTCAGTCAGAGAACGCAGCGCTGACAGTCACAGGATCGTACGCATACGTCGCTCCCGACGGCAAGCACTACACCGTCACCTTCACCGCAGGACCCAACGGCTTCCAGCCCAAGACCTCCTTAGGACAATAGGAACACACACCGACATAACCTGTAAATAGTTAATACAACAGTGGAAAGACTACTATCATTAGTAGAAAAACTACTATCATTTATATAAAAACTACTATTATTAGTTGAAAAACTAGAATTAGTAGAAAAACTACTATCACCAGTAGAATCTTGTAACGGTAAAAGAGATCTCAGTTAGGGATCTAATTCTAAATTCACGTGCCATAAGGACGTTTTTTTGTAATTTTGTATATTTCTTTGTATTTTGAATTAATTAAAATATTTTTTCCATAAACATTTTTTTCTTATTCGCGCCTAAAAAATAACAATCTAATATATTTTATTTAATTCAGTAAGTTGATATACGAGAGCATTTTGTTATATTTTCTCACCAAAAGATACAAAAAATAATCAATTTTACTAAAATAGAAAACTGAATTTTTCAAACTAAATAAATAGCGTAAAAATTGGCACAAAATAGACAACCCTTGATAATAAGGCATTAGACACGCGCGGGGCGATGGTATCAACAATTCAACACAAACTTTATGGTATTCTTACCAATAATCACAAATTAAGTTTAATGTTGTTCAATACTAAAAACCGGCAAAGTGCGTGTCGGGCCACGCACAGTGTAGGGTTCCGTAGTAGCCCGTTATCACAATGTAGTACGATTCTGTTGGTCTTTATTCTGAATATAAAAATAAAAAAAACATATTTTCTTTTTCAATGCAAGTCTTTACCCGTTATAAATAAGCAACTACTTCATCTTAGTCACTTTAAAAGATGAATGCTAAGAATTTTGTATTTGGTACAAAATTATTCAACACCCAAGTTCAACAACTATTACTGCTAAACTAATAAAGTTATCTTAACCGCTATACTTTTCCTTTAAAGTTCATGAAATGCACTATCATCGTGAATTTTCCCAGATGTTTCAAGCCAGCAGTTTAGGTTTTAGAGGGGGAGCCCTACTGGAACAAAAAAATGCACTTTATAGTTTAATATTTCGTAAATGGAGCATTAAATAGAAAAATTATTTTAGCAACCCCCAAATCATTTTAAAAGACTTATTGAACGATACCCCACACGATGGGGTAGACGACGAAAAAAATATTCATCCCCACTTCAGGTGTAGGGGAGCTACCCTAAAAAAAATATTTTAAATTTTTTTATTTTACCACATTGTAGGCGTAATTAATATACGCACTCCTACAAAATCACAGCTTTCTAGTACTAAAGGTCTCTTAGCAAAACCTCGGACAGACAGACAGACAGACAGACGGACTTGACGAAACTATAAGGGTTCCTTGTAGGAACTACGGAACCCTAAAAAGGAAAAATGGTCCCACGGCTAGCATGCTAGCATGGCTATTTTAATTATGTTTAAAATACGTAAAGCAGAATACGTGGTTTCTATTAATGTCTTATACTAATCGCCACACTGTATATTAATTTTATTTTTTTATTTAATACTTATTATTATATATTTATATAATTAGATACCTTGATTTAAAATTCTAGTCGTGCTTAAATAATTTAGAATTTTACGACTTTAAACTTTTATTGTTTCAATCAAATGCCTAATTTATTACTTCACGTTAATTAAGAAGATATTTTCACTTAAGATTAATTCTACGTAGATAATATTTATACACCACAAAACAGTTTTACGTAATAAAAAAGTTTGCAGCTATTCACAAACGTTTCGTTTATTGTTATTTGTTGACATGAACTACAGCAAGGACAACTGCTTACAAGGACGACTGGTAGCGAATCACGAATGTTTTAAAGAAATCTAACTTTAGAAATATTTTGCCTAACATACATGCAATTTTTAAACTCGCTAGTATTACTATAATTTATATCCTCGACTTTAAGCAAGTCTTACTTATTGTGTCTGGTTTTTCAGCTTCTTTATTGGGTTTTGTTCAGACGTAATAAAAGTTACTCATAGTTTATAGTACATTCATAGTTATGAAAGCTGAAGAATGGGCCCTTATGACTATCATTGCAATGAATTCATTAATCACCACATTAGGAATCGGTATTAAAGTGGCAACGGTAACTGAAATTGTGTGGAAATCGATTGTCATGGTATGGGTATGTAGTAAGGAGGAATGAGGAAAATGTCGTGAAAAATTTTGAGTACGAATATCGTTGGCTATATGAGTAGGGTAAGACCAAAGTAACGATGGATTTTGAACTATGTGAATGATGGTATGGTTAGAAAGACGACAAATGAGAAATAAAACAAAGAAATTTGGAAGAAAAAGACGTGTTGCGCCGAGCTAAATAAATTGGGATCAGGGCAGGAGAATAATGATGCTTAGGAATCGGTATTAGTGGTTGTCACTACTCACAAGCAGCCTGAGCAAGTGACAGGTTGTGGCAGAGGTTATTTAATCAACTCAGCCACTGCATCCAGTCTATGATCCAGTATATTCTACAAATATACTGAGCTGTTATTTCACATATATCAATGCGGCGTCTGATTAACCACAGCAGTGTGTGTCATTGCAGATTTGGAAATTAAATCAATTGTTATAAATATTACGTTAAATACATGCTTTGCTATCGAATGATTAACTGTATGCTGATACGCCAATTGCGTGTTGTGTTATTTAATGGCATTTATAAAACCATCTTGTCTCAAGCTTGGTGAACAAAAGAACCGTTTGTTAATGTTTTTAATGGCCATCAAGACTTTCAGGGTTGTTGTATACCACCATTTTTGTGCATTGAGAATGTGAAATACCGATAAATTATTAATTAATTTGTCACCCGACTGTGGTTTCAATAAAAACCACAATAGATTAGATTTTTCAATGACTCAATGATTCAATCAATGGTCTGATTACGATTAAATCTGATTCCGACTATTTAAGAAATAAATAATGTATAAAAACGCCCACAGCAAGACGATTAAAAGCCGTTTACAAGTTAGTGCAATAACGTTAGGCTTAGAAATTTCTCGGCTAGCGTTCAATGTATGTATGTTTCGTAAATGTGTCTAAATGCCAACGCACACAAGACGCATCGTCGTGAAGGTTCTTGCATCCGTTTATGCGTACGTAAGAGTTACAGTACCTATGTCTATAGTTCAGCGACCTTCACTTATCACGATTAGTTTTGTGACTGACCCACAAACTATTTTCTTTATTAATTCTGTATGTATATGATACCTTTTTCCGTGGGGAAATCCTCATTGATTCAATACCCTTCGTCTGGGAAACGGAGGGTTATGTTGCACTCCTACTGACTTAAACCCCACGATCATACCACACTGAGTCAGAGTCCAGGAAGATACTCAACATTGGAAGGGTTTCGAGGTAGGAAGAGACGAGAAGCGTTAAGAAAAGACTTTTTTGAACCCTTGCCTTGCTATGCACGAAGGTGGAAGTTTGTTTGCAAAAGAAGTAGTAAGGGCTACCTTTGACCTCATTCACAACATCGGAATGATATTTAGTACTTCACATAATTCCAAATAGAAGTTAGCTTTGCTGACATCAAGTGTCAATTAGTATTGGAAAATACGTGGACTGAGAACTTCCGCAAACAACACAAAAAACAATTAATATATGTTACAAAATATTATCATAAACTACTGCAGCAAACACTAAGACATTGACGGATTAGCGGGGCCCAAACCGTTGTGTGTTTTGAGCAAAATAGGTATAAAGTATATTATATGTTTTTCTAAATTGCACAAACAGCCTTGAATAATTGTGAACTGGAATGAGCAAGGAGGTAAGTATAAAATTCACAGTTGGTTTTATAAATCACTTGCGACCCGTCCCTGCTTTGCAAGGGAGTGATTTACTGATGTGGCGACATGTCAAAAGTAATTAAATTTATTAGCTACCTATATATAAGCTAAATAAAAATGCTCCTACAATAAATGGTGCTGAAAATCGCATCAAAATTCATTGTGTAGTTAAGAAGAACTAAGCGGACACAGACAGACAAGAAAAGCGATTTTGTTTTATACTAATCATAGATAAAATTACGCAACGTTCAAGTATTGTCATCGTGCGACAGATGGCAGTGTGTGTCGCACTCTGACATGAGTGCTTGAACCTTCGTTATTTAAAACGGTTACAAAATAACTGTGACGAAACCTGTAACCTTTTGTACATCAAACGGTGGTGGGATCACTGCGTTTGCTAAACTGTACAGTTTTGGTTTACGACCTTTTTAACTGATTACGATTGACGCTAGGTACTAAAGATAAATTTGATTGGTGATTGAACTTGGTTAATTGAATGTACACGAAAACATGTATACATGTATGTGGAAGACTATTTGTTAACTAAGTTTCTATCTAACATAAACTCCTGGCACCGGCTGGTTCAGTGATTATTTTGGATCATGAATTTATGAGTTAATGATTATAAACATATTTATATACAGTATTAGGCACCAAAATCCCCCAAAAGTACAATTTTACAAAGCTATGAACATGCACATATCTAGAGATGAAATTCTCCAGAAAAGTACCGGAGTTACCAACATAGCTTGCAGAGTAAGCAATCTGAAGTGGCAGTGGGCTGGTCATGTTTATCGAAGAACCGATGACTGGTGGAGCAAATAAGCCCTGAAGTGAAGACTGCGTATCGGCAAGCGTAATGTGGTAAGTTCCCCCAGCTAGATGGACCGACGACCTAAAGGAGGTGGCTGGGACAAACTGGATGCGGAAGGTGGAGGACAGGGTGTTGCGGCGCAGCCTGGAAGAGGCCTATGCCCAGCAGTGGACTGGGACAGGCCGAGTTGATTGATTGAAAATGATAAGAAAAATAAATGAAAATTAGTATTTCTAATGAATATAAATACAACATTTCATCACGCCTGTAATACACACCTATATTACACTCACATTTTGCCACTTAAAATTATTATATCATTCTGATTAAGGTTTACATTGTTAGACGTTACAGTAATCGTATGAAGTGAATCTTTTACAGGGTGGCAGCAACATCGACGCACAACCTGTTACTTACCATGCATGCAGCACATGATTCTAGAACCCCTAGCGTAACAATTTTTCGTCGGTTATAAAAAAAGAAGTCTAAAATAGAAAAGTGCAAAACCTACGCGGTCAAAATGTATGGAACAGCATATTTTTTTTTTAAAAAGGACGAAAAACTTCAACGCCTCCAACGTTGAAATTTTTCAGAATCGTTCAGAATTATGTACAGACGCCAGCACATAAAGCTACCCGAAACTGTAATTTTTTTCCAATCAACTTTGCACCATATATGCTGTAGCGATAAAGTTGAAATCAATTAAAAAAAATTGACAGATTGTAGTAGCTTGATTTGCTGGCGTCTGTACCTACTGAACCCATGGAGGCAGGTATCTCTTCGATATCCCTGCCATCGTGTATAGACATAAACTACCTATTCAAAATACTGCAGGAATTATAAGTTCCATGCATCTCAATGTGAATACTAGCTAAAAGAATCTTTGAGGCGCTTGAAATTATTTGAAAGCCCCAAAAGCGCTTATTAATACTTAATTTGTAAGGGTTTCCAAATAATATTATTTACATTTCAATCGCGAAATAATTTATTAAATCAAAATTACCGGGGATTCAGTTGACTATGGATGGAGGCAGGACTTCGCAGGATTTAAAACCTTTGCGCCTATAAAATATACTAGCAAGCTGGCACTAAATAAACTAATATCAATTTTGTAAGGCGTCAGTGAATGTGAAAAGTAACTTCGGAAGTCTTTATTCGGCACATTATGTAAAATGCATAAATTAACTACTTAGTAGGTATATCAAACATTATTACGTATTAGTAAATACGTAATGAAGTGTAAAAAGGTCGCAACTGTTTAGAATAAATCCAAGCAATCGGATTGGCCAACTAGTAACGATCGACACCACTAGATGGCGTTGGTTACCGGAGTCTAGTGATCGCTTCACCAAAAATATGTAAATTAAATTCATGTTAAAATGACATAATTCCATCAACACGTACTTCAAATTGAAAGTGCTTAACCAGGAAGTACCTATTTAGCCTTGTGTTCAACAACATTTAAATCAACTGATTAAATATTTAATAAATTCTATATTAATAATTTCCTTAGGAAATTTAACATACACCAACTGTTTAAATACCTGTGGTTTGAATGTTGGTGAACTCAGGCCAGAGATTTAAATAAAATATTTTATGGTTTGAATAAGTATCTCCCGCAATGTCAACTTAATATTCTAGATTCAAAGATAAATAATTTTATAAAATACTATCTCTTCTGCCCGTGACTTCGCCCGCGTGACATTTTTTGTTTGCCCGACCCACTCCGCCGCATCACATCGTGTGCCCGCGCTATCTTCGTTTTCGCTTAGCGTTCTTTCTGACTTTTTTCTCTTTGCTTGGCTTCTAAGGGTCTTAGCGTAATGTTAAATAACCTAAAGCCTTCCTCAGTAATTCCCTATCAAATACAAAAATATTTTTTCTAATCCGACTGGTAATTCCAGAGACTAGCTTATTCAAACAAAAAAAACAAACAAACTCTTCTGCTTTATTGTTAGTATAGATAGAAATAATTATATAAAATAATATTATATACGTAGAGTAATAAATTACATAAACATGTATGCTTAGTATTATCCAAGGAGTCCCGCTGAACGCAAGCGACTGCGTGGCAGATCAAGGTGAACCGAAGATGGCATGTCTCCTACCTACCGAAAATACATTTTCTTTTTTTTATTAACAACTAGCTGACCCGGCAAACGTTGTTTTGTCATATAAATTATTTCTAGCTGCCTGGCGCTACTTCGTTTGCGTGGTGTCCTACCCCTTACCCGACCCTACCCCTACCCCTACTCTACTCCTACCCCTTACCCGACCCTACCCCTACCCCTACCCTACTCCTACCCTACTCCTACCCTTCTCCTACCCTACTCCTACACTACTCCTACCCTACTTCTAACCTACTCCTCCCCTACTCCTAACCTACTCGTACCCTACTCCTACTCTACTCCTACACTACTCCTACCCTACTCCTACCCTACTCCTACCCTACTTCTACCCTACTTCTACCGTACTCCCATAGATATATTATTTTTTTCTCTGCGTAAGAGCCATCCTCGTACTTCAAGGAATATTCTAAAAAAGAATAAGCGAAATCGGTTTAGCTGTTTTCGAGGTTTGCGCTTAGCAACACGTTCAGCCATTCATTTTTAGGGTTCCGTAGCCAAATGGCAAAAAACGGAACCCTTATAGATTCGTCATGTCTGTCTGTCTGTCTGTCTGTCCGTCCGTATGTCACAGCCACTTTTCTCCGAAACTGTAAGAACTATGCTGTTGAAACTTGGTAAGTAGATGTATTCTGTGAACCGCATTAAGATTTTTACACAAAAATAGAAAAAAAAACAATAAATTTTGGGGGTCCCCATACTTAGAACTGAAACTCAAAATTTTTTTTTTTCATCAAACCCATACGTGTGGGGTAACTGTGGTTAGGTCTTCAAAAATGATATTGAGGTTTCTAATATCATTTTTTTCTAAACTGAATAGTTTGCGCGAGAGACACTTCCAAAGTGGTAAAATGTGTCCCCCCCCCCCCCCCTGTAACTTCTAAAATAAGGGAATGATAAAACTAAAAAAAATATATGATGTACATTACCATGTAGACTTGCACCGAAAATTGGTTTGAACGAGATCTAGTAAGTATTTTTTTTAATACGTCATAAGTCGTAAACCGCAATTTACCATATTTAATTTCATAAACATAAACCTTATGCAAAAAACCCGGAGGTTACGGAACCCTCGGTGCGCGAGTCCGACTCGCTCTTGCCCGGTTTTTATATTATAGATAGCATACTCATAGTCTGCCAAACTGCATAAAGCCTCCTACACGTAGACAGATTCATCAGCAGATGACCATCTGCGAATGCCTCCGCCGACGTGTAGACGGGGTAATTTCCTAGTCTGTGGTAGGCATCTGCCACCAATCCGTTTGTTGTCGGTTTTTGTGGCACGGAGCAAAGGGTTTCAGCCCGAGCTCCCGGCGTGTGTCCACACGTCTGCCGATGAATCAGTATTATCGTAGTAGTGAATGAGAGTGCACGCGTGCTTCTTGCAGTTTTTTTTTCTCATTTGCCTATTAATCTCGTTCGCTGAAATGGTTAATATGAGCACAGACTAAACATTTCAATTCCTTGAGTTGTATCAAAGAGAAAACTGCATGTGGAATCCGAAAATTGAGTACTACAAAAATAAAAATGTTGTAAGTTTAGACCTACACAATTAATTAAAATAATTTAATTATTTCAATTAATTGATTATGTTGAGGCTACTGTAAATTGGATACTGTAATTGCAAACTGGACATCTAACAGAGTCTAAGTAGGTAATTTTTATTTCGGTTGGAATTAAAACAACTTAAATACCTACATGACATACTATGCACACCCAAAAGTAGTTAAAAGTTCTAAATAAATAGATAGAGCAGCTGCCGCAGCTACGGTCTCAACATCCATTTTTTTATGTTACGTGCGTACGAGTTGCGTCTGTCAAAAATTAACACAGACTGAACGACCAACAGACGTGTGGTCGGCTCGTGGTGATCCATCTGCTGATGCATCTGTCGACGTCTGCGCACGCGTCTGCCGACGTGTAGAGGAGGCATAACAATGGATTACTAGAACCTACCTACCTACTTAGAAATAATAAAAAAACAAAAATGATTGTGCTAAAATTTAATTATGCTAAGTAAACTTTAAAATGGCATTAGTAGAGACTACAGCGGGACAATATGGACTGTTAGGACAGAAGTGAAATCACAATTAAATAGAATCGTAAAAACTAATCAACCATAACAAAATTACAATCAGAGGAACAAAATCATCAATAATAAAATTAAAGAAATCAACAAGAGATTATTGAGATACCAGATTACACCGAACGGCTGACGACTGACGGATAGCGCTTCTGCACGCAACGCTGTCAAAAACCATAGACCGCCAAACAAAGACCAGAGAGCCTGGCCTGCCGCCTGCGGCAGCCTCCTTTCAGTGACCGCGTCCCCCGCGCTCCAGGGCCGGGTAGTAGTATCCAACAGTACAATATACAGGCAATAAATTAATAGCGAAGTATCCTCCTTAGCAATACAGGGTGGCATGGACATTGGCGCGCAAACTGCAACATGAAAGGCCTGCGCAGACGACGGACTTTTGCCCGCCGACTTTTTGTCTGCTAAAATAGATCGCTTACAACTGTCGCGTACTTTTAATCTCTCGTTTGCGTTACTCGATACAGTTGTAAGCAATCTATTTTAGCGGACAAAAAAGTCCGCGGACAAAAGTGCGTCGTCTGCGCAGGCCTGAATTCAGCACATGATTCTAGAGTTCTAGATAGCGTTGAAAATAACATGTAAAATACATATATCTTTCAAACGCACCTGTATTTTTTGATAAAGTACAGAAACTTTCCTTGCGGGTCTTCAGTTGAATCTTTCGCAAGTTTCCGTTTTTTATGTGTATTTTACGGTGTATTTTTCGCATTAATATATTAGAATAAGATGGTATTTGGAGGGTAAATGTATAATGATGTTGAATATAGTACAGACGCCAGCACATCAAGCTACTACAATCTGTGAAATTTCTTTAATAGATTTTCAACTCTATCGCTAAAGCTTAAGGTTAAAAGTTGATTGGGAAAATATTACAGTTTCGGGTGGCTTGATATGCTGGCGTCTGTGCGTAAATGTAAATTTGAAAAAGATACACAGTATAAAACAAATATTAAACGTGTATGATTGTATTTTTCAGACAAACGTGAAGTTACATGTAAGTATCATGTATTATACAGGAAAGATACAAAGTTTTGAAAAAAAAAATGTATTATTTGCAATTTTCAAGGCTATTCTATTCTATTCCCTCTAGCGTAGACTTTATAAGTCGGTTATCAAAAAAAACAAATTGCCGTTTCATGGAAAAGTGGAATACCTACGAGGTCAAAATGTATGGAACAGCAATTTTTTTTTATAACCTACGAAATTTTCAACACCGGACGTTCATTTCAATCGTCATTCATTTCAGACGTTCAATCATGAACTGAATTAGGTTGTGCGTCGATGTCGCTGCCACCCTGTATAATGAAGTCAACGATATTTAAATACAGTTAATTTATCTTTATATCATCTCAGGATTTAAATCTATCGTTAAGACGTGATCGATGTCATCAATCGTGACTGCATCGAGTTCCTGAACTTCTTAGTCTCAGTAGGTATTAGAAAGGTCATTCATGATATAATAAACAAAGCATAAATTTAAACATAAACCCATTAACATAGCTGCATCCGATTATTTATTGCGCTTCACTTGGTTGAAGGCGTATTTGCATTTATCACAGATACAAGATGTCAGATGTGTTAACCTTCAAAGAAAACAATATTCCGTCGCTTCTATCGCCGTAACGGAACCGTCGATGATGATGCTAAAGAGCAGAGAAAGATGCTGCTCCCTATCCCTACGAATATAATAAAAAATAGGTTGTGGCTGTATGATGGACACGGCCGTGTGTTGCGTGAATATGTTTGTGTAACGGGATTGATCCAGTGTCGATATAGAAGTGATTTCATCATTCAATTGCATAATTTTAACCGCCCCAGCTGCAGATGTACTGGCACCGTCGTTGATCCACTCGGCCGCATTCATTCTTTTATGCTCCCGGCACTGCTGGACTCAGTCTTAAGGTGTTTTATTGGTACTATTCGATTGCTCTTGAAAACCCCATTCCAACCGTGTCCGATTTCTGTATTTCGATTTGGCTTTTTGATGCGTATAATGCCGACATTATATATTTTTGATATTTTATTTTATTTATTTTAACAAATTATATTCACTGTCACCATTTGACACTAATGTTTTGTAAAAAATTGATAGATTTTGACAGTAGCTGACGATTAAAACTTAAACGAACGTCGTAGCTTTTCCGAGTCAAAAGTTATATTAAGTAGAAATCTCGATACACAGCAAAATGACGTCAAAATGGCGTTGCTTCCCCTTCCACCGCGCGCAATGCCTCACACTCCTCACTGGACGTAATGAATTCTTTGATCCTTTAGCTATCCAATGGTGTGATCGAATTTAGGATGGAAATGATAGATATGAAGCTGCAACACCAAACTGTATGCCCCGATTTTGTTATCATTGGTTTTTTCACTTGCCCCCCACTATGGCAGCAATTTTAAAGACGTCTTCACGTCAAAAGCATTGTGTATAACACACGTAATTGGATAAGCTTGGGGTCTACTAAGTTACGGACGTTTCCTACTCCGTATCACTTACGGACATAACATTAGTTCGGTGCCCGAACTAAGAGAAAAATTATATTTTCAAAAAATCTATTGTTTAGACTAGAAAATTAAAACACTAGTGCTTTTAGTAGGTTGCTTGTAGAATAGTCTGACAAAAAATCAGAATGATTGTATGTATATAAGCATGGTTTTATTGTAAATAGAAAGTTTTTAGAGGTACCTTCATGATTTTTTTCTGTCGTATCAAATTAGTTGTATTATGTTTTCTACCTAGCTTATATCCTGAAAAATATCATATATTTTTCTGATTTCGTTTACTGTAGTCGATCATATACTTTTATTGATTCTAGAACTTGCGCTTTTTTGCGTTTAGGTCCTGTAATAAACCCTAATCCTCAGCACAACAATGTACGACTTTGTTCAAATACTTAACTCAGAGTAAAAAAAAACGGTACACAATAAAACAATATCGAATAAAAATTATAGTTACTGTTTATTTCTTAAAATAAAGTTAAGTTAAAACACGTTATAAATGATCAATATGTATTATGTAAGCTAATAATGATGTCAACATCCAATAAATACATAAAATCGCGCCTTTAAATAGATCGATTTGAATTTTATTACTATAATCTACTTACCTATATATAGATAGATGTCCACTAAAATAATCTTAAAGAGGAATATTTCTTTATGTGTTTTGAATACCTATAGATGTTTAAAAAATGATAAAACTCTGATTTTTATTCTGCTAGACCAAAATGACAGGTGCGATCGACCTTTTTTGTCATGTTGACATTAAATGCATGAAAATACTAGACTTTTTATATTTTAGACTAGCAAATTAAAAATCTGAGTTTAATCCGTAGTTTTTTTCAGTTTTAGCCACTTTCAGTATTTTAATATTTTGGATTACTTTTACGGATCATTATGTAACTTCGCATGGTACCTAGCAGCTTATTTTACTAAGACGCTTTTAAGTAGTTATAGTTAATGATAAGATGAACGTACCGGTATGTGAAGTTCTATCTTAATTATACGAGCGCCGCGTCAATCTTGAGGACGAAGAGCGAAGTATAATAGTTTTTATACCGGCAAAGAGATGCTGCTGCTTAGTTCCATTCCTAGACCCTCGATTGGAACAGGTCTTTAGCTACTCTGTGTTAATAATAAAATAATAAATAATAAAAACTTTATTAAGTTTAGAAAAAAAAAAGGTTCAATTTTAAAAAAAATCTAGTAACAGATTACAAAAGAGCCTTAGGTGCTAGAATTTTACAAAAGCCCTGAAACTCACAATAGGATTCCCTGTGTCGTGTTGTTTTCCTACATTGACGCGGATAGAGTCGCGGGCACAGCTTGTTATTGCAATACATGAAACGGATTTTGAGCGGATGAACAAGTAGGTACTCATAGATAGATTATATTATGTATGATGAAGACTTGAGAGCTTATGTTTTAATGACATTAAAGTGCCATTAAAAATAAAGTTGTGTGCCACTTATAATTGACGAGCCTGTAAGCATTGATAAAAAAGTCGTGGTCGCTCTATTGAAAAATGAGAGAAAAACTCGCAAGCAAGCCCAGATAAACGGGAAAATTGATAATTAGTCTCAGAAAATGAATTTCAATATTTTGGTAAAGTTACATAGCAGACAATGCTAGCATAGCAGACAATGAGGGGCTTGTGGTTAGTGATAACAGCCGCAAGGGTCGATCGATCAGGTTAAGCTACGCTTGCCGCGTTTGGTCCGTGGATGGGTGACCATATCTTCACATACTGAGACCCCTCCGTGCCTCGGAAAGAGTATATTCGTTCTGATCCCCTGAATCCCCTCCACCCCCCCTCTTCGATCCCCTGCTTGTTCGTCTCCTGTTTTAATCTGTCTTATCCACTATAAACTTTCTCATTCCGCACGTTAAGACGTTGGTCCCGGCCGTCATTTTTCAGTCGGATCTTTTACAGTCGTTACGGGTAGTCAGAAGCCCGTAAGTCTGACAACCAGTCTGACCAAGGGGTATCGTAAAACCCAGGAACTAGACCAGATCGGCAGTCACTAAATGTAAAATACTGGTATTCAGCTACATCCGGTTAGACTGGAAGCCGACCCCAACATAGTTGAGAAAAGGCTAGGCAGATGATGACATACCAGACAATGGAATATAGGTTTTGCAAACAATGTACATGATATGTGACGCTTCACGCCTGGATTTGAAGCTCACGACTGTTTAGTTATGCAAATATATATGACGGCGAAGAATTCACAACAAAATGAACATAACCTAGAACTAAGAATATCAGATACAAGAAGTATTGTACAAAAAAATAGTAAACAAAATTAGACAAAAAATATGGTTTGATAAAAAAAAATGTTAGCCTGTTGTTGGGGGGAGACCTTTGCCCAGCAGTGGTACAGTCCACTGCTGGGCAAAGGTCTCCCCCAATCCAAGGAATATATTTGATAAAATTATACGAATTATATTTGCGAATAAATTGCTTCGTTTATTATACAATATAATGCAACTAATTAACGTTCTATATGCGCATATTAACAATGTTGACTAAACATAAATTATTCTTGATTATATTTTATCTGTAAATTAGCGTTTACGATATTTTTATTGTTTAAAAATTGTTTAACCAGATACTAAAGTCTTGAAGACAAGAGTCTTGGGTTTTTTTTATAAACAATGATTAAAGTAAGTACCTCTCAAGCTCCGCTAATGAGACACAATTGATTTTCTATTGAATCGTACTATATAGGATAAGCGCGAAGCTTGACCGGTTAGTGACTTTCAAACGTCAAAAATATATGGTTAAACAGTCTCTAATGACTACTTAATTATGATTACTTATTACTTAATTATGAATAAAGGCGATTATTGATAACATTATTTTCAGAAAAAATTACTTACGATATTGATGAAATTTCTGTCTCCTTATACTAAGTAAGCCTCATTTGCTATGTTACGTACATAGCAAAAGCACTGAAAATAACACGTATTTCATAAAGTATGAAATCCTTTATGTTGTGCTGTTGTCACAACATAATATTTTAACATGCACTTTAAAGCCATGCTATTTATTATTGTGATGAAAACATTCGCACGTAGGTATGAAACAACACAGCAAATATGTACAGGCACCAGCACATCAAGCTATTATAATCTGTCAAATTTCTTTAATAGATTTGCAACTTTATAGTTAAAGCATAAGGTTCGAAGTTGATTAGGAAAATTTGACAGTTTCGGGTACCTTGATGTGCTGGCTTCTGTACATGCCAGATAGTAAAACGTTTTCGATTAGATCCACCTAATTCTGAATATTTTTGGTTGCTTATGTAATTTTGTAAATAACAACTTTGTAAGTACCTATGTATGCTAAAAATAGTGCAATCTTAAATTAACGGCCAAGATATTTCTCATGGAGATGATAGAACTTTATCGAATCAGTTTTTGCAACCATCAGATAGAAATGAACACTGAAAATAGAACATATAGCTATGGTACCTATTTGCCTGCAACTCTAGAAGGTCAGCAGTAAACTGCTGACCATAAACCACTATAAAACTTTAGGACCTTTGTACAGACGCCAGCACATCAAGCTACCCGAAACTGCCAAATTTTCCCAATCAACTTTGAACCTTATAGTTTAGCGCCAAAGTTGAAAGTCTATTAAAGAAATCTGACAGATGGTGCCCACACAGAACGTATAAACCACGCCGTAGAAAAAACGTTTTTGTGATCAAGTTTCCTTGGTGATCCATACAACACTGACGACCACCCACGGCGTATAAACCGTAGTTTTTCACGGCAAGAAAAACGTCTGGTTGATACGAAGATTTTTCGGTTATCTTGTCTGTTTAATTCAGTTGCGGGTTTCAAGACGGTTGAACTAAATACGGCTTTCCGACTCATCTTTTCATTGATTTTTCTGTTGATTGCGGCTTCAGATTTGTCCCAAAAAACACAACAGCCCACCGCGCTGTATTATCATCCATTTTTGTTAGACCTACACTTACGTTTAATTTTAGTGTTCAAAATCCTATAACAGTCAACAAACATTATATAGAGTATTCCAATCATGTTTACGTTCGGTTTAAAGACATTTATTTCTCAAAAAAAGAACATAACGGTTCACTTAAATAATGAGAAATGTATAGAAAATATATAAAAAAGTAGATACAGTCTCTGTGATCACATACTGTTATACAAAACAACATAATTAAAAAAAAAAAAAAAAAAAAATATTAGGTGACATAATTAAAAAAAAAAAAAAAGAAAAAATATTAGGTGACATTCAGGTGTTAGTACTTCGTCCTAACGTATTCTTCTAGGCCTTTTTTATATGCATGACTGTTACTGTTAAACACATCATCAGGTATGTCATTATAAAGTTTTGCTCCCTCATATAGTATATTTTTCCTACCATAGTTAGTTCTAGGTTTTCTTAATTCTATTTTGTCTCGTCATCTTGCGTTATATGTGTAAGTTTTCTTTTTAAAGTTAAGATGTGAATGAGTGTCTTGTGTTATGATTTTATGTATTAGGATGCATGTTTTAAGTGTATAGAGTTGATTTATTTTAAGTATTTTGGTATCATTGTAGATTTTGGTGGTTGGTGTAAGGTAGTTGTAGTTGTATAGTGTTTTTATTGCCTTATTTTGTAGTATTTGTATATCCTGGATTACCGATTTTGCTGCAGTTCCCCATATCTCAATGAGATATTCTATATGGGGTCTAACAAGAGAGTTATATATAATTGCGCGAGCTTTTTTAGGAATGCAAGCAGACATTCGACGCAATGCTCCTACCAGAGGTGATAGTTTGGACTTAATGTAATCAATATGGGGTTTCCAAGTTAACTTAGTATCTAAAATGAGACCCGTTTCCTTGGGAAATCTTAGATAACTCAACCAATCAATAAATCAACTGTCAATCAATCGTGATGTCATCGTGCTCCGATAAGAGCTTAGCTGTAGATTGCGCTACATTTTAGTCGATCCGGAACATCAAACACTAGAGTGTATCATAAATGTATAATTCTGAAATAGTAAGAAGTTTATGGATGTATAAAACAGCAAGGTTTAAAACTTTTAAGGTATATTTGACTCAATGTCCTGCATAAATGCCACAAATGTTGTCTATGTCATCATAATCTACCTAGCCTTTTCCCAACAATGTTAGGGTCAGCTTCCAGTCAAACCGGATGCAGCTGAAAATCAGTATTTTGCATGGAGCGACTGCCGATCTGCCTATAGATTCAACCCAGTTACTGGGAAATACGATACCACTTGGTAAGTCGTTTTGAGTAAGTGACAACTAGTCACGAAGATCCACGAATGACAGCCGAGGCCCGAGACCAACCAAAACCGAAACATATTGTCTGTATGTGTCAGATTTTTATTGTTTACAGAATGATGGCCCGACTGGAGTGTACTAGTAGGTCAGTAAAATGATTTTAAAGATTGTATGAGATGGTATTAAAGTTTTGTATAGAGTACCGCAATGGTACGAAAATGATGGATTCTTCAGTGACTCAAGAATTTCCTTGAAACTTCATATTTTCTATTCTTTAATGCAACATTCAACCGCTTCCTACATTTCTATAAGAGCCTACTTACGGCATCCATTGATTTTTGAGTGACCTTGATTACGGCGGTAATTGTAAGATAAACATTCAATACTTAACACTGACCTTTGTCAATTAGTTAGAGTATTCGATTTGTTTCTCAAGATCAGCCGTTTTTATATTATTTTACCTAGTATTCGAATTGTTTATGAAAATTCAAAGGTTTCGTCATCGCTATAAGTTAGTAAAATCGATGCATGTAAGGTATCTCGGATTTTTTACAACGACGTTTACATATATGCAAATATAACCTACTCACGAATTTGTATTAAAATCGCATGATGTGTTTTAGATAAACCTAGGGCGATTGTTCTTCGTGCAATGCCCAGACATATGAAGTAAATTCTTTGTTACGAACAGACGTACTACCGAAAAAGTGAGCAACACTTACTTGTGTTGGTTATTTTACTTCCATCTATTTACTACAGTTCTTGTTTTTGGATCATCATCACAAAGAGGTATGTTATTAAATTAAGAAAATTGATGTTTAACAAAGATAAAACGACTTCACAGAAAACTCTGATCCGTAATTGTGTAACACACTATTACTCTCAATTTGAATCACTTTGAAGCTTATTGCTAATCCATTACTCCATATGTTCGAAAAATGTCTGATCAACAACGTAAGTAACGCAATGAATGTTGTTGAACTGTCAAAATGAAACCCATTGCTACTGATACTGTGTTACGCAATTACCCTGCGCTCGCATTCGAAAGTTAGTGATAAGGTTATACGATATTCATGAAGCTGTGTGCTTTACAAAAGATAAGGTTATATCATATTCATGAAGCTGTGTGCTTTACAAAAGATAAGGTTATATGATATTCATGAAGCTGTGTGCTTTACAAAAGATAAGGTTATATGATATTCATGAAGCTGTGTGCTTTACAAAAGATAAGGTTATATGATATTCATGAAGCTGTGTGCTTTACAAAAGATAAGTTTAATATGATATTCATGAAGCTGTGTGCTTTACAAAAGATAAGGTTATATCATATTCATGAAGCTGTGTGCTTTACAAAAGATAAGGTTATATGATATTCATGAAGCTGTGTGCTTTACAAAAGATAAGGTTATATGATATTCATGAAGCTGTGTGCTTTACAAAAGATAAGGTTATATGATATTCATGAAGCTGTGTGCTTTACAAAAGATAAGTTTAATATGATATTCATGAAGCTGTGTGCTTTACAAAAGATAAGGTTATATGATATTCATGAAGCTGTATGCTTTACAAAAGATAAGGATATATGATATTCATGAAGCTGTGTGCTTTACAAAATACAAGGTCATATGATATTCGTGAAGCTGTGTGCTTTACAAAAGATAAGGTTATATGATATTCATGAAGCTGTGTGCTTTACAAAAGACAAGGTTATATGATATTCATGAAGCTGTGTGCTTTACAAAAGCAAAAGAAAACCGTGTTCAGAAAATCAAAATGTTTGTTGGTTTTATATTATTAAGGAATAAGCAATAAACCGTTTCATGACAACTGCGAAAATAAACGACATCACGACAAACGTTTTAAATTAATTTTAATGAGGTTAACGATGTCTCGAATTACGTTAAATGAACAAACTCAAAAGAACATTCGACAAGAATTTTGCCATAAATAATCATAAATGGAAATCTAATCGTGACATATTTATTTGATGATAATCACAAAAAGCAAAAGTGTCATCTGAAGCTAATCATAATAAAGTATATATAATTTATTGGTGATTGTAACTTGACTTCTACATATAAATGTTAGCAAATTATAGATTATTTTAGACCGCATTAGATAAATGTTCATCTTTTTGTTATATGTAAAATACGTATAAGATGCAAAACTGATAACTAAATTGCTTTGTAATGTAACGTTTAATTAACATACGTCTATCACTTGATCTTATGCATAAATTATTTACAATGTGGAGACAAAAATATGACAATAATTAAAAACACTGGTAATACTAATATGCATAAGAGCATTTTGACACTATCAAATAAATAAATCACAACATTAAAGTTCAAAGAGTTATTTTTCAATCAGCCGACTAGCTATAGTGACTAAACTATTGAACATATTTAGTTGAATATTTGTAAGCAGTAGCAGCAGTACTGGTAAAGTCATTAGCTATAGGTACGCAGTTTAATTTATTGTCGTATTCTCGTCTCCCCAATATGGATGTCGTTAAATAAACCTACATTCGGATCAATGCATCTTGTTGTTACTTAAATAAGAGGTTTCTCAGAATCTTTTCCACGATGACCTTTGTAAATGACCTACGCTTTCCTAGTAGCTAGCAACTTTCTTAGTTTGAACAGTGATAATTATAATAAAATACAAAAAAAACACAATAACAACAACAAACAATATAATAAATACAGCGGCAATTTAATTCAATACCGTCTCGATTATAATCACTATGAAAGAGTCATTCATTCGAGCTTTAATTCATATTCTTAATTTGGTATTCTTCTGGTTTTCGCTGATCAGGTGCCACCTGACCTCTGTGACATGTTGTCTGTAAACCAGATATACGCTATCATCTTGTTGTAATCTGACTAAACATATATATATATATTTTTATGTTGAATAATATTGTTTAAAACAATTTATGCATTTACTTAATTATAAAATCATTACTGTTTTTAAGAATATTCTGTTATTGGTGAAGTTACATAGGTGCTCTGGCCGCATCTTTTGGTTTATGTGTAACAGAATATATTTATTTTTTTACAAAATATGGTTTGCTTTATGTTGTGCTGAACCACATACAATTTAAAGGCCTTACGTGACCTAAAGCGCGGTCACTGACGCACTGCATAGAAAAGAAAGAGAAGCGCGATGACACAACGCTGGTAATTATTTGCCAAATAAGAAGAAATTATTCAATTACAAAAAATCTATTGTTTGGTCTAAAAAATTAAAACTGATTGAAAGAATGATTGTGTGTAAAGAAAGTTTTTAGAGGTATCTTCATGATTTTTTTCTATCGTATCAAATTAGTCGCATTATGTTTTCAACACACTATCTACCTAGCATGTATCCTGAAGAATATCATATATTTTTCTGATCTTGTTTACTGTAGTCGATCATATATTTTGATTGTTTCTAAAACTTGCGTTTTTTTGTGTTTAGGTCCTGTAAGCCCGCTATACACACTTTAGAATAGAATAGAGAACGACAGTTTAATTCAATACCGTCTCGATTATAATCAGTATGAAAGAACCAAATGATGGATTTAATTTCATTCATTCTTTCCTATTGTTGCCATACCAACTACCTACAGTTTTTTTAATGAGCGACCTACATCATTAAATTATCTTAAAACAAACCGGCCTATTCATCCATTTCTATGAAATAATCATTCACTCGAGCTTTAATTTATTCTTAAGTTGGTGTTTTTCTGTTATTCGCTGATCAGGCGGCCTCAAAAGGCCACTTTGGCAGAATCATAAAAGGATAACATTATGAATCATAATATGGCGAAGACAGTCCGTGTTTTTCTTTTTTTCGCTGCACTACGTAGGTAAAATCAAAGAGGGATTGCAGGATTGGATTTGGATTGGATTGATTGGTATTTTAGCACAGACAAAAAAAATAACTAAAAAATCCTTCACCAATGGGATTTGATACGATTAACTTAACAGTTAATTGTACATTATGATTCATAATATTAACCTTTTATGATTCTGTCAAAGTGGCATTTTAGGCCTCCTGGTGCCACCTAACGTCTGTGACCTGTTGTCTGTGAAATAGATTTAAGGTCTACGACGGCAACTAAATGCTATCGTCTTGTTGTAATCAATGGTCAGTACTGCAATTATGCATGTTTAATATGATTATGAATAATTAATTAATAAGTAATACTTTTTTTGATCCAAAAACAGTGTTACGGGTTATTTTTCGACCAGTTATAGATAAACAAAAGTTATGCAATACAATTTAATACTTAACTTTAGTGGAAAAGATCACCTGTATCCTGTACTAATTAAAAAAAACTGTGTCACAGGAGACAGGGCCTTTAAAATGAGACAGCGTATCGACAATTTATGTAAACAGCTAATGAATTGGAAAAAGCTAATCAATAATAAAAATGATTAAGATATATTTTTTTAAACAAGTAGGTATTTCGTAGGATAAGTCAGTTGTAGCCTATGATAATTTATTTTGTTTTTAGGGTTCCGTACCAAAGTGGTAAAAAGGTACCCTTATGGTGAGACTCAGTCTGTCTGTCTGTCCGTCTGTCGCAATAACTAATATCTCAAGAACTACTAATCTATCTACTTGAAATTTTGAATAGTTTTAGATGGCTTTTTCCCAACTATTTTGCAAATAAGAAAGAAATAAAAATTTTTTTTTTTTTTTTGCAACAGGGACTGAAAGGGGGTCTGAAAAATTTGAAATGGGACCACAAGGGCATGTGGGGTATCATATGAAAGAGCGCAGTTTGCTCATTTTCAAACACTTTTTATTTTTTTTTAGGCCGCATAGTTTTCGACTTTGATGAAAAATGTAAAAAAAAGTACCGTTCCCCCACCCTTATCTCCGAAGTTCGCATAGAGAAAAATCTGAAATTATTCTATGTGATAGGAATGTAAAATGTAATGTGTGTGAAATGTAATGTGTGTATGTAAAAATTACAGGAAAAATAAAACGATGTCTCTTAATATCATACTTTTTCAGAAATCATTCACAAAAGTTACATTAGTTCTACTATCGGTCAAGGGATGGCGCTGACCTAAAACTGCAATATTCTACACCGCAGCGTGCAATGTTATAATTCTCTGACAAAAATAGGCCACGCTGATGAAAATTTAAAAACATGTGATTGTACGGAACCCTCGGTGCGGGATTCCGACTCGCTCTTGCCCGGTTTTTTCTATTAGTTAATTAAACATAAAATTCACTTTTCAACACTCTCATGGTAAGTAATAAAGTAAACCCAGCAGGGACCAACGAACTGGAATCAATAAAAGTTTTCTATAAAAAGGTAAATAACTCAATCCATAGGCACTTAAGAGTGGGTACAACGGCTCATGTTCCTGAATAAATTCAGATGCCTAATTGAGTACCTAATTGCATGATCTATGCAAAGTTTTTTCTGGGACGGAACAAACACGCTTACATTGAATAAAATATTGCGAATGATTAGAAAAACATATAAAACAAACGTCTTATATATGTGAATAGATCGATATTGCCTAAATACAACCTGCCTCTTAGAGGTAAATATTTGGTAAATTTTCATAATTTGTAAATTCCTGAAACTTAGAACCGACACTGTATTTAAATTAAATAAGATTCAGATTTATTCCTACACTATTTATTTTTATAAATACCATTTCAAAAAGTGTTCATCGTCCTTTATTTGGTGCCTATAAAACTTTTTGATATCATAATTATCCCAGTAAACAATTCAGCACAGAAACTTCAATGTCGTATTTTTCTGAAACATTGAAAGTTCAGCAAACTTCAAACCAGAAGTGGGTTTGTCTAATAAGGATATTTGTTCCAGATTATACAACATCTTCCTGACACATATCTTACAATGACAACTAATTACATTACAATCGTGACATCGTAGGCACGATCATCGGGCCCGGAAACATAGATGGGCTGCAATAAAAAATAATAAATATAAAAGTGACGACTCTGATTGTCGCTCATCTGTTCTAGGCAGAAGTATTAATAAATTACGTGGTCCAAAGAATCGGCACAGTCTCGTGCGAACTCTTGCGCAACAGGCCGCGAGACGGCCCGCGTTAATACACACCTTACGACCGTATAAGGTAAGTCGATATAATGTAACAAAAAATAAATAATTACATAGCTACAAATACCTTTACTCATTACCAAGAATCATTAAAAAAATAGAAGGTGCTCTAGTTTTTGAAAAAACTGAAAAAAAACAGATTTTCCCTTCAACGGGTAAAATTTTCGTATGCCGATAAAATATTCACAACTGAATCGCAAAATTAAAGAGAGCCAAAACAGTGGATGGAATCTTCTCGTTTGAAAAACTAAATTGTAAAAAGTAATAAGCTAGAAAGAAATGAGCTACTTATCCTCTCCGATCAAATACCTAAGTAAGACAATAATAATCGCGTGCGGTTTAGTAGTCTTTCTAAAACAGATTCATTTAAATATTTATTGAAAATAAATAAACTTTTCCAAACCATTCTAAAGTACCTACTCATTTCGAAATTAGCTTGTTCTTTGTAACGTAAAGTACAGTCTCGAAATCAGACGCAACTCGTGCTTTTAGCACTTCAATTAACAACATATTGCGGAAAGAATGCCATTGCTTCCGAGTAGATAAATAACGCGATAAAATGTATTAATAATTACCTGTATATTCTCATTTTATTACTAAACTAACATATAATAATATTTATGCTTCATCAATAACTAATATAATTTGTAAAGCGTTAAGTTAATTCCATGACATAGTTGAATTACTACCAGCGATTGACGACGATGTCCACCTTGTATGGTTTACTGTCTCATTGTTCAATGAAACAAATATAGTAAATTAAGTTGCCGCGCCAATAGCTACTGTAAACGTTTACCTCGTCAACCAGTAGTACCTATGTAACTTAAATGTAGGTTATGGAAAGACTAGTTTAGAATTTTTTTTTAACAATAATGCTATTTTGTAAAGTTCACATAAAACATCGCTTAAATAACTGCCGGTCTATTGTGTAAAAAAATCGCCTTGAAAATGTAGGTGAATCATTCCAATATATGCTAAAGATTGACACTATTGACAGCTCACTTGACGTAAGCTTTCGTGGTGAGATTTTTACAGAATAGATCGGGTGCACTGATTTTAAAAGAAAATCTTAACATATTCGCGCCTCGTCGCCTAATTAAAAATATAGTGTTTGGAGTATAACACTACTTTCTATATTTCAAATAAATTCGACAAATCTAAAGAGAAATTGAACAGGATTTTTTAAGCAAAAATGCGTTTTCCTTGGGTCTTCAGATATCAAATTGCTTTTAATACTACGATACGTAGGTAACCGGCCTTTGTTTAATATTATATTGCAGTTACATAAAGTACAAAATAATCAATAGTTATCAATAGTAATTTACTACAACTTCTTATTTCTGTTCTTTTAATCTATTTCCATGCAATATTTAAATTACATGTTTTTTATACGTTGGTTATTACATATTAGTACCTAATAAATAAAGTTCCTATAAATAACATTATGGCATTGGTAATAATAAATATGTATAGGTAGCTCTATCAGTACAATAATAATTGAGGTTTTAATGTGATCAGTTTTTCAGGAAAATATGTCTTTCAAGTCTGTCTCTTTCAAATCTACTTACTTTTAAAACTGGTGTGTGTGAATTTCGTAAACAAGTATTGAAGTTCAAATGAAAATAAATACCTACCTCTAAGGAAATATTGAGACAATCAGAGTAAAGTTTCAGACGTTACTGTATGTAATGTATTCAGTGAAGTACATAAATTGATGTAAAACACTAATTGCTTCTTGTGTTTTCCGACTTATTGAGCAAAATGTTATCTTAATGTTCTGCTCGATAGAAGTTATGCAAACTACTTATAATGTTCTTTCCTTCAGATAATCTATTTAAAATAACCAGTTTTGAGCTCATCGGGTTAATATAAAAATTAACGACTGCTATTATTCATTCTAAAACCAAAAGTTGACAGACTTATGTGGTGATATCGACCTAATAATATATGTTAATGGTAGAATAATATATGTGGATAGTAACAGTGAGGTACACACCTAAACCATCTCGTTATTCAAATATGAAAGATTTATGGGAAAGTATTAATATTTAATCAATAGAAGGAGCGATATCTTGTCAAAAGAAGACTTGCAGTACACACAGCTTTTAATTAGCCAGTGCATTTAAATGCAGCAAACATATAATTGTACTAACAAATAAACTATTAATGTCGTAGGAAACACCTAAAAGCTATTTGTGAGATTTGAATCATGGAGGTAATAAAAATCACTACATGAAAATAATTAGGAGACTACCAGATAAACTTAAAAGGTATGTTGTAATATAATTTTTAGTACCATTCATTAGCATTAATTTAAATTTTCCGGCCTGTTGTCGATAAAATTTTTGGCAATGAAACCACTCAACTCACAATATTCCATACACTTTCACGTGCTTGAGCAAATACAGTACTCCTACTTTATTTAAGGCAAAACAAATAAAAGACAGATGATAAAAAAGCAAAATCAAAAATTTTGAAAAACCCACGACGCCGACGGTTAAATGTGGGGGTTTTTTCAAAAAAAATTATTTTAAACTTTTTGAAGAACATACGCTCATTATACATAATATGTAGTAGCTAAAATAAAATATAATACTGCAGCGCCTCCTAGTGATTTTCCACCGTAACACCTATTTAAGAATCCACACGAATCGACCACAAACCCATTATTGATGATGAAAACCGCATCCAAATCGGACTAGTAGTTTTGGTTTTGCACAAACAAATGAAGAACATGCACCAATCAAATCCAAACCCATCACTGAAAACCGCATCAAAATCGGACTAGTAGTTTTGGAGATAAATGGCAACATTGGTTTGCACACGCATCCTCTCATCCCAAACGCATATACCGTCTCCGTACCGTCGCGGGTAATAAAACCAGCTTCGCAGGTGTCACGGTTATCGCCTTTAAAAATAATAATAATAACAATCTTCTGTGAGGCGAAAAAAAGTTGAACAACTATTATTAACGGTTGGATCATGACGGATTTGGTGTACTATTTCATCATACTAATGTGGACTCAGCCATGGATAGCAGGGTTCCTACACTGCTAACAGCATATCGGATGCTTTATATGCTATGCAGTACGGATTTGAGGCTTATTAAGGCGCTGCCCAAAAGAAAGACACTGCAAAACGCTCAATTCTTGTCACACTGTTGTTAGACGTATTGGTACATATTAAAAGTCAGAAAAAAATTGAATACATTGTAAAATCTTCAAATAAAATGCTTACTTATTCAAAAATATTTCATAAAAATAAAATCCAAATAAATATTTCTTTGTCGCATGATTCCGTAAAAAATAATATGTTATGTAGAACTCAATAACTGAAGAAATACAAAAAAATATTCCACTGAGTCCTACGTGAGTACTGAGTGACGACCTGCTGCCGGTGGCTTGGACTCGATACCAGTACCTAGATTTATTTATGTATATTGTTTAAGACATATTTAAAAACGTTAAATGCTAAACTGAAAGAATGAATATGATCACATAAATCTTACCGTTTTCAAATGAGACCATACCTACACATCAACATCTTAATAAAACCAATTATTTAAATTAAAATAAGTTTATTAGAATACTAAATCAACTATAAATCTGTATCATTTGTCGAAACGAACGTAAATTTTAGTACCTTATCTATAACAGAAGCTTAAAAAACGATCTATATTTTTTAATCATGTCGTTAATAGGTACTGCTATAAAATCAAATGTTTGCATACATATGACAAATCTTTGCGTTAAACTATATTGGCATTCTTTTCGTATTGTAATGTTAAATCCAAACCGTATTTTGGCCGTGGTGGCCAATCTCAACGGAGAACAGCCTTCAGCGCGGGAGATACTATAGTGCACAAGTGTATGCGCAGACACAGGTGCACTCCCTCTTCCCTGACTCTCATAGATACTTAAAATGACACGTGAAATCTAACATAACACGTGACATTAATTAATTTTGTGTTATCATGTCACGCTTTTCGCATGAAAAAACAAACTTGTTTGACTCGTTTATTCTTAAATTAAGGAGGATCTTTATAACACCGACAACATATTACTGCCCTGTTAAGATAATGAGCAATTAATGTCCGCGGGAGATTCGTTAAAAATATAACATAATAATTTTATGCTTAACTTTGACACGGATTTGAATATTTTTTCATTCATATTTAGTTTTTCACAATGGTTTTATTAACGAGAAACGTTAAAAATATCGTAAATTCAACTCAGTGGTAATTAAAATACAAATATAATGAAAATTATGTTGTACTAGCTGCGCCCCGCGGTTTCACCTGCGTAAAGGTCGATCCCGTGGGAATATCGGGATAAAAAGCTAGCCTATATGTTAACCCAGGGTGTCAGCTACCTCCGTACAAAATGTTATCAAAATTGGTCCAGCCGTTTGAGCGTGAAGAAGTAACAAACATATAAACACACCCACCCACACATACACTTACACACTCACAAACTTTCGCCTTTATAATATTAGTGTGATAATAAAAGCACAATATTTATACAAGACATAGCTAGTGCATAAATCTTTTTGGCTACCATTTGTATGTTAATAAACTGCATTGCTTTATTAATCGCATTGTTTTACGACATTATCATAAGGCCAACTACATCGTTAAAACTTTTTAATTCCGAATATAATAAAAAAGGTGTTGAATTTTTTATTTTACAAATACGACAGTAGTGTTTAAGTAGCTCGTATTCACTTCTGAAAGAGTGGATAGCAACTCGGATGAAAATTACATGTAGTATTAAATATAAGAACAGATGTTTTTTTTTAATTGATAAAACCACTGAACCATTAATTCACACTTAACCTACAATTACAAGACAAGTAAAAAAATATGCCACTCTCAATTATAACAATATGATTATTCTTTAGAAGACGCTAATTAACTATTTAAGACAATCGATGTAGGCAATTAATAATTCAAGTATCAGCATTAATGAAGTTGCGAGCAAAAGTATATATCTCGATTTAGTAATGCTTTGGCATATTTTAATTAATGTGTAGAAAATAAACGTTAACAACAGATATACAATCTAACTAAACTAATACAGCTTATATTAATGGCTACATAAAAAACCGGTCAGTGTCTCATCAACATGAATGATTAATTAAGTTCTGACAAGCATCGTATATTATAATTACACACTAATTAGTCATTATGTCAGGAAACCTTGTTACGCATAGTTTCACACTCGCTTTTAAAACCAGCCTCGTGAAATAATAGCACGCATCATCCATATTTAAAAGGGTTGGTTGACCATTCATACTCTTGTATTTGATATGACAAAATGCATGAAAAAGTTATTTCAAAATTCCCTTTCCTGTGGCAACTAAATCTTCTATACATATAATAAAATTGTAGACAAGTGGTGTCTGTACAATGGAAATATATTAAAAAAAAGTAGCAGGGGTTGTTATTATATCGATGCCGAACCCGAAAATGTAATTAAATTTTTTTTTGTCTGTTTGTTTGTTTGTCTGTTTATCTGTTTGTCTGTTTGTCTGTTTGTCTGCTGTGTTTGTGCACGCTAATATCAGAAACGGCTTATTCGATTTAGATGCGGTTTTCACTAATATATTGTAGTAAGCTTCACTTAACATTTAGTGTTTATTTCATGTCAATCGGTTCATAAATAAAAAAGTTATGTCAATTTAAAGAATCACGGCGAACATTTGTTAAGGTATTCTATCAGAGTACGTAAACGCCTCGCGCCTGCGCGTCCTTGACTATATATACAAGGTGTAACGGAAAGGGGGTATCAACCATGAAGGAGGTGAATGAAGATGAAAAAAAAAAATTTGGACCTCCCATAGTAATAGCACATCAATGATTTACTATTACTATGGGAGGTCCAAATTTTTTTTCATATTTCGACCTATGTTCTTTGGGGAAATTTGTTCAGTTTCATGAGCACATTCACCTCCTTCAGGGTTGATACCCCCTTTCCGTTACACCTTGTATAAAGCGCGCTGAGAGCCGCGCCGCTGCCATAATTCCGATCCAGCCTGTCCCTTGCTGCCCTCTCACAGCGACGCCCTAAGCCGAGGTCCGTACCCCAAAGGGGGTGCCCTTAGCGTGTAGTCGCTTAGTTTTTAAGTTTATATTGTGTAGTCAAGTTGTGTATTATGCCCTGGCTGGAGGCCTTAATTTATTGAGGCATCCACAGGAAAGCCAGGTTAAGCAGTCGACAACCCCTCAGGTTGAACTGCGAGATGACCATTTCAAAAGAAAACGCGCCGCTGCCATAAGGATTCAGTTATTCGTAGCGAACGCACGTATCCTGGAGAGTATAGGCGAATAGTTGGATTCGATTATTGCGATTCACTTGAATACTGACTGTTTGCATATTTCATTTATTTATATTTTAGGATTTGTAGGTTAGGTTCTTCTTCTTAATTTTCTTTAAAATTTTGTAAGTATTTGGTATAGGTTAGGCGGTTCTTTTCTTGATTTTTGGGTATTTACTTATCTTAATTTTTATTTAGGGTTTTGTAAATAAATATTGTAACCATTTATTATTGGTTGGGCATTTCTTTCCCTGATTTTCGGTATACATACTTATCTTAATTTGTATTTAGGGTTTGTATATAAATATTATAAGTATTTGGTATAGGTTAGGCATTTCTTTATTAAGTATAAGTTCATTAGCTTAGGTTAGTAATTATTTTTTCTAGCAATTCTTTTGTTTTATAAAGTTAGTACGTTTGTCTGTGTAGAAGAATAGCACCACCCCTTACTTCCCGTGGGTGTCATAAAAGGCGACTAAGGGTCTCACCGGAGAATGGGCACCAGCGTTCTCTATGCATTCCACCACCATACCATACTGCGATCGCCAACCCGCCTGCCAAGCGTGGCGATTATGGCAAACCCCCCCAAAATTGGGGGAGGCCTATGTCCAGCAGTGGACGTCTATCGGCTGAAATGATGATGATAATGACGTTTGGTTTACGTCTTAACACTTATTACTTAAACTGTGATAATTTTAGACTGTATAATAATCTGTAAGTATTTATAATGAGAGGTTTTTCTTTTCAGTATTTAAAAAAAAAAATAGTTCCCTAAAACCCTGAAGATGGCGTTGAACTGACTATGTTACTAGATGCCAAAGTCAAACGCTTGGAAAAAAAAAACATTGCGGCACGTCATATACGCTCGTTGAGTGACAGTTTCGTTTGCTTTCGTTTTACGATCTCAAAATTACATCCAAGTGAATTAATAAAAAAATTATGTGACTTCCGTTCCTTGCAGTAACTTACCAAGTTCAGCGCCATCTATCCAGCGACTAGGGAAGCGTTAAAAAAAAAAGAAAAAGAAAATCCCTCATTTAATTGTTTACGATAGTACGTGTTTACTAAATAACTGTGTGTTAAGTAGTAAGTACTATTTTATTGTAAGAATGCCTCGAAGAAGATCCAACCTCTCCCAATGTAGCAGAAATGCTAAAAGGATGAGATTAGTTCGATCACAGGAATCTGAGGAAGGTCGTGAGGCAAAAGGCTCTCTGCACCAGGCTAGGTTTCGTGCTGCACAAACTTCGACTCAGCGAGAATCTCGACTGAGTTCAAATCGTTCTCGAATGATGACAACTCGAAATAGGGAAAACGGGGAACAACGAAAGGCACGTTTATCTGTCGATCGCGAAGCTCACGCGCTATCGCGTGAGTCTGAGACTTTTGCTGTCAGGGAAATCCGCCTGAGCTCCCAGAGAGTACGGACAACAAATGCTCGATTCCAGGAGACACAGGACGAACGGGAAATACGTCTCACTGCCGATCGTGAAGCTCATACACTATCGCGTGAGTCTGAGACTTTCACTGATAGGGAAATTCGTCTGAGTTCTCAGAGGGTTCGGACAGCAAATGTTCGGTCTCAGGAAACACAGGAAGAACGAGAAATACGTCTCACTGCCGATCGTGAAGCTCAAGCACTAGAGTCTGAGACTTTCACTGAAATTCGCCTGAGTTCTCAGAGGGTTCGGACAGCAAATGCCCGGTCTGTAGACGGTATATGTAATTCAAAATATGCTGCCCGAAAAGTCACTATTCCACGCGGACGAAGTCGCGGGCACAGCTAGTCTGGAATATTATTATCAAGTGGTTCAAGATAGAACCCATGACACTGCCTTGAGGGAGATCAAACACTAATTCAATAATAGTTGTAAACGGAAATCGTAGTAAGAACTGATCAGCACTGCAGTCAGACATAAAAGTTTGACGGAGATGTGTGTTATTTTACTAGAAAAAATCAATTCAATTTGTCTCGTTCATGATATTATCATAAGTCAATATTGAAGTGCCGCCTGACATAAGAACATTATTTACTCAATTAATTTGGTGATGGTCAAGTAATTCGCCCAACGATAATCTTAAATAAACATTATTCTTAAAAATAAATTCAGGATAATGTATTAATTTAAATGTTAAGGTCATCGTCTTTGAATTCGGCTATTATTAAGATACACACTTATAATTCATTACTGGATTTGATGTGAACGATGCATATTTAGCTATCTACCCGACCTTAAACTTAAAAACTTAGTAGGTAGTACAATTAATCAATTTTATAATGTTTTGTAATTTGTCGCTTGTAGTAAGTTGTTGTAAGGTCGTCGAAGTTATAACATTATAGAATTTCGTCGCAAGCGAACATTGAACTTCTAAGATCCTTAACTACCAACTACGTATTCTTAGACATAGCCACAACTATTAAGCGTGATTTTTTATGTCTAGATACTTGCTAGATGTTACTTAATTACAGAGATAATTATCGTATAATGCCAAAAGTATTCAAAATAGCAAATCTAGTAAAGATTTAATTTCGATTTGTTCGTTTGATTCGATCTAAAGTATGATATTTTGCCGACTATTTTAATCCGGAAATATTTGGTTGCTACTGAAGTAGCCAAGAGAATCTCTGACTTGTGGTGTATTGAAACGAAGAATACATCATCCTTTATCTACTAGACATTATTCAGACTATAGGTGTACAATTTTGAGTAATTTTAAGACCTAGTTCATAGATCATATTGTATAATTATAGGAAATATTAATACATGTTTTATGAATATTTATATGATTTTTATAAACACCATGTGACTAGTAGTATTATGGGTAATTATGTCTGATGCTGTTGTCTTGCCAATTATAATAAATACGTTCTTAATTAAGAGTCGCTAAACCTTTTTAAACTGAGGCACCATATTCCAAATTAATCGTAGAACCTTGTATTATGTAAAACTACAGGTGTGGGCTTTAAAAACAATATTTTATAACCTTAAGATTTGCCATCTTATTTTGACAACTCTAAAATGACGTCATTTCATTAGTAGTTTCTTATGATTTACGTTCAATCTCTATACGTAAGCACTTAACGTGAAACACGGTGAATATTTTATATTCGCCTTGACATCGAGTTCCGTTTTAACATAATGACATAATATTTAGGAACTACTAAACTCCAAGATCCACCACGAGTAACACTTACTAAATGTAAGTGAAGTAATATTAAATGCAAGGAGATTTTGGTGTTAAGGATGTAATAATTAGTTTCAGTGGTATCGTGTTACCCAGTGACTGGGTTTTGGAGGTCAAATAGGCAGGCAAGGGGATCGAGGTGGGGGGGGTGGAGGAGGGCTTCAGGGGATCAGAACGGAATAACTCGTAAAATACTGGAGTTTAGCTGAATTTCTATGACCCTGACATCGGTCGCGTAAGGTCAGTACCAACATATGCGCCAGCGTCACAGTATGGTGCTATATAGATCACAATGTATATTCACACGCGTGACCGACGTACGCGATCGACGTCAGCGTAACAGGAATTCAGGCTTTAGACTGGCAGCCGACCCTAACATAGTTGGGAAAGAACTAGGCAGATTGATTGACTGATTGTATGTGGAACATAGTTTGGTCACCGACGAAATTATCTGTCTAAAATAATCAACCCTTCAAATCTTTTGTGGTAGACTAATTTTATTCTTGGTGCATCGTCTTCACATATAATTATATTACGTATACATAGGGCTGCCATCACCTAATTTAGTGACCCCGGGTAAAAACTTCAAAAACCCCGGACATTTCGGTGAAATAAAAAAAAACCCCGGACTCCCTCGAAAAAAAAAATTACAATAAAATAAAAACATCGTAGATTATCATATTTTTTGTCATATTTATAGAATATCAATTTAATCCTCAACAATACAAATGAAACGCTTCATTTATTAATCAATTATACAATCTTCTCTATGTGATTGGTACTCTGGTAACAAAAATAATTAGGAACACTCTTCTTTTTGGAATCAATGAAAATTAAAAAAAAAAGTAAATCAAAAGCAAATCATGAATTGTCACGAGCGCTCACATTTGCCGCGCGGCTAATTTTTAACTATGATTTATGCTTTCATTTATTGCAAATCATTCAAAGTCGGATTTCCCCTAACACAGAAAGTGTCCGGGTTTGACCCGGACACTTTTCAGGACCCCGCCCGGACGCTCCCCAGACGCCCACCAAACTAGGACAAATCCGGGGAAACCCGGACGGATGGCAGCCCTATGTATACAAAACCTTGTAAAACATTTTAAAAGAGTAACGGTGGAGTTTCTTGCCCATTCTTCTCCATACGAAAACTACCTTTTGGAATGGGCGACTAGAATCAATTCTATTTTGTTGTGATTTTTGACGTTCAAAAATGCCTTTAATGTGTCTATTTGAAACAAATGATTTGACTTTGACTTAAAATACTGCGGATAATCGGCCTCAAAAAGATAACCGGTATTTAACATTGACCATCATAACTAAATAAACTTGAGTAATTCTACATAATATATTGTGTACAAAATACGATAATCCATGGAACCACAATGTAAAAAAAAAAAACGACGGATTGTACTGTATTTTAATAGGTGTAGCACCGGGGTAATTGCTTATCACACTATCAGTAGCAATGGCTTTCATTTTGACATTGCATCAATATTCATTGCGTTATTTACGTTGTGAAGCAAACAAATTTTTCGAACAAATGAAGCAATGGATTAGCAATATCCTTTGAAATGATTCAGATTGTGATTGAAAGTGTGTTATGCAATAAGGGTGCAGGACTGATCAAAACTGTTATTGATTCTTAAATATCCATATTTTCTACTTCAGATGCATCAACCAAGACTGCGGTTAACAGCTAGCATAATGCTATGCTTCGTGCTACAAGCGCTGGGTGCCGACAAGTACACTGATGAGAACAGACCTTACGAGTTCGGCTTCAAGATCGACGGACAGCAACACAGGCATGAATCTAAAGGTAACTAAAATTAGTATTTTTGAGAATAATTAATAAAGCATTAAATCGACTCCAAAAAGAAATTAACTCAAGAATAGAATACGAGTAGAATACTTTTTATTATGTACAACATAATATAAATAACAGATAATATAAATATAGAAATTTTACAAAGAGTGACACAATGGGCGGTCTTATCGCTAAGAAGCTCTTAGCGGAGGGCTTAAAAAGGGGAAGGAGAGACAAATAGGTAGTCAAATACTGTGGTGTACCATTTACTTAATATTATGGAGTGCAACACCCCACTGTAGATGCGTAGATCAGTGGATTTTAGTGAACTAGTGTGGTTGCTAGTGCACCATTATTGTTTTTATAGAGCGATAATCTATCGAAAGTCAGACTAATCTGCGTGATAATTGCGGAACACACTTTAACAGTATCAAATGATTTCATTTTGTCAGTGTAACAACATTGATTGCGTTATTTAGGTTGTTGAGCAGACAATTTTTTCGAACATATGAGGCAATGGATTAGCAATATATTTCAAAATTAATCAGATTGTGATTACGCTATTAGGGTGCTGGATAGAATAGCCTTCTCACTGGAAGGCTATGTCATCAATATAAAGTGTCTAGACACGGTTTCGGCACAAAATACAGATAGTACAGAAGGCAATCACATGTACGTACTTCACTTTTCATACCTACGCTCGGCAGTCGCGCTAGGGTTCTCAACTTTAGCTTATGCACAAAAAACTATCGTGGTAGTGGCACTCGTATCTAGTTGTTTGATTTATTGTTGAGCTTATTCCACATTATTAAAACAAAACAATACACATAGTATTACAATAAAAAAAGTGTACAGAACAAAAACATATAAAATTTTACATTTGTCAATTTTCACTATCGAAAATCCTTAATAACTTCAAAACGGATTGCCTTATTTACACAATTTATTTTGCCCGATCCGTTTTAGACCTAAACCTAACAAATGACACTAAAAACAACACAATATCTACACAAACAGAAAATCATGTTCTCAACTTACGTAATAAGTTGGTGGCGTGAATTTGCCTTACAAAAAAGTTACTTCGTTTATACTGATTCAAAATAGGAAACTATTATATAAATCGAGCTTAGTTAGGCATTTTTTTGCTGCTCCATTTTTGTACTTCACAGACGCGTGTCTCAAGGGGATGGCACCCGCGCTCGCAGTACTCCCAACCCATCCGAGATAACGTTATCTCGTTATAACGTTATGTCCGTGAGCGGTGTCTATGTGTGCGTTGCTCGAGCGCACTTTGTATGTAGATTGCCTTCTGTACTATCTGTATTTTGTGGTATCGGTGACACAACAATTGGCGAATTGTATGTGCTTAGAGAATTGTCACGATTATTTATCCGAAAATAAATCATGTTGAAGTAACTACGTAAGGTGACCTTCGCTTCTTTCTTCACTCGGTAGTAAGCTACTCTACAGGAAGTGTAAACTGTAGATACCCGTTGTGATTTAAATTATTGTTTAAAATTATTTAATAATAACAATTTTGAAAATTAAAAAAAATATTATAGTCCCCGTGCTAGTTTTTTTTACTAAATAATGAATGTTTCATATTTTTACCGGTTTAATCTGTGTGAATTTAATATTTATATTGTTCAGCATTTGTATATATTATGTTTTTGACCATTATCGACTGAATATTACTATAATCAATACGATATAATGTATGTTTAATATAAAACAATAAAATAAAGATGATTATTTAGATACCATTTGAATAGATTTTCAAACTGCATATTACAAAATAGACGACCAATTTACTACTAATAAATATCAATAATACATTCTTAATACAGAACACCCATATTTATTAGCAGCATATCGTTTCATTGGTACCAAATTTTCTTTTAACACTTTTCTAGATCAAGTAATACAAGGAAGTCAAGCGACCAATCAAAAATTGACATAACATTTTAATTTCATTTATAATCGACTAGCTTCTGCCCGCGACTTCGTCCGCGTGAAATTTCACCCTCCCCCCATTCACCCTCTCAGTGGTGGAATTTCGAAAAACCCTCTCTTAGTGGATATCTACCTCTTCACAAAGAACACACACTCCAGTGGTTTAGGCTGTGCGTTGATGTATCAGTCAGTCAGTCAGGACTTTGAATTTTATATGTACTTATAGATGACATCAAATAATAATAAGAATTTGCTGAACAAAATTAGTCGAATGTCACAAACAATTACATAGATAATAGTTATTATAGAAAAAGCTAAAACAGCTACAACGAATTGCTTAATTATTCATTTTCCAGTATTCATTTGAATTCTAAAAGCATGTATCTCATTCATAACTTCTCCAGACTCGATTTGACCATTTTTCCAAGGCCACAAAATCATCACGTTGTTTTACCAACACTATGAATACTGATCTAATCATGAGAATAACTATTCTTCTTCTTCTTAGAGTTTTGAAGGATTTTTTTTTCGGCCTTAAATTCTGATTAGAATACCTATTATAAACAAATTATGTTGATGATTTGAAAACTAGCTTTGCCAGCTTAGCTTGTTGCCAGGTGAGGATAACGTCAACCTAAACAGATATTCTTTAAATTATTACTAGATTCTGCTGTTTTGCCTACTCTAGTTTAGCCATTAGATACTCATCTTAGTTTTTGTTGTTCGCAATTTGGGCTTCAATTCACTATTAAGTGTCGTGGTTATTAATTACAAGACCTTGGCAGGGCTTATTATTATATTTGACTTTAATGGCAATAAACACATTATCATAATATATTCTAACTCAATAAAACCGATTGTATCTTTACAGACAAAGACGGGATTATCATGGGCGAGTTTGGATTCGTCACCGCCGATGACGTGTACCATGTCACCGTGTATGCTACAGACAAAGAGGGACGATTCAAGATATTGTCGATGAAAAACATTCACTTGAAATCATGTAAGTTTATCTTATTTATCGAATCTCTCCAAGAGGCAATCTGATAAGCACTACGGTTTGAGCTCTCGAATAGACCCTGAACGAAGGAGTGAGGCTACTTTGCTATGTTAAAGCCTGCTAAGGCCCTGGGTATTGGATCTCTTTTCTAAACGTCAAAAACCTCGAACTTGTAAGTTTTACACTAAATAGAATAGAAACTCATACACAATTTGTGTATTTCAGCTTCCACTTCGAGCCTTGGAGCACCTGCATCAGCACGACAAGGCCATGCTCTGGCGTTGCCACCTGCACAAGGAGCTTTTGCTTCACAACCACGGGAACCATCCAAGCCTGTGTCTATTGAACCACCAGGACGGTCATGCTCGTCTTGCCGTCTGCCTACAACTACCCAGCGGGCGCCACCACCTGCATATAACCAAGTGCCTGACAATAACAATTATAATGGTCCAAACCAATTTGGTGAACCAGGATCAAGTTATCAAAATCAACAAGGTTTTCCTCCCTCATCTCCTGGACAACGTAATAATGCACTGGGTGGACCCAGTGGTTCATCATATAGTCCTCAAGGAAGTCAGCGGAACTATCCATCTGGTGAACAAAATATCCCCGAACAAGGGTTTGTTGTGCCAGGTGGTGTTCCATCCTTTGTTCCACAACCTGGACAGACAGCACAAAATTATCCTGGCTCTCCAAGTTATGCTCAAGGACCCGGTTCTCCTAATGCACCTAATAATTATGCACCAGGAGGTGGAGCCTTATCTCCTAATGGCCAGACTCAAGGCGGAGCTGGAATGCAAGCTGGCTTATATGGCGGTAATAATAATAATCCATACGCTGGAGCCGCGCCTAATGGCTATTCTCAACCCTCCGAACAGAGTTCCTATCAGCAAGGAGGAGCTGGAGACAGAACTGCAAAACAATACAATGGTCCTGAACAGCAATTTAACTCAAATCTAGGCCCACGAGGCCCGGGTGCCGCTCAAGGAGGACAGCGTGGCCCTGATAAACCTACTCTGTTTTCCGCTCAAATGCAGATAGTTGATAAGAATACTGACGTTTATGCACTTAGCCCTAATGAACAGAAAGGATTACCACCAGGACTTACTCAGCGTGACATGACGCAGCTGCTCTATACATTCAACTACACCCTAGGATTCCACGGTCACTTCGAAGAGGGCTATACAAACGGTGTCAAGCAAGGATACTACTTCGTTACTGGAAGGAATGGTGTTCGAACAAGGATTGATTACGTGGCCGATGATACAGGGTTCCACCCTAAAGTTTCCCAGGACGTACTGGACCTTTTATCAGAAGATGTTCCCAAACCAGAAACTGAAAAGGATGAGAAATACGGTCTCAAGGGTTATGAATTCAAATGGTTATATTATCCTGTTGAGTCTAAAAAGCGGTAGATCTACTTCGACAAATCGATTCGACCTAAAGTGGACCTGATCCTTTCCAACTATCCTTAGCGCCTTAAGGGTGAAGCCTAGTAGGCAATTTAAAATGTATAGCTTTACTTTAGGGGAGACCGAGGGGATTTGAAACAAAGGTGATTTGAAACAGTACCGATTTCTTCGAACTTAAAATCGTTAGCGAGTTGGCAACGTCGCTTTTCAATCCCTTCCCTCCGCCCGCTGACATGTCAGTTCGCGTCGGGAACGTAAGTCGCGCGGTTGTGGAGTTCTGTGCCCCATGTGACAGAAATCGTGAAAAGTAAGTTTTTAACGTTTTTTTACGATGTCTATATTTTGATAAAGTTCTTGTATTATGGCTTAAATTATATATATTTCGAAAGATCATTAACTAAAGTTTTATTATACATATTTGGTACAGTTGATTTCTGTGTATTTGTTTCTTTATGGTGCATTTAATGAATATTGGGAGGTTTTTTCGTACTGAGGAGATTTGAAACAGGTTGTTTCAACTCTCCTCGTTTTCATTTTTATATCAGATAATAACGGACACATTTTTTTTGTTGGTTTAATTTGTTTATTTGGTTTCAGTATGCCTACTGATTATAAGAGAAAAACGGACAGAGGTATGGCGAGTCGCGAAATGCGATATCTGAGGTAATTAATACTATCACGATTCCTTCAACCTCTGAATCCGCTGTTCCCTCAACAGTCCTTATACCCCATATAATTCCTGTAGCATCTACATCACGAGACACATCAGTTAGTGTGATACCTAGCTATTCCATTCTCACCTGAAACTCTTAGACCCTTGCCAAAGGCTCCACCAAGGAAAGGAAATCAAACAAATAGACGCAATGTGAAATCCGCTATCTTAACCGACACTCCCGTAAAGAATGAACTAGCTGCAATCGAAGCAGCTAGAACGGCTAAGAAAAAGGTAAAAAAATCTAACTTTGAAGAAACAAAAACAAAAAAAAGATCAAAACCAGGCACAAAAACTAAAAAGACCAAGGTAGTCAAGAAACAAAGAGGAAATGAAGATAGTGAAGAAGAAGAAGAAGAATCCTTTTGCCTTTGTTGTTTTGAGCCATTTTCAAATAGCAGAGCCAAAGAAAAATGGGTGCAATGTCTGGAATGTAAAAACTGGGCTCATGAGGCTTGCACTGGTGGGGAACTTTCTTATGTTTGCCACAACTGCTTGTCAGACTGAAGTTTTTTATATTCATTTTTTTTATGTTTTTGACATTTGTGATATTATTGTTACTTAAATATTTGAAGACATATTGATTAAGACCGATTGTAATTTTTAAGAAACGACTGAGAGTTAATAATTATTTTATGTTAAAGATTTAGAATTTATATAATTTAAACTTATAATTTTTTCGTTAAACAAAATGTAAAACATTTTGAAAACAAGTACTTTTAATTAAGTAGGTACTTTGGAGTTGATTATTTTAACAAAATACTAATTAAAAAAGTTTTATTCCACTTGAACAGTTTTATTTTATTAAATACTTTTAAATTATATCATTATTTTTAATTTACAGCCCTTGATACTCAAAAATCATATGTTTCAACTCTCCTCGACCCCTGTTTCATCTTACCTCGGTATGAGGGGAATTGAAACAAGTTCACTTGTAACGGTTAAGTCGATTTTTCACCACATTATTTAACGTTTACAATTTCTTTAAGTTAGTCATTCGCAAGTGTAAAGAATGACCTATCGATTGGTACTAATATCATACGGTTTCTGTCAATAGTATTTGGTGTATGAAACATAATGTCAAAATTGTTTCAACTCCCCTCGGTCTCCCCTACTATTAGCTATAGGTTAGATAATGTTTTTTAGAATAACTTTTGCAAGTAGATATTACAATTAACTTTAAATATAACGATGTTCAAAGTAACACACTGCCATGTAACTGCCATAATGTAGTGATTACCAAAAGTAACTATTATTAGCCTGTTAAGTTCATAGAATCTACACGTGATGATGACATTTAGCACCTTGTGTAATAAATAGAAATACAATAAAATATATTTGAAAAACATATAATAATGTGTTTAATTAATATTACCTATAATGTACATATAAATTTATAAAAACTGACTTAACATTATATTTTCCTAATCGAACAAAAGATCAGAAGGTCAATTCTACTAATTAACGTGCAATGTGAAAAACATGACACCGGAATGCGATGATATTGTGAATAAATCAAAAAACGGTATTCTACTAATCTTAAAATTCGGTTTGTTCACATTCAAGTCGCAATATCATTGCAGTATAGTCAACTTTGTTCTCGTTTACGAAATTAAACATATTTTAATGTTGGTTCAATGTACGGAGACTATATTGTGATACATAGTGATACTTTAATTTTTATCAACCTTATTTTCTGATTTGTTTAATGTATTTATTAGTTTGCTTGATTAAGTGTACGCTCATAGTATTTTCATTTCCCGTTTGTTATTAAATATCTTTGAAAATACAAAATCATTAAAAGAAAAAATCGGCTAGAAAGCTAACATGGAACGTAATTGGTAATCGCCAGGCCGCATTCCGAATTAAGCGCTTTATACACTATTCAATTTGTAGGAAATCGAAAGATGTAATGAGGGATTTTCTTTTTCTTTTTTTTTTAACGCTTCCCTAGCCGCTGGATAGATGGCGCTGAACTTGGTAAGTTACTACAAGGAAGGGAACGTCACATAATTTTTCTATTAATTCAATTGGATGTAATTTTGAGATCGTAAAACGAAAGCAAACGAAACTGTCACTCAACGAGCGTATATGACGTGACGCAATGTTTTTTTTTTTTCGAGCGTTTTGTCTTTGGCACCTAGTAACGTAGTCAGTTCAACGCCATCTTCAGGGTTCTGGGAAACTATGTTTTTTTTTTAATACTCAAAAGAAAAACCTCTCATTGAAGTTAGAGCTGTTAGATTCCGGTTTAGTGCGATTGGAAGGTCCCGACCGCACTAATACCTAAATTGTTTACGATTTAGGTGAGTGTAATCGCATCCCTACGATTTATAGCGACTAGTTAGTCTTTAGTTTTTAAGCACACTCAAATCGATTACATCGCAACTCGGAACGCACCACATTGTCAACATCAAACTGAATCAAACAATAACTTAACAATATCGTGTGTAGTTTATAACAAGTATTTCGTGCGAGAAAGATCGTTTTAATACAAAGTAAGTGTATAATTGTTTGACTTAAATCATTATTTAATTATCATGCTGTGCAAATGTATTCAAATGTGCGTAATATTTTGTAGAAATGGAAAGACGTGCAGCTAGTGCCTGAGATACAATGGAACAAACTGCTCAACTTTCTACAGTCAAAGTGGAAGCGCTGTCGGTGTTGAGCGATCACTGAGCCGATCGATTTTCGAGATCACTGCAGCCCCATGTTCTGTCCAGACTCGTGCGTCAGCACCAAACCCTAGCCCTGCCGATGCTACAACAGTGCTCGAACTCTGCAAGCGAGATACCGCAGTGAGTGGATTTTTCTAACCCTACAGCTATTCATATTGCGGTTAAGACTTATGATGACTATTGATAACGATTAAGTATGGTATTTTTATTACGTTTTTTAGGTCGCCCTCTGGCTGTACTAGATGAGGCTCGGAGAGTTTACCTCAGGTGGAGATGCAACATGTCACAGCTGATACAGCAAATTAATAGTGCAGAACCTTGGGAGGCTTGCTGATGCTGTCGAAAGACTATTTATTGGTGTCCCATAGAGGTAAAGTATGAATTTTTTGTACATGCAATAAAAAAATCAAGTCATTCATATAATATAATTATAAAGAAATACAAAGGAAAACATACTATATTATTTATTTATTTATTTTATTTATTTATTTATTTATAACATTTAAATAACACAAAAACTTTGCATAAATGGAAAAAGGTATCGGGATCTGTGTCCACTTGTGGTATCTTCAAATTTGATTTTTTAAGGGATAGCCTGCGCTACCTGAAACAATTATTTTATTATTATAATAGTACTCAAATTAAACAATGACGGGGTAGTCAGAAGCCTGAAAGTCTGACAACCAATCTTACCAAGGGGTTTATTACCCAGTAACTAACTGGGTTGTGGAGGTCAGATAGGCAGTAGCTCCATGTAAAATACTGGTATTCAGCTGCATCCGGTTAGACTGGAAGCGAACCCCAACATAGTACATATTTGGGAAAAGGCTAGACAGATGATGATGATGATGATTTGACTTACTAAAAACCACAAATTTTCCTTTTCAGTCTGGTGGAGTTGTTCCAAGTGGGTCTTAAGTGGATGGTGATTCTATAAAGCAGGAGACATGGTTTGCCGCTCCGCAGCTACCATCAACACTAATTAGTCGCAAACCTAAATGAATGAATGAAAAAAAGCCTAATTAACTATTATGTTTATATTCGTGTTTTAATAATTTAAGATGAGAATTGTTAATTTATTAAAGTATTTTTCATACCACTATTGTTTTATTTTAGTAAAATGTATACTAAGGTATCCTCTTCTAGGGTTCTCTTATATTTTATTATATAGGTAAGTACTACTTAATACAATTGAAGTAAATATCACACCTTTAAATTCCTGAGGGGTTAGGCAGAGGTGTACCTATTGAAAACCTAAAATGTGAATAGAAGATTGTATGTATTTCACCGAGGGCAGGGGTATAGAGTACCCAAAACCTCTATAGTAATAGATGACAGTGTCTATCTAGAATCAATAAGTTAAAAGCGTTACAACACTACTTTTACAAGAAAGTAAGTAAGTAATTATTTATTTACCAAAAGACTTAGCCTAGGTAACATCAGTGTTAATTCAATAGGGGTTGGGAATGGCTATTACATTTGAGAAGACCCCTGCCCTTCAAACTAGAAGAATCCTGTATCTTGAAGGGCAGTGTAAAACAATCCTTTTACTTGCCTTGGGTTTAGTACTTATGCCATCGCGGCGGGTACAAATTAATGTACGGCTCGTGGATGAGGTCGCGACACACACTTATTTAGCCTGTCTATACCAACAAATTCGAGATCCGGCATTTCGAACGCTATGTCCATTTTCCGAAGAGCTGCATTTTGTCGGCGATATAAAAGGGTCGTCGTAACCCGCGTGTGCTCCAGAAATTTTTCATAAATGGCTAAATCTGCCATTATAACAATATTTCTTCACAAAGCCTCCAATCCGATTTGTGAAATGTTGCTTTTGACTAACTTCTTGTAATTCCGTTATTTGACATTATAGCAATTCGTATTCTGTGGAGTTTATATCGAATCTTACTGAAATCGATACAATTAGGCGGGAAATGTAAATTTTATACGCTTTTAACTATGCAGAAGCTAAAATTATTTGTCACAGTCCGGTGTACAAATAATCTCATGCTTACGTCAGTTTTGACATTTTTATTTTTAGTGGAATACCAATAATATTTTAAATGTCATGTCGAAACTTTAGCAGAATACCGTTTTGGTACATTTTTTGTTTTCGGTCTAGTCGCAATATCATTGCAGTAAACGTTACGTTTGACATACTTTTTTGGTTTAGTAGAATACCTTTTGTGACATTTTGGAACTTTTGAGGCACTGCGACTTGAATGTGAACGTTTTTTTTTTACGAGAATTGGCCTTCAGTTTTATGTGGTAATAAATTAAACATTATGTGGTAATAAATTAAACAGAGGTTTCTAGTTTTGTTGGTAGGTATGTCTGATAGAGTTTCGTTTATTTTTTATATTTTCTCAATGATCCAACAACCAATTCAAACCTGCTTATTTTTGGCCAACTAACAATTTGGTTCATCAGCAAATGAATAATTTTGTTATAATGAAATTATTAACTTAGGGTTCCATTTCCTTAACTGATGGGGTCCGCTAGGGCCGATGCCAGTCAGAGTCACGGGTTGTTCGAAAGAGTTACCGTGGCTCCTGGCACAGGCAACTGAAGGAACAGGGATGGGTTTTAGTCAGTAAAAGTTTACATCCCTCCCGCTCCGCCCAGTGCGGGAGAAGTTATTTGATGATTACCCACAAAAAAAAGTATTCCATTTCCTAAGGGTGCCCTCGTGCCCCTTTTACTAGGTCCACGCCGTCAGTCTGTCTGGTTGTCTATCCGTATGTCTGTCATTTTATTATCCCTACGTAGTGCAGCGGAAAAAAGAAAAGCAGGGACTGCCTTCGCCATATTATGATTCAAAATATTATAATTTTATGATTCTGCCAAATTGGCCTTTTTAGGCCTCAAGGTACGAAATTATTCGGAAAAGAACCGGAGCTAGCGACGTAGCTCGCAGAGTAAGCAAACTGAAGTGGCAGTGGGCTGACCACGTTTCTCGAAGGCCCGATGGCCGGTGCAGCAGACGAGTCCTGGAGTGGAGACCGCGTATCAGCAAGCGTAGTGTGGGACGCCCCCAGCTAGATGGACTGACGACCTAAAGAAGGTGGTTAGGACAAACTGGATGCGGAAGGCGGAGGGAGTTGGGGCGCAGCCTGGTAGAGCCCTATGGCCAGCAGTGGACTGCGGCAGGCTGAGTTGATTGATTAATGTTCAGCCAACATTTTATAATAACATATTTTAAATGGTACCCATATATTATTTAACAGCAATAAATCATGCCTGACATTTCTCAATTCTCCATAGTCCAGTTGGTAATAGGACGATGGAAACATGTCATTTTCCCCATAGACACCTGACATAGCACCGACGTGACAGAATTGCATCTCGTGATACAACACTGAATAATAAATAAAACTGTCTAATAAATATGTCTCTAAACAACATTGGCTAGCAAAGTAACTTCGAGAAGAATTTGAGCGTTTTTAACCGACTTCAAAAAAGGAGGAGGTTCTCAATTCGACGGTACGTTTTTTTTTTTGTGTGTTTGTTACGCGATTACTCCGCCAATTGTGGACCGATTTTCAAAATTATTTTTTTGTTTGAAAGGGTATACTCTCGAGGTGGTCCCATTATCATCAAGTTGGAATATGATGAGAGGATCCCATGGAAATCGAGGGAAACCCTCAAATTTTATAGGCAAAGCTATAACGATTTGTGTATTTTTTTAAATAACTTGAGCATTTGCGCTCGGAAATCATCATTTGGTAAAGTGGAGCTGATGAATAAGACCACAGATGGCCATTGGAACTACTCAATGACAAATATTTCACGGTTGCTAAGCAATTTATGCTCGTCAGTTGTGACGAGCATAAATTGCTTAGCGTATGGTGAGTGGTTGTTGAGGAGTTCTTCTGGTTCTTACCAGGAGAACTCCTCAGCAATTAACGTCCCAACATCGGGTAAAGCAATATTTTCTAACAAGTGATGAGCAGTTGGCATTAGGCTATTGTAACCTAGATAAATTACAAACGGACCCACTAAAAAGTGAAAAATAAAAACTTTAAAAAAAAAAACAACCGACTTCCAAAAATAATACTAAAAATTGAAAAATAACTTTAATTTCGGAAGTCGGTGTCAATAAACGAAAATGCGGAACCAAAGACACCGACTTCCGAAATTAAATTTATTTTTCAATTTTTAGTACTTATTATTTTTGGAAGTCGGTTGTTTTTTTTTTGTAAATAGTTTTTATGAATAAAAGTTAGGTATAGGAAACTTGATCAACTTATTAAAAAAAACCGGGCAAGAGCGAGTCGGACTCGCGCACCGAGGGTTCCGTAACATCCGGGTTTATGCATAAGGTTTATGTTTATGAAAATAAATGTTTTTTTTATTTTTGAGTTGATTGAATGAATGGTAAATTGTGGTTTACGATTTATGACGTATTAAAAAAAAACTACTTACTAGATCTCGTTCAAACCAATTTTCGGTGGTAGTTTACATGGTAATGTACATCATATAATTTTTTTAGTTTTATCATTCTCTTATTTTAGAAGTTACGGGGGGGGGGGACACAGATTTTATCACTTTGGAAGTGTCTCTCGCGCAAACTATTCAGTTTAGAAAAAAATGATATTAGAAACCTCAATATCATTTTTGAAGACCTACCCATAGATACCCCACACGTATGGGTTTGATGAAAAAAAAAAATTTGAGTTTCGGTTCTAAGTATGGGGAACCCTAAAATTTATTGTTTTTTTTCTATTTTTGTGTGAAAATCTTAATGCGGTTCACAGAATACATCTACTTACCAAGTTTCAACAGTATAGTTCTTATAGTTTCGGAGAAAAGTGGCTGTGACATACGGACGGACAGACAGACAGACAGACAGACGGACAGACAGACAGACAGACAGACAGACATGACGAATCTATAAGGGTTCCGTTTTTGCCATTTGGCTACGGAACCCTAAAAATGGTGTTTAATAAAAATGTTGACGTTTAACATAAATAAATATAAGATTCATATCTTAATCAGCCTAGAAAGCCTTGTCCCACTGCTGGGACACAGGCCTCCTATCTTCGAGAAGAAGTATGCTGTAATCCACCACGCGGGCCCAGTGCGGGCTCGTAGATGTCGCATGTCTTAATTTTTTTTGGTTCTAGTACAGTACATGCCGGTTTTCTCACGATGTTTTCCTTCACCGTTTTAAAGGCAGAGTAGATGAAATTATTTACAAAAAGTAAAGCGCCTGCCTGGAATCGAACCCATGACCTACAAGACGTAAGTCGGGGCCGATACCACCTAGGCCACCATAAAAATAATACTGAATTATGTTCCATCATCCCCATGTCCATGGTACATACAACTCACAGCATTTGGTTTACAGCAAAATTGAAGCTCACGCCATCTATTATACAATTAGTTTAACAGCTTAAACAAGGTTTTCACATCAAGAGCCACTTGCGCAGACGCAGTTAAAACGTCACGCAGCGATGTAGCAGTGATCTTGACTTCTTATTTCAGCTGATTGTCAATAGATGGCAGTATTTTAGAAAAGATCTCATAATGACCTTATCGTAATAAACAACATAACAGCTGCAGCTGCTTTATCTGCTGAAAGGGTTGAAAGATCAACTTAAATTATAATTTTAGACAGAAATATAGAAGTCGACCTTTTTCATATTTGTGATGGATCTCGTTAAAAGAAGCCTACCGCCTTACTTATTTTAACCGCAACAAGAGCGGCTGTGTTTAGATAGGCTTGAAATAATCACCTTACTGCCAATTTCCCCGACTTGAGGGCACTGTTGCATTAAATAGCAAAAAGATTAGAGACTCCTAATAATTTTAAAGTGTAAATAATTTAATGTAGATATCTAAATATACTGCGCAGGATAGATTTTAACAGAAATGGTCAAAGTTAAGCAGAGTAAAAGTACTATGTGTTCAGCAGCTTCAATATCATATGGATTGTGCCGGAAAATAGCAGTTCGTAAGTAGTGGACGTCGTACGACAGTGGCTCCCCTGACATCATCTCTGTCATCAGAAGACAGCCGCCACAACCACTGACCTCTATTACCTACGTGTGTATTTGGTCAGTGACCACAACACAACCATCGATACGACGCTCTGCTAGAGTGACTGTCATCAGTGCCGGGTTAACATTACTTAATGCCCTAAGCAATCCACGCCTGTGGGGATAGGGGGGCCCCTATCCACTAGTCGCTTGGTAATTTTTCTGAAAAAAATCGACGAGCGATTTTTTAAGATTAGTGCACGTGTCAAGAGTGACTTTTGGGTCTTGGAATATCTTGCTGACGAACAGCCTTGCCTTGGTATTAGCAAATATTTTTTTGGTGCTTTTTATGGGAGGCGCGGTCGCAGCCCAAGATTGGAGAGGGGGTCACCACAGGTGCCGAGGAATATTTTTAGGGTAGTAGCTCTCCTCGTTGGTCTAGTGGTCACAAGCTTTACTGCTTACCATGAGATGCTGGTTCGATTCCCAGGTCGGGTAAAGTGTTATCAGGTTTTCCATCAGAAATTTCTCAGAAGTGCCCGGTTGGTGGCAGTAGGCTCGTAACCTACGACGTGGGACTTAAAGTTAACTGGCGCAATATGGGTGTAACTACTATATGTAGTACCTACATATCTGCCTAATTCTTCGGGGATCAAAGGCGTCATGTTTTGTTAATGTTCATATACCTCTCCAGCTCCAGAGGGAGGTATTTCTTAATAATGCTGCCAAATTGGTAGCAGCGTTTTTCGATAAATAGTTGGTATTATAACAGTAAATTATATAGGGTGAGCAGAGCGAGCGAAGCGAGCTTGAAAATTTTAACAACCCGCCTCGGTTACCTTAGGTTTTGTTTTACATTTTCAAACAGAAGTGCGAGTTACATTGTCGACTTATGCAGAAAAGCACAAGCAACTATGACAATTTAGTGTAGAAATGCAAGAGCGAGCTCGAAAATTTTGCACACTTTCGGATAGGTTACATTTTCTTTTCATGATTCCGAAAGAACTAGGAATTAATCCCTTTGTGGACTTATGAACAAAAGCTCAAGAATCAAGAGAATGTAGAATGCAAGAGCGAGCGAAGTGAGCGAACTTACTTTGTCGAGTTATGACGAAAAGGTTCAAGTCATTTTACAGCAGTTTAGGTTAACCTTAGCCTTTCGAACCTTACGTATGAGCAGGGTGCCCGCATATCCCGAGTTTGCTTCGCTCGCTCTTACATCCTAGATTCTATATTTTATGAAGATTCTATTTTTTTTTTTTGCCTTTTTTGAAGTAAAAACTATATTAGGCGCGTTGACTGATTTTTGGTAGGGGAAAATCTATATGGGTTCACGTCACCGATATGCTAATGTTAACAGTATAAAATATGTATATGTATGTCGTGTTGCTCTTGTTGTTGGTCGGAGTGCCGATAAATGTAAAACCGGCCAAGTGCGTGTCGGGCCACGTACAGTGTAGGGTTCCGTAATAGCCCGTTATCACAATGTAGTACGATTCTGTTGTTCTTTATTTTGAATATTAAAAAAAAACATATTTTGTTTTTCAATGCAAGTCTTTACCCATTAAACAAGCAACTACTTCATCTTAGTCACTTTAAAGGATTAATGCTAAGGATTTTGTATTTGGTACAAAATTATCCAACACCCAAGTTCAACGACTATTACCGCTAAACTAATAAAGTTATCCGCTATAGTTTTCCTCTAAAGTTCATGAAATGCACTATCATCGTGAATTTTTCCAGATTTTCCAAGCCAGCAGTTTAGCGTTTAGACGGGACTGGAAAAAAATTTACATTAAATCGAAAAATTATTTTAGCAACCCCCAAGTCATTTTAGAAGACCTATTCAACGATACCCCACACGATGGGGTAGACGATGAAAAAAATATTCATCCCCACTTCACACGTAGGGGAGCTACCCTAAAAAAAATATCTTCTTCATTAATTTTATTTTACCACTTTGTCGGCGTAATTGATATAGGTACACACTCCTACAAAATTACAGTTTTCTAGTACTAACGGCCTCTTAGCAAAACCTCGGACAGACAGACAGACAGACGGACATGACGAAACTATATGGGTTCCTTGTAGGAACTACGGAACCCTAATTAATTTACAAATAGTGAAATTAAAATATTTGATAAGTACTACTATTAATTTTAAAATTAAAAAATAACACTGTTATTTCATATTCGTAGTTTTAAGTTTTCACGTTTGTCGGTAGACCCCACGACTGCCTCAATGTTTTTTTATGTGCCCATCGGGGTCTCCGTAGCTCAAGTATCTACAGTTTTAAGTTAGTAAGACACGTATGTAAATCGTTCAGGCTCTCGACAGGTTGAATGATTTTGGGGGTCATGATCCCATGACCCCCCCTGGACCGCGTCTGGTTTATGGTGCCCCCGAGACGTGATGCCCTCAGCAATTGCTTAATTTGCTTAGGGGTTAATCCGGCACTGATTGTCATCAGCCAGTGTCACTCTTATCCAACCTCTTCGGTGATTCCAGTAACATCGTAACAAAACTAGCAGTGCCACTTACTGTGCCGTCATACATTATAAGAAACCGTACTACTTATCGCCTTAGGTAATGAAACTTGTAATGATAGTTTTAAGATGATGATTTTTATGGCTGGCCCGTTGGTCTAGTGGTTAGTGGCCCTGACTGCTATGCCGGAGGTCGTGGGTTCGATTCCCACCCAGGACAAATGTTTGTGTGATGAGCATGATCATTTGTTCTGTGTCTGGGTGTAATTTATCTATAATATGTATGTATTTAGAAATATATAAGTATGTTTATCAGTTGTCTAGTACCCATAACACAAGCTCTGCTTAGCTTGGGACTAGACGGCGTTGTGTGATAGTTGTCGAATATATTTATTATTTATTTATTATTTATAAGAGGAATAATTAAATAAACAAATAACGTAAACAGAAAACATAACGTTTATGCCTCATCTGCCATCTATGGATATCCTACTAGCTATACATAAAATAGTAATTAGTAGGTAAGTACTTTATTGACACTATTCTATAAAGTAATATTTTCAAAACAAAATCTAATATTTACTTTGCAATACATAAATGCTCTACACTGACTATTACTGACCTAACCTTGTTATTAGACTGTTGTCATATCCTGCAAAAAGTGGACATCCCAATCGTTAAAAAGAACATAAATGTGTCTCATTTCCTTTAATTATAGAATTAAATATTATGTGGATTTTATATAAAAGCGTGAGAATAAATTCAATATATATTTTATTTAACATTCGTTACGAGTTATAATTGAGGGGCTTGTGGCTAAGTAAGTAATAACAGGCGCACGGGTCGATCGGACAGATTAAGCTACGCTTCCCGCGGTTGGTCCGAGGATGGGTGACCATCTTCACATACCAAGACCCCCTCCGTGCCTCAGAAAGCACATTAATCCGTTGGTCCCGGCTGGCTTTCGTGGATCGTTGACAATCGTTACGGGTCGTCAGTTAGCCCGAAAGTCTGACAACCAGTCTAACCAATTGGGTCGTCAGTTAGCCCGAAAATCTGACAACCAGTCTAACCAATGGGTATCGTATTATACGCAGTGGCGTAGCTATCAGAGGGCTAGGCGGTGCCGTGCAGCGGGACCCCCAAGCTCGGCGGGCCCCCCGCCCCCTGACCAGCAAATCTTGAACTGACCTAGCAAAAAATTTCTTCCACCTTCAGAACATAAATTATTTCTGTTGTATTGTGTAAGTTCTTGTGTTTAGCCACTTCAACCAATCGGCTGTTATGCGACCGATTTATGAATACCTACTAGCTTACTCTACTGAAATATTAGTAACTAGCACTTTTGCCATGACTTCGACTGCGTGTATTTCGTACTTTCCTCTAAAAGTTTCGAAAATATATGTATATGATCTTTAACATTTATTTAGATAAATAAGTATTCGGGCTAATTTTTAAGTTTGCAGATCAAAAGAATCACATTTTTCAAATAAACTGTATCCCCCCGCTTTTCACCCCCAAAGGATTTTTTTTTTTTTGAAAAATCGTTTTGTTTGTGTTCATAACTTGACTCAAAGACCGATACCCATTTTCGAGTTAATGGAAGCAAGCAATTAAATCCACCCCTTCTTCTCCTTCTTAGCGTGTCGATAGCAATCTAAATGGACTCCACCAGTTCCTGTAACATGCAGCTGACAGGATATGCAGGACACGATATTAAGTGTCTCATCGTTTGTGGAACAGCACCAAATTTACACTCCAAGGCGAAGTCGTTTAAGAATCTCCACCTGAACAGGTTTTCCTTGCTTCGGCCAACCTGGGTCCGGAGTCTGTTTAAAGACTTCCAGGTTACCCAAGGTAACTCATGTCCAGGTCCAACTCTGTCTTCAGCGGGTGAAACGAACGGTTTGGGTAAGGAAGCACAGTCTCGCCACAGCTTCAGTCTTTCTTGTGATGGTTCACCAGTGAGGGGGACGACACACTTTAAAAAATTGTTTCGACTTTTCAGCCTTTGTGGCACAAGGATGTGGTAGGGCAGGGGTGTCGTGTGTCGGAGACCATTTTGGCTGTTTCGCTGGAGCTTGCCAGCGCTCTGCGAACCACGGCGGTGCCGTTCCTGCTAGTGGATAACAGCATTTGCTACTACACCGGGTCACTTAAAGAATCCTAAAAATCTCGGAAACTAAAAATGCAAGGTTAATGCAATAAATTGTATTTAATAGACAATGTAATACTCCTTAAATGAAGGTATTAAAACTTCTTAGTTATTGTAAAGTTATATCATAAAAAAATCAAATTTGAAAAAGGGCCACTTTCGAAGATGGAACTACGAAATTACAGCATTTGGTTTTGCTTTTGTTTGTAATCTGTCATTTATGTGGGTACATAAACCATGTTGATAGTGCTCTATGTTCATTATTCAAGCTGAAATTATGTCGCTTACGCCTGAAGAATGCACCAGAATACTTACAATGCTGGAAACCGGCCGGAGTCAGCGCGATACAGCCAGGACTGTCGGTGTGTCGCTGTCAACAGTACAAAGAGTTCTCCGACGTTACGAAGAAACTGGTTCTAACCTACGCAGACCAGGAACGGGCAGAACCAGGTGTACCATAGCACGAGAAGACCGATACTTGGTGAACACCATGCTTCGAAATCGCTTTCTCACAGGAACTGAACTCACAAATCAGTTTCGACGCCTCGGAGGAAGTAACCCAAGTGCATGGACAGTAAGACGTCGGCTTGCTGAATCTAACTTAAAACCCCTTAGACCTGCAAACGGCCCTAAACTGGAGCGTGGGCATCGTATTTCAAGACTAAGATATGCCCAGAGCCACGTAAATTGGAGTATTGAAGATTGGTCAAAAGTTATGTTCTCCGACGAATCAAAATTTATGCTCTACAAGCACGATGGAAGACACAGAGTGTATCGAAGACCAGGGGAAAGATTCAAGCAAGCATGCATCGAAGAAAAAGTAGCCTACGGTGGTGGGTCTGTACTTGTGTGGGCCGGAATTTCTTCTGAAAGTCGCACAGAGCTGGTGATCATAGAAAACGGCTCTTTAACTAGCGTAAGATATGTGGAAGAAATCCTCAATGATCACGTTGGTCCATTTATGGTCAATTTACGTGAGGATGCTATATTTATGCATGACAATGCCCGACCTCATACAGGTAGGATTGTGAATGACTACCTTCAAGAGATGAACATTACTCGTATGGAGTGGCCAGCGCGCAGCCCGGATATCAACCCGATCGAGCATGCTTGGGACGAGCTAGGCAGATGCGTAAAACAACGAAACCCTCCCCCAATCACGCTTCGTGAGCTCAAAATTGCTCTCACAGAGGAATGGGAGAATATTCCCCAAAATCGTATAAGGAACTTGGTGTACAGCATGCCAAACCGCGTAAACGCAGTAATGGAAGCACGAGGAGGCAATACGAAGTATTAAAATTCAAGAAAATCGTAATAAAATTCAAAAATTTCATGTTTCCTATTTTTGTTTTAAGGAGAGATCAGCAGTTTTTTTCTTTATGTAATTTTGTGTTAATAAAATGTATGGTGACTCATATTTTTTTACTTTCATTTAAGGAGTATAACATTGTCTATTAAATACAATTTATTGCATTAACCTATCATTTTTAGTTTCCGAGATTTTTAACATTCTTTAAGTGACCCGGATTCATTGCTCTCGAGTGTATATGCCCAACACCCCTTAAACTTTATTACCCTTTTCCACCTTGGTAGGAGTCGATTTTTGAAAAACCCTAAAATACATACCTACTTTTTATTTTAGTAGAACCGAGTTTCGAGTTAAGCCGACAGCAGCCTGCCTGTCGATTCTGTAAAAATCTCACGGTGAAAACTTAGGTGAAGTGAGTTTGTTTTTGCTAGGAATTGACACTATTGACAGCTCACTCCACGGTCACTTCACCTAAGTTTTCACGGTGAGATTTTTACAGAATAGCACTGCTGTCGATTCTGTAAAAATCTCACCGTGAAAACTTAGGTGAAGTGAGTTTGTTTTTGCTAGGAATTGACACTATTGACAGCTCACTCCACGCTCACTTCACCTAAGTTTTCACGGTGAGATGGCTACAGAATCGCACTGCAGGTTACATATTTGTCTAACCTATTAACTTTGTCACCCCCTAAATCCTACGTGAAGGGTTTTTTTTAAACTAAAAGTGACATTCTTTATTATTTACTGAGCCAAATATTGCCAAGTTTCAAGTTTATTAACCAAATGAATAAGATTTGTCATATTTAATAAAATGTATTCCTGCTTTTCACCCCCACAGAGGTGGAATTTCAAAAAATCGTTTGGGATAATGTTCATTACTTGACTCAAAGATTATTGATACCAATTTTCGAGTTAATCAAGCCACGCAGTAAAATCCTCGCCTTTTTAATTAACTACCCCTTTTCACCCCGATAAGGGTAGATTTTCGAAAAACCCTGATACACGTTATTCTTTACTTTTGGTCTTAAGTATAAATACTGAGTTTCGAGTTAATCGGACCGCGCATTAAAATTCTTTCATACAAATTTTGAAACCTCCCAATGCTCCTTTTGGGGGTAGTTTAGAAAAACAAAAAATGCCAAACTTCATAATTTACTTAGAGAAGTATCCGTGCCAAGTTTCAAGTTTATTAACTCAAGGAATAAGATTTTTCATACAAACGAAATGCCCCCTTTTCACCCCCTTAAAGGGTGAATTTCCAAAAACTCCTTCTTCCTGCTCCAAAAGGATTCCGTGTGCAAAATTTCACATTCCTAGACCTGGGTCTAGGAATGTGAAATTTTGCACACGGCTGACTGACTATACGAGTATATCAACGCACAGCCGAAACTACTGGTAGTTTCGGCTGTGCGTTGATATATAGTCAGTCAGTCAGTCAGTCAGTTTCTTCTTTTATATATATAGATAGATAGATGAACTGCATTCCCTTTTTTGACAAAATTCCATATCCTTGACATCTTCTACAAAATATTGTTACGGTATTCCTACACCCTAAACCATACCCTAAACCATTTACGTTATTATTAACATTTTTTAGGGTTCCGTTGCCAAATGGCAAAAAACGGAACCCTTATAGATTCGTCATGTCTGTCTGTCTGTCCGTCCGTATGTCACAGCCACTTTTTTCCGAAACTATAAGAATTATACTGTTGAAACTTGGTAAGTAGATGTATTCTAACCGCATTAAGATTTTCACACAAAAATAGAAAAAAAACAATAAATTTTGGGGGTTCCCCATACTTAGAACTGAAACTCAAAAATTTTTGTTTCATGAAACACATACGTGTGGGTTATCTATGGCTAGGTCTTCAAAAATGATATTGAGGTTTCTAATATCATTTTTTTCTAAACTGAATAGTTTGCGCGAGAGACACTTCCAAAGTGGTAAAATGTGTGTCCCGGGCCCTGTAACTTCTAAAATAAGAGAATGATAAAACTAAAAAAAATATATGATGTACATTAGTATGAAAACTTCCACTGAAAATTGGTTTGAACGAGATCTAATAAGTAGTTTTTTTTAATCACACTAATATTATAAAGGCGAAAGTTTGTGAGTGTGTGTGTGTGTGTTTATATGTTTGTTACTTCTTCACGCTCAAACGGCTTCACCAATTAGGATAAAATTTGGTATGGAGGTAGCTGACAACCAGAATTAACATATAGGCTTTTTATCCCGATATTCCCACGGGATCGACATTTACTCGGGTAAAACCGCGGGCGCCGCTAGTACGTTATAAATCGTAAACCGCAATTTACCTTTCATTCAATCAACTCAAATATTAAAAAAAAAAATTTCATAAGCATAAACCCGGATGTTACGGTACCCTCGGTGCGCGAGTCCGACTCGCTCTTGCCCGGTTTTTTATTTATTTATTTATCATTTTTTTGTTTGTACGTATTTACGTTCTTTACTTAATAAAGTAAACTATCGTGAGATAAAGCTCATGTATATGTGTATGAAGTTATGGGAGAAAGTAATAGAGAAAAGATTGCGAGAGGAGAGTGAGATTACCCCGAACCAGTTTGGGTTTATGCCGGGTTGAGGAACAATGGACGCCACTTTTGCACTCCACCAATTGTGCGAGAAATACAGGCGTGCACACAAGAACTTGCACATGGTGTTCATTGATCTGAAGAAAGCGTATGATAGGGTCCCTCGGGATGTGCTGTGGTTGGCCTTGAAAGAGAAAGGTTTGCCCGGAAAGTATGTAGAGTTAATTCGTGCTATGTACAGTCAGTCTCGTATCTACGTCCGGTAGGCTGCTGGCAGTACCGACGAGTTCAGTGTGGCTGTAGGCTTGCACCAGGGATCGGCTTTAAGTCCTTACCTCTTCCTGTTGATTATGGACGCTCTTACGTCGGACATCCAGGAGGAGGCACCCTGGTGCATGTTGTTTGCCGATGACATTGTCCTTGTCGGTGAAGATGGACCTGAGATCCAGAGCAGATTGGAGAAATGGCAACAGAAGCAGGAGAATGTTGGCTTGAAAATCAACAGAACTAAAACTGAATATATGTTCCGCGATTTCGGTGGCCTCTCCAGTTCTGGAGCCATAGCACTTGATGGCGCACTTCTCCCACTCTGCTCCGACTTTCGGTATCTTGGTTCACTCGTGCAAAGCGATGGCGAAGTAGATCGGACGGTTAATCACAGAATTAACACTGGATGGATGAAATGGCGGCAGGTCAGGGGAACAAACTGCGACTCCCGCATTCCCCTTAGACTTAAGGGGAAGATGTATAAGATCATGATTAGACCTGCTGTCTTGTATGGATCGGAATGTTGGGCCACAAAAGGGATGAATGAAAGGCAATTGCGTGCAGCTGAGATGAGAATGCTAAGAGGGATGTGTGGTGTTACACGAATGGATAGAATAAGAAATGAATACATAAGAGGAAGTTTGGAAGTGGCACCGGTAACTGAAAAGTTGTGTGTAAATCGGCTGTCATGGTATGGGCATGTGTTACGGAGAAATGAAGAAAATGTCGTAAGGAGAGTTTAGAGTATGGACGTCCATGGCTATAAGAGTAGGGGAAGACCAAAGAAACGATGGATGGAATGTGTGAATGATTATATGGTTAGAAAGGTGGTGACTACCGAGATGACGATTAATAGAGAAATATGGAAGAAAAAGACATGTTGCGCCGACCTCTAATAAATTGGGATAAGGGCAGGAGAATAATGACTTAATAAAGTAAAACCTAACCAGTTTACATAGAGCCCCAGTTGTTTTTCGCACCGGGGCCCCTGGTTACTTAGCTACGTATCGAATCGTATTACCCAGTAACTGGGTTTTGGAGGTCAGATAGGCAGTATGGAGCGACTGCAAAATACTAATATTCAGCTGCATCCGGTGAGACTGGAGGCCGACCCTAACATAGTTGGGAAAAGGCTACTTAAAGGCAGATGATGACGTTACGAATTATAATTAGAGCTGTAAATATTTTGGGATCGCTAAAACATATATTATAGCCAGCGATAACATGGAGTTTCATATATCTACTGCGGACTGCCAGTATTTTCATTACGGGTCTAATGTCAGGGACAAATTCTGGAAAGGCACTATCCAATGCCCTTTAAATTACTTAGAGAAAAGAATATCAATGCAATTTTCCACTCAAATTTGTGTGGTTCATTCCTGTTTATTTGTGTGGGTGGTATGCAAAAGTGTCTGGATGGTATTGTTGAGGAAATTTTGACAAAATCTTTGAAATTTTGAAAAAGATTTTGTCTGGATTTTAAGTTAAAGAGACTTTGACCTCTAAGTTTAGCCATTTTCTTATTCGTAATGTCGACTCCATCTAGCTTTTTTTGTTTTTTAATTAAAAATAAGTGTGATTCCGATAACCAATTTACAGAATAAACAATTTCATTTCACTGACTGCCAGCTAAGTTAACCGTAACCGGAACTTATCAGACGGTGGTGAAACATGCCATAAATATTTTTAAATCGCTAAATCTTTCAGTTAATCTGTTTGATTTTAATATCTGGTATTTGGGACTGTCACTAATTGGAATCTAATTCAATTTGATTAGAACTTTATGTCGGAAGAGGTTACCAGCAGTGCTATTCTGTAAAAATCTCACCGTGAAAACTTGGGTGAAGTGGGTTTGACGTGAACTGTCAATTCCTAGCGTCAGGTGGGATGATCACTTTGGGTTCACTTCAACAAAATTTTCACGGTAAGATATTTACAGAATAGAGGCTGCAACAAACAGACGCGACACGCGATATAATCGCGCGTGACACAAAGGCACCGCAAGTCGCGCAACGACCGGTGCCTTTATGTCGCGCGCGATTTTATCGCGCGTCGCGCCGGTTTGAAGGAGCTTTAAGTGACTGTCGTTCCAGCTGATACTAGGGATTGATACTATTAACAGCTCATTCACCTAAGTTGTCTCGGTGAGAGTTCTATCTATCTTTGCATTGTATAAACTCAATTTCCTTTGTATTGTATAATTGCATAGCACAGATGTGAGTTCTATGTAACCTATAGCTACCATTTACCGGGTAATAATATATATTTCATTGACTTGAATATTCCCTGGCGGCTGATAGTGTGTCATTCTCACTCAAATGTCTCGCTGACGGTGGCGTGTGTGTTGGATCATTTAGCTCCCTTCAAAGTGGTTGAGCTGAATGGTGCTGGTATATACGTCATGTTCGTGAACGGGCGCCGTCAGTTGGGGCTGGTCATCACTTAGCCGCCTGGGCTTAATTTAATTGTTTTAATTTTGGATTGTTGTTTTGTTACAATTTGTTGTATTCTGGACGCTTTTAACGCGGACGTCTTTTTACCCGACTGCGCGACGCAAAGGAGTGGTAGGTAATGTGTTCATCAGCCTATGTATGTATGTTTATATGTTCCTTTGAAGCACTATACAGACCAAACGCCTGGGCCGATTTTTATGATTCACACGTTAATCGATTCCTCTTAGTCCGGCGAGTGTCACTAAAGACATGACGTTAGTGAAAATTCAATATGGCGACTACTGGACGCTATATTAAATATTAAAAAAAAAAATTTTTTTTCAAAACCTATCGAGTGGGGTATCAAAATAAAGGGTTTTAAAAGGTGATTACAAAAATATATACAACATATATACTTAAAAGCAATTCGAAGTGACAAATCGCAAAAAAACACCTACCAAGAACTAAATCGTCTGCGAAATCTTTCAAACTTGTAAACTAAAAAGCTGGAAATAAAAAAGTTATTTTAAAAAATCAAAAAACCCGACTGCGGTAAAAAACTTAAGTTAAAAGAAACTGAAAAGCTAAAAACAAGCTCATTTTAAATTAAATAAAAGTTGGAAGCAGGCGGGACCCATTTGAATTTGAAAATACAATAAAAATGATGTGGGTCCGGCCTGCTTCCAACTTTTATTTAATTTAAAATGGGCTTGTTTTTAGCTTTTCAGTTTCTTTTAACTTAAGTTTTTTACCGCAGTCGGGTTTTTTGTTTTGTTTTTTACATCGTTCTCACATTATATCATCATAAATTCAAAAGTAATGATGTAACAAATATTTTTGTAAAATGTAATTTAAAAAGAGTGTCCATGGAGTTTCTTGCCCGTTCTTCTCCATAGGTATCTACGCTTTGGAATGCTAGTTGCCACTAGCTTCATATTTTCTGACTGACCGACTTCTTGACAATTCAAAAGTGCCTGTTAAAGGTTTAATTGAAATAAATGCTTTGAGTTTGAGTTGAGTTTGAGTTGAGTTTTACAGAATAACACTGCTGATCTGAACTCACCCTAAAAAATAAACGAAAATGAAATCATTAAAATGGCGAAAAAACATTGGATGTTTTGAATCGATGGTGTTGTAAGCAAACGTTGCACCCTCACCGCGCTGCAAAGTTCACTCAAATTATATTTGTGATCTTCCTACATGCGGACAAAGAAAACAGCAGTTTTTTTTTGCTAACACCACGTAATAAATTATGCTCTTTCACAATAATAATTATTACAATAGTGGCGCATTTCTACTGCAAACGCACAATAATTGATCCGCTTGTACCCAGCGGGAGTCGTGACCCGGACAGCAATGATTCAATGGTCCCTGCGATCATTTCAATAACAAGACAATTGCATAAGATTCGCGTTCATGAATGAATCTTTGCAGCTACTTGCAGCCACTATCGCTGCGTGCTTTTGGCGGGAAGCCTCCACCAGTCGTACCAAAGCCGGCGCGTGCGCAACACGCGTTCGTTATTCAAATTTTCAAACTCGATGCGATCGCGAACGCGACGTTTTGTCTCCTAGTCGTTTTGTTTTAAAATTGTTAAATGGAAGTATTGAGGACACACCTCATTTCCTATTGTAGCGATTCTGTTTAAAATGGTGTGAATATGCTTTGTTAAACAATAAAAGAAGTGTTAGTTCTACTTTCTTAAACTCTAAACAGAACATATCCTAATTGAGTATTTGATGTTGGACATAATTAAGTGAGAGACGCTTCAATAATAGAAGTAAGTAATCGGCTTACATTATCACACAATAACATGATTAAAAACGAAATTTCCTAACGTCCAACTAACCCAGCCTAATATCAAAACTTGCATGGAACTATGACCTTATCACATAACAGGTCCAGGAGTGTCTTATTTATTACTAAGATCACGCAAAATAACAAAATATCAGTCGTCTTTTAATAATAATCTACAGTGCTAATTTATTTCACCTTTGACATCTTTACACTTTTTATATTCAAGGAACTCTGTTTTTAACACTCCTTAATTTTCAACCGATATGCTTCCGATTTATATTAAGACTTAATTTAAGAGTTTATTTATTCAACTCATCACTCATCGGGTAAGAATTTAAGGTGACCGATCACTAGGTAAATTAATATGTTAACAAGTAGCCATACAATGTCGAAGGTCAATGTTGATACTTAAAACACGTTCAAATTCGAATCGCAATCTCACCTTAGCGACAATCAATAGTCAAAAACACATAACCCTCCTTTTGGGCTTCGCCGCAGTCGGGTAAAAACAGGTAAATTGATTGTATTCTTCACAGATTGAGACTGAGATTAAAATACAAACGTTCTTAAAAGTAGGAAAATTGCCTCTATGGTATCATGATAGGTATACCCAGACCCAACACAGAATACATCATTCTTTATCACCAATAAAAAAGATCGAGGGAATTCAAAAGAAAGGCCAGAATCGTCTTCCTTTCCGCTAATGAAAACCAACTGTGATGGCCAATTCGTCTGTCCAGCCAGCGTGCTTATTATTGCAATTTCACCATTGCCCATTGCCTGAAGTGGTCATTAGGTCATTCAAGAGTAAAGGCTAAAACTTTAAAGTATCATAATTTTTTATATTAAACGTATACATATATTGAGGAACAGCATTAGACTGAATGTCACTTCATTGACATCCAGTTTGTTTTCTTTTTATTAATAACGTTTGGTGTTATATTTATTAAACCACACGTTATTTTTATTATATTATGTACACATGATATTACGATAGCCTCCATGGACCAAGAGGTGCTATTGTGCATCCTGGGCTTCCTGTCTGACAGGCAAATATTTTTCCATCAGTTGCAAGCGGTATGAGCTATTCTTACATGAGAGACATCGGATAGCATCATCATCATTTCAGCCGAAAGACGTCTGCTGCTGGACATAGGCCTCCCCTAAGCACCTCCACTTCGACCGGTTCTGTGCTTCCCGCCTCCAGCGGATTCTTGCGGCCTTCACAAGGTCATCGGTCCACCTTGTGGGAGGCCTTCCATCGCTACGTAATTCCAGTACACGGTCGCCACTCCAGAACTTTTCGACCCCATCGGCCATCTGTTCTGCGAACAATGTGCCCTGCCCACTGCCACCTAAGTTTGGCAATTCTTCGAGCAATATCGGTTACCTTAAATTGGTTCTCCTGCGGATATCTTCATTTCTGATTCGATCCCGTAGGGAAACTCCAAATAAGGTCTCTCATTTGCCCTTCGGGTGACTTTTAGCCTTCTAATAAGGCCCATTGCAACTGTGAGCGACCATGTGTCAGTGCCATAGGTCATCACTGGCAACACGCACTGGTCAATAACTTTCGTCTTGAGCACAAGTCATTAATTTTTTTAATTATCAACACAATTATTGATTACAATTCCCGTACCAGATAATACTTTTCTTTCTCCAAAAACTCAAGATCTATCGCTGGCGAAGGCACATGACTATCACTAACTCATATCACGCAAGGTTAACATTATACATTGCATTATGACATCGCTATTTACAAAATGAACACTATGGTACAGACAAGGGCACTCGAAACCCATAAGTGCCTTTATTCAAGAGTATCACATCATCAATCATTATTTCATTAGGTAAGTAACAAAAAACATTATTTGTACAAAACTTTTTCAGCTGATCAGTTAAAAATTAATGATTTGCTTGTCTGATTAGATTAGAATTAGTTAAGAGGAAATAATATTAGATTTATTGTATTTTTGTCAGAAGTCAGTCAGGTCAATGCCAAAATCAAAACCCGATTACCAAAATATCAATTTCTGCCGACAAACAGCATTCTGTGTTACGGTTAACAGGATATGAGCGCCAGCTTATAGTGTAATTACCAACACATGAGTAATTTCTGGGTTGACTTTAAGAAGGCAACGCATCCGCCGGGTATGCCTCAGGTATTGCAGATATCCAAATGTCCATGTTATACTTACCATAATTAGCCACTGGCTTGTTTATCAGCCAATAACAAGTCCCAGCAGCAGGGTGTGAATGTGGAGCTGTGTCACTATCTATACTACCTCCTAACTTGCCCTCTGTGCCCCAAAACATGCAACCAAAGTGACCTCTGCGTGGGTTATTCGCAGTTCGTCCCATTCGCACTTGGTCCCATTTGCACTTCGTACCGCGTTCGCAGTTGGTCCCATTCGCACTTGCGGATGACGCTGTGGAAGTGGCGAACTTCAGGGCTAACAAAATTTTAATAACTGTCGTGCCAGCAACACAAAGAAGAAGAAGTAGAAGAAACATGATAATTTCATCATTGAATGAAATTCTTAGAAAAGCTTGAATTAAGAAGATAAAAACAACATTATACCGCTTGCGTTCACATACTCAATTACAGAAATAAAGAAAGTGCACATTATGTCAGTGTATTAAGTGCTTAACAAAATGTTCATAAGCTGTGAGTAGACGGCGAGCTATCACTCTTAAAAGCAGTAACAACTAACAACTCATTTATTAAGTAAGCATTTTCCGGAAGAGAATCGAACTTCGTTACGTTGGTGTTGAAGTGATTGCAGCAACGGTTATTCAAAAAACATCCAGTCGGGAAACAAAAGTATAGGAAACTTTAATCTTTAATTTTCTAGACCACAATGACAGCTAATAAAATAATAAGTAATGTCATGTGGACAAAAAAACAACCGCAGCTGTCATAGTGTTAATAGTGGTTACTTTACCACTTTGCCAAATTTTCAGGTTTCTGACTAATGTCAATATGTAATGTGTAAAAAGGCACTGGTACAGTTTGGTAGTTAGATAGCACACGATAGGCAAAGTTCTGCTATGCTGTCGCATCTTCAGCTAGGTTAGTGGTTTGTCAAAACCAAAAAAGATTGAAAAAGGCAAAAACGACATCGGGATGAGGAAAATACAGTTTCATCCACTTTGTTTTAAAAAGAGGTCATAGTGATTCCTCGTAGTGCAAAATTAACATAAATACCATAAAGGATTTTCACAGTTGGAAAGCTGAGAAGATAGCCAAAGTTGGAATTGAGGTAAAATAACGGAACGGACGGGGCTATCTTACTGTGACATATGCAAGCCTTGAACATTCTAGGAAAATCCTCTTGTTGAAAGTACAAACGCGATACGATACTAAACACTTGGCTTTCTTTTTAGTCGATAGATAGTTCTTTTCTTTTAGCGGGTCCGTTAGTATGAACCAAATAGTAAGGTTGGTTGGTTTGGTAGATGTCACATGCTTTTTTTGGTTCTAGGACATGCCTTGAAGCATGTTTTGAAGCAGTGGTGATGAAATAATTTACTCCAAATAAAACGCCTGTCTGGGTTGTAACCTAACCTACAACTCGTAAGTCATAGCCGTTACCACTGGGCCACCACTGCTCTCTTCTATAGCAGTAGTATAATTATCTTAAATCTATCCGAAATCGCGAAAGTAGTCTAAAGATTAAAGGAACTCGATCATGAGTCAGCAGCCACAAGGATTTTCGTAACTTGATACCTACATCGTAAACTGTAACTACCAAATTAATAATGAAAGGCGTTATTTATTATTGCATCAAAAATAATTATACCACAGCACCAATCAATCAAATTATATCATAGAAAGCTCCAATTATGTCATCATAACAGGTGGCACAAAGTACCTACATATATGTATTAGCACAAGCGTAAAAGGAAGCATAGTTTCTTTGGCGGCAAGCACGTGGCAGGTTCTACTTACGTGTTATTAAGATCTTAAAACGACACAATATTGCTATGTTCATGCAGGTTGTTCCGTCTATACGTAACGCTAATAATTGCACCCACGTGTCTACTTAGGAAAGATAACAACATGTACAGTAGCATAGTAGTGTATGAAAGTGACAGGTGTTTTTTTTTTTTTTGCGGATGGGAAATCATCAAATGACTCCTCCCGCTCTGGGTGGAGCGGAAGGGAGTGTCAGACTCTTACTGACTAAAACCCACCCGTGTTCCTTCCTTAGCCCTTTATGTTCCGGGCCAGCGGTAACCCTTTCGGACAATCCCGCTGACTTATTTCGGACAATCCCGCTGAGAAGTGACAGGTGTGATGTACGCATTCTCTCGGCAGCTGCACTGTACATACTAGCACTAAAGTGGATTGTGATAAAGGGAGAGATAACAGCTTCTTCTTGTCCGTTCATCATCATCATCATCTGCCTAGCCTTTTCCCAACTAAGTTGGGGTCGGCTTCCAGTCTAACCGGATGCAGCTGAATACCAGTATTTCACATGGCGACTGCCTGTCTGACCTCCACAACCCAAATACTGGGTAATACGATACCCCTTGGTAAGACTGGTTGTCAGACTTTCGGATTGGATTGGATATTGGATACTCTCCTTATTCTAAGATAATGGATGAGAATTCCCAATATCAAAGCAGGCCTCTACACTTTTCACTGGTGCCCAGAGAGTTTGTTCGCAAATAACCCCCCCGATGAACCGCTTAGTTTCAGAAAATCCTTTTGTACTGCACCTTTGCATTATCATATGGAACAATCCTCTAAAATATTGGCTTTCTTCAGTGGTCTTGGTTGTGCGTTGTCTATCAGTCAGTCGCTGAACCGTTGTATAATCCTATTAATCATATTGTGTGCGTAACGTAAGATCACGGAACTGTTTTATTCTTTTTCTTCTTCGTGTCGGTGGCACGACTGAATTTTATATCTTGTTTGCCCAAAACTTTGCCACTTCCACGGCGTCGTCAGTAGCGTCAGTCAGCGCAGAGGTCACTTTGACTCCTTGTTTTTGGGACACAGAGGTCAGGATAGGAGGTGGAGGCTGGTTTGCGACATAGCTCCATAATCACTCCCTACTGCCGTTCCGTCAAAGCACTGTTTTATTTATTAGATTATACCTTGACATATGATCTAGCACGTTAGGTTAGTTATGAATTACTATTTGATTAACATAAATGTTTGACATAGATTAATAAAAATCCGAACATAAGCGGTATGTAAATACAGGTACATGAGATCGGACATTTCTGCTTTGTCTTTTGAATAGCAACCCCTGAAGTGAGTATAGGTACTTATCTCCGGGTAGCCTTCTGCTTGTTTCCGCTTAGAAACATGAAATTACACCTATCGTATTCTTGACCATACTTTGTAATATGTACAATAATTATACAATTACGCCGATAGAGGCGAGTATCCGCGGTGTTGCATTGCATCACATATCCGTTAGGAAGTAAAGTTTTTCTAGATTGATCGCTAAATTGCCCAACTAATGAAGAAAATTGTTTTCTTGTACCATAAACGATTAAATGGTACCAAATAATTGTCCATTTGGTTGCAAAAAGTTTTCTTCTGCATATGAAAAGTAACATAACGTAATTATGCAAGTCAGGAGCTCAAAAATCTGACAACTAGTCTTACCGAAGGATATCGTGTTACATACCCAGTTACTGGGTTGTTGAGGTCGGAGCCTAAAAAGGCCACTTTGGCAGAATCATAAAAGGATAACATTATGAATCATAATGGAAAGTTAACTGTTAAGTTAATCGTATCAAATCCCATTGGTGAAGGATTTTTCAGTTTTTTTTTGTCTGTGCTAAAATACCAATCAATCCAATCCCAATCTCTTTAATTATACCTGTGTAGTGCAGTGAAAAAAGGAAAATAACGGATTGTCTTCGCCATATTATAAGTCATAATGTTATCCTTTTATAATTCTGCCAAAGTGGGCTTTTTAGGCCCCCAGATAGGCAGTCACTCCAAGTAAAATACTTTAATTTTTAAATACTTTTTTAATTAATTAAAGTAAAGTAACAATAAAATAAGCATAAATTGGGTGTCAATTTTAAATTGTAGACATCCTTCTAAGTATCGATATACCTGCTAAACCGGTCAAATACCACTATGCTTAGTCATTACTTTCAACTTCAGAACCTTCAACTCTTAATTTATGATTGCAGCGACTAAAACTAATTAACCTGCAACGTAATAAAATATAAAAAAAATAATTAAAATCTATGATTACTTAATCACAATACCTATAACATCATCATCATAATCAGCCTATAATGTTCCCACTGCTGGGACACAGGCCTCCTCTCTGTGAGAGGGAGTGTCACATGTCTTCAAATTTTTGTCATACGTGGTTTAGGTCATGGGATCAAACCCAAGCAGGCACTTTACTTTGAGCAAATTAATTTCATCACCACTGCTCTCTAAACGGTGCACGAACGTCGTGAGGAAACCGGCATGTCCTGGAATACCTATATAATATCCGTGATTTAAATTCCTCAGTGCACAGGGGGGCGATTGAGTTTTCTTCCATTTAAAAGGTTAATCAATGAAAATTTTTTATATATACTTGGGATGTTAGTAACTAGTCCAGGCAGTTTAGACCATGTGTTCTTTCTTTAAAATCACATTTGGCGTCTGTTTTTATTTATATGAATAAATTAAAGATATAATAAAACGTGCCAGATTCAACAGGTTTAGAATGATAAAAATTATAAAAAGCTTGACACTATCAGCCAACTTGTTATAAACTTAAGTTGCTGTAAAAGCTCTAATTATGGCGAATCACATCTAGGAACAAAAGACACGATAAATAGGGACAGACACGCACACCGATAAATAGATGTATTATAAACCAAATCAAAATCTCCTTTTTCCGTTGTACACAACTGAATTAGCTATTATTGACCACACTATCCGCGTGTACCATAACGCGACTTGCAATATACAGGGTCAAATTAAATTAGGCCGTAGAAGGCCAATCCTCGTAATTTTAAGAACGTTCACAGTCTGATCTCAGTCTCAACCTGTCAAAAATACCTCTAATTTTCCTTGCATTTTTGACAAGTTTTTGAAATTGATCGTCGCTGAGATGAGACTGCGACTAGATTTTGAAAATTTTAAATTACGAGAATTGGCCTTCTGCGGTCGTGAAACCTCAAAAAATACGTCTTTTTTTGCTTTTATTTTATTGTTTTTAGATACCGATCAATATCACGTCTGCGGAATTTTGCTAGTTAATTTAATTTGACCCTGTATTGGACATTATTTTCCTGAAAATTTCACATTCATATTTTGTTCATTTCGAGTCTGTATAAAGAACCTACTACTCGATACTGACAAGAGTTCAAAATACATGTTTTTTTTTATTCCAGTCAATCTTACTGTTGACCAAAGCTCGAACATTATCAGCAACACCTGCATGCGAGTATGACTCATCGCCGAAAGTCTCAAATGCTAAATTTTTCCTTAACATCGTCACCATTTATATCTATCCAACTTTTAATATTATTGCTTGCATTATTAACTTTTTGACATAAATATTTTTAATGAGTGCTCAAAAGCTGAAAAAACCAAAAAACAGGTCACATTATGTAGCTTGTAGGTATGTCTTTCTAGTTCGTTTACGAAACAAATTAGGTTGAAATTTGTAGAGGCCAAATTCTCATGGGAAAAATATGATGTGGCTCGTTCTTAATACTTAAGAACTACTAAGAATGAAGTAGTTGTATCTATATACTTAAAGTGTGAAACATTAAAATAATACAAACAGTGCGGCATTACGAAGAAACCGCGGCTGCACGCTTGCCTTACAGTATCGCATTACTTCCCAACATTTCCTGTTTATCGTAATAGAATCAGCAATTTATTACAATTACCTCTTCACTATTATTTAACTGAATAGTTCCCAACCATTACATAGATAACGAAAAAATTGCTGATGATTTACGAGTATTTGTTTAATTTAACGATCCGTTAAAAGCAGAATTATATGAACCGACTTATTAATGCGAAATTGTAGATTTACTTATTAGACTTAATTTACGAGATAATGATTGACAAGTGAATAGTCCTAGTATAGTATATACAAAACAAAATCTATGTATATACTTTACTAAATCCTATGGTTTGAACCCAAGTAGGAAACAGTTGAAAAGCGAAAAAGGTGAATCACTGGTCAACATAGTAATAATTGTCTATTGTAATAAATACGCTTTCTCAAAGTGATTTCTAAAGAAAAACAAGTTAATGTTACCTACAACAATAAACGACCTTACACGCTGAATTAATAAAATAAAATACAAATATGAGGGAAATACAGCCACTTTGCGCATTATTAAGGTCCGCTGCATTCACATACTTAGTGTTATTTATTTATAGGACAATCCACAATCGTTACACTATTCACCTACTAACACAAGCTAACGTACAAGCCAATATTAAACAATAGGCACATCATGCAAAAACAAAATTACATCCAAAAAAATAAATAACATCAAATAAATCATGCCGTACAGAAATGGGGCTTACATGATTTTTATACAATTTTAACAAGACAGAAGTTCCTGCTACACAAAATTAATTTTCATAAACTAACAGTGCAGGCAAAGTTTCAAACTGTCATATGGTTGCAGTTTCTATGCCATATTTGCGGAACTGCACGTTACTTGGTTCCAACGTCGATCATGACCAATCACATAAAATTCACCAAATGCCCACTTGATATGCGAGGGGCGCGAGCATTTTCACTATCGTTTAATGTCCCATTGTACGCACACTTTCTATAGTAAACAACGCCATAACAGAAGGAATTTATAAATAATTACGTATATATTGGTTATGCAAAATTGTGACTTAATCAATACAATGCTTTTAATTTATAGAACCACAGCCGCATGCCTATTTCCGTACATGTTATGTGGGTGAGGAATAATTACTTGTACTTGACAAACAAAACAACTGGCTTACTGATATTAATCTAGCTCTTTGCTATGTACCTACCTATTGCTGCCTGCCATTTTATTTGTGATAATGAGATCGCGTTTTTTAATTAATATTTCAAGCCTCAAGCCTCATATCACACTAATATTATAAAGGCGAATGTTTGTGAGCGTGTGTGTGTGTTTATATGTTTGCTAGTTCTTCACGCTCAAACAGCTGGACCAATTTTGATAAAATTTGGTATGGAGGTGGCTGACATCCTGGATTAACATATAGGCTACTTTTTATCCCGATATTCCCACGGGATCGAAACTTATGCGGGTAAAACCGTGGGGCGCAGCTAGTAGGCTATGAAAAACAAAGATCAGCCTTTTTTAGTTTTCAATTGATTGAAGTTTTTTATGCCATCTTTACATTAAAGATTTTAAAAGAGTTCAAAATGCTCGTACCAAAAAGTCATCATTTGCCTAGGCAAATGATGACTTTTTGGTACTCTTTGGTACTATATGGTAGCTATAGCCTTTTCCCAACTATGTTGGGGTCGGCTTCCAGTCTAACCGGATGCAACTGAGTACCAGTATTTTACATGGGCGACTCCCTATCTGGCCTCCACAACCCAGTTGCTGGGTAATACGATACACCTTGGTAAGACTGACTGTCAGGCTTTCGGGCTTCTGACGACCCGTAAACGACTGTCAAAGATCCACGAATGACAGCCGGGACCAACGGCTTTTAACGTACTTTCCGAGACACAGAGGGATCTGTGTATGTAAAGATGGTCTCTCATCCAGGGACCAACCTCGCCATCGACCCCATGCCGCCGTTATTACTAACCCACAAGCCTCCACCTAAAAATATAAAACAAAAAACTGCTCGTACCAACAAATTATGAATTAAATACAAGACAAATCATCAAAAAGCCAGGAACACAAAGTCATCAAACATCAACCTCTAATTGGTAGACTAATGCGTGAGAAAACAGCTTTAAACAAACAAACATACAATCTGATTATCATTAATTGCCTCTGCATTAGAGCGAATGTCAACGATTGCCGCTAGTGCTGTCTCAATGTCACCTGTACCATCAACCCACGTACAACCTTGCCATAACTAGAGCATGTGGTACGCAATTTGACCAAGTAGTTTGTCTTTATGTTCGTCGACTCGGAACAAGAGTGGCTGGCTGGTTACGTTCAGTGTTAAGACATTGGGAAAAACTGATCTTGAGACTTCTGTGATAGACCATATATTCAAAACCACTTTCAGGACTCTCCTAGATAAATAGGCTGGGAGGAATACCTACCTACTTGCAAGGATTTAAGCAAAATCGACCCAAACCAGCATAATACATACATATATTTCTGCTGATCTCTATTACAGGGCAGTTAAAAGTATTAAAAACTAGCTGCACCCCGCGGTTTCACCCGCATAAATCTCGATGCCGTCTTATATAATTAAATCATGATTCGAAAGACATGTGGCGCCATCTATTATCATAATAACGTTATTGTTGTTTTCCTCGGGAACAGCACTTTTTTTCGGAATGGACGGTACCCTATGTCCGTTTCTGTACACCTGACAACGTATATGCAAAATTTCAGGATGATCGGTTCAGTGGTTTAGGCGTGAAAAGGTAACAAACAAACTTACCTTCGGATTTATAATATTATAGTAAGGATTAGTTCGGATTTCAGAAATAGATTTAACACAATTACAGGTAGAGCAAATCTGCAAAGAACCAAGCATGTTTTATAAGAATGGCAACATACTCTCCCGTTTTTTGTATGTTATTTCCAAGGGGTATATAACTGTAGGTATCAATACACGGTATTTAATATTATTATTATTTGTTGCAGGAACCCCCTAAAACTGTGATGAAAAATGTTTAAACAAGAATTTATATTACTGGTAAGTTAAAATGCTGTAAAACTATAAAAAAGTCAGAATCAACTCACTTCTCAATTAGAAACAAACTAATGGCAAATTGGCAATATATTTTTAATTAAAGAACTGATATTTCAAGTTAGCTATATACTTACGACATTTATTATGCCGCAAGTCAAATTTTATTGCCCAGGTTCACAACATTTGTTAGTTGTAGCTAACAGCAACTGCTATTATTTGCGATATCCACCAACTGTCAAAGGAGTGTTCTTACAACATATTATTGTATGTTTGAATTTTTCTAACCAGACTGATTTCAAATTGTAGTTGACCGGAATACAGTTATGTTATTGCTCGATTTCGTAGTTTTAGCGTTTGTGATTTTTATAGACTGAATTTTTATACTTAGGTAACATAACTTAACTAAGTCGCTGTTGATTTTACCGGAGAATCTTAACATCACCCCTGTAAGAGATACACAATAACGAAGAGTTAGGGGGCGCGTACACATAGAGCGTCCGTTTTTACAGGATCCTTTTTAACGGATATTATCTGATCTGTTTTTCTTTTTTCCTGGATCCGGAATACTGCTTTGTGTGTGAACTCGCTTATATAACTACATATGCCACCATCAAATAACGGACCTGTACAACGGATCGCTATGTTGTGTACGCGGCCTTAGGTAGAAGTCTTCCTATAGAACATCCACATTTCTCCAGTTATGTTTAACGAGACTACAAGACCTAAACGCAAAAAAAAAACGTAAATATAATGCCTAAAAGTATATGATCGACTAGAGTAAACAAAATCAGAAACATATAATATTCTTCACGATATATGTATGCTATTTAGGTAGTGTATTATTATGTGTGTGTTTATTAGTATGGTTTTTATTGTAAAAAGAAAATTTTTAGAGATATCTTCATGTTTTTTTTCTATCGTACAAATTAGTTGTATTATGTTTTCAACACAGTATCTACCGAAGAATATCATGTTTTTCTGATTTAGTTTACCTGTAGTCGAACATACACTTTTATTGTTTCTAAAACTTGAGTTTTTTGCGTTTAGGTCCTGTAATCCCCTTAAGTCCAACCGGGCACAAATCCAGACTCCGGGCTACTATTGAAAAAAACCTTGATGGAAAATCTTACAATAAACCGTAATTAAAGCTTTAACAGCAACATATTGACATCATACGTACAAGTGAACAATAGTATTAACAATGTTACTGTCTTCGATTCTTAATTAGGATTGAAGTACATTCGTGTACTAATATTTTGTTGGAACAATATATCTTATTGTGTGCAGCCGAGCGCATGACGTAATTGTTAGAGTGGTTCCGAATGTTACGATGTTGGCAATCTAAACATGGCTTGGTCCAGGACATGTTCAGCTAGATGGAATCTTAGATAATATAGGTAATAGAAATGCTAACGGCTTAGTTGGGCTTAGTACAAGCAACAGATAAAAGTAGATTGCAAGTTGGATGTTGCTTTTTAGGGTTCCGTACCCAAAGGGTAAAAACGGGACCCTATTACTAAGACTTCGCTGTCTGTCCGTCTGTCCGTCTGTCCGTCTGTCCGTCTGTCTGTCACCAGGCTGTATCTCAAGAACCGCGATAGCTAGACAGTTGAAATTTTCACACATGATGTATTTCTGTTGCCGCTATAACAACAAATACTAAAAACAAAATAAAATAAATATTTAAGGGGGGCTCCCATACAACAAACGCGATTTTTTTGCCCTTTTTTGCTCGATTTCAAAAATGGCAACAGTTAGGCACTTGAAATATTCACAAAATACTCAGTTGTATTTTAACTTTAATAATAAATAATAAAATTAAAATAAAATAAATATTTAAGGGGGGCATACAACAAACATGTTTTTTTCGGCGTTTTTGCCTTGTGGTACGGAACCCTTCGTGTGCGAGTCCGACTCGCACTTGGCCAGTTTTATTGTTTGGTTGGATATTTGCTTTTGTAACATAACGTCACGCCGGAATTCCCCGCACGGAAAAAAATAATTTCTTACTACTTTCATTAAGACTTACTGTCTTTATACAGTAAGAAGAAATGTGTGTGAACATAACTATTTACTGAAAAAAAACAACAAAAAAAAGGAAAACGACTATTACTGTAATGTAAGTCAATGGTTTGAACGATATCATCAAATGAATAAAACAATTAATTTTGTGACCTTTTAGCTACATACAACGTTAAGGTTTACTGTCATGACGGTAACATTTTTGCCTCAAGCTTTAACTGTTTTCGGATCAATAAAAAATACTGTTTTGAACGTTAGGCTCATATGGAACTGTTTGAAGCAGTTCAGATTAATGTTTTTCATTTTTATTTACTGCTTATTTCTTTCAGTGCGAAGCGTTAGGCAGAGGTGCACCTATATACCTACACCCTCATTTCGCAAGTTATGTTTATGTCCATCTAATAGGGGACAAACCTTTAGTAAGTTCAAGTTAAACACATTATGGTAGTGTCAAAAAAAAAACAAATCACCCCAAGTTCAACATCCAATCATGCTAAATACCGTATTTAACATAGGTAATGTTTACTGAAGTGTGTGGTTGTGTAGCAGTCCGTATTTCAGGGTCCAAAAAAAATTAATAAAGCATCTAACGCTTTATTTAACGAGATTGCTGTAAGCAACAGTAGGTACTAAATAATTGCTGAAAATATTCTTAGATCGAATGTACAGATACCCATCAAGCTACTACAATCTGTAACATTTCTTTAATGGATTTTCAACTTTATCGCTAAAGCATTATGTAGGTTCAAGGTTGATTGGGAAAATTTTACAGGTTCAGGTAGCTTGATGTGCAGGCGTCTGTACAATTTTGTTATCACACAAAAACGTTAGAGTTTAAAGTTTTTTTTTATATTAGAAGCTACGGTTGAATGTAAGTAATAATTTAGCTATACCACAGATAATGGCTATACTAACTCCGGTGTCAGTCCATTGCCTTTCAGTTCAGTTGATAACTGTAAAGTAGCAATTATAGTAGGTGGGACTTTTTAAACGACTTCAAAAAAGGAGGAGGTTCTCAATTCGACGGTATGTTTTTTTTTGTGTGTGTTTGCTACGCGATTACTCCGCCACTTGTGGACCGATTTTCAAAATTCTTTTTTTGTTTGAAAGGGTATACTCTCGAGGTAGTCCCATTATCATCAAGTTGGAATCTGATGAGAGGATCCCATGGAAATTGAGGGAAACCCTCAAATTTTATAGGCAAAGCTATAACGATTTGGGTATTTTTTTAAATAACTTGAGCATTTGCTCTCGGAAATCATCATTTGGTAAAGTGGAGCTGATGAAGAAGACCACAGATGGCCATTAGAAATACTCAATGACAAATATTTCACGGGTTGCGATTCGATTACTTTAATATGGTTGCTAAGCAATTTGTGCTCGTTACAATGCGAGTGGTTGTTGAGGAGTTCTCCTGGTTCTTACCAGGAGATACCAGGAGAACTCCTCAACAATTAACAAAGCAAGGGAAAAGCAATATTTTGTAACAAGTGATGAGCAGTTGACATTTGGCTATTGTAAGATAAATTACAAACGGACCCACTAAATAGTTTTTTTTTTGTAAAAAGTTTTTATTATGTTTCCAAGAATGCGTTTATTTAAATAACAACTATTTACCTGAGTAAGACACAACACGATTCTGAATTAAAAAAGCTGAAACGAACATTAATCTTCTTTTTTTTTTTTCTTTAATTTATGAGCCATGTTTTAGTTTTTCATTGCCCTAACATCATCACGCTATGTTGATGATGTTACAGCAATGAAAAACTCCACATACAACATACTGGGCTGAAAAAATGTGAGACGTGTCATCGACACGAATGAAGATTTACGGAAGCATTGTGTTACAAGTTATAATTCATGCGGTAGTCTAGTGGGTGCAGGTAAACGATTCAGGCCCTCAAGTCTGCTATTACAATAGTGTCAGAATGGTCTATCATTGATTTCATTTGTTGATTTTAACAAGTTTGGTAATCTACTAATATAATGGAGTCATTATGACTTTCCAATGGTCAACCACTGACACTCCATTGAAAGAAATGGCATAGAATGGTAATCTCGTCGTAAATAATGAAAAATTAATTACTGACTTACGCGGTAATCTGCAAAAACTTTGACAGTTCCTTTGATCAGTGACCTACCATTAGAACGTCATTGTGCAGTCATTGCTTTTAATTCGTTACGAGTATCGTATAATTTCTGTGCCATTGACCGACCAATGATCAACCATTATGAATTTAGCAGATTACGAACTTTCAGCAAAATGACAATGGAATCGTGTTGGAATGACGAATTTATAAAAATAGCAGACTAGGCCCCAGGTAGTCTGCTTACTGGTCGGTCTCACCAGTACCGAAAATTATACCATGATATGACTTGTATATATACTAATAATACCACTGTAGAGATGGTTTGAACGCGCTAATCCCTGGAACTGCCAGTAAAATTTGAAAAAACATTTTTTCATTTGATAGCCCAATTCTTGAGGAAGAATATAGGCTACTTAACGTCACGCTAAGACACGTAGGAGCCGAGCAAAAACAAAAGAGTCAGAAAGGACGCTAAGCGAAAACGTAGTAATAGGCATGACGAATGATTTTCAAATCCTCTTCCGTAATGTACGTGCACATTTACTATTTACGAAAACACCTATATTTCGGTAATAAACTGAAGTTTAACGAAGTTTGAAGCCATTATTCTAATATTTTTTCAATAGGGCGCGAAAACAGCTCACAGTGTCATCACGCCTAGTTATTTATTAGATATTTCTATAGTGTACTCTGTTAACCACAGTGATGTTTACATATCCGTGACGTCATGCGCTGTGATTGGTGTTTCAGTCAAAATGGCCGACTGCAGTATTTTAATCTTTTATTTTTGTGAAAATCCGATTAATCTCAAGTTTTTAAATTAAACTAAATCACTGTTTTAAATCCTTTTAATATGTATTTTCCCCTAACATCATTAAATGTTTGATTATTTGATACTGTCGTCACGCCTATTGCGCGGGCAGACGGTGCGATGCGACAGAGTGGGTCGGGGGAACAGGAAATTTCACGCGGATGAAGTCGCGGTAAGAAGCTAGTTATAGAATACAGAGTTACTGGTTATTCGTCAACTTCCAGTGAAAGGGTGATTAAAAGTGTACCAAGTAGGTACGGTACAACAGTCGCAATCAAAGCTTCTCAAGCCGGCCTTTTACTTTATGATTGGGAAATAAATTTATGAAGCATTTCTAGCGACTTTATTTTCTTGTCACACGCCTTAAGAGTGAAAGTAACATGTTCCAATGTTCACAATATCTACTTGCAATTACCGACATACTTGTACAGGACTCAATTCCACGTAATGGAACTTGATTTCGATATAGGATTATATAAGTGTTACACAATTGGTATTTCCTGCATTAAATGTTAATCCGGTACAACAAGGATGAGTAGATACAATTATATTTTTTTAATCGAGAACAATAACACAAGATCTCTGATAACAAATAAAATAATAATTGATCCAAAATCAATTTAGTTATTTTGCAACTTATCACATCCCGCGGTTTCACCCGCATAAGTTTCGATCCCATGAGAATATCAGGTTAAAAAGTATCTTATGTGTTAATCCTGGTTATAAACTATTTGTGTGGCAAATTTTATCCAAATCTGTTCAGTAGTTTTTGCGTGAAAGAGTAACAAACATCCATCCTTCCTCACAAACTTTCGCCTTTATAATATTAGTGTGAAGTGTGATGTGATGTGATAGTGTGATGTGAGTAGAGCTCATCCGGTCCTCGATAGGTACCTAACTAACCACCTACTGCTTAACGTCTGTTTTTCTACTTAGGCTTAAGAGGCCTCTTACAGTCCACTAGCGCCGCCAATCGAAAAAATGTCATAACTCGTAAATAGAATCAAAAATACAAAATATGTTCTATTATTACTGTGGAAAAGGCAATAACGTAATTGTATAACACCTTATCAACACTTGAAATATAGCTGTTTAGCTAAATCGTGCATTCAAAACATAAACGGCCGTTTTTGTTACAAATGCACGATTTAGCTAAACAGCTATATTTCAAGTGTTGACAATGTGTTATAAAATTACGTTATTGCCTTTTCTACAGTAATAATAGACCACATTTTGTATTTTTGATTCTATTTACGAGTTATGACATTTTTTCGAGTGGCGGCGCTAGTGGACTGTAAAACGCCCCTTAACCTACGCCTACGACTGTCAGCTCTGATTAATCACCATTTCTAAGAAATACAACACCAGTCTTACTACCAAATCGGGATTATCGCTTGTTTAAGTTTTCCTACGTGTCAATTTTTGTAGGTATCATTAAGGCTAAGTTAGCGCCATGACGCATAGTCTTCAAGTCGGCCTAAAATGGAAAAAAAGTTTTATTATGATGCCAGACAATGAAATTAAATTATCGGAATCACTTCTACACGTAATACTATAAAAAAAAATAAGCTAGATGAGGTCGGCGTTTCCTGTCGTGATTACTCTGAGAAGAAAAGCCGAAACAAACTCAGTCTCTTGTAAAGTTCAGACATAATCATGGTCAGAACATGTGAAGAACATGCAAAATACGTAGATTAATGTCTGAAATGGTCTTTTGAGGAAAGTACCACACAGTGTTGAGCGGACCAGTCCAGTTAGTGCAAACATTTGTCAGTAATCGTGTGCTCTATTCAATACTTATCCGTCCACATCATTTTAACATGTTCCAGAGAAAAACAAAATCTAACATTATTTAAATATTACTTGTGGTAAGTACCAAAAGGCTAGTAGTACCGAAAGACTCCATAAGATTGTTATGTCAAGCCACAAACGCATATGCTCATTAGTCATTTTCAAATTACAAGCGTTTCTTTTTCCGAGAATAACTCCGTCCTAGCCTTCACTCAAATACAAAAGGAGATGTAACAACAGCCAACCACCATACAATATAATACACTATTCTATACCCACGTCCAATTAACTACACCTGTTCGCAGGTACCGAACAATGGTGCAAAAGAACTTTTCGCACAGATTTGCTCCCGACGTGCATTCGGAAGTCAGTGGTCCAAGTTGCCGACACAATGCGCATTCTTGTGAGATTGTTTACACTCACGGTGATTACGCATTGATATTGTTGTTAGATAAACCTACGCTCGTGTTCGCTTAGATCCCGAACGATAAGTCCAAGTAAAAACATTTAAACACGTTCCTACGTCGGTTTCCCTTCATCTGTTTGTCAGATATCCAGTTTTTCCAGATAATAAGGAAAAGTGAGGAACACGTATGGCTTGCTAGCGATAAGTTTGTTCCGCTACTTTGCCGACTCATGTTTAATTTTGTTTTTACAATTTCCTGCTGATCTGATTCATGTTGTACATTTCCCGCCAACCATGATATCCAGCCAATATGGACAATGAATCACAATCAGACCGAATCACAAGTACCTTGTCAGTATCCTTATGATGACACATTTTAAATTCGTCAAAGTCTTATATGGTACAGTAAGGTCCCGTAAAAACAATTGAATTAAACAACCCACAACCAACCTCGCATTTACCTACAACGTCATTAGTTTTAACTTCGTATCTTAGCTTCGCAAGTATAGTTTTTGTTATAAGGACGGGAATACAAAAGTATCCATTAGGTTTACCAATGACCAAAACTTCCCATTTTTTGTCTGAACCTTTCATAGTTTGGCCATATTAGTCTAAAACTCGGAATGTTGACCTTGTTATACCCATGCTCTCGTGACAATGATTAAACGTAATGAGTGTGCTCATAACACAGTCGCTAAGTAGGTACATAATTAGCGTGTAAATTGACCGTCTGACGCGAACTAATGAATGACCTGTCCGTTCTTTTAGTAATTAGTCGCTCGAGCAACATACCTCACGTTTTTTAAGAAGCTGTGGTAAAGGATGACATCTGGTCGTTTTTAGATGATCGACCTTGTGCGCTTGTGGAACAGGTCCTAAATTTGTGCAATTTGATGAGACTAAAGCTAATGTAAATATTTTCTCGTAACATGTTTCCAATGCCATTAATGTTTAGATTTCAGTATTTTTTAGGTTCCGTTCCTAAGAAGGTAAAAAGGAACCTGTACCCCATCAACACGAACGCTGTTACCATGTCAATTAATGTTGTACTATATACAGTACAAGACACACCAACGACGAAATTTTTGACCGGTCATTAAAAAAAACTGGTGTTCCATATATTTTGCTGGTGAACAGTTTGCGCCTCAATGTCCCTTACATCATGTGTTTTGTTACTTTAACCACTAAATCTTTGGTCTACCTGCAACTTGCGAGGTAAGTCCAAGTTAAAGCAGCCCACAGAGACAGCATTCCTTCGGACTTCCATTCCTTTTGGGGCTAGAGATCTCGTAAAAATATATGAGTGAGTCAGGCATTACGTCACAAGGCCCTTATTTTGTAAACTTTCCTCATACTTAATACTTTTTACAAGATCTAATGTGATTTTGATTAGTCTTCATTTGCAGCAACCGTGTTCTTTTGCCTGAGCATTTCGAAAAATCTTGCCTCTCAACAACTTATTGCCTGTTTTATGCAGTTGGCTAAGCATTAACAGCTAAATAAGTTTGCTCATCTCATTTGATTTCGAGATTTCTCTTATTTATAAATATGTATTAAGTGCTCTCCAATGATCTCAGCTCCTATAAGTTTGATCTTCCATGTATGGATTAAACCGATAACATTATTCAAACATTGATGATTTAAATACCAATAGATACATGTGTCAAAATAAAAAAGATTTGAGGGCAATTCCCGTAATTTTAAGAACATTCACAGTCAGTTCTCAGTCTCAATCTGTTAAAAATACCTCTACTTTTCCTAAATTTTTAACAAGTTTATGACTTTAATTGACGCTGAGATGAGACTGCGACTAGATCTTGAATGTTTTTAATTATTGACCTTCTTATGTATTCACGGCGATACTGTCTTGAAATGGACTAGTTTCTCACTAGATAATCGGCCACCATTTCCATGACAATAACATGTAGGTACCTAATTACCACATTTTATGTATTTTTTTATTACATTTAGCGATATTAAAATGTAGGGTAAAGTCAAAATTTAATAGTGATGGTGATGTGACACACTTTTACGATTACGCGAACTTTGTAATATAAAACTTATTGTGCAATTAAAAGACCTTTGTTACCATAAATAGGAGTTGTGCGTTAGATAATCTACGATGTGGGTGGAAAATCCGCAGTCTTGCAAAAAATGCGGACAACGCAACACTATTCTCCTGGTAAGAAAACCTGTGAAAGCTGTGCTATGTAAACATTGAAACATACACACACGTAAACAAACGCGCCAATTAAAATTCATACGCTATACAATTCCCGAAATGCGTTGAAATATAGGAATAATGATGAGAATTTATACTAATGATCGTTTACGTAAGGACGCCATACAAAAGTAAGATAGCTGTGTGGTATAAAGTTTGTTATTACACTGCTATCAGGTTAGTGGCCAGTCGGGCAGTACTTGGGGCTCCGAGACAAAGAGCGAATGTGGAGCAAGTTATCGAGCAACTAACTGATGGTTGCGTAACGCACGACTGCAGGGCTGCCGATGTGGTTTGACTTGTAACGTCCATTGCTATCACTGTTCGTGTATTAAGAGTAAGGCACTCGTAATGTGTTATGTCATTCACGAAAGGTTGTTGTTGTGACAACAGACTGTGAACCTTCGAGCTGTTTTCTGTTAATAATAATAATATTATTAATGACTGTCTTGTTATTTTGCCTTACTGTTTTGTAGGTAGGTAGGTACCATTCAACAATACTATTTGTTGTTCTCAACAATTTTTGACAAACTCTTTATCAATTTCCACGAATAAAAAGGTTAATTTGGGAAATAGCAAGATTTTTCTGCAAAGGTGACTGATATTTTAGAATCCTATTCCTACCGCCACGTGTCTTTGACGTCTGTTTGACCTTCAGCATTAGACATTTACGTGCTATCAATATGAATTCACATCATGTCCATGGCAACAACATGTTGTGACAACAAAGCCCATGATGACACCACATACTTTACATACGAGGGGCCAAAATATTCCATAAGGAATTGTATGACTTCCTGATTACGAATGTCCCTTAGGTACGTTATAGTCTATTAATATGCCACGCGTTGGTATACAATTCTTGATCTATGATAAGTTACGATTCAATGATTCAATCAATCGATTCTTGATTCTATTGCAGTAGTAGCCCTGATTAATTCAACAAGTATTCATTTGCTCCGTTCGCTGGCTACGACTCTCACGCTGACCATTAGGATACACCCACTAGCTTTACATAAACCGAGTATCTATGGGTTCTATGACCTAGTTGCAAAACCACTAATGTTGTTTATGTAGTCCCGTGTTTCGAGCAAAAGTCGTTTTTTTTCAAGGCCATAGACACAGGCATGTCTATGCTTGCTTTATTGCTTCACAAGTCAAACTAGATGGTAGCTTTAGATGCCACAATAACGCTACGTGCTTATTTTTACATGGCCACACTATGGCTAAGTTCTGTGCTATATAGTACAGACGCCAGCACATCAAGCTACCCGAAACTGTAAAATTTTCAAAATCAACTTTGAACCTTATGCTTTAGCGATAAAGTTGAAAATATATCAAAGAAATTTGACAGATTGTAGTAGCTTCATGTGCTGACGTCTGTACATACTAATTCTATGGATCTGTGTCAAACAGTCAAACAAAAGAGGTTTTGTTCTCTAAATGTCACTGATCAAAGTCAATGGCCAGTATTTGAAATAAAACATTTCCTGTATGCATTTTCTAAAAAAAATCCTTTTCTAGCTCAACTGCTACTCATTATTTTTAAAACCTTCTACAAAATTAGTTATTTTTGTCATTCTTATGAACTATATCTAGAATTTAAAATTCCTAGAAACTACACACATTAGTGCCAATGAATATTTGTGTTCAAGTTTCGAAAATATAAGCCTTCAATGGCAACCCAATCTTATTTAATTATTAGCATTTCTCCAGAGCACATTTAACGTCAGTTACGTCATATAAGTTGAAATCTACAGATAACTCGACTGCCAGTATAATTTTATGTGTATCAATCATAGCGCTGACTGTTATATAATCTTGAATCAAACATACCTACTTTGACGAAATACACATTCATATTAAACTGCCCATGTTACTTCAGTATTGTGTGGACTTGGCTACAAAAATACTGCCTGGTTGTTTGGTGTACCTATTGGATACGGATTATCAGCATAATACACAATAACTAATTGACCTGCAAGGCTAAAGTTGTTTTCACAATATCTGAAACGCAATGATGCTACTTGGCTTCGAGTAGTTGGATAAAAGAACGATCTTTAGTTGATTTATTTTTAGGATCGCTAACGACGAAAATCAGTTGGCTATGCTGCCGTCATAACGAAAAAGGGCACAACTAACATTTTTTTCAAAATTGAGTTACATACATATTTGGAATCAAAAAAAAGGCGCACATGCCAGTGTTTTTACTCAATTTTGGAAAAAAATGTTAGTTGTGCCGTTTTTCCTTATGACGGCAGTATGATGAACCTGACATTACTAAATAGTTTACGTAGTAAACTATTTAGATTTTACACACAAACAAAAAACATATCATCGTATTGTGGATTTTTTTATGCAACTCGAATACACGTCTACTGGCTGTTTGATCGACAATCATTTCTGTCGTTGACATTCATCCACAAGAAGTTGGCGAAAGCCATTCTTATTAGACTTAATAACAGCGTTATTTCCTTCAATCAATTACAGACAGCAAATGTTCACGGTTTGAGGTTTTAAAACAAAAAATCGAGTGAAACGTCAATTGCAATGAAACAGGCAAATGTTCTCAGGGCTACTTTTTTAAGAAACCCACTATAATAGGTAGTTATGTTGAACTTATCGTCGTCATCAGGCTATTATAGTAATTTATTAGAGAACAATTTCCTCTAATTACGAGTATGTGAGTATCTGTGAAATGCGTCTGCGACATCGACATAGTAAAATAAAACAATTGTTTTAAAGGGAAACATTTGATACGCTCTTATTTGACCTAAACTACTGATTACTCAAACATTTTAGTAACATTATTATCTAAAAACAAACCGTATTGTTTTGAGACATGCAAGATATACAATCTGATACACCAAAAAGCTTTTGTATTAATATTTAATCCAGTCCAGTCGATGGTACTTAACGGTGATAGTCGTTAATAACAATGTAGTACGTACTGCTACTGCAGTAGTATATGTGTTACGTGTAATATTGTGTTATAGTCATACAATGTTCTATTTACTGCGTTTGTTTCAAGCGACCGTCTTTACATCACTGCGGCTATGTTATAACTCTTTTTCCAAACAAAAACCTAATACAAAAAGCTCATTCTAAATTCGCTTGATTGTTCGAACTTAAGCAAAGTTATTTTACTGTCAGCCTTAACTATGTACATAAGGTCGACTTTTGCAGACAACCTTTACAGTACGTCTGCACTGCCAGCACATCAAGCTACCACAATCTGTCAAATTTCTTTAACAGATTTTAAACTTTATCGCTAAACCATAAGGTTAAAAGTTGATTGGGAAAATTTGACAGTTTCGGGTAGCTTGCTGTGCTGGCGTCTGCACAAACAGTAACTGCAATTCTGTTTGTGTACCTACATATGTGCTAACTACAAATCATTTTAATTCAAGCCGTCAATAATTAATGTTAATTACAGGATTAGAGATTCGAAGTGAAAGTAGGAACTAGCTAAACATAGGTACGACACCAGGCGCCATGTGGAGTTCCTCATGTCTCAACCTTTTTTATGTTAAACGTTTCCTGGATGTCACGTCGAACTTGATTAGAAATTGTTACCTAATATGGCTATTGAAGTATTGACTGATTCAACGATCAACGTAATGTCCAATCTAGGATAGGTGGGCACAGAATTGCGATACGGGCAAACGAGATAAATAGCTCCTTTTACTTCTACAGTTTCATGCACGTACGTATGATGAAAAATATGTATATATTAAAAGTCTAGGAAAGGAGCAAGGAATCTGCAAATCATACACCTTAACCCAGCCGGTCGATTCTGTAAAAATCTTACCGTGAAAACTTATGTGAAGTGAGTTTGTTTTTGCTAGGAATTGACACTGTTGACAGCTAACTCCACGCTCACGTTACCTAAATTTTCACGGTGAGATAATTACAGAATACCACCACTGAAATTATTGTATAAGTAGGCACCTATATGACATTATAAGATCAGAAACATATACCTGTATTAACTATGATGAGAGGGATGTGTGATGTTACGCAAATAAATAGCATAAGAAGTGAGGTAAGTATATAAGAGGAAGTCTGAAAGTGACACCGGTGACTGACTGAAAATTTGTGTGGAAAACAGTGGTCATGGTATGGACATGTGATGCGAAAGAATGTGGGAAATATCATACGGAAAGTTTTGAGAATGAATCTGGTTGGCTATAGGGGAAGACCAAAGAAACAATGGATGGACTGTTTGAAAGATGATAATGGCTAGACAGGGAGTGATTACCGTGATGACGACTAATAAAGAAAGAAGTATTGGAAAAAAACACATGTTGCGCCGACCCCAAATAAATTGGAGTAAGGGCAGGAGAATGATGAGACATGATAAATACCTAAATTTATTAACTGGTAAAGCAAAACGCGTGACCGATGGGTCACGAAACAATAGAAAATCAATTGTGTCTCATTAGCTAAACTTAAGGGGTTAAAAATACAAAGGCCTGTTTATTGAGTAGGTATCAGTAAACTAGAGCTAGACTGAGTTATATAATCACCTGTAATTTACGTTCCGAATACAATTCCCTATGTCCACAATTCCTCATAAAACTACAAGATTTTGATTGAGATTATTTTTAATTGGTATGCAATGTCCGATTACGCACACGTATAATTAACAAGATTATGGTCAGGCTGCCATTGTATAAGACCCGTAATGGCGCCATGGCCATAAATAAGGACAATAATATTATTATCGTGCGTCACTCGGCCAGTCCTATTTTTATAGTGAAAATGAAATCATACACATACTCACGCAATCATAGCATTGTTACATCATTATTAATTCCATTATTTGTAATTTTATACTTTATTGTTTTTCTTGCAATAGGCTGTTTTATTGCATCGTCAATGATGTTATAATAAAAATATATATTTATGTGTAGATCATAGTGTTCTGATTCACAGATTACGCTCTGGTCACTACCCATCCCACAAGATTGGTTATTTGAAAATTCTCACAATTGTGAAACATGCGGAACGGTTGAAGATGTTCACCATCTACTTATGGAGTGTACAAAGAAAGAAGAGAGCCACTGCTGAGTATCATAAAAGTAACTAATTATGATATTGGTATGTTAAAGCCTTAGCGAAGCCTTGTCCTGATATTGCAAACTTACTTTCTTATTTATTTACTCATCAATAATTTATATAGTACTAGCTTCCGCCCGCGGCTTCGCCCGCGAGCTATGTCGATAAAAACTAACCTATGTCCTTCCCCGGGATGAAATCTATCTCTCTGCCAAATTTTAGCGAAATCCGTTCAGTGGTTTAGGCGTGAAAAGGTAACATACAGACAGACAGACAGACAGAGTTACTTTCGAATTTATAATATGAGTATGGATTTGTATATAATAGTTTAAGTTATGATGAGGCTGCCATGCAACTGTGGATAAAAGCCTCTTATAAAATTTAAGATTTTTTTTATTATATTTCTGGGTACAGACGAGGCTAGCGAAATAGCAGTGACGTTTGGAGGTATTCCTCGTAGCGCTCCCGTTTTGAAACGCTCCCATCTAAGCGCTCCCGTTTTGTTCCTCCAAGCGCTCCCAAAAAGAGCGCTTCGAGGAACGATTAAAAATATTAAAATTTATTTCCTCGAAGCGCTCCCATGATTAACTTTCGGATAGAGATGGGACTATACTAACTGAAATTATCGATAATAAGTAGAACACATTGTTATAATATACAACTAGCGGCCCGTCCCGGCTTCGCACGGGTTTGGTTTTCTCCAAGTACTCTCTGGTGCCCCGAGCTGTGTGCGAACGCGCATGTTTCATCATGGGTGGCGATTTCGTGGTTTTCGAGGGTGCTGAACCCGATGATGAGGTCAGAATGAAAATCCAAGATGGCGGATGTGAAAAATGTTACAATTTTTCATGATGGGTGTCAATTTCGTGGTTTTCGAGAGTGCTGAAACCGATGGTGAGGTCAAAATGAGAATCCAAGATGGCGGATGTGAAAAATGTTACAATTTTTCATGATGGGTGTCAATTTCGTGGTTTTCGAGGGTGCTGAAACCGACGGTGGGGTCAAAATAAAAATCCAAGATGGCGGATGTGAAAAATGTTACAATTTTTCATGATGGGTGTCAATTTCGTGGTTTTCGAGGGTGCTGAAACCGACGGTGGGGTCAAAATAAAAATTCAAGATGGCGGATGTGACAAATGTTACAATTTTTCATGATGGGTGTCAATTTCGTGGTTTTCGAGGGTGCTGAAACCGATGGTGGAGTCAAAATAAAAATCCAAGATGGCGGATGTGACAAATGTTACAATTTTTCATGATGGGTGTCAATTTCGTGGTTTTCGAGGGTGCTGAAACCGATGGTGGAGTCAAAATAAAAATCCAAGATGGCGGATGTGAAAAATGTTACAATTTTTCATGATGGGTGTCAATTTCGTGGTTTTCGAGGGTGCTGAAACCGATGGTGGGGTCAAAATAAAAATCCAAGATGGCGGATGTGAAAAATGTTACAATTTTTCATGATGGGTGTCAATTTCGTGGTTTTCGAGGGTGCTGAAACCGATGGTGGGGTCAAAATAAAAATCCAAGATGGCTGATGTGAAAAATGTTATAATTTTTCATGATGGGTGTCAATTTCGTGGTTTTCGAGGGTGCTGAAACCGACGGTGGGGTCAAAATGAAAATCCAAGATGGCTGATGTGAAAAATGTTATAATTTTTCATGATGGGTGTCAATTTCGTGGTTTTCGAGGGTGCTGAAACCGACGGTGGGGTCAAAATGAAAATCCAAGATGGCGGATGTGAAAAATGTTACAATTTTTCATGATGGGTGTCAATTTCGTGGTTTTCGAGGGTGCTGAAACCGATGGTTGGGTCAAAATAAAAATCCAAGATGGCGGATGTGAAAAATGTTACAATTTTTCATGATGGGTGTCAATTTCGTGGTTTTCGAGGGTGCTGAAACCGATGGTGGGGTCAAAATAAAAATCCAAGATGGCGGATGTGAAAAATGTTACAATTTTTCATGATGGGTGTCAATTTCGTGGTTTTCGAGGGTGCTGAAACCGATGGTGGGGTCAAAATAAAAATCCAAGATGGCGGATGTGAAAAATGTTACAATTTTTCATGATGGGTGTCAATTTCGTGGTTTTCGAGGGTGCTGAAACCGATGGTGGGGTCAAAATAAAAATCGGACTTGTATGGGCTCATTTTCTTAGTTATGTTGAGACCTTACCTCCGGACTTGATGGAGTGACCTGCAGGTGTACTTCGAAGACTCCTACTGGAACTAACAGCCGAGCTGAGCTAGGTGTGCCGAGTATGGGCTCATTTTCTTAGTTATGTTGAGACCTTACCTCCGGACTTGATGGAGTGACCTGCAGGTGTACTTCGAAGACTCCTACTGGAACTAACAGCCGAGCTGAGCTAGGTGTGCCGAGTATGGGCTCGTTTTCTTAGTTATGTTGAGACCTTACCTCCGGGCTTGATGGAGTGACCTGCAGGTGTACTTCGAAGACTGCTACTGGAACTAATAGCCGAGCTGAGCTAGGTGTGCCAAGTTTGGGCTTCTTTTGTTAGTTTTGTTGAGACCTTAAGAATAGGTAGGCAGGCACTAGGCCGGGTCTAGTCTAGGCAGATGCGGTCACTAATCGGAAACATAAAACAAAAGTATCTAAAAAAAAAAGATTACAGCCGCCGATTGGATTTTCATTTTGACTTTGTTTTCGGCTGCAGCACCCTCGAAAACCATCAAAACGACACCCCCGATGAAAAAAAAAATACAGCCGCCATCTTGGATTTTTATTTTGACCCAACCATCGGTTTCAGCACCCTCGAAAACCACGAAATTGACACCCATCATGAAAAATTGTAACATTTTTCACATCCGCCATCTTGGATTTTCATTCTGACCTCATCATCGGGTTCAGCACCCTCGAAAACCACGAAATCGCCACCCATGATGAAACATGCGCGTTCGCACACAGCTCGGGGCACCAGAGAGTACTTGGAGAAAACCAAACCCGTGCGAAGCCGGGACGGGCCGCTAGTTGTATATTATAACAATGTGTTCTACTTATTATCGATAATTTCAGTTAGTATAGTCCCATCTCTATCCGAAAGTTAATCATGGGAGCGCTTCGAGGAAATAAATTTTAATATTTTTAATCGTTCCTCGAAGCGCTCTTTTTGGGAGCGCTTGGAGGAACAAAACGGGAGCGCTTAGATGGGAGCGTTTCAAAACGGGAGCGCTACGAGGAATACCTCGACGTTTGCGGAATGTCGTTTGTTGCTCCAGTTGAAATATGCAAATCCGAAACTTTTATAGCCCACAGGCAAGTTTTATTGCCCAAGTTGACGCCTGCAACCATCTCGAACTGTAGAAATATTCACTGCAAGTCGACTTTCTGTTACCTTTTTAACTTGGCCCAGAATACACATGCCTGCAACTTGCACAAGAGTATGCACTTGCATACTCTTGTGCTGGCATGCCGGTATTCATCAAACAGAAGTTGTTAATGCACACAAGCATATTTATTTATTAAATACTTCAAGCACATTAATGTACAGAGGCGGACTTAATGCCATAGGCATTTTCTACCAGTCAACCTTTATATGGGCATATGGGCTATGGATAAATTCCGGGCTTAATGGAAGTCCAGATACAGTCAAGGAAAGTGTAATTCCTAAAACGCCCAGCTTATAGTCACTGACTTAACTATTTTAATCAATGCATAAAATACTAAAAATAGTCCGTTAGTCCGGCGATCGATATCTACAATTAGCATAAATAGAAAGAAAATAAGATTTAATTTTCCATTATTAATAACATTGAGACTTATCACTCTCAGTACTTGTCATTAAGGATTATGAACAATTTGTAATAATTTATTCTAGTCCTATAGATAACATACGACTATTTATGACAACTAATTAGAATAATACATGTTTTCCTTTTTACCGGTCAATTAACATTAAACTTCCACTTGGAAGCTAGTTGTCCCTATATTTTAACAAATGACTGTCGCAGGTCGGTCTAGGTCGCAAGCGCAGCTTTTATTGCAAGCCCTGAACGCTAGCGGGAAATATATAAAAAAAAAATCACACTTCGCTGTTCTCTAGGGTATTATTGGATCATATTTTACTATTATGTATAATCGTATGAACTTATTAATATTGATTAGGTATTGCCTAAGGCCGTATGTAATGAGAATGATACATGATTGCATATAAAATTATAGTGCAGGTATCCATACTAATATTATAAATGAGAAAGTGTGTCTGTCTGTCTGTCTGTTACCTCTTCACACTTAAACCGCTGAACCGATTTAGATGAAATTTGGTATAGAGATAGTTTAAGTCCCGGGAAAGGACATAGGATAGATTTTATTTCGATATTCCCACGGGATCGACACTTATGCGGGTAAAACTGCGGGGCGCTACTAGTTTATTAATAAATTCAATATTTTTCCGTGTCGTTTTTGCAGACCAAATCTGCATTTCAACTTTGCCTAGATACTTTTCACTTTCTTATAACTTGCGTTAACTTAACAAGTTTGATAAAACAAAATAAAAGGCTTCTAAATGCTGGTGACGTTTGAACAAGTTAGGGAGCCATAAAGAATGCAGTCAAGGTCGCCTACATGTCAAACAACTATTCACTTGGTTCGCATATGTTTGAGCTTACACATAAGCTTGAGGAAAGCTCATTATCATAGAAATGCATGTGCATAATGAGATCAAAATGGCGGACAACATTAAGCAACAATACAACAGCATTTACCTAAAAAATTTGAATCAAACAAAATTGGTTTGTTAGCTTTGTAAAGAATTCCTTTGCAAAAAAACGTCCAAAATAGATTAGACTAATTATTAAAAATCAGGGCTGTGGTAAGAATATCATATTTAATGTAGGTACCCAATCATTTCAGCCGAAAGACGTCCACTGCTGGACATAGGCCTCCTCCAAAAGGGGAGGTTTGCCATAATCGGCACGCTTGGCAGGCGGGTTGGCGATCGCAGTATGGTATGGTGGTGGAATGCATAGAGAACGCTGCTGCCCATTCTCCGGTACGCCCCTTAGTCGCCTTCTACGACACCCACGGGAAGTATGGGGTGGTGCTATTCTTTAAGTCCGGCACCACACAGACAGTACCCAATGGATCCAAAAATAAATGGTGTTTCAAATAACGTTGTTAAAAATAACGAACACTAACAGGCATAGAGGTCAACGTCAACGCTAACTTTTTATATTAAATCAAATGAAGCATTTCATTGACCACCGTTGTAATAAATAGGATAGAAAATCATGTTTTTTAGCGGTGAAGTCAAGGCCTGCAGTTAAGTGGGCACTAGTCGGTCACATTGCACATCGTGGGCCGTGGAGCACGCCACTAGGCTTACCATCCGATAAAGTCCGGACGGAAGTCTGCTCTTTGTCCGGTTTTTAGAACATAGTAGTATTTTACTTTTTTGAGTATGAATGTGTATAAGAGTAGGGGAAGACCAAAGAAACGATGGATAGACTGTGTGAGAGATTATATAAAAGAAAGAAAAATAGGTTCATTTGTCACAGAAACACGAGCATACAAAAAGATCAGTTAACCCGAATAATAAACAAAATAGATATGTACCTATAGTCCACGCGGAATTAGTTGGCCGCACCTTGTGTGAGCGGTGTGGGACCATAGAAATGCTTTCCTATAGATCTATGGGTGGGACGGAGCGGCGGGGGCGCTTTGTCATTATTACGCGTGCGAACACTAGGCAACCCCACCGCCCTCACCCCCGTCCCCACCTAAGGCGTGGCCAACTAGTACCACGCGGACTATAATCACGAGCACAGAACAGAAATAGTCGGCAGCTGCACGTGACTGACAAGAATAATGCCACTCAGCATCATGCTGTGCTACGAAGGACCCACAAAACAGCGCTGATTTGACATGATAGGTCGACCCTAAATAAATTGGGATAGAGAAGGCAAGAAAATGATAATTGATAAAATAATAGTCACAAAATATAATGATTACTGAGAAAAGAAAAATGTCCGGGCTTATTTTGTAAAAAATATCAGACATTTTCGATTTTTATTTTAATACAATGGTGTTCCTACACGCACAGCAACTACCCAAAGGACTCATTACAGTGTTTATATCACTAATTACGTGTGGACTTGGCACTAAACGTGACGTAGCCACTATTCACGTAATGTATGTTAAAGACCGCATTAGACTTTAATGATGATTAGATGATATAGGTGGCTAACAATAACTTTTATTATATCGTAGGTACCTATCTTATTTATAAGTAGGTAACTAGGTCTTTGGCAACGATGTGCTATAAATTACCACTTATCAAGTTATCACAGATGGGTATTTAGCTCGTATCTGTGTAAAACCGCACAAACTAGTTGTTGCACTTTCAATCACAATCTGAATCATTTTAAAGGATATTGCTAATGCATTGCTTCATATGTTCGAAAAATTAGTCTGCTCAACAACGTAAATGACGCAATGAATGTTGTTGAACTGTCAAAATGAAAGCCTTCTAATACCCCGCGTTCCGAATTGAGTCAAAAGCGATTATATCGCGAATCCGACCAAATTTAATAGTCACAAAATATAAGGACTATTGAGTACTATTTGTGACGTTGCGCGTTGGTCGGATTCGCGATATAATCGCTTTTGACGCAATTCGGAAAGCGGGGATAGTGTGTTACGCAACTACCCCGAAGGCTGATAATAATAACTGATAACTTTTCAATGAAATGCATATGTCGCGGACTTAGCATAAAACATCTACATCTCTAAGGACAATGTATCTGCAATCTACATCTCTATGGGCTATTTAAATGATAAAAACAAGACAAATACGAGTAATAACACATTTACCTCGACCATTCTTGTTCGAGCGCGAACGCCTTGCCAAGGAGACCACACAATAGATTATCACAAGGTCTTCGCCAAAAGTACCCACGTTCAATCAAATCGTACCTACGTACTACATGACAGTTGCAATTTATTTGCGCCCACCTTACTTAACACGTGGACTGACAAGGAGGAGCTACACTAAAGACATGTGACAAATGCTTAAGTAAATAATAGCTGTAACTCTTAATTTCTGCTGATGAGGTTGGGAGTAATATGCTGGGAACCCAGTACGTAGGTATTAAGTAGCAAGTTTATAAGAGGCTAAAGGAATCCTATAGATATAGCTCGACAGAGCTCGTTCATAATATTGTGAATTGACGTAACTCGGGACCCTGGAGTCCCGGACCTTTGGAAGGCCTACGAGAGGCCCGAATAATATTATAGTTTTTTTAAACTCAATTTTTTAGAACATGTCGGTCAAACGGATGATCGAGCGGTCTTCCTGCAAAGTTGCTGTTTATCAAATTCAACAATACCAACCCATGTGAGCTCACACAACAGATCCGCCCAGCTGAGCTGGTACGAATCAAACGTATGTAGGTATGTACTCAATACTCAATATCTTTATTGCTTTACCATAATGTGAAAAAAATAGTGTGGTAGTGTGTGTGGGGGTGTGTGTGTGTGTGTGTAAATGTGGTAAAATAGTTACACAAGAATAACAAATAAATCTTCTAATGTCTGCTTATTTATTGCAAAAAACTGCCTCATTTGGTAAAACGCAATCTAAATCTTGATTGAGATTTCATTAATAGGTATATTAAATTTTCTTATCTCTACTTAATAATTTCAAAAACGTAAACTGACATTTAAGAAGTCAGTTTTTGTAATGTTTTATATTGATTGGTAGTAATAATTGTAAAATATTATGGCCATGTTGTCTTAAAAGAACTTTTATATTTGTAAATAATTTTGACATTTTACTACTTATATGATACTAGCTGCGCCCCGCGGTTGCACCCGCGTAAATGTCGATCCCGTGGGAATATCGGGATAAACAGTAGCCTATATGTTAATCCCCGTTGTCAGCTACCTCCATACCAAATTTTATCAAAATTGGTCCAGCCGTTTGAGCGTGAAGAAGTAACAAACATATAAACACACACACACACACACACACAAGCTTTCACCTTTATAATTTTACTACTTTTATGATATGAGAATTGAGAATACAAGATAATTATACCAGTCAAATTAGGCTGGCATTATAAAACAGAAGTGCCGATTTTCAATAATCATAATAATATTATTATTAGATATCTAACCATGGCACATTCATATGTAGTGTGTGAAAAATCCTAAAACGATTCGTTACCTTGTCATGCACTTATTAATAGTATCTAGTAATAATAATAATGTATAAAGAGTTTGTTTGAATGCGCTATAATCTCTGGAACTACCGGTCGGATTTGAAAAAATCTTTTTGCATTTAATAGCCCAATTCTTGAAGAAGACTATAATAGGCTACTTAACATCACGCTAAGACACTTAAGAGCCGAGAAAACAAAATAGCGCGAGTAGGCGATACAATGCGACGGGGTTGTCGGGGAGACGAGAAATTTTACGCGGACATAGTCGCGGGCAGAAGCTAGTTTTGTATAATACTAAATTAATATAACGTAGTTGTAGGAAGGAAGAGCTTTTAGTTTCCCGGAAAGACTGCTAAAGCTAAAACGTGTTTACGCATCTACGCACAGCCATATGTTTTCCATAAATATCACTTATCGTAGGGACAACATGTTTGTAATCAACGCCCTGTAATATTATACCATGTGATTTAATAATTATCTGAACTTCTCATTTACAATTATAATTACCGTCCGCATTCATAAATAACAATGACACTATTTCGTTTCTAACAGAGATATTAAAACAAACGGACCATGCGGCAATATGAGAAATATTCGTATCTGGAACAAAACAATGTTATCAGAGATACAGCTATAGGTCACCGGCTGAACAAACAATATAAAGCCTTGTTCACAAAATTCACCCATCTGACACTCAAGGCTTCGCACAAGTGTGAACGTTGCTCAATGTCAGGCGGAGAGAACTAATGATTACGGCACGTTGGTTGTCGAGACAAATCGCATGCATACATATATCATTATTGTAACTTCCTATTGTAGAATTAAGTTTTACAACTTCATCCTACGGTGTTACCACCGTACGTGTTTCGTCTGTAACAACAAATGAGCAGTGTTTGAGGTCGAGGTCATGGCTCGATTCTTGGGTAAAACCACGATATTCTTTTTACAAACAACTAATTTTGCAGTTGGTTATCTAAGCTTTAGCTGGTTCTTTGTAATATATTATTTTCTAAAGAGCATACCTAATAACTATGTTAGTTTTACGTTAATTCTTTAGAATAACAATGTAGAGTCCAAGCCAAGGCTGTATGCAGATTACCTTATTCCTTACGTTTGCTACAGTTCAACAGCAGCACTTTTAAAACCTACAATGATAACATCGAACTAAGCAATCCTCGTGTCTTACAAACAGCAGTTGCTCTGTAGTTCACAACTAACCTAATGCATGTACCGTGTGTGTAGGCCTACGATTGATAGCATCTACATATCAGCATATTTAATCCATAGACCGTATATCTTAAGCTATTATCGCCTACAATAGTACTCTGTTACACCATCGAGTTAACCATTTGAAATAATTTATCATTGGCGTCAATAAAAGCCGAAACCATACGGGTTACTCCACCAGCCATTTGATTTGTGAACAAACTGTGCGGTGTAGATTGCAATCTCGGGCACTGTTGGTAAATTGTGGCAATGTAGCGCTGCAGTACCTTTTATGTATCGCCATGCTCTGTAATTGATGGAGCAAGGAACTATGAGTTGATCACGATATCTTGTATCTGTGGCAATTGCCTTCATTATGCAGAAACCTAATTTTATAATGATCTTAGGATTTATAAGTGCTCAGAGATACGATATGGACATATAAACTCGCAGAAATCTTTGTTTTTGAGCTCTTATTTGAACAGGTTCATGTGATTCAACGTTCGCGTGTTTATCAAATAATCCATCAGTAGAGGATGCAAACAAGTTTTGACATAGTTTTAATAAAACTCTTTTGAGGGTTTGGTCGCGATCTATGTCAAAATATACGTGTATGACATTGTTCATAATCAGACGTCAGTCGTGCAAGCCTTAACCGTGGCTTTCGTACAGTGTTTGTTTATGGACAATTTAAACAACGCAACTGGGTGAAAGTGGACAGCATGCCCCCCGTCCTGACGCCCTTACACGGCCTGATTCCGCAACCTGTCCTGTGTCCACCACTCATACTGTACCCGAAACAATATAGAAGAATGAATTATATAATAAACATATAATTAGTGAGACGGACCGTATATCGTTTGACAGACAGACAGACTATTTAATACTTTACGTCAAGTCGAGTAACATTGTTATGGACGCGCAAACGTAAGGCGCATACATAATTATGAAGAAGAAAGGTGGGAAATACAGAAATAATCAGCGTACTACAATAACTTGGCTCATTGCCACATTCTCACATGAATTTATGCAAAAAATATAAATTAGACTAAAGTACTTTTAAATTCAAATAGTTACGTTCTTTAATCTTTATTTATTACTGAATGTCAGACGACGTAACTTACAATCATAAACACTGAAAAAAGGAACATATTTATCGGAAGATCGTTTCTTATTAGACAATAGAGGTAACGACAAAAATCAAGGATTTTACAAACAATCAGCCAAACCAAATAAATATGGATTTTCAATATAAATTAGCTAGCCAAACTCTGCATAAACACTGAAACAACAAATATTTTATGGTTTTTTGTGGTTCAACGACCGCTGTGTCGTGTTGTTACTTGAATGAGGGATTTTCTTTTTCTTTTTTTTAAACTCTTCTCTAGTCGCTGGGTAGATGGCGCTGAACTTGGTATGTTACTGCAAGGAACTGAACGTCACATAATTTTTTTATTATTTCACTTGGATGTAATTTTGAGATAGTAAAACGAAAGCAAACGAAAGTGTCACTCATCGAGCGTATGTGACGTGACGCAATGTTTTTTTTCCAAGCGTTTTGGCTTTGGTACCTAGTAACGTAGTCAGTTCAACGCCATCTTCAGGGTTCTTGGAAACTAGGTTTTTTTTTTAACATTCAAAAGAAAAACCTCTCATTATGAATTTAGAAAATCTGTTTTCTTTTGTTTTATCCTGTTGGGATATCAATACACATCATGTCTGTGAAGTTTACACAAAAAAAAAACAGATTTTTAAACTGATACCTATATCATGTCACCATGTGTCTAATTACATTACCTGCGGTAGATGAAACAATTTTTTTATCAAATTAATTTCATTTTTGCTCTATCATGTTTAGAATCAGATATCCATACTCATCGTGTCGATAAAAATTTCGGTAGCTAATTTAATTTGAGCCTGTTTATACAGACAAAATCGCAGACGAAATGTAATGGCGTTAAATAGCGTTTAACAACCGGTGTTTGCGACAACTTTAGTTGCAAAAATATCTACTTTATTTCAAAATTTTAGTCCGTGTACCGATCATAAACTCATAAGCACCAATATCGATAAAATAAATGAGGTAAAGGCTATTAATAAACGTGATTTTGCACAATTTAATGTACCAATATGAAATGCTATTATTGGTCATCTATATATATTTTATTAATGTTACCTACTCTACAATCACGAGAACTCCGTACCCAGTGCTGGATTTAGTTAAACATATGAGATGCCAAATCTTCCTCTTTCCAGGAATTTTTAGGAAAGTTATTCCAAATTAAAGTAGCAAAAAAATAGACATTCGAGTCATAAGAACAACAATACAAACCGCTTGGTTGATTTAAAATAACACAAGACAGTGAATGAAAATATAAAATATGTCAATGATATGATTATAATTCCGTCAAAATCATATTGTTTAAAGTCGTATTTGTTACGGTCGCGAATCATATTTTTTAATCAACAAACAACCTGACTCTGACCTGCAAATTGCAAAAAACGTATCTTAAATAAAAAATTACCTTAAAGAAGAAATTATATTCAGACAGTAAAAGATATCTTACCCAAATAAATAATTAACGACGATGATGACTCACTCGGATAAACTAGACCAAAACTAATCAAGCAGGTACTTAGAATTCAAGGCGACTACTTGAGATTTTTGTTTGTGTACAGTACAGGATTACAATTAGAAAGCACATAACATTTCAGCACATGCCGAAGTGTCTCTGTAGGTTGTGCAATAGGCTTATTGTGTAACGACGATGCAATACATGCTAATGTATTGGACTTCCGAACGGACATGTCAATTTAGTTAGCGGCCGACTCTTGCGCACCTCCAATCACGCGAATCTTGCCCTGGTTTAGAAAAAACGGATATCTGCAATTTTTTTTCAGTGGTTTATTTTTTCTTTTTTGTAAATTGTGTTTTATTTACCTACCAGTGCTGAGTTTGTCTTGGAACAAGATTACATAAAGTAGGTCGTAACTCATAATTACTAAAAATAAACAAGTTCTTTTTTAATTTTTACCGGTTTAATTCACCTCCATGATATATATATAAAACCATGTCCTCATTATCCTACAAGGATTTACATACCAAAATAATAAAAAGTAGAAAAGTAGTTACCTGTTTCCAAATTATTCTTAAAAAACTTTCTGAAAGTAGGTCAAGTAAATAAATATATATTCTGGTGCATATATCTGCTATGCAATTACCTACATAACTTATATATTATTTATAGCCGTTGAAATACAAGTTTTTGCGCTCGGTGTATAAAATTGCTGAGGTGCGGAACCAGAAATTGGCAAATTGGAACGAAATGGACTGATCCATGTGAGCGAGTGAGGGCCGCAGTGACATGCTTACCTAATGCCTAGATAAATTACCTCGTAAGAACGTAATACAACCTAATAATCAATCAAGTCTAGAAATATTTAAGTCCTTCGTTGACTGCATAGTGCATACTTCATAAAAATAAACAGAAAACTGAATGAGAGGTATTTTGACATAATACACATGGTTCAATATAACTAATTGGTTATGTTTCTTGCGGCACGTTATTTACAGCAAATATTAACGACCTCGACTTAAAATGTATCAAAACATACTTGGAAACGAAATCCCACGCACCAGTTTTTAAATCGCTAGATTTAATACTGCAATTCTTAGAAAAATTAAAAACATTACATAATATATAATTTGAAACTCTATTGGCGAGTGTAAAATATCGGGTTTTTTAAATTCAAGTTATTTTTGAGTAGATATTCACGTTGCTGAATTTTGGGCCAAGCAAATTAAAAAATATACTATTTATGAGTTATGTTCGCCGTCGACTCACTTAGAGGAAGTAGGTTAGAGACTAGAGTGTCACCTACTAACGTAGTTAGTAGTAAACGAAAGTTTCTGGATTCTGGTAAATAAGACTAGATATAAGACTTACGATAAATTTATTGTTTTTCAAAGTTTATTCCCTCGCAATTAATGCATTTTTGCATTCGCTGAAACCACTGTACAAAGCAGTTGGATCAGTCTTCTTTAGGGACCTCTTCAATGGCTTCATGGAACGCATTCACCGCCGATTCAGGGCTTGTAAAACGTGTCCCTCTAAGTTTGTTTTTAATTTTTGGAAACAAAAAGAAGTCGCAGGGTGCGAGGTCCGGGCTGTAAGGCGGATGCGTCATCAGTTCCACATTTGAAGCCTTCAAATAGGCTTCTGGTACTTTAGCGGAATATGAGGATGCGTTATCTTGGTGAAGAAGGACATTGCTTCGAGGACGCTTTTCGCGAACTTTTTCTAAGACTCTGGGCAAGTAAGTGTTGACTTACCAATCTGCAGTCACTGTCCTTTGATCTTCAAGCGATACTGTAGTGTAATGTCATGATATGCCGAAAAAAGGAGCAACCTTTTTTTTACCAATGCTTCGACTTTTCTTAACTTTTGTCGGCAAATCTTTAAAAAGAAAGACCCACTCTACCGACTGGCTTTTTCGTTCGGGTTCAAAGTAGTACACCCAGGTTTCGTCACCTGTCACGATATTATAGACAGCCAATGACTGTCACTCCGTTAAACTTTTATCATTTTACGGCACCACTGGACAGGAAGTCGTTTCTGGTCCTCCGTTAAGTCATGCAGTATCCATCGAGTGCAAAGCTTCCAAACCTTCAGATGCACATGTAAAATTTTTTGCACTTAGGTCATTCCAATGCCTAACAAAGCACGAATTTACTGGCAAGTAATTTTTTTGTCAGTTTCAATAAGTTGTCGTACGGTGTCAATATTGGACTCTGTAACGGCAGTCGCCGGCCGACCTTCACGTATCTCGTCGTGGAGATGATCACGTCCACGTCTAAATTCTCCAAACCCTGAATACACAGAGCTGCGACATGGTGCTTCATCACCAAATGCCAATTGAAGACTCTGGCAACTCTCTTGTTGACGAAAATCATAAAAAAATCATTGAACGAAAATGTTCACGAGTTAAATTTATTTTGATAGCGACACACAATTTTCGAAAGGACTCCCCAATGAAAAAACAATTGAAAGTATCGCAAATTAAAAAGTAACATGTTCCCAAAGAGTTCCATTTTTGAATTCCATAATAGTTTTTTTCATTCTTTTATTGTAAGTGGCCAGATCCAGAAACTTTCAGAAAGCCCCAGATATCAAATAGATACATATTTTTATAAAATCGTCTTTTTTTATTTAATGTCGGCCATGACTTTGTAGTATTTGCTTCAGCACGCGTAGCACGAGCACCGGTTTGTCAACGGAAGAGTAGACAAAGATGACGTTCCGTGTAGAGATCTTTGACAGTCGTTACGGGATTTTGTAGATAACCGTATATACTTTGTGGCCGTCGAGTAGAAAGTTTTCTACTGTCTTTAGCGATTACAAAATCTCTTCACTACCTTAGACAACTGTCAGTTGTCAATGTGATTTTGACAGTTTGGGGTAGAAAACTTTCATCTGAAATAGTCTACGTATAAAAGGACCTAGACAAAGATCGTTAGAAACGAAAGACAAAATGACTGGTTGTAGAAGGATTTCTATGCGCAATGTCAAAAATGAAGAAAAGAAATGTCACTTTGTATAGAAAGCAATGTGTCTACTCTTCGTAGAGATAGAAGTGTTCATACTACGCGTACAGATATTCTCACGAATAAATACGATACTTTAGCCTCAAAATAGTACAATAGAGTAAAATATTATACATAGCAAAAGTTACAATTAGGTACGAATAAACTTTTTTCATAATTTTGTTAATTTCTGACTAACATTAATGTCTAAATTATTTTAACAGAATAAATTAAAAACTATATCTCAAGAAACATCTTAACGTACGGTAACTGTTTTATGTATGACTTAATCAACATTTTTAGCCTAAAAAATATTGTTTATAAAGTTTCTACATCACCGATATCAGAAGATATTATCACCTTCCTAAAACATTGCATCAATATCTTGGACTTACAAAAACTACCCGAGTTTTTTCTCTAATACCTAAATATCAATAACATTCCTGAATTTATTCTTAAAACAATTTTTTGGAAGCGGACCGCTCTATATCACCGGTAGCTACCTGCCCCATCAATCAGGTGTCATTTATCTATCGAAAATGATAATGAACAGTAGAGCTGCGCGCACGCCGTCACGTTGTCGCGTGATTACGTCACTAACTTTCGTCGCGTGAGAACCATCGCGCATTGTGGGCCGCTCGCGGCTCGCGCTCGCGCATCGCACCACTTTCATTGTTTATACGGAACTCCGCACACGAAATGGACTGATAGACGTGCGGAAGATGTAGCATGCATGTTCAATCATTTTTAACAACGTGCGTAATAACAACGTAACGTGATCTACGTTAATAAGAGCTGACAGCCATAGATGGTAATTGAAATTCGAGACGAAGCAATTTCAAATGATATTTAAAGTATTGCTTGAAGCCATAGAGTTACCTCAACAACTTCATCCTAAAATTGCACTAACCACAACGCCCACAGACACGTCTAGGTGCAAGTTTATCTAAATTCCAAACATGATTATATGCTCAATTGAAATCCAGGCATCCGACAGCACTGCATGCTAATCTTCATTCAGTATGTAACATTATTGCTTGCTTTACAGGAAACCTTTATTTTAAATCTAGAATGCAGGATTATAGCGACGTGCGTTCGTATGCAGTACTGACAGCAATACGTTACAGTTATAATAAGCATTAGCAGTATACGGTACGGAATGTGTGTGCAGTGTGCGACTGAGCGGCGACTGCCATCACATCGCATCACACACATGCAACTTTAATGGGCAGTGTCTAATGAGCTCTTTAACAGCGCATTTACTTTGTACCTAAATGCAAACTTCCTGCAGTAAATCTCTTTACTGCTTTTCTAATAATTGAAACCTTTGTTGTGCTCAAGCAGCCATTTGAAGATTTCGACACAAATGTTCTAATAGGTTCGTTGAATGGTGAGTTAAGACACTTAACCTAAATTAATTTCATAAAGAGCTCATAATATTTAACAAATAATTTCCGTATCCGTGCTGACCACGGGTCTGCTGCCAAAGCATTATTTTAAGTGACGTAATACTAATTATAATTGGAATAATATTTAGCCAGCCTACTTAAAACCAGTACGGTAGCAAAATTGTAGCAATAGGTACTCTGTAATACATCAAGACCATCAAAATTATACAAACCCACTAACCCAGATGATGCAGAGTTTAGCAATCGTAGAGAGGAAAGAACAAAACTAGTCGCCTGAGTCCGACTGCGGTACAGAAAAATAATTTAACTATGACTACGAGACACACCTACTAAAAGCTACGTCACCCCATGATCTTATATGGAATCAAATCAGTTAGGTTTTGTAGGCGACTAATGAAGGTCTTAAAAGGAATGTAAATTACCTGTGATTAACAAGGTTACCAGTATTTCGTTGAATGCGGATTTGCGCGCCCTCAGAACCCACACGACGCCTTTGGTGACGCCCACGACTTGTACGGTCACCACCACCCGACCAGAGACACAAGACCCCCAACATTCACAAGTGCGTAGTGCCTCCGCCTTCAGCTCAGCAATTACACGTGGATAAATAACCAGTCGCCCACACATTGGATCGTTTGTAGGTACCTCAGTACTAGAGCAGGCTGATCTCATATGTCGTATTTCTGTCACAAATTATTCTGTCGATTGATATTTTAATTGTAAATTGATAACCATGAATCTTTTAAACGTGCGCAAAAACATAGAGCAAAAAATATGTATTGCGGAAGTCTGTAATTATTGTAATCTGTCTATCAATTTTTTTACATTGTGTCGAATCCATATCATGATCTTTCAAGCTTGACAGTCCCTTACTTAGAATAATTAAAACGCCAAAAACACTAACAAATTCTGCTAAAGATCGATCGTTATACTGCCCCTTACAGAATATGTCCGTTAGGCGCTAAACGGGTCAGGTGGGCGTTCAATCCAGGCGCCGCCGCGCCGCTGACGCCAACACAGTCGGGCTATAATTCCAGTACTTTTTAGACCATATATGGATGTAGGCCAAATTCAAGTCTGTGATTCGGTGGTCACAGTCACCCTGTAGGTATGACGAAACGAATAGCTAATAATAGGTTTTAAGAAGATAGTGAGACAGATTTTAGGCGATTATTCTGGGGGCACGGGAGTGCCCCCACCAAGTCGAGCAAAAAGGGGCACGGCCGTTACCATCCTTTTCTCGAAGCAGTTCAGGCCATTTTCGACACCCTATAACTTCGTTGTGGATAAAACTACAGACCTGATCAAATTTTAATGTAACCGTTTAGCGACAAGATTAAAGGGTTCTGCTATTACTTAAACTGGTTCGGTGAGAATGATGGTCTTGGGAGCGGTGATGGGTTCAGCTGTCACAGAAACTGGGAGGTGGTTGCCTCCGACGTGGGTTCCATCTACCTTAGTAATTTGTGACATATGTCTGGCCGTCGTCGCAAAGATCATGACGTAGGTGCCGTCCGGGCTGGGCACGAGTCGGCCGCGCTTCGACAGCTCGGTGCCTTCAGGCGGCACGTACCGCAGAGCGAACTGACCCAACTTGTCGTGAATCTCCTTGTGCTCCAATGCTAGCAGCCTCCGACGCGCTTCGACGGCAGCATCAGGACTCGTTGATGCTGCTGCTGCTACAGCGAAGAGGGACAGAGCTACCACAAACGGGAATAGAGAAAAGCACTATTAATATCGATGAATACAAGGCAGTGTCTTGAACATTAACAATTTCTAAGTTAACGAAATACTCACGAATTTCATGTTGAAAGAAATGTTTTTCGGAGTGTTGAGGAGACACGATACTTATATATGATACCATTTCTCCAAAAGAGACATGCTTATATACTTCAAAGCTGCTACTTTGCTTGTAAGAGAAACACGCCATTTATCGTGCACAATAATTACAAATCGAACTTCTTGTTTGACTGATGTGATTTTTTTATACATTTGACTGTATCTAATTTATCATACAGACAGATGGCATGACTAGCGCTGTTATTATTTCATCAAATAATAACCCAACCAGTTTTTAGGAAACTTCAGCTTATTATAATAGCTAAATATTAATTTATAAGTAATTCCTTATTGTAATCTTTCTCGCGTGGATTCATGGCATACTGGACTACCTAGTCTACAGTTAGGTACTTCTATAATTAAAATGTTGATAACTCGGATGAAGTGTTGTTCTTTCAATAGGCTATTGCACCTCAGTAACACTTTGATCAAGTAAATCTGTTTGTCAAAGGAATGAAAGATAAGCTCTTAGAAGTTTGTTCTCAGGTGAGTAAATCCACGAAGGAAATAATATTAAACAGGACTTATCTTTTTGAGATCGGCCGTTAATAAATAACCTCTCTACCCTAAAACTAGATGCAGGCTAGATGTAAACCTGATTCCGCTAATATCTTTAAAACGTTGCGTCGTAGAGAAAGAACATTTTCTACGTAATGAAAGCTAATACAATTTTCTACAACTTATATCTTACACACATTTTTCGAATTCGTACCCATTTTCGAACTACACGTTCTGGAAAAGTGAAAATTTTCGAAAAATCGACTTTTATCAAACAATAGCTGCTGCCTGCTACTTCGGCGTTATTTCGGAATAAGAAGTAGCCTATATATTAATCCAGGTCCTAATCTAGCTACCTACCAAATTTCATCTAAATCCGTTTACTAGCCGTTGAGTTATAGAAACTTTTATCTATGTACTAGCAGCACCCCGCGGTGTTACCCGCATAAGTTATCCCGTGGGAATATCGGGATAAAAAATATCGTGGGAATATATATCTATGTCCTTTCTCAAGACTCAAACTATCTCTATCCCAAATTTCATTTAAATCGGTTCAGCGGACAGACACCAGCGGAGCTTTGCTTAGCGTGAACTTGTCCTCGAAAACTGATTAGAATTTAGAAAAAAACCGGCCAATTGCTTGTCGGGCCACGCATAGTGTAGGGTTCCCTAGTACCCCGTTATCATAATATAGTAGGTACGTTTTTCAATGCAAGTCTTTACCAGTTATAAACAAGCAACTACTTCATCTTAGTCACTTTAAGGGATTAATGCCAAGGATTTTGTATTTGGTACAAAATTATCCAACACCCAAGTTCAACGACTATTACTGCTAAACTAGTAAAGTTATCTTAACCGCTATACTAATTTCCTTTAAAGTTCATGAAATGCACTATCATCGTGAATTTTTCCAGATTTTTCAAGCCAGCAGTTTAGCTTTTAGAGGTATACGCAAAATACGCGCATTGACGTGGAGTTGCGGACACCAGCCCGTAGTACCTATTACCTATTAGCTTTTAGAGGGGGGAACGCCCTATTGGAACAAAAATTTGCACTTTAAAGTTTAATATTTCGTAAATGGAGCATTAAATCGAAAAATAATTTTAGCAATCCCGAAGTCATTTTAGAAGACCTATTCAACGATCCCCCACACGATGGGGTGAACGACGAAAAAAATATTCATCCCCACTTCACATGTAGGGAAGCTATCCTAAAAAAAATATTTTCCAAAATTTTATTTACCACTTTGTCAGCGTAATTGATATACACACTCCTACAAAATTACAGCTATCTAGTACTGTCCCTTAGCAAAATCTCGGACAGACAGACAGACATGACGAAACTTAGATTCCTTGTCAGAACTACGGAACCCTAAAAAGTGTATAGGATAATGCTGATTAGCTGCGTTCTCAGTTGGTGGTAGGGAGCTGAAAGCTAATAAAATGTTCTACAACTTTTGTCCACACTTTTTCTAAAATCTGTATTAGCTTTCATTACGTAGAAGATATTTTTTCTCTACGAGCGACGCACCATTTTAAAGATATTAGCTAAAAACTCAAAAGTGGGAACTTTTTAACTTTTAATGTGAAAAGAGCAGACGAGCATTCTTTCCTATGTGATAATCCCACATATATATATGATATGTGATATGTGTGCATTGTTTCCTATGTGTGTGTAATGTTGTGTTTGCACAACACTGACCAAACGTGGAATGAAAAAAATGAACTCGAGTGAATGGTTCACTCGAGTGAAGCGTCTGATTTAAACTATCGACATGTGAGTGTATTCGGTGTTTATAACTCGGTTTTTTTCAGCTTTCACAATTTTCATTTTGTGAAATTTCTAAAATCTTAGTTAGCCATGGCCTAGTTGTTATAGTTTTAGTACATTTTCCTGTCAACGCTGTAGGATCTCTGCATTGAAGTTACTATACAGGGTTATTGGTAAAAAAAATCAGCTGATCCCTACATTTTGACGAGTTATACGAATATAAATGTAGGGAACAGCTGATTTTTTTTCGGGATTTCAGGTTTGGTCCCATAGTAAAAGTTGTTCATAATGATGAGTACAATGACCTCTTCAGAGGTTGTTAATATTTTACCAATAACCCGTGTATGGCCGAACCCCTCAGTTTAATGCTAAAGGTCACTCTTGTTTTAAATAAAACAGTTTTTTATCTAAGCAATTTATTATTAAAGAAAATGTAAAAATGACTTGTGTCATAAGTGCCCATGTAGGTTTATGTGAAAAAAAATATTTTGGTTTTGATTTTACCAAAACATTGATATAAATCATCTCTCTATCACCTCACAAAATCCGTTCATTTTTTCTTTTAACTTCACATGTTATTTACTTACAGCGAAATTTACTTAAATACATTATACATGCTAACACTAAAATACTTTTGGCTTCACCTGTGTGGTGTTCGGAAATTATCCCACGGGAAAGTAAAAGTATCCTATTACAAGTCATGGTCCATCAATGTGCCAAATTGCATCGAAATCCGCTTAGCCGTTAAGGCCTGAAAAGGTAGACGAGTTACAAAACATTCTCGTCTCAACTGCTTGAATTTTCCTTTTATTTACACTCTTGTGGTTTAGATGTCAAGAAAAAATAAAGTTTAGCTATTAGAAGAATCGATCGCTTGGGTCAAAACGCGCCAAGTGGGTGTTCAAATCAGGTGCCGCCGCCTGAGCTGACGCCACCATTCCAGTACCAAAATGACCAAATGTACCTAAATGTAGTTGTAGGCCAAATTCAAAACAGTGATTCAGTGATCATAGTCATCCTATAAGTATGACGTAGCGTTAGAGCTAATAGGGTTTAGGTAGACAGTAAAAAAGAATTCTAGTTTCAAATTTTAATATAACCGTTCAGCCACAACTTTAAAGGGTTCAGATATTACTTCAACTGGTTCGATGTGCTAGAGAGGTGGTGCTGGGTTCAGCTGTCAAGGAGGGGTAATGGTTGGATTCAGCATGGTATCCATCGAGGCCAGCGGAGTACTTCGTGACGTATGTCTGACCATCATCTCCCTTGTATGAGACCTCTCCCTCATAGATCATGGCGTAGCCGGTGCCGTCCAGGGCGGGCACGAGCCGGCCGCGCTCCGACACCACGGTGCCTTCAGCCGTCACGTACCGAAGAGCGAACTGACCGAATTCGTCGTGAATCTCTTCGTGATCCAACGCTGGCAGCGTCCGACGCGCTTCGACGGCAGCATCAGGACTAGTTGGTGCTGCTGCGGCCACAGCGAAGAGGGACAGAGCTACCACAAACTGGTATAAAGAAAAGCACTATTAATATCGATGAATACAAGGCAGTGTCTTGAACATTAATAATTTCTAAGTTAAAGAAATACTCACGAATTTCATGTTGAAAGAAATGTTTTTTGAGTGATGAGGAGACACGATGTGTATTGCTTACACTGCAAACTGATACCATTTCTCCAAAAGAGACATGCTTATATAGTTCAAAGTAATTAGTATTTCGCAATTAATACAATAAAGTGCAATAGACGAACCTGATTAGTGGATAATCAGTAATGAGGGCAATTAAACTATGAATACATGTTAGAAGATTATCGTGAACAAAAATAAAGTTTAGATAATAGAAGGATCGATTGCTAGGGTCAAAACACGCCAAATGGGCGTTCAATCCAGGCGCCGCCGCCTGAGCTGACTCATTCCCGTAAGCCAAATCCTGCACAGTGATTCAGTGATTATAATCATTATAAGTATGACGAAGGGTTAGAGCTAATAGGGTTTAGGCAGACAGAAAAATAAGTATTTTTGGTGATTTTTCAAATATAACCGTTCAGCCACAAGTTTAAAGGGTGCAGGTATTACTTCAACTGGTTCGAGGACAACGATGGTCTCGAGAGCAGTGATGGGTTCAGCTGTCACAGAGACTGAGAGGTGGTTGCCTTCGACGTGGGTTACATCAAGCCCGGCCGTGTACTTGGTGACGTATGTCTGGCCGCGTCGTCGCCGATGTATGAGGCCTCTCCCTCAAGATCATGACGTAGTTGGTGCCGTTCTGGGTGGGCACGAGCACAGAGTGAACTGACCGAACTCGTTGTGAATCTCCTCGTGCTTCAACGCTGGCAGCCTCCGACGCGCTACAACGGTAGTATCAGGACTCGTTGGTGCTGCTGCGGCCACAGCGAAGACAGACAGAACTACCACAAACTGGAATAGAGGAAAGTACCATTAGTAACTATGAGTTCAAGGCAGTACCTTGAACACTAACAATTTTTAAAATAAAGATATACTCACAAATTTCATGTTGAATGAAATTATTTTTAGAGTGATGAGGAGACACGGTGTGTATTTATTTGCTCGAACTTTCAAATGATATGATACAACGTGTTTTTAGGGTTCCGTAGTTCCGACAAGGAACCCTTATAGTTTCGTCATTTCCGTCTGTCTGTCTGTCCGAGGTTTTGCTAAGAGACCGTTGGTACTAGAAAGATGTAATTTTGTAGGAGTCGGTATATCAGTTACGCCGACAAAGTGGTAAAATAAAATTTGAGAAATTATTTTTATCCCCACTTCAGAGGTCCTCCCTTGAAGTGGGGATGAATATTTTTTTCGTCGTCTACCCCATCATTTGGGGCATCTTTGAATAGGTCTTCTAAAATGACTTGGGGTTGCTAAAATTATTTTTCGATTTAATGCTTCATTTACGAAATATTAAACTTTAAAGTGCAAATTTTTGTTCCAGTAGGGCGACCCCTCCCCTCTAAAAGCTAAACTGCTGGCTTGAAAAATCAAGAAAAATTCACGATGATAGTGCATTTCATGAACTTAATTAAGTTTTTATTTGTTTCATTGTTAAATACGAGTAATTAATTTTCATTTTAAATCATTAATATTTAAATCTAAGAAAATGCAACGTTGTCATATTTCACGTAAGGGTGTTTATAATCGTAACTTTATCGAATAATTTTGTATGAAAAATGAAAACAAAAAAAGGTAATTGAAAAATAATTTAACTATACCTATGTTGATTCTTTCATATGGTCTCATTCATACCCTATAGTTATGGGATATCAAAAATACACCTTGTATACTACAAAGTAATTAGAATTTTGGCAAAAATGCCATTGATGAACCTGATTAGAGGATAGTTAGTAATGAGGCCAAATTAAAATACGAGTGCATTTTACAAGTTGATTTCGTAATGTAATTACTTGTACAATTAATAAAAGAGACATTTCAAAATTACTGGATTTAATGACATATTAATATTGTATTTGTATAGCATTTTGTCACAAGCACCACACAATATTAGCCTTACTTTCACCATAATTGTATTCTGTTATTTATTTAAAAAAATATTTTTATATAATAATATGACTTTTAAAGGTAAGGATATTTCTCTAAATGCTTAGTTAGTGCTACGTATAACGGTACCAAGAGCCATAAAACGGAAAGACAAACCACTAACCGGGCACAGTTCCAAATACCCCGAATACTTATCTAATTTCTTGAATGACAACTCGGCAGATTTATGTTGGTACTGTTGCCCCAATGACCTCCATTCTACGCTGTATTGAATTTAATAAAAACATAGACCATCTGGCACATTATTTTCCTCAAATGGTGAACTGTTCAAAATTGTCCACGTTAAATGAAATTTTCACGCTAGTCGTCTAGGCTAGTCGTTTTTCATAGGTAAATAAATGATGCTGTACAGTGTATGAATTTATAATTCCTCATTGTAATCTTTCTGTTCCGCCACATTCCTGTTTTTGTTGTTTTGTATAATTATTATGTGTCAGTACACCATTTACATAATATAACAATACTACTCCTACATAATTCGTTGAGTGATGATGTCAACGTGATGCATCTATTGTACATATTGTATAATTAAATTATTTTAATGTATCCGGGTATTCATCAAAATTAATTATTATCTAATTAAAACGCTTTTTGTGGACTGGTGTTTCCTTAAACTTTGGCTAATTCTAGATTATGACAAAAAATTGGTTATGAATAAAATAAGATGATGTTTTTTTCTATTCATTCTTGTATGAATACGGAATATGATGTCACTAGAGTGATATCCGTCAAAACATAGGCGACAGCATCTAGGTGTCAATAGGTGTATATAGGTGTCAATCTTGTAGACGACTTACTGAATATAATAATAATACTTACTTACTTACAGAAGCCACCTCCAGCTGTTTAATAAGATTACCAATATTGGAAAACCCATAGTATAAGTCAGCTGTGGGCTGACTACAATCAAACAATTAATAATAATATATTGATTGAATAAATAAGATACAATTTATGTAAAACATAAAATTTGCATAAATACTGATCCAATAACAAAGCACTCACAATTTAATTTTACGCTCACGATTTTAAGGTACAAAAGTCAGTTTAATATAGCTAATGCATAGGAAAATCCAGAAGGCTAAAATCTATATAAATAAAAATGAAATTCTGTTCGTTGGTAAGCGCATCACTTGAGAACTGCTGAACCGATTTGGCTATTTTTTGTTTTTTTTTTTAAAGTTGCCCGGAAAATTGGAAAATTCGGCATGAACTGAAAGTGGCTTTTTCTATGAGATTTTTGTACGAATCATAGTTTGGACAGGACAACGTCTGTGGGTGGGTACAGCTACTTAGTTAAAAATACAGAAATGAGATAAATAATAAAAAAGGATTGAAGTGAAAACCGCCTAGCTGCACCTGAGTCACTTAAGATGTTGCTAAGTATAAATTATGATTATTATTAATAATCAACTATACCTACATCTAGGTTTTTAATAGGGGCATAGGTTAAAAGAGGTTGGCACACCTTCAAGACCAGAAGCTAACCAGTTTTCTTTATCTAAATAACGCATCATTCGAGAATTAAAAATTTTGCTTTGCTTTAAGAATGAAATAATACTCAACCCACGTTTAATGTTTATTTTGGCGATTATTCTCTGCAAGTAACAAGCTTCAAAACGCGGAATAGCCTTATGCAAAATTATATTTTTAGCCTATGTTGTCGCACTGCAGGGCAAATGCCTCCCTTTCTCCTTTCCACTCCTCTTTCTCCTATCCAAAAGAAGAAAAGATATCATGAACACACAGCCCTTACCTATGATATCATGAACCAACACACACAGCCCTTACCTATGTACGGTATAAATTCAAGTGACAAGCATTATTCATCTAACCAAAAGTGAACGTGAAAGATAATAATTATGTAAATCCACGAACGACTATATAGTCTTAGATTTTGACATGCAAATAAATCATACCACTACCGCACCGAGCTGCTTTGTCTGATCCGTAAAGTCATCGACATTATCCAATTCGAATGAAGAATTTAGGCGGAAATGACAGCCAATTACTTCAGAACAAATAGGAACATTCATGGATTATTTTTTTTTTACAATACCTTGCATTGTTTAGTCATGCAAGTTAACGTTTCCGCGTAGGTCCTTAGTTCGCGGCCCACGTATGTCCCGAGGTTGTTACGGTAGGCAACACTCAAACACATTGATATTCCATAGCACTAGCCGTGAGTAAGGCTGACATGGTTACTTGGTTAGTCCTTCTAACATCGCTGTTGGACATTTCCTTATACGGAAGATGTCACACCCAACATGCGCTTACGATGCGCCATAGAATGCATCATTTTACTAGAGTAACTGCTTTACTTAAGTGTCGTTGTTGCCAAGGCTTACTCAAATTGTTCGTTTAAATACTCTCTCTTACGGAGGAAGCACCAGGGTCGTCGTTTCAGCCGATAGACGTCCACTGCTGGACATAGGCCTCCCCCAATTTTGGGGGGGGGGGTTTGCCATAATCGCCACGCTTGGCAGGCGGGTTGGGTAGCACGGTTGTTGATAGCACCAGGGTAATCCGCGAAATTTAATTTTTCTTACTTTTTGCAATTTTTTATTCTTTTATTTGCAGATCAGTGTCATGTTGAATGTTGATTAAAAAATATGATTCGCGAGCGTAACAAATATCGGGCTACTCTGACCCTGCCGCTTTCAGTGTTTTGTTGTTGCCTAGGCTTATTCAAACTGTTCAAACTGTTGTTTGAAAACCCGCTCTTAACTTGCAGTATTCAGCCTCACGATACTGGAATATTTACATCATGTAAACCAGTTGTCTGAAACTTATTTGACTTTTATTGAATTTTTTCCATATTAATGGGAGGTCCGTATATTTTGTTGCTTCATCTCGACCTTCGGGGCTGAGTTAACATCTATTGTTCAACAAATTACTGATTCGTCTCTAATTCGTGGCAAAGCCATTGTCTCTCGGTTGCCCGATTTTACGGGTAGTGCACACCAGAAGAGGAACATATCTACCTGACTAGGAAAAACACATCGCGTGATGAATGTAAACACAGAAACGTTTTTTTAGTGACGGCTAATTACTGAGACTGGTAGTTGTCGTGTGCTAAGGATTTTCTCGCATGACATTAACCTACAACACATTTTGATTGTCAGATTGAACCCACTATCATTAATTTGTTTATATTCTGATGTAGCCTTCAACTCTGAAAACGTTTTTACAATAGACTGCGAATATTTAGCTCGAATTCTCATAAAACGTGACTAAGTCGTATACAAGACGTTTTATAACATTGTTAATCATGTAGGTTATTTGAGTTTTTCATCCAACTTTTGTTTAAATTCCTTATCTGTATACATCTTTTTGTTTCATCCACAGCCTATATTACAGCAACTCAAGTGTGACAATGCTCAATTACGTGTAGATAATAACGCAATAACGTTAATATAAGTTTATTCAAGTGGTCCTTGACACCACTTAATAAACAGCTATTACCAACAATCCCTAGTCCCACGCTCGTCTCACCCGCGATTGAAACTGTACACTAATCAGTAATCAACTACTGCAGACCTTGTCTTAACCCACAATAAGCCACACTATATCGATATAATAATGCAGGCACAGACTCAAGACTGTGCTACTAACATACTTATAATAAAGACAATAGATAACTATGGGTTTTATATAGGGAAACAGCATGACGTGTGTTTGAGTCAGTGGCTATATTATATAGGGAAACAGCATGATATGTGTTTGACTCAGTGGCTATTTTATATAGGGAAGCAGTATGACATGTGTTTGATTCAGTGGCTATTTTATATAGGAAAACAGCATGACATGCGTTTGATTCAGTGGCTATTTTATATAGGAAAACAGCATGACATGCGTTTGATTCAGTGGCTATTTTATATAGGGAAACAGCATGACATGTGTTTGTCTACTTATTGTTGTTGTTTGTCTTATTGTTTAAGATGCTTCTTGCTACATTTCATGTATCTACTGGTTTATTCTTAAAATCTGAACCATATCAGTGCATTGGTTCCTAGGATCTTTAACTTGAAGGATTAAAGTCGTTGGTTAGGATAATCAGCCCATAATGTCCCCACTGCTGCACACACACAGGCCTCCTCATTCCGAGAGGGAGTGGGCTATAATCTACCACGCGGGCCCAGTGCGGGTTGGTAGAAGTCAAATGTCTTCGATATTTTGATTCTAGGACATGCCGGTTTCCTCACGATGTTTTCCTTCACCGTTTTGAGAGCAAGCATGCTCACGGTGGTATGACAATTTCGTGAGACATGTAGTTGTACAGTACCTTATGATGATGAGTCATGTTAATGTCAGTTAGGTATCTATCATATTGCACTACCTGACATAAAAATGTATTAGACATAATGCTAGCAGTAGACTATTATAAATTACCAATTAACCTGTTTCTTCAACAAGACTCATTTATTAATTATCCAATAGTGGTCGGGGTAGACTCCAACAGCTTTTATAGTGTAGCTTATTAAGTTATTAGTATTAAAGGTTTTTTGTAATACAGGGTGGGATCCGATATTGACGCGCAAACTGTACCTAACCATAAATTCAGCTCATGATTCTAGACCCCGAAGCTTAGACACATTTCGCTTTTTTTTTTAAATCTGCGGTTTCATAGATAAGTGTATACCTACGTGATCAAAATGTACGGAACAGCCATTTTATTTTATTAATACCCGACGACGATTCAAAACCATGTACTGAATCTATGTTTACAATTTGCGTGTCGATGTCCCTTCCGCCCTGTATAAACTGACAGGACTAATTTCTAAAATGGACCTTACGTCACGAAAGAAAGAGATCGCTATCGCTTGAATATTTAAGCTACGATCATCATCATCTGGTTTATCCATACCTAAGTACCAATAAGTCTCGACTAGCTGTGCTCCTGGTTCCACTCGCAAACCACTAAGTAGTTTACCTACTTATTAAAACTTAGCCAAATTCAAAATTTAAACAATCTAACTGAGTTAAAAGCGAGTTATCGCACAGACGGAGACATGTTACTTTTTATAGTATGTTAGAATAATGACAGACAGCTGTGCTACCGGGGTGTTTGTTGCGCCACTTCTACTTCCCAGCTAAAGCACTGCTGAAGAAAGTGGTGAAGGGCGGGCGGCGTTTTGGGGAACTGACTTATGTAATTTTGACTTTCAAAGAGTGCTAATAAATTATCAGCCTTATTTGAATAAGTGACTTTTGATTTTGATACTACAGTAGGTAATTCTAAAATGTCGAGGGTAAACAGATAAATCAATAATGTGCATCCAATAAAGAGTATAATCTCAATTACAGGTGTGTGCGTGCAGCGTATTGGCTGCGTTGGACGGGTACAGTCCCCAACAGGACCCGGACCAGTTCCACATACAGACAGACGAGGATGACGAGCGATACTTCCTGTACCAGACACACAACGGACAGTATCGGAAGGAGAGGCGGCTAAAAGATGGATCCGTAGTCGGTAAGGAAGATTTCAATTGTATTTCCAAAGTAGCGTCCACACAACATGTTGGTAAAGCTAACGCTCCTGTTGATGTACCACACATAATCAGCCTATAATGTTCCCACTGCTGGGAAACAGGCCTCCGCTCTTCGAGGGGGAGTGGGCTGTAATCTACCACGCGGGCCCATGGCGGGTTGGTAGATGTCACATGATTTTAAGCTTTAGGAGATGCTCATTTACCTTCTCCGTTTTGAGAGTAGTGGTGATGAAATTATTTACACAAAGTAAAGCCTGGGTTTGAACCTACCACTAGTAAGTCGGGGCTTGGGCCACCACTGCTGTCATTGGTTTCTAGACGATTAGGAGCAATTATGTAGATCAAATCTAGACTATTTCTCAATCCAAAATTCCTTTATACTCTATGCTTATCATCAATACTTAGTGGTATGCCAATTCCGTCATAACAGGATAAGCTGCAAGCTTAGTGCCTTCTGTTAGCCCTGTAAATGTTTCCTATGTATGTCCAGTTCCTTCGCAAACTGACCATTTGTGATTAACCATACATTATGTAAAAGACGCAGAACCCATAAACACGAAAATAGCAATAGGCTCGATATAATTTGTCTCAGACCAACAGGTTCCACACGGCTTAAGGCGATTATGTATATTGACTATTTATTATGGTTATATTATGTATATTGATTAATTCTCTAACTGAAGGAAAACGCAATTGGGTTCAATTTCCTCGGTAAATTCCGAAAAGATCTCTACTGCTTATATTTTCTTCTGTAATTCTAAAATCGTAAGTAATTTCATTGCAAAATTGCATTCAAAATGTGCGTAATAGGTAATTGAAAACTCTGTCTGAAAATATTTTTGATACACAGCTTAATTTATTATTAAACAATTTTTATTTGGGTTGGCGCTTACGTTGATTTATTTTGATTCCAGCGCATTGTTGCGCTCTGTTTTTTCGCATGTGGAAGTACTGGGCTTTATCACTTTCTTCCCAGTTTGCCTGCGGCCTTTGTCAGTAGGTAATATAGATTTATTTTTTACATATCACGGACGGAAACCAGCATGTCCCAAAAAAATTGGAAGACATGTGACATCTACCAACCCGCAATGAGCCCGCGTGGTAGATTATTGCCCACTCCCTCAAAGAGTGGAGGCCTGTGTCCCAGCAGTGAGAACATTATTGGCTGATAATGGCAGCAGGTTCCAAAGCACAAGAAGTCGATTATGTTACATATTGTTCAGTTGATTGATAACATTAATATGGATTGAATATCAAGTTCACAATAAATATAGAGTAGAGCAGCCTACTTGTAAAGCTCCATTGTCCTTATGAAAATGTTGTCGACCTACACATACTCCATAGTTCATTGTCCCAACGCTACAAGTCTATGTAGGCGGGATATCTGTCTATGTATGTACATAATAGCAATTAGGTACCTTCTAAGGAAATAAGAATATCTAAAGAAACTACAAAATTGTTGTTTAACAACAGAATTCGTGACGGACCATATCTGTATTAAATTGTGTTCTAGCACGGAAACCGTTATTTTAGGCCTATTTCATAGTAGCTACTGTGGTTTCCGGATAAAATTATGTTGTCACTACCATTTCCTACTTTTCAGTATTATTAGATAATACATCATCATCTGCCAAGGCTTTTCAAAAAGTAAGTTGGGGTCGGCTTCCAGTCTAACCAGATGCAGCCGAATACCAGTATTTAACATGAAGCGACTGCCTGTCTGACCACCACAACCCAGGAATTATTACGATACCCTTGGTAAGACTGGTTGTCAGACTTTCGGGCTTCTTCTTCTTCACCCGTAACGACTGCCAAAGATCCACGAATGACAGCCGGGACCAACTGCTTAACGTGCTTTCCGAGGCACGAAGGGGTTTTGATACGTAAAGATGGTCACCCATCCACGGACCAACCATGGCAAGCGTACCCGTGCGGCTGTTATTAATTAGCCACAAGCACACAAAAAGTTGGTCTGTGTGGTACCGGACTTAAAGAATACCACCACCCCTTACTTCGCGTGGGTGTCGTAAAAGGCGACTAAGGATCGTACCGGAGAATGGGCAGCAGCGTTCTCTATGTATTCCACCACCATACCATACTGCGATCGCCAACCCGCCTGCCAAGCGTGGCGATTATGGCAAGCCCTCCCATAATTGGCGGAGGCCTATGTCCAGCAGTGGACGTCTATCGGCTGAAACGAACGAACGACACAAAAAAGCAAAACAAGCAAGCACATAAAAAGTCCAAAAGGAACTGTTGGTTTTACAATAAAGACGCCTAACTTATACGAACTATCCCAGACATCCCAGTGCACTATTTTCATTATCTTGATTTATTAACGCAGTAGATATTGTTTTATCAATATTCTGTTGCAAACCACGGTCGGTCGACTTACTAATTGTAGGTGCAGTCAACAAAGGAGATAAGTATACAGGAGCGTCGGATATATGTAGTTGATGTTTACTAAGAAACCGATGGATGTTCTGGACTGAAATTTAATTTAATAAATGAGCTGTTCGTTTTCTATTAATAAAATTAAATTTTATTCGAGAACATTCATCGGTTTCTTAGTAAACTTCAACTATATTCGACGCTCCTGTATACTTATCTCCTTTGTTACTGTACATATCGTATCTTCAAACAAATTTTTGCCTCAGTCTGCAAGTTTGTTCGTCATGAATCATGCTGTCATTATGTCTGTTACAGGTTCAACCGGTTGGGTGGGAGCGGATGGATATTTACGACTCCAGGACTACATCGCTGATAATCAGGGCTACAGGATTTACAAATCTAAAACGGTCTACGTTGGAGAAAATCGACCAATTTCAGTACGCTTCATTTAATTCAATTTAATTTGTATTCATAACAATTTCCATTGTGTTTGCAATTTGACTACATTAAAAAAGTAATTTTAAAAAATTAAACCGACTTCAAAAATAAATTAACTCAAAATTATGAAATAACTTTAATTTCGGAAGTCGGTGTCTTTGGGATCTGTATTTTATAGTTTTAGTTTTTTGCCACCGACTTCCGAAATTAAAGTTATTTCGTTATTTTGAGTTAATTTCTTTTTGAAGTCGGTTTAATTTTTCCAAATCACTTTCTATTTCGTAATTTTTAGTGTTAAGTAAAAACTGGAATATTTGTTTTTTGTAATAAGTAGGTAATAGTTTTGTTGTAAATATTGCACTAGAATTTGAGCAAGGTTTTGAGATGTCTTCCCTTTGACACTACACCCGTAGCTCGTATCAATAAGGCAGGCTGTCACACTTACCTACAAGTATTAGTCCATATCTTAAAAATTACTGAATCGATTTTGGTAAATGTAAGCCAATAAAAAAAAATGTTCACGATCCGATTAATAGTTGCGGAAAAATGCGTGGACAAACATACATACATACGTCTAAAAATTTTGTATATTTGTTTAGAAGCCCTAATAGATTTGTCATACCTATGTGAATATAATGCAATTCCAATAATATTACATACATACCTACGTGTCGAATTGATAACCTCTTTTTTTTTTGAAGTCGGTAAAAACTCATAGCACAAGCAACACATTGGTAACTTAAAAATAAACAATATAGCTCACATCCAATGGTACATAAAAACAAAACAAATATTCAATTTCAAACATTTTTAATGTCACTAATACATTTGAACGTTGCAACACTTTTGTGTTTTGGTTCTTACAAACTTTCAAGCCCTTGTTTTTCGAAATGAATGAACCGATTTTAATAAAACTTCATACGCTACTTAAGAACATTTTCTAAATGTCTTATTTAAAAAAAGATACCTGGAAATCTCTGTTTTTATGGAAAATTTTAAATCAGTCTAATTTGGCTGCAACACTATTTTTCGAAAATGTTCTCAAGTAACTTTTTAGACCTTTGTATCCTGCTTATGCGAATGAAGTTTCACTAAAAGACTTGAAAGTTTGTATGATATGCCGTTTGGCGTAAACGCACTTAACGCCCATTGCAATGCCTAACGTGTTTTTGTATGTGTTTCAGGAGTCATTACAGATAGCCAAGACCGCCCCGACGGACTCCGGTTACGGGGTAACACCAGCACCTGCACCTGTCCACCGGTATCGCGGGCCACCGCGGTACACTTCCACGACTCAAGCCCCACCGCCCTCGTCATCATACGGACCACCTACCTACCCCATAGAAGTATCAGTGACGCCTCGCCCACCGGCATACCCTCACCCGACGGCAACACCACAAGTTTACGTTTCGCCTAACTCGGTCGACTCGTCAACAACGACTTATGACCTCAGACCAACGGTGACACCTATCACAGCCAGTGAAGCTGCAACAACACGCAGTCCATACGAATACGATTCATCCAACACTAATACCCTTGACGATGAGTATCACGCTAGCGACAGCAGACGCTACGATGTGATTAATCCTAACTCTTATAGACACGCCGATGCCTGGCTGAGACGACAACAGCAACAACAAAATGGAGTCAAAATCGGAGACGGGTACACTCCACAGTTTTCAACGTATGACGGTTCAGCCTTCAGGAGAAACGGATTCCGGTACTATCTTCCAAAACAGTACCATGAAGAAGAGAGTAGCGACTCCGACGAGAGGACTGGAAGTTTCGGTTATGTAGATCCGTTCGGTATTCGACGAGTGATATACTACAACACTGCGCCCGGCGAAGGCTTCCAAATACGCAAAAACAACAGGTATGTGGGTCATGACGCGACCCCATATGACCCTAGGCCTGTGAATTGATGTATTAAATGTGTGTACATACATGTGAGAATTTGAAGTTACCTATTTATTTATTCATCAGTATTGTTAGTTCCCATGAACTATTTATGTAATGAAGGAGACAAAACGATCTAATCGAACGAAGCGAACAAGTCTTAGCCATTAATTTGATAAATGTAAGTAAGAGTTATTGTACGACAAAAGTTTTTGGGTCATATGACAAAATATTTTAAGTCAAATAGCTAAAATGGTTTTTGTTTGTGATTGATTTTTCACAATCAAAAATCATTACTTTCTTATTTTTCAGTGCCATTGTACTATAAATGTAGGTACAGTATACCGGTCATTATATTGTATGCTTTTATCATCATATATAAAACATCATATATAAATATAATACGTAATATTGAATTAAAATACAGTTAACCTATTTTATGAAATTCGTGTTAGTGTGACGATACGTTGTGTTATTTGCATCAACATATTATAATCATACCTAAAATTAAAATAATACAAAAATACCGTTAATTTATTTAAAATTATCGTCAAAGTACCAAACAAGGGCAGTCTCTGGTCATTATGACTATAAAAATGATAAGGTCTTTGAACTCATCTTGATTGTGATCTGTAAATGGATTTCCTTGCAAATGGACAAGCGTAGGCGCAGCAATACGACTTAATGGTTCTGGATAACCTTTTAAAGTATGTAAATAAAATGTAGATATTAGTAATCAGGATCAAGAATTTACTAGCACAGCATTGATCTACTTAAGTCCTATGATGATCATCATTTTGTTCAAGTCTGCAGCACACGTTTAGAGTTCCAAAAACGATTTCTAGTTTATTTATGTAAACCATTGAATTCGTAAATGTAAACACGTACTTAATCAAATATACTAAGCCGGGTGCATGTTATTAAAATGTTATTGCGAATAATTTGTCATTTTTGAGAAGTACAAGTGTCAGAAATCAATGACAACTTGTTGCAATGACTACTGATAATGCTGTGGGTAATAATTTATAATTTAAAATAAAATGTATTCGTGTCTAATCAAAATTCTTAACTTCTACTAGCTTATAACTGTACTCCTTTTAATTATTATGTAAAAATTGCACAGCATGTATTTATACTAATTTTATTGTTTTAATATAAGTTCGTACCTACATAAATAATTTGTTAACAACATTTGTGGTTTCATTTACAAATTGAGTAATTTTGAAAGTACCTACCTGTAGAAACGATTATGACAAGAATTCTTAGGACATATTTCAGAAGTAGTTAAACAAATGACCTGGGTATTGCAACACATTAACTCAATCCGGTTTGTGTAATTATAGCTTTCCTCTATATAACTGAGGGAATTTATTAATTAGGCCAGTGCAGCTCATCAGTGTTACCAAAGTAACCAAAGGTAAATCTCGTTACAAATTACTATTTCGAAATAATATATTGATGTGATTGTCTGTACAATATTCATACATTATATTCTCTTTTTCAGAAATATGCTCGCGACAACAATATGGTTTTTATTTATAACACAAAGCCTCGCTAAGGACTTGGCTCCCCATGCACATCAGCTGGTATTCAATGAAAATGTAGATAGTGGGACTCCTATGGATTACTTCAATGGCATAAATTTGCCAAATCCTCACTATAAAATAAATTATATTTACGAGCAAATAAAAACAGATGAAGATCCAGAAATAGAAGAAGAAATTGGAAAGTACATGCATTACCACCCATCCACGACGACCACTACAACGGAGCCGCAACAAAGGGTTGAAGATGTTAATGAGAACTTCAAGGAGATTACTAACCATGGCCCTTTTAAAACACCGGTTGTAGTATTGGTAACGCACGATAACAACAATGCAAAGAAGGAAGTAATATCAACTTTAGCACCAATGCCACCAGCACCAAAACTACGGAAATCGATCCATCCGCGTTTCCCGACAGCTTTACCAGCGACCGCGCGAGTGCGATCTCCGCCTATCACACAATGGGAAGAGTTTAAAAAGGTCCCGAATAATGACGTTACAGGTTTTCATTTAGATCGACCGTATTTCCCGGCCCGTGTAAGCGCCCCTCATAGGCATCCTAAACGTCGGCTACATATCTCACCCACAACGTCGGAAGCTCCTGTAGAAGTAAAGGCACAAACAAACCATGCCTCCACTGAGAAACACATTCATCTATCGCCGACAACACATAACCCATCATTTAAAAGCCGGGATGGTCATGATGCGTTTGCCAAAGTCAGACCAACATTAGATGATATTAAACAAGGTTCAGTGGCACTTGCTCCTTGGCCCGTGTATAGAGGTAGCTACAAATTCAGCTTGGACGATATTAATGATATGCATACATCTACTGCAGCACCTAAGGTATCGCAGCTAAAAGAAAACCCGATGCGATGGCATCGGGTTTTCTTTTAGCTGAGATGAGTTCCCACATCGGTACTGGTATGATGGCTACGGAAAATAAAAGTTAATAAATTAGTCGGTTACTGTCGGTATCTGTATTTGATAGTTTTAGTTTTTTACCACCGACTTCCGAAATTAAAGTTATTATATTAATAATATATTATTATAGAAATTAAAGTTATCATACATACGTCTATAAAATTTTGTATATTTGTTTGGAAGCCCTAATAGATTGTGATATGTGAATATAATACAATTCCAATATTATTACATACATACGTGTCGAATTGAAAACCTCATTTTTTTTTGAAGTCGGTAAAAATACACCACAAATCTTCTTATATTATTATTTATCATCTCATCTCTCCTTACGATCCCATAATATTATTACCGACTTCACAAAAAGGAGGAGGTACTATGTTCGGATGTTTGTATGTTTTTTTTTTGTATGTTTGTTCATCGAATACTCCGCCAATTGTCGACGGATTTTCAAAATTCTTTTTTCGTTCGAAAGTAGATAGTTCTGAGGTGGTCCCATTGTCACCAAGTTAGGATCTGATGATGGGATCTTAGAGAAATCGAGGGCAACCCTCAAATTTTATAGGCTCACTTATTGTTTTTCGCATATTTTATGAAGTATCTTGTGTATTTGCGTATGGTTGTCACCATCTCAGGTAGCTGGGCTGATGATGGAAGGTACAACTCCTTAACAGTAAGAAGTTACTCGAACAGGCAAGGACTGTTATAGTAAATTGTTTTGATGTTTGATGTATAGGGCATTTGCCACATTTGGTCTTATGATCATCAAGTTATGGCCTGATGCTGCAGTCAGGATAGTCTGCTGAGTACCTAACTCCTCGACAACTAACAGCAGATATATCGTGTTTAGGCTTATTGAAAAGGGCTCGATGTGTGGATAAACGTACCGTTAATGAGGAACACCGAAGTACATAGAGACCTGATGCTGAAGCCAGGAGCATCAGAAAAAGTACAAACCTTGAAATTACAGCACCGTAGTCGTGTTTGGGCTCATTTTAAATAGGACAAAATTTTAAGTTCAATGCAATGTTGACATAAGTCTTGCCTGATGCTGCAGCCAGGATTATCAGCATCTAGTCTAAAAACTAATAAATACTTCTTAAAGTGAAATACTTTTGCGAGTTTTTCTTCTGTATAATTATCCTAACAAAGGTTGGCGGTAGTGGCTGGATGAGAGAAGCGGAGGACCGTGAACGTTGGCGCAAACTTGGGGAGGTCTACGTCCAGCAGTGAACTGCAATAGGCTGATGATGATTTATAAAAGCATTGCATTTCACACAATGCCTTTTCGTCATGTGGTCTATTTAGCAATTTGGTAGGTTCCAAGTCGCACAATACAATGCCATCCAGCGTCTTTACACAACTAAGCGTAACATAAACTTGGCCCTTAGCAATTTTTTTTTTGCCTAAGTATATTATTAAAGTAACTTGAGCTTTTGCTCTCGGAAATTATGATTTGGTACAGTGGAGCTGATGATGAAGACCACAAATGGCCATCGGAATGCTACTCAATGACAAATACTTCACGGGTTGCGATTCGATTACTTTAATATAGCTGCTAAGCAATTTATGCTCATTACAACGTGTATGGTGAAGTGGAGCTGATAGTGACTTCTCAATCAGCTCCAGTTCTCCTGGTTCTTACTAGGAGAACTCCTCAACAATGAACGCCCCTGCATCGGGAAAGCAATATAAAGGTGATAAGCAGTTGACATTAGGCTATTATAACTTAGATAAATTACAAACTGACCCGCTAAAAAGTGAAAAATAAAAACTTTTTTACAAAAAAAACAACCGACATCCAAAAACACTATAAAGTGAAAAATAACTTTAATTTCGGAAGTCGGTGGCAAAAAACTAAAATACAAATCCAAAGACACCGACTTCCGAAATTAAAGTTATTTTTCACTTTATAGTGTTTTTGGAAGTCGGTTGTTTTTTTTTGTAAAAAAGTTTTTATTTAATATAATATTGGCATGTTTGAATTCTAACCGCAAATGACACACAGTGCGATGACATCAATATAATACATTGGATCTAATTGTTTTTACTATGTAATAAATGTTACTTACATACAATTAGAGAACAGCATTGGGACAAGTGGTTAGTTTTGATGCCCCATGAGCTGTTCCCTTTTTCTGTACTTAATATTCAATATTTTTTTGTGTTTCTTCTTACTGACCAAATGTCCCAAATATACCTTACAACGTAATTGAAACTACATCATCCAACTCGTATATTTTATGAATAATACTCGAGTGGAATACTAGAAAAACCAAATTATATTCATAAATACATTATAATCAATAGATCAAATTAAAAATTGTAACGTTTGATTTATAATTATGATAAGACATTAATTTCTTGGCAGTATTTTTTTTTCATAAATTGTTGCTTGTTACATGGTAGTAGTTTAACATCTTAAAAAAAGTAACAAAAAAAAAAAGAAAACATGAATAATGTCGTATCGTTCTTAATTCCTATCAATTAATAATCGTCGAAGGCGAAGTCAGATTCCCTGACAATGTAGATAGGCTGTTGGCCACCGTGCCGGAACTTCGAAGTAAAGTATGACAATGGCCAAGGAAGATGAAAATTGGGAAAGCTGGGTAACCAATTCGAAATAAAGCCCTTCCGACCTGGTTTCTTGATTACTTGCACTATAATAGGTCCTTGTTCTTCGTCCCGTTCCTTAGATTCTTCAGATTTTGAGTCTTTCTCTTTCTTATCTTCCCTTTGTTCTTCTGGTCTCTCTTCAATGTCTTTGTTGTATTCCCAAGGCTCTTTAGATTCCTTAGATTCTTTGGATTCTTTAGACTTTTCTTTAGAATCTTTGGATTCTTTAGAATCCTTGGACTCTTTAGATTCCTTGGATTCTTTCTGAATTCCTTTAATGTCATCAACAAGTTTATCTTTATCTTCGACCTTTTCTGCTTCAGGTTTTTCCGCAGATTCCAATGAATTCTTGGCTTCTTCAGATTCAGGTTTAGCATGTAGGAGTGGATTTGGTTCATCTACTATATGTACATTGCTACTGATATCTTTCTCCTCTGATTTAAGTTCAGGGGGAGGTGGGAGCGCCGGTAAGTTGGTACGAAGCTGATCTGGCGTTGGCAAAGCAACTGCCGCTGACAGAAGACAAACAACTCCAAGTGAATACATCTGTAAGCAAGTAAAACAAAAAACAATTGTCAAGAATAGCTTTAGTATACCTATCAACGATGTCATAACAGTGTCCAAGAATAAAAAATGTTTCGTGATAGTTTTCAAAACTTAGAAACCTTTGAGATTTCTTCTCATATTACAAACCTTGAGCACATAAATAATAAAATAAATTACCTCTTCTCGATGATCCCACAAAATTATTCTCTAGAACATCTATGCATGTCTTTTATACCCAGATGTTCATTCGAATTAATGACCGATGAAATTGAAAATACATTAAAAACATCTTAAATATCGAAATAATATTGTGGTTAGTGTAATCTATCATTTGTTTTTAAATACTGGAATTGTTTTATAGAAATTTCCACTTAGTGATAATAATTTTAACAATATTGTCGGCGTAGGTTCACAAAAATCAGTTTTGATGAACAATTTCTGTAAAATTTCTAGAGTAGTAGTGTTCCCTGTCCTCGGTCCAAAGCTCCGAAAAGTTAATCACATAAATCTTAGCCCCTTCGAAGGTTGACCCTTAAGTGCCTTGTTTGACCGATGCGAGGAACTCCTGGAAGATGGCTTGTCCGGATACGGCTCAGCCTGAGAACCCGTCTTCCTATAGACAGTGGGCTGAGTCGCTCTGCAGGTTGGTACGGAAACCCTCATTAATACGTCCACCAATACTGCTGAGCGTGGCCGCCTGCTGGCTGTGGGAGAATGGCCGTCTTCAGGCGCTACCGTCACCCAACGTAGGCACTATGCTGCTAGCATATTGCCTATGTTGGGTGACATCACTTTTCGGCTCGCTACAAGCCTGCGTCTGGTCGCACCTTGTGTGGCTCCAGTGGACCACTTCGGACACCACGGCCTTTCCTGCAGGAAGAGCGCTGAGCGGTTGGCACGACACGGCAGCATTAATGACAACATTCGTCGGGACCTTGTCGCCGCCGGCGTGCCAGCTGTTATTTTAGTGTTAGATTGTATATTGTATTCAAGATTTCTTAATATGCATTTTTATTAATATGAATTTGTGACTATGGTAGGTAATAAAAAAAATGATGAAAGAACAAAATCATCCCATCAAAAAGAATTGATCCTTTTGATCTCTTATTTATCATATTTGGTTACCTTGGCTTGGCAGCAACTGTTTTTTGTTCTCTCGTATACTCTGCCAACTTCTTGGTTTACCAAACTTTTACTATTTCGTGAATAAGTATTCACTCAACGATAATGGATAGATTGAACAAAAGGAATTCATCGTCATGAGTCTGGATTTGTACCCGTCTAATGGTAATAGACTCCCCACATGGGACTTAAAATACTTAACTAGAATATATTAATGTGGTGTATACCTGTCTGATACTGTTACTGATTGGTGATGTGACGATCTGATAAGGTTTGCAAGGCCAACATGACCAGAGATCGCACAAGATAGGGAGGTTCGGAAGGAAAAAGGGGAGGCCTTTGCCCAGCAGTGGGACACAGTATAGGCTAACAAAAAAAAACTGATACCTATTCAACTTAAAAATCGTGCTTTCGTCGTCACTACGCTTGCATGGTCGTCTACTGTTCTCAGTATGCATCTTTTTAAATTAAATAGCTACTGATGCTGCCTTGTTGCCCACACACCATAAAAGGGATGAACATTCGTCACATTAGCTATTTCGTCGCAATCCCTAATAGGTCACATTCACTAATTCATCACCTTGGACAGTCGCTCTTACAAAATACCTCCAACCAACCTTTTAGCTTCAATAGTTTTCTGATTATGGTAATACAATAAAAACATTTTTACAAAAAAAAAACAACAGGCTTCCAAATAAACACTACAAACTGAAAAATAACTTTAATTTCGGAATTCGGTGTCTTTGGTTCCGCATTTTCGTTTATCGACACCGACTTCCGAAATTAAAGTTATTTTTCAATTTGTAGTGTTTTTTTGGAAGTCGGATGTTTTTTTTTTTTTGTAAAAATGTTTTTATTTTTCACTTTTTAGTGAGTCAGTTTGTAACTTATCTAAGTTACAATAGCCTATTGCCAACTGTTCATCACCTTTTACAAAATATTGCTTTTCCCGATGCTGGGACGTTAATTGTTGAGGGGTGCTCGCGGTAAGAACCAGAAGAACTCCCCAACAATCACTCACCATACGCATTATGATTGTGACTAGCATAAATTGCTTAGCAACCATATTAAAGTAATCAAATCGCCACCCGTGAAATATTTGTCATTGAGTAGTTCCGATGGCCACCTGTGGTCTTCATCATCAGCTCCACTTTACCAAATTATGATTTCCGAGAGCAAATGCTCAAGTTACTTTAAAAAATACCCAAATCGCTATAGGTTTGCTTATATACTTTGAGGGTTTCCTTCGATTTCCATGGGATCCTCTCATCAAATTCCAACTTGATGATAATGGGACCACCTCGAAAGTATACCCTTTCAAATAAAAAAATTACTTTTGGATCGGTCCAGCCGTCTTCGAGTAATCAGTAAACATAGCTACTGTAAACTGTTGTGGAGTTCCCTTAACTGTCCTTCGTCTTCATCATCAGACCCCTAATGACAGTCACAACCCATCTAGGTGTAAAGTTCACATCAATACAAATTAATCAAGCCCAAACACAAGGTAACTGCTGTAAATCGTTGAGGAGTCCCCTCGACTGTCTGCCCAAGCCTTCATTAAATTGTAGTGCTTTAAAATACTTAATGAAAAAGTTAAACGTACTAGTCGGTCCTACGATTTTCGAATGTTTCCCTCGATTTCACTGGGATGCCATCATCAGATCCTGGATTCCTTATCATGGGACCACCCTTGGCATATCTCCTTTCCAACAAAAAAAAAACGACGAAGTTATCCGCGAACACACAAAAAAAAAAAAACATATACGGTCGAATTGAGAAACCTCTTCCTTTTTTGAAGTCGGTTAAAAAGCCACGCCTTCTTCCCATAGGGGTTTTAATGTTTATGATTATTCAGTAAAAGTTGTTCGCAAAAGGAAGGAACTATTGTAGTTCAAATAAATACTAAAAATGTATTTGTTCTTTCTTACGGTCATACTCGTAGAGGCATGTTCTTAATTGACATACCTAGAACATAAATATGCCAAATGAAAACTATTCCACTTAACATTTTTAATCAAAATGTTTTTGTTTTCTAAGTAAAGGTATCATTCCGAACAACGCTGCACGAGGCAGTGCTGCCGCATCACTACTGGTCGCCATACGTTTTCTTTAAGTTTAGGTATATGAGATTACATTCCGAGCACAGCAGCAATGTGACGTAGCAATGTCGCGCATCATTGCTACCTTGCTAGGAATGTAATCTCATATAAACCTAAAGAGAATATATTAATTACTACTACTAATTGAATATTTAAATAGAAATATTTTTTCAATAAATCTTAAAAAATCAGTTTATATACTTACAATTTAATAAACCTAACAATGCTAAATACAATGTTAAATTGAATATACATAAAATTGATGAAGTGACGCAAACAAAATTTCTAGGCATAACTTTGGATCAAGACATAAATTCACCTCAAATTTTATAGGCAAACCTATAGCGATTTGGGTATTTTTTTAAAGTAACTTGAGCATTTGCTCTCGGAAATCATCATTTGGTAAAGTGGAGCTGATGATGAAGACCACAGATGGCCATCGGAACTACTCAATGACAAATATTTCACGGGATACGATTCGATTACTTTAATATTGTTGCTAAGCAATTTATGCTCGTCACAATCACAATACGTATGGTGAGTGATTGTTGAGGAGTTCTCCTGGTTCTTAGCGGGAGAACTCCTCAATAATTAACGTCCCAACATCGGGAAAAGCAATATTTTGTAAAAGGTGATGAACAGTTGACATTAGGCTTTGTAACTTAGATAAATTACAAACTGACCAACTAAAAAGTGAAAAATAAAATAAAAAATGTTTTTTTGTATGTACGAGGGGCGTTCAATGTATTCTCGGTATCAGGGTGATTTACTAACGATGTGTGTAATTTGACTAATTACCTAATTAATTAATGAAATTATCTAAGGTTCATATACTTCAGTGTTCGTGTTGTTTGTAGTTGGTTTCATATAGTTGTGATCATTAGTTTGCTAGTTAAGTATCCTTAGTCAACGACAACTAGAATGTCTAACGTGACAATGTTGAAGAAAATCGAGCACCGCGCTGTTATTAAATTCCTTACCAAACAGGAAAAAAAGTCGAAAAACTGTTCACGAAGAGATGATGGCTGTTTACCAAGATTCTGCACCTTCGTTATCTACGGTTCAAAAGTAGACAAGTGAATTTAAAAGGGGCAGAGAGAGAATTGAAGACGACACTCGCTTGAGCGGCCCAATTACTACCTCTACGGAAGAAAACGTGAAAAAATTTGAGTAGCTTATACTGGAGGATGCCCGAATGAAGATTAAAATGATAGTAGAGATGACCCACTTCCCGTGCACACTATACTTCATGACCTTCTTTACCTTTCAAAAGCCAGTGCAAGATGGATGTCGCGAGTACTTGTGACTATATGGCTATATGACGTTCGTGACTTGCCGTGAGCATTCACGGCGCCTCAAAAGCAAGTGCGAATCGAGTGCTAAAGAGAGTTTTTAGAGCTCTGTGGTGAAGTTCCATTAAGTATTTTCGATCGAATTGTTACTGATGGAGATGAAACGTGGAGTATCATTAGGACCCTGAAACTAAGCAAGAAGCCATACAGTGGCACAAGAAGGGTACTGCGCCCCCTAAGAAATTCAAATTCGTTCTGTCTGTCGGAAAAATCATGGCCGGACGGGGGAACGGTATTTTTTTTACATTTTTCAACAAAAGTCGAAAACTATGTAGCCTAAAAAAAAAGAAAAAAAGTTTGAGAATTTGCAAACTGTACTCTTTCGTATGATGCCCCAAATGCCCTAGTAGCCCCACTTCGAATTTTTCAGACCCCCTTTCAGTCCCTGTTGCAAAAAATATACATTTATTTTTGTTTCTTTCTTATTTGCAAAATAGTTGGGCAAACGTACGGAACCCTAAAAAGGTGAAATCAAAACGCAGCATCCTACGCATGCACTTTACGAAATTTACGGGAAGCAATTAAAGAAAAAAGACGGAGTAAATTGACCACCGGTGTGTTGCTTCTTCACGACAAGAGTACGAGAATGTAATTTCGAAGAAATTAACTACCCACCCTATAGCCCGGACCTACCCCCGAGTGATTATTATTTGTTCCCTAATTTAAAAAAAAGGCCTTCGTGGGAAACGATTTTCCAACGATGAAGAGGTCAAGGCGGCAATAAATGCGCATTTTTCAGAGAAAGAGGAAAGTTATTTTTTACAGGGTATCGAAAAGATAATTTTTATAGGTATGTAATAAATGCATTGGGTCAATTCCCTATTGATTTACATTGAAAAATAAAAATTATTTTAATTGAATTAAAGTCTTATTTCATACCGATACCGAGAATACATTGAACGCCCCTCGTATGTCTGTATTAAAACGTCCATAAGGTTGAGGTAAGAAATAAGGATGAGGGATGGCAAAGACAATATATTCTTAAAACATTTATTTATCATCATCACTGTCAAAATCATTTGGTAGCGGCGGGTACTTCAGGTGCAACTGGTAAATGGTTGAACTCGGCATGGTTTCGATCGAGGCCGGCCGGCAGTGTACTCGGAGACGTAGGTCTGGCCATCATCACCGATGTATGAGACCTCTACGATCATGACGTAGTCGGTGCCGTTCTGGGTGGGCACGAGCCGGCCGCGCTCCGACACCACGGTGCCTTCAGCCGTCACGTACCGCAGAGCGAACTGACCGAAGTCGTCGTGAATCTCTTCGTGCGCCACAGCAGGGGCCCAAATCTGCTATTTTTAAAAATTCGTCATTCCAACACGATCTCACCACCATTCCATTGTCATTTTGCTAAAAGTTCGTAATCTGCTAAATTCATAATGGTTGATCATTGGTCGGTCAGTGGCACAGAACATATACGATAATCGTAACGATTTAAAAGCAATGACTGCACAGTGACGTTCTAATGGTAGGTCACTGATCAAAGGAACTGTCAAAATTTTTGCAGATTACCGCCTAAGTCAGTAATTAATTTTTAATTATGTACGAGATTACCATTCTATGCCAGTTCTTTCAATGGAGTGTCAGTGGTTGACCATTGGAAAGTCATAATGACGCCATTATATTAGTAGATTACCAAACTTGTCAAAATCAACAATTATGAAATCAATGATAGACCATTCTGACACTATTGTAATAGCAGACTTGAGGCCCTGGTAGTGTGCGTTAATTATGTTCTTTCAGCGGTGAAGCCAAGATGGATGAAATGGCCGACAAGGCCGAATAATACTACCAACTGTCAAATAGAAAAAGAAGTATTATAATATATTATAAGTACTAGTTATTTAGAATAGGGAGAAGGCATTATTTTTAACTTTGTAGTTTTACTCACCTTATTCATGATGAAAATATAGGTAGAAGTATTAAGGGGGCGCATTACGCCAGAAAAAAATCAAGTTTCACCCGCGCCTCCTTGCCTACCCATCTCATCAAACACGACGAAAACAAAACACAATCCCTTCCCGCCAGCAGAAACTTTTCGCCCGGCCTATATATTTGTGTTTGAATTTGAATCTCCTGTAGTAAGTATACGCAAAATAATCAGATGAAACGGCTTTATTAAATGTAGTACCTAAGTATGTTCGCTGTGTAAGTAGGTTTATTATTCAATATTATTGTATGTTCGTGAATCTGTTCCGACGCCGCCCGGTAACAGATTCACGGACATACAAGTTATACATTATAGGCTATGAATTTCCATAGCCTATAATGTATAACTTGTAGGACAAACTTTACTATGCAGTAAAAAAATATTTTGTTAGATTGGAGAGTAAACCGAGTTGAATGAATTTAGTTCAAGAAACAGCCTATAAATTTGCGATTCCGAATAAAATTACAAATGAACGATTTTCGGATGATTTACTGTATCTATTTGTGCTGCGAGACCTTGCTTCTTGCCAAATTTCTTGATTCTAGGTCAACCGAAATAATTAAAAACGTTAGGTACACTCATAGGGCTTTATTCCTTCTTAAGTTTTTGTGAAACTAACAAACATCAATTCATTTTTATATAATATATATAGGTTAATAGATAGATTATGTTTAAAATTATTATTATGTTGCCGTGCCCTAATCGGGTTTCATGTTGAGACTTAATATGTATATTGTAACAACGAATGTACACATGAATGCAATAAAGAGTTTGAGTTTGAGTTTGAGTTATTTATTTGCGAGTGTCAAAATATGCGGCACGAATGGCAATTTCTGCTAGCTGTAAGTTAACGTCTTAGAGGCTTGATATTTCTACAGTTCCAAGAAACCGTAAATCTAAGTATTTGATATAAATTACAAATTGGTATCCCCACGCATTCCGGAGAAAGAGATTTTTCCTTTTGAGGTACGGAACCCTAAAAAGCAAAAGCACTTCCATCAAAGTTTTACACTACATGCTCCTGATCATGAACTCAATAAATTTGTTTTTAACGACATAAAGGCCAATATAATCGCATCACTTACCTTACGGTTTTTACTTTAAGCTAATGAAATTAAGCATTTTAGAATGACGACGTCATAATGGTCATATTAAGGACGAACATTATTGAACAAATCTATCAACATTTTGTTGTACTGCAGAGTGATCAGCAACCCTATGTATCGTAATGGTTTCTCAAATTACAATATTTAAACGGAATATGATCTTTGGCATTCTCTTTATTTTCAATGAAGTTCTTCAGTACGTAAAAACTTCTGTTTATTCTGCATATACTTACTTGGAATAAAAAAAATGCTTTCACAATTTTTGTTGCCTTGTGTTAATACATTAATCATCAAATTTTTATTGTAGTACTCATAAGCATATTAGGTACAAATCAAAAAGTCGTGAAATTTGGAGGTAACTTCGTGATGTTTTTTATCTAGAAAATTTTATTTTTTTGTGTTTCTGCTGCACAATAAGTGTGGAAATATCATGTATTTACTCATGTTATTTTTATTCTATACCAAAGTCTTATCAATTTCATGAAAAATCATATTGAAGTTAGGCTTTTGGTTACTTCCGCCTGTACGAGTATATTGTTTCGTAGGAATGCTAATGTAGTGATTGGTGATGCTTTTTAATTACAAAGCGTTTAAATATTAAAAAGTTTTGCAATAGAACATTCCATATTGGGGAACAGGTAATGGCCAAAAAACTGGATCATTTGTAAAATTTGTGCAATGGAATCTTTGGAATTTATTAGATCATTAGCTTAATAATTCTAATATCTCAAATTTACTAGTTAATGCACTTTTCAATAATTAGTCGTTTTAATTTTTGCTAAGTAAGTATATATAAATGCATGCATAATATTTGTAAAAGTCAGTTCAATTTAATCTTCGTCAGTTAAACATGGTAAGTTATATTTCTTTTGGTAATATATTTGTGATCAGAGAGGGCGACTTATAAGTACACTCTAGAGCAATGAATTAGGGTCACATAAAGATACCTGAAAATCTTGCAAGCTAAAAATGCTAGCTTAATTAAATAATATTGTGTTTAATAGACAGTTTAAATGGAAGACTTTCAGGTATCTTTAGGTGACCCTAATTCATTGCTCTCGAGTGTATTTAGACAATAGGTACGCCCCATTAAATTGAGTTATCTCGACTTCGTTAAACTTTTTCTTTGAGGAACTGTATGATTTGTTTTATTTGATTGTTTTATTCAAAATCAAATAAAACAAATCATACATTTATATTGATTGATATTTTGAAAATCAGTATTGGCGCAGTTTATACATATTACTGTGACATCGAACTCCTTTTTGTACTGCAAGGACTTTTTGTAATTTTAACGAGCTAAAAGCCTTGAGCAATATAATCACATTTATGTTATTTTCAGATTACGACAATAATCAGTATTGCCTTAATTGGCACTCTTCAATTTAATTCTGCAATCTCAGCAGCAATCAACTATGAGCCCATAAAAATCACCGTCAACGAAAATTTTAATGCGCAGCCTGGTCAAGTCTCCCCAGATTTACAAGAACCTAGCGTCTTACACCAAGGCGCAAACTTTTACTTCAAGCCACAACTAAACTTACCGCCTGGATATATTCCATCTCACATTGAAGGTTTGATATCATCGATACAGCAACACCATCATCCTTGCTCGAAAGATGCTTCGAAATTAGTTATCGAGAAAGACAAACTAATAGAAATTCTACAGCCGTTTATGTATCCTATGTCGGAAATTTCAAAAGAAACGCTGTCAGAAATTATTCTTGAGAAAGAAAACAATTTAGAAATCGTAAAGCCGATTATAATAACTGACGAGCTCAAACCAGTAACTCCAGAATTCCTAGTAATTCCTGAAGTGCCGGAACTACCACCCCTTTCATTTAATGGCATCCCACCCATTGTTGAAGAAGAAGTGAAAAAAGAAGAATCTGTAATAATGGAGGAGTCAACGGGTATGTTTCCTACAATTCCAGAAATAGCTATGAGACCAATCATTGAGCCGATTGTTAATTACGTTGAGCCCAAACCCATAACATCAGGACTTGTAGTCATTCCAGAAGCGCCAGTACTATCTCCGCTTTCTGCTAACGATATCCACGTTATTAAAGAAGAAGTTAAAATCGAAGAGCCGACCGTTATTGAGGTTGAGCCCAAACCCGCCATTCAGGCACTTGAAGCAATTCCAGAAGCTCCAGTATTACCATCACTTTCACTTCATGATATCTCTTCTATTATTGAAGAAGAAGCAAAAAAAGAAGAATCGGTAATATTCGAGGATCGAGTAGGTGTTTTTCCTAAAATTCCAGAAATAGATGTGAGACCAATTGAAGAGCCGATCATTAATTACGTTGAGCCAAAACCCATCACTTCCGAACTTGTAGTCATTCCTGAAGCACCGGTGCTACCGCCACTATCATTTAATGGCATCCCTCCCATTGTGGAAGAAGAAGTGAAAAAGGAAGAATCTGTAATTTTGGAGGAGTCAATGGGTATGTTTCTTACAATTCCAGAAATAGCTATGAGACCAATTACTGAGCCGATTATTAATTACGTTGAGCCCAAACCCATAACATCAGGACTTGTAGTCATTCCAGAAGCGCCAGTGCTACCTCCGCTTTCTGCAAACGATATCCACGTTATTAAAGAAGAAATTAAAATTGAAGAGCCGACCGTTATTGAGGTTGAGCCCAAACCCGCCATTCAGGAACTTGAAGCAATTCCAGAAGCTCCAGTATTACCATCACTTTCACTTCATGATATCTCTTCCATTATTGAAGAAGAAGCAAAAAAAGAAGAATCGGTAATATTCGAGGATCAAGTAGGTGTGTTTCCTAAAATTCCAGAAATAGATGTGAGACCAATTGAAGAGCCGATCATTAATTACGTTGAGCCAAAACCCATCACTTCCGAACTTGTAGTCATTCCTGAAGCGCAGGTGTTACCGCCACTATCATTTAACGGCATCCTTCCCATTTTAGAAGAAGAAGTGGAAAAAGAAGAATCGATAATTCCAGAAATCGCTGTACGACCAATCACGGAGCCGATTATTAATGACGTAGAGCCCACACCCATCAATGCAGAACTTGTAGTCATTCCTGAAGCGCCAATGCCACCTCCGCTTTCTGCAAACGATATCCACGTTGTTAAAGAAGAAGTCAAAATCGAAGAGCCTATCGTAGTTGACGTTGAACCCAAGCCCGCCATTCAGGAACTTGTAGCAATTCCAGAAGTCCCAGTATTACCTTCACTTTCACTTCACGATATCTCTTCCATTATTGAAGAAGAACTCAAAATTGAAGAGCCTATCGTTGTTGACGTTGAGTCCAAACCCGTCATTCAGGAACTTGTGGCAATTCCAGAAGCCCCAGTATTACCTTCACTTTCACTTCACGATATCTCTTCCATTATTGAAGAAGAACTCAAAATCGAAGAGCCTATCGTTGTTGACGTTGAGTCCAAACCCGTCATTCAGGAACTTGTGGCAATTCCAGAAGCCCCAGTTTTACCTTCACTTTCACTTCACGATATATGTTCTATTATTGAAGAAGAAGTCAAAAAAGAAGAATCGGTAATATTCGAACAGCCAACGGGTGTGTTTCCTACAATTCCAGAAAGAACTGTTAAACCAATCGAAGAACAGATCATTAATTACGCTGAGCCGAAACTCATCAATTCACAAGTTGTAGCCATTCCAGAAGCTCCAGTTTTGCCACAACTATCATACAATGGTATCCCTCCCGTTGTTGAAGACGTAAAAATAGAAGAACCGATCAAATTTGAGGAATCCACAGGTGTATTTCCTGCAATTTCAGAAATCTCTGCAACGCCGTTTCCAGAGCCTTTGGTAGTATCCGAAACTGCAGAATCCTTCGCATTGGAAAACCATATCTTTCCTATTGCTACCGAAGAAGTGAAAATAGAAGTGCCAATAATATTTGAGGAATCAATAGAAGTGTTTCCTCCAACTGCAGAAATCTCGTCTAGACCGACTTTCCAGGAATCTGACATTACTGACTCCTATGTGTTGGAAGAAGTTTCTCAACCAAATCCAAAAAGTGTCGTAACAATCAACGAAACATTACCCACTACAATCATCCCAAAGCCTTCAAATAATATGGGAGTATTCAGTTATGTACCTTTTGTTTCTCATCTCTCTAATCGTGCGCCAAAGACAAAAAAACTTATGATCCCGAAACCTGCTTCTGTAAAACGTTTCCTTTTTAAGAAGCATCCCTTTAAATTGCCTGTAACGCTATTCCCAAAACTTGGCCTGAATGCAATTAACTCTTCTTTAGGGGAAAATAAAAAACAGTTCCTTTATCCCACGTCCAACGCGCATGAAGTTGTTGAAAAACGTATTGCTCCAAACATGGCGTTTAGAAAACATAATGCTCCCAAACGTGTAAAAATTTATATTAATTCCAATGTGCCAAAAGGACCCAGTTATTTGTAATGCTATAGTTTGTACGAGACTAAAAATTATTATAAAATATGAATGGAGATTTCAAAAGATTTTTATTTATTTCTTAATTATTTTATTATAACACAAGTTACAGGTAAAAGATTACACGGACCATACATTAAAATAGAAATATTAAAACATGAATACTCATAATTACTTCTTAATCATTTCTAGAAGTAAAGGTCAAAGACACGGGTTTATCAGGTTTATTTATAAGAAGAGTTTTAACTCCAAGTTCCCCACCCATCCATTTTATGTTGAATTCACGAATCAGCTGAAACCCAAAAGATTATTTGTCATCCTGTATTATATGTTTTAAAACGAGTTGCATATAAGAAAACGAATAGAACATTTACCCGAATTAGAAATATGCATATGTTTTGCTCTGCTAATCTTCTTGCTATGCATGATCGGGGCCCAAAACCGAATGGTAAACTGAGGAAGGGATGAATATGTTTATAACTCTCAGAACCTCTTGACCAGCGTTCGGGTTTGAATTTGAGCGGATCATTGACATATTGCTGTAGTCGAGACGCTACCATATTTTGTGTTACTATTACAGTCTGAAAAAAAGGCATCATTTTTATATTATCTACTTATGTATCATTTCGCCATTTGTTTTTAAAATCATGTTCATACTTACTCCTTCTGGAATTAGGTAACCTCTCAGTATAAAATCCTTTTGAGTTAAACGGCCTACGCCAATCGACACTGGATTCAATCTTAGACTTTCTTTGATACAACTCCTTACATAAATAGCTTTCGATATAATATCGGGTCCGATTTTCGCATCTTTCGTGGGAAGAAGTGTAAAAATCTCATCGAATATTTTCTGTTGAACTTCAGGATTTCGACTGATGTGGTATAAAGCAAAGCTAGTTGCATATGCAGTCTAAAACAAAAATATATTGAAACATTAATCATTGTTACCTACTCAATATCTCCAAAAGCAATGAACCGATTTATTTTTACCGTGTCGATAGCTGCCATAAGTATATCAACCATCATTCCTAGGACGTCCTTCAAATCCAGATTGGGCTGTTTTAGAAAAGATCCCAATAAAGAGATATCGTTGTCGTCAGGGTGTGCAAAAAAATGCGCCCTTTCCATTAAGATTTCTGAAGATACTCTAAAAAAAACATAATATCAATTAAAATTCCTAGAACATCACAAATAAACGAAAGGAAGTGTTACTTAACATACTTTTCTAAATATTCCTGAGAATCGGCAAGTTTACGATAAATAGGCGTTTTGAATATTCTCCATAGAAATCCTTTGTCTAGTTTCATAATTCCACTATTAGATCCAAAAGCCGCTTTAATAGTTTTACTGCTTCTTGATGTCGGGTCTTGTTCTTGAGGAGAAAAGCTTTGAAAGCGTTCATTGAACGCTACAGTTCCTATTACTGAAACAACGAAGAATCTCATAATTGTTTGTTTTTATACTTATGTTAAATTCCGGGGTTTGGCTCTTAAAAGAGGCTTTTGGGGTTGGTCCTTGAAAAAGATGGGTTCTTCCCATGGTGGTGAAAAGATTAGTCACCTAGACACTGCGTTGACGACTGCATTGGGTACCGATTTTAACGTCGCTCGGGGAGGCTCCTTTCATGCATCCCCCATGTTTTGAGCCAACAAAATTTAAATAACTGTCGTACCAGCCACACGAAGATGAAGAAGATGCTTTTTAACCAAATAATATTATTTTCATGTTTCAATTTCATTCCCAATATTACCTTCTAAGTTCAGTCTATTCAAATATGGCAAAAAGTCTTCATTGTATGAAATATTTCTTTCTTTAATCCATTGTACAAATTCAGTTATTACGTTGTCCGTTCTTTCGACGTGATTTTTTACACTCTGAGGACTGGTAAAATTCTTTTGGAATGTACTTCTCAGTCTCCACCATTCTGGGCCGTTCCTGCAAAAAAACAATATAGTAGCATGAAATTCTGTCCAATTTCAAAACAATAGGTGGGAAATAATATATGTATGACGGAAAAGGTACGTGTGTCGTTATTTTAATTACTGTGGACGTATTAGGGGTAGTGTTGGTTATTAAGCAATAGAAAAACCGTTTACAGTCAAATCAAATTATAATTTCACGAACATATTAATCACACTATTGAATCACACACTGTAGGTGAACGACACAACTAGATACGTCACGCGAGACAGTTTCTGAGCACATGTTGTCCGTACGATGTCCCACGATGACCAATATCCGAGAGAGCCGCTCCACCTCGCTGCTCGCTCTCCTCGACTCCCCTCGAACTCAGGCTAGACTCTGTCGAGGGCCGCCGGGTGGCGCTGGCGTTCCGAATACTCAACGATCCGAATGACTCGGACATATATTTATTAGTAAGAGACCACAAACTTTCGTTCTACAAGTTCTGCATTTATATAGTCTAATGATAAGACCTCTTTATTAGAACACGCGACACAGAGTTTACCTACGGAATTACTACCTATCCCTATCTCCGCTATAATATTTTCATAACTAGCTATGGCCCACGACTTCGACAGCGTTGATTTTAGATTTTCCGATACAATCAAACCCCAATACCGATTTCACTCCATAATGTAGTTGTTTATAGATATGATTAAACTCCACCCACATAGGAACAAGAGTGCCCTTAGAAACCCTCGAACGATACATCTTCAGTACTGACTTTTTAAATAAAAAAATACTTTACGTAGAAAGTAATCCACCAGTGTTGTAGACATGTGGTTTGTTCAGTCGATAGTGGAACATGGCGACATGGCTCCTCCTGGCTGGATATCGATGGTCTTGCCGGAACACCGCCTCTATATCCTCAGGGTCGTACACGTGGAGTAACCTGACTCCAGGAGCTTCGCGGACCAGGCTGCCGTAACGTCGCCAGTTCAGCCAAGAGTTTTTATCTAATGCTTCGACATTGTAGTCACCTGGAAGATTGTTTTTATCAGCAAGGCAAAGTCCTGTCTGAGGGTTCTTACCTACTACTTCTTTTGGGGCCTTTCACATCAATTCACATGTAGGTACGCACGGCTATACATCAAGCTAAAGCTTATTCGTGTTCTAAATGCTAATTTAATTTAATTTAATGTGTACGGGCAGTTTGTCCGTACATTTTGGTCCTTCGAGCCGGATCACCATTCCTGGAACAAACAGTCCTGCAAGCCTCACAGGTACGAAGTTTTTCTATTCACAGGCGCACAATATCGTACGTAGAGATTCCTTCGGACGCTGAGATCGCTACAGGGAACATCAACATTTGGTGAGTCGGAAGCTATTAACACATACATCTTAACAACAACTCAACAGTGAAGTAAACAGGGTTAGTTTCCATCAACAAACCACATACAACTATGGACGCTAAACAACAAGAACTTCTCAATCGGCAGGAGATCATCGCAGAGGGCATCCGGAAGATTGGTGTCAACTTCGGAAAGGATGGCTCCGACCGCAAGAACGCAACTTATATCAAGGTGAGACTGGATAACCTTCAGGCTCACTGGAATGAGTTTGAGATGAACCATGGCGTACTACAGAGCGCCACCGACCTGACCGACAAAAGCGTACGAAAGGGTCAAGGCGGAATACGCAAGCATACGACATAAGCTGCAGACATGGCCTACCTACACTGCGGAACCCGCGAGCAACCAAGGTGAGGATAGCAAGAGCACTGGAATCCTTTCGAGATCAGACGAGCTCAAAGCTCAGCAAGCTACCAACTTCAGAGCCTTCTCCCGTTTTACCCGCAACTTATGCACGGCAGACACCATCGAGAAATGGGACATACAAGATAAGCTCAAGATCCTCGAATCTCGATGGAAGGTGATCGACGAAGTGCACTGGCAGCTTGATAACATCCTCGTCGGCAGCGACGTAAATTACGAGCTTAAGTTCTCGAAGTACGAGGAAACGTACGAGTCCACGAAGCGGGATCTTAACCGCAAACTCAGCCTCGCTGTTCAACAACGCGACAGTGCGCCAAGGATCGAAATACCCGTATTCTCCGGTCACTACACACAGTGGCCCACATTCCTCGATCTATACATGGCGGCAATTCACAGCAACCCTTCCTTCTCTAAGGGGCAGAAGATGCAACACCTGAAAGGAAAACTAAAAGGGGAGGCTGAGCGTCTCGTACAGCATCTAGCCATCTCCGAAAATAACTACGACTCCTGCTGGAAAATCCTCCACCATAGGTACAACAACTTGCAGTTGCTCTTCACTAAGCAAATGCAAGCCTTGATGAGTCAACATATGATACAACACCAAAACGCTTACGAGTTGAAACGCCTACACGATACTAGTCTCGAGGCCGTGCACGCGTTGCGTAACTTAGGCATAGACACGACAACATGGGACCCAATTCTGGTGCACATCCTGACAGGAAAACTGGACACTCAGACCTACTCTGACTATATGGAGGCGAGGAATAATCCAAGAGGGCTTCCCGACTTCACAGAGTTCATCCAGTTCATCGAAGGCAAGTTTACGGCGCTGTAATCAGTGGTGAAGAAAACAAGCAAACCAAACAAACAAACAGATGCCACTGATGCCTCTCCGAACAAAGAGAGCGCGAAGACAGCAGGACAAAGGGATGCGTTCAACAGATACAGACGCTACCCCAAGGCAAACCATACAGGCTCCGACAGAAATTGTCCTGTTTGTAAAACAAGCCACATCTTGCTCTACTGTAAAGAGTTTCAAGAAATGACGCCAGACAAGAAAATGAGGACAATTTAGCAATTGGACATCTGCAAGAACTGCATGTACATGTACTCGCACAACGGAAAGAAATGCAATTCTTGCAGATGTCCAATTGCTCAATTGTCCTCATTTTCTTGTCTGGCGTCATTTCTCGATGGCGATGCTCGTACATAATCTAATTTCTAATTTTAATGTTTAATTAATTAGTTTATCCCTGTTTCTTATGTTGCTGTGCCCTTACAGGGTCCACAATTGTATCTTAGCTTTTAATCTATTTGTAACACCTTTATTCACATTAAGGTATGCAAATAAATGAAATTGAAAGCTAATAAATAACCAGTCTAAGCCGACTTCTGAATTTTCGAAAAACCTTTATAGTGCGAGGTGAGCTAAAATTGGAAATGTATAGCTTGATGTTTAGCCCTAGCCGTATGTACAAGCAGCAACAAAAGTCAATTATCATCTGAATAGATACAAAATTATTCAATAGGTACCTACGTTGTTTTTCAGCATTTCATATAATAGGTAATACCTAAGAGTTAAAACTATTACAATTTTATATCAGTTCCGATTTTTGATCTGAATATGAATATTTTACTCCATATTACCTATAGTTAAGATTTAAAAAGCTGAAGTGTTAATCGACTTTTCTTGTTCACCGTACGTAGCATCTACAACGGCCTTAGGTACTTTCCGTTTGTCTACCCCTGTGCTTACCACTACGTAAATCGATAGGAGGTACATAGTCCATATGACAAGGTGGAGACGACAATACCACAATAATTTAAAATGCGTACATCCAACGACGTTCCCAGCCTGCATACAAAAATTGAATCAAATGCATATACTGGTAAAACACAGAATAACTAATAGTACTAACGTAGTCAAATTTAATTTCTCTACCTAGTGGCTAGGACTGGGTACGTTCATCCAATACTGCTTACCAACATTCATGCCTTTCAGTCGTTCATTTATTTTTGAAAGAAAGAAAGAAAATACGTTTATTTGCGGTAAACATGACGCAATGAAGAACATAAACAAAAAAAAAATAAGAAAGGGTTGTGGGAAACATGCGTCGCATCCACGCAAAACGGCTATCGCTCAGCATTATGCTGCGACCCTATGCAAGACAGAGCCCCAGCGCTGGTTTTCAGCGACAGCCGGCGCCGACGTATTGACGTAGGTAAAGGAATATAATTATGTAGGTATACAATGCATGTAGAGACAACAATACGACAATAAAGGAAAAGCGGATAGGAGTATTTTGGAATTATCAAATGAATCCTCATCGAAACTATAAAAGTGTTTTTTTTTCAAACAAACTAAATAGTGGTGACTTTGGGTTTTGCCAATCTTTGACTAGCTATGGTGACTAAACTATTGGATAATATACAGGGTTATTGGTAAAACATTAACAACCTCTTAAGAGGTCATTGTACTCATCATTACGAACAACTTTTACTATGGGACCAAAACTGAAATCGGACCGAAAAAAAAATTCTGCTGTTTCCTACATTTATTAACCGACTTCAAAAAAAGGAGGAGGTTTCTCAATTCGACCGTATATATATATTTTTTTTTTTATGTGTTCGCGGATAACTTCGTCGTTTATGAACCGATTTTGATTATTCTTTTTTTGTTGGAAAGGATATATGCCAAGGGTGGTCCCATGATAAGGAAACCAGGATCTGATGATGGCATCCCAGTGAAATCGAGGGGAACTTTCGAAAATCGTAGGAGCGACTAGTGCGTTTGTTAATTTTTTCATTAAGTATTTTAAAGCACTACAATTTGATGAAGGCCTGGAGTCGATCTGATGATGGAGCCGAAAGACAGTCGAGGGGACTCCTCAACGATTTACAGCAGTTACCTTGTGTTTGGGCTTGATTAATTTGTATTGATGTGAACTTTACACCTAGATGGGTTGCGACTGTCATTAGGGGTCTGATGATGAAGACGAAGGACAGTTAAGGGAATTCCTCAACAGTTTACAGTAGCTACCTTGTGTATGTTCACCGATTACTCGAAGACGGCTGGACCGATTCCAAAAGTTCTTTTTTTATTTGAAAGGGTATACTGTCGAGGTGGTCCCATTATCATCAAGTTGGAATCTGATGAGAGGATTCCATGGAAATCGAGGGAAACCCTCAAATTTTATAGGCAAAGCTACAGCGATTTGGATATTTTTTTTTTTAAAGTAACTTGAGCATTTGCTGTCGGAAATCATCACTTGGTAATGTGGAGCTGATGATGAAGATCACAGATGGCCATCGGAACTACTCACTGACAAATATTTCACGGGTTGCGATTCGATTACTTTAATATGGTTGCTAAGCAATTTATGCTCGTCACAATGATAAACACTAATAAACAGATAACTGCATTAAAAGCTTCACCCAGTCTGGATTGGACATGTCACGAATGTAAGCAGGAATCCCCGAGGCGTAACTCATCCATCATTATACCTGAAGATGACGAGGAAGAGGACGATACACCTGTTCAAATAAATGCAAAAAACTTACTAAGCAATATCACTAAAGAGGTTGAAAAAGCTATTAAAAGTGAAATGGCACAACTAAGCGACTCTTTGCAGTTCCACAGCGACAAACTTGATGAAGCGATGGAGTCTATGGAAGCTTTCAAGCAGACTATCAAGGCTCTTGAACGTAAGAATGCGGAACTAATAAATAAAAATAATAACATGGAAACCCGTATAGGTGTCTTAGAACAACGTCTGCAAGAGATAGAACAAGAGAAGCTTGCAAAATATGTGGAGATCGCAAATGTGCCCAACCAAAACAATGAAGATGTCAGACTTCTGGTGGATAAGATTGCACTTAAACTGAACCAGCCTAAAGAAGACATCAAAAGTGCACGAAGACTCCATGGATGGAAAGAACAGTCGGCCAACATACTAGTGGAGCTCAAAGACGAAGACGTCCAAGAAAACTGGATTACTGCCGCCAAAAGTGTCAAGCCAACTGTTTCCGATGTTCTACCTAGCGAAAAAAACAACATAAATGTCGTATATGTAAGAGAAGCTATGACAAAATATCACAAGCAACTATTCTGGAATGCCAAGCAGGAGCTAAAAGTCAATCTCAACTTCAAGTACGTGTGGTTTAAAAGAGGTCTTGTCAAAGCTCGCAAGGAAGACGGTGAAAAAGTTAGTACCCTACGCACCATGAATGATATACACGGTCTAGCTATCACCAAGCAGTAAGTCGGCATGACATCACATTAAATATATAAATAAATAGCAAAACAAAGCATTAAACAAATGTCTCAATAAAAAACAATGGCGAATTCTTTTGGTGATATTAATGAGATTAATGACTGTATAAATGTTAACGACTTCATAAACTGTACCCCTAATCATCAATTTAACTTACTGTGTATGCATATTAATATACGATCAATAATCATAAACTTCTCCGCATTAGAACAAATAATAATTAGTTCAAAAAAATGTATCGATGTCATAATTCTAACTGAAAGTAATATATCAGAAATCAATAGTGTTCTATATCAAGTAAGCGGGTACCGAATGTACACAGCCTTGCGTAAGTCCCGAAGGGGTGGTGGCATTATAATGTATGTGAATAACAAACATAAATGTAGCGTAATAAAAGTGAACACTATACACTTTGAAAGTTTATTCTGTACCGTCACCACCCATTCGAACTATACTGCGAACCTGTGTGCGGTATACCGACCACCAAGCTCTAGTAAAATTCTATTTATTGACGAACTACAAACTTCACTACAAAACTTCACTAAAAACACAGAATTATACTTATTGGGAGACGTTAATATAGATTTAAGAACGGATAATCCTGTAAGGCATAAATATAACAACATGTTATGTAGCATGGGCCTTTTGTGCGGGATCACTGAATACACAAGAATAGCAATATCTAACGGGAAAATAAGTAAATCTTGTATTGATCATATCTATGCGCGATCCCGTACACAAGACCTATTTACGGCGGCACTCGGTACCACACTGGCGGATCATCGCGCAGTAATGCTCGTATGTTCTGGCGCGCGAATACAGGATGTCCCTAAATACAAATCCTGCATAAATAATCAACAACTTATTAAATGTTTCGATGAAATTCAGTGGGAAAAATCACAGGATATAAAATGTCCTATAACCCTATATAACTTCATACATACCCAGTTCAAAGCATGTTATAAAAAATCAGAATATAAAATTAAAGTTAAATGTAGCTCATCGCGAAGTAAAAATGAATGGATGAATAAAAAAATAAACAAAGCCTGTGAACATCGGGATAAATTATTTATGAAGTGGATAAAAGACTCTAATAACGTAGTCTTAAAACAAAAATATAATAAATCAAGAAACTATGCAAACACCTTAATACATAAAACTAAAAACAACAACATAAAGTCAGAAATTTTATCAAATAAGAGCAATATTAGACAAATGTGGCAAATTCTTAATCGAATTACAGGACGAATAAAACATTCTATTGATGATGCTATTCAGAATTCATTTAATAAAAGTAACTTAACTTCAACAGATATTGCTAATAACTTTGCACACACTTTCGATAAAAGCGTGAAACTAATTATTCCTAAGTGCTCGAAATCATTGTTAAATAAAACAAACTACACAACTCCAGCTAACGTTTCTATGCGTTTAAAGCCTGCAGAGCCTAACTCAGTAAAAAAAATAATTATGTCTTTGAATAATAATAAAGCACCAGGAATTGATGGAATTAGAACCATAGATATAAAATTGTTGTGTACGACAATCACCGCAGTGATTTCTAACCTAATTAATCTCAGCATACAAACAGGCAAGTATCCATCGACACTTAAAACAGGGATTGTCAGACCGATTCACAAAAAAGGAAGCAGGCTGGATTACAATAACTACAGACCTATTACTATATTGCCTACTATTGATAAAATAATAGAAAAATACATTTGTAAACAAATACACGAATTTTATGAAAAAAATAAAATACTAACTGACAAACAATATGGCTTTCAACCAAAAAAGAATACCACTCAACTTTTATCAACGTTCACAGATAGTATTCATAAACATTTAGATGAAAAACAGCACGTTTTGGTAGTATTTATAGACTACAGCAAAGCTTTCGATACGCTCAGACACGAGCGGTTACTGGAGTGTCTTCAGGACAGCGGAATTAGAGGCAAACTACATGATTGGTGCGGAAACTATCTTGATGACAGAAAATACATGGTCAGAGTCAGTGACGCGACTAGTGATCCAGTCATCGTAACGGAAGGAACGGCACAAGGCTCGGTCCTTGGACCGCTGCACTACCTCACTTATGTAAATAGCCTTGTTAATGTCATAAAAAAGTGCGAGATCTATCAGTTCGCCGACGACACCTGCCTTGTTGCTGCTGGACGGAGTGTTAGTGATGCCCAAAGGCAACTACAAGAGGACTTTGACTTGTTAACTAAATGGTCTCATGACGCTGGTCTAGTATTAAACGCTAGTAAGACCAAATTGATGTACATCAGTTCCAGTCAAAATAGAAGCTTTTTCTTGCCTAAACTAACAGCCCACTGTCATGAGTGTTTGCATGACAATTGCACCAATAAAGTAGCCAACCCTTGCAGCTGTGACTCCATAGATCTCGTAGATAGCCAAACATACCTAGGACTTACCATTGATAGCAGACTTAATTGGAAGGAGCACATTAACGGGGTGTGCGATAAATTGAGATGCATGCTAGCTAAATTCTCTATTATAAAAAGCAAAATTCCATACCAAACTCTGTTAATGCTTTACAAAGCCCTGGTCGAATCAACGATATCATATGGTCTTTCGAGTTATGGTAGGACATATAAAACACACCTTGATGAAATTTACGCAATCCAACTACGTATATTAAAAGCAATTGTCCCGCATAACATTAGGAAAAAATACAAAAATGACTACCACAAATTATTTGAATTCTGCAAGATAATACCAATACATGAAAAAATTAAATTTGCACTGCTAAAAGAAGAATTTTTTAATGAAAATCTAAAGAAAACAAAAAACGTTAATAGTAATGAAATTAGGACTCGTAGCGTCATCAATGCTCAGCTGTTACTTCCAAAGTACACGAATCTACACGGCAAGAGAACATTAAAGTATATAATACCTTACCTTATTAATCAACTACCTATATCATTGAGGGACAAAATTACTCAGGAAAACCTAAAATACAAATTAAAACAACATTTTTTACAAAATATACATACCTAATATATTATATACATTAATAAAAATATACTATATAATTCATTATAGCTAAACAATTTTAAAGCAAAAATAATACCGAACTATAATATCATAACAAATAAAATTTAATATTAACTACTACTAAAAACATACAGGTAATCTTAGGAACAGCCTGTATCAATTCATAAAACTTTCCACCACTTTTTGTTCTAAGGATGGACGGCCGGATTGGTCACTGATGTGCACTAATTAGTTTTTAGCAGATAGTTCGCTTATACCCGATGTAATTTTATTTTTTTGTTGTTACTTTTTATCTAAGTACCTACGTAAGTGGTTATAATTCTCTAAATTATGTAGTCGATGATTTTGGTGCCCGGTAAAACTCTAATGAGTTTATGTTGGCATCAACTTAAATGTATAAAATGTATGTGTACCTACTAGTGAATAAATAAATAAAAAAAAAAAAAAAAAAATGCGTATTGCCAGTGATTGTTGAGGATCTCCTGGTTCTTACCGGGAGAACTCCTCAACAATTAACGTCCCAGCATCGGGAAAAGCAAAATTTTGTGAAAGGTGATGAACAGTTAATTGGCATTAGGCTATTATAACTTAGATAATTTACAAACTGACCCACTAAAAAGTGAAAAATAAAAACATTTTTACAAAAAACAAAACAACCGACTTCCAAAAAAAACACTACAAATTGAAAAATAACTTTAATTTCGGAAGTCGGTGTCAATAAACGAAAACGCGGAACCGAAGACACCGACTTCCGAAATTAAAGTTATTTTTCAATTTGTAGTGTTTTTTTTGGAAGTCGGTTGTTTTTTTTTTGTAAAAATGTTTTTTGTTCGTATAACTCGTCAAAATGTAGGAAACAGCTGACTTTTTTTCAGGTTTGGTTGGTTTGTTGTCTCTACATGCATTGTATACATAATTATATTCCTTTACCTACGCTTGAGATAAAAATAAATGAACGACTGAAAGGCATGAATGTTGGTAAGCAGTATTGGATGAACGTACCCAGTCCTAGCCACTAGTTAGAGAAATTAAATTTAACTACGTTAGTACTATTAGTTATTCTGTGATTTAACGGCAACTACACCAAAAGAGCTAAACAGATGCTTAATTTAAATTCTTACCAATATAAGGTGCGTATTTATACAACGTCCCAACAATGGGATAACACTTAGGTCCCGGGATCTCTTCAAAATTCCTCACATGACCTCTTTCATTGTGTACCTCTTTATTCTCACCACTACACGCTACATTGGATACAAAACGCACACATTTCCCATTATTGAGAAACTTTTTAGACAATTTCAACATGTTTTTACAATATTCTTATATCGTGCAACCAGATCGCAAGACGACACTGAGCGAAATAATCAAATTACAAAAAGATCCCGTCCTCAGGAAATTATGCACATAACATAAACAAAAGAAGTAGGGGCAAGCTGTACGGCTCATGTTGTCTACTTGGAAAAATATGTAAATATATACCTACCTACCTGACTGTGTATGAATAAAGTTGCGTATTCAGTCAGGAGCAGGAGATACGGCTTCTACATAGATCGGTCGACTTACCTAACTAAATTAATGTTATTAGTTGTACTGACTGACTTTTATTAGCAGTGGTGGCTCAGTGGTGACGGCCCAGAGTTACGTTACGAGCTAGGGCGTGTGTTCGAACCCAGGCAGGCGTGCACTATACATCACCACTGCTCTAAAAATGGTGAGGAAAGTGGCAGGTCCTAGAACCTAAATTTCGAATACATGTTACATGCATTAAATGAGTTTGGATGGATGAAATAATATGTTTGTGATTGATGTGGATCAAGGCCGGCCCACTTACTCTCACAGATAGAAGGCCTGACTCAGGCTGATTCCCAGCAGTGGGAACATTATAATTTAGTGAAATTCTGAACACACACTTCAAGGTTGACCATTACTTATAAGTTTTTAGTTTATCTAACTATAAATGGTCAACCTCAACCTCACAGGCAATTTGTTTGAAAAATCTTCATTACAGGGTTGTAAATAGGTATAAGGATTACAACTGTGCAGCAGCAACAATCGGATCTTATGTAAGGCTAAAACTTAATCTATGGAAACCTATTGAGTAAAACATGTGTAAACAAAGCATTGAAACCTATTGAGTAAAACATGTGTAAACAGGCTCTTTTCCTTCATGCTTATGCCTGTGATTGCCTGTGATACTTGAAATGACCGTGACCCGTGGCTATGACTTCTTCCTTAATAGGTATGTCATTCTGATTCCTGCAGCGTTGCCAGATTTACGATTTAAGTCGTATTCATACGATTTTTTAGACTTATTTTGCATGTTAGAGACGAAAATCATAGGTACGTAAGACTACGACTTTTTTAAATTTCTATAGATATGATCAAATAATTTATTTCAAATAGCACTTTTGTCCGTCAAAAATTACAATAGAATAGAATTGATTCTAGCGCCCCTTCCAAAAGGTAGGGTCCGTATGGAGAAAATGGGCAAGAAAGTCCACAGTTACACTTTTAAAATGTTTTGTGTGCAGATGCCAGCACATCAAGCTACTACAATCTGTCAATTTTTTTAAATAGATTTTCAACTTTATCGCAATAGCATAAGGTTCAGTGTTGATTGGGAAAATTTGACAGTTTCGGGCCCCTTTGTTGCGACCGTGTTGCGCGTTAGCGCGCGCAAGTGTAGTTACTTCCGGGTGGTACCGTTATCGGCGCGTGTGATTAAAATGTCGATACCTCTAAAGTTTTGTATGGGAGCTGTATATAAAAGTTATGTAGTTGGAATCGTTATGAAACAAGCTAACATTAAAAAATTTAGCGCAGTGTAATGTAGGTATTACTTATATAATTTTTATTTTTTTGTAGTAAAACTCATAAACATACTCGTAAACACTCCCAAAAAAAATTGTATTTAAATTAATAAAACGATGGTTTTGAAAACGTACTATTTTTTTTTAGTACCCTTCATATGGAATACGTCTTTTTATTTACCCATCATGCGATCGCTTATCCAAAACGTCTGGCAACACTGGATTCCTGTCAACTCTGTCTGTCACTGTCAAGTGTCATTTACTGTTTTGTTTTAGAGGTTATGTGTACACCAAACTTTATTTATTAATTACTTAGGACTTATAGGTAATATAAATAACATAATATTTATTAAAGAACTGAGTATTATGATGAATGTACGTGTAATAATTTAACAAAGTTTATTTTTAGGTACAAATTGTGTAAAAATAACCTTGTCGGCTAGTGAATGGAAATCCTTAAGAAAATACACTTAATAATTAATAAATAAGTATCAATTTTAAGGAAAAATATACAGAAAGGATAATGAATGTCTTAAAGCGACTAGTCTGTTCACAGTTTGTTAATAAAGTGAGTAAACAATATTTTTGTAAAACAAGATGCTATAGCAACGGACAAAATCCAAATGTAAATATACTCGGTATTGAAACATCGTGCGACGATACTGGCTGTGCCATTATTAATTCAAATGGCAAACTATTGTCAGAAGTTTGTCACTCCCAAAATCTGATGCATTTAAGAAATGGTGGAATTATACCAGATATTGCACAAGACCTTCATCGAACATATATCGAACCCACAGTAACTAAAACATTACAGGAAGCCAAATTAGCCATGGAAGATATATCAGCAATTGCTGTCACACTGAAGCCCGGATTACCACTCAGTCTTGTTGTAGGCATGAAATATGCTAAACATTTAGGACGACGTTTTAATAAACCAATAATCCCCATCCACCACATGCAAGCACATGCACTAGTGGCAAGAATGCATCATGATATAGCGTTTCCGTTTCTAGTTCTATTAATATCTGGAGGGCATTGTTTACTCGCCGTTGTTCAAGATGTTGATCACTTTCAATTACTCGGAGAAAGTATGGATTGCGCTCCTGGCGAAGTTTTTGATAAAGTGGCTAGAAGAATGAAGTTGAGGAATGTTCCTGAGTATTCCCAGATATGTGGAGGCCAAGCTGTGGAAGCAGCAGCAACTAAAGCAACAAATCCTCACATGTTCAAACTACCTTTGCCACTGTCGGAATACAAAGATTGTAATTTTAGTTTAAATGGCCTTAAAACCTCAGTTCTGTTCCATTTGCATAAAAAAGAAGTAGAACACAAAACTGTGGCTCATGAATTGATACCAGAAGTTAATAATTTGTGTGCTGCTATGCTGATGGCTACTACCAGACATCTTATTCATAGAACACAGAGAGCTATGCAATTTTGTAAAGAAAATAATCTCATACCAGAAGGTAGACAGCAGCTAGTGGTATCTGGTGGAGTGGCGTGTAACAATTATATCTTTAGTGCTTTACAAATGTTATGCCTTGAAACTTGTTATGATATCTATAGACCTTATCCTAAATTATGTACAGATAATGGAGTTATGATAGCTTGGAATGGCTTGGAGAAGTGGAAAAAAGGTCTAGGTATAACAACAGATTTTAGTACTTTAGATATAGAAGCATCTAGTCCTATAGGAGAAAGTTTAATTGATAAAGTTAGAGCAGCTAAAATATCTACCAAATTGATGAAAATAAAAACAAGTATATAATATTACACAAAAAGTTTTCATTTATTTACCAATTGTTACGAGCTTCGGGTTCGTGACAATAAAAACTGCCGATTTAATAACCAAAAAAATGACACTTTAATCAACAACATTAATTACAACTCAAACAAGCTAATTATAACACACAATTGCACTGATCGCTCCTAAGTCGCACTTGAAGATCGCTTCGATGTGTTCGCTCGTATAGCTGTATCCAAACATATATACAGGCTGGCCCACCTAGTCTTCAAACAATGTTTTTTAGAACACACCCATGTATGTTCAGCGTGGTTCAGCGATTATTTTATAGTTTAAAAGCTTAATTTCTTTTATCCAGATGAATCACAATATTTTGTAGATTGCAAAGACTACAATATAATGCGGTCAATGCGGTGTAGTCTTTGGTCGGATTCACTTCCTTTTTAGTTACTATACTCTATGGATTCACAGACTAAGAACTTAAGGGGAATGCTCCAACCAGCCCGCGAAATTCAAAATTTCTTGCGTTTTTTGCAATTTGCAGGCCAGTGAGAGGTTGTATGTTGATTAAAATATTATTCGCGGCTGTAAGACGTATGTAGTTACAGAATTATAATCATCAAAATTACCAATACAACCCTCCAGCTTCATAAAGGTGTAAGAACAAAAAAAAAACAGAAAAAGTAATTTTTACAGCTTTATGACCTTAGAGCGTTTTATTGATGATTTTGATGATTATAATTCTGTAACTACATATGTCTTACAGCCGCGAATAATATTTTAATCAACATACAACCTAGCACTGGCCTGCAAATTGCAAAAAACGTAAGAAAATTTGAATTTCGCGGGCTGGTTGGAGCATTCACCTTAAGAAGAGAACTTTATATTGTAGTCTGTGGTTGAGACTGATCGTCTAAGGTCCCCTTACCAGTAATATCAGATGTTGCTATGTGATACTGCCTACTCTAATATAAGCTTAATCGATTTTCAAATTGAATTATTCAAATAAAAATACGCAATTCGTAACAGTTTAGCTGGAATTTCAATACAAATTCTTTAGTGGTTTTGATACCCATTTTTTAAGAAAATGACGACGAGGAATTATGCTGGTAACCCTCCTGTTATCGACATGCACATCATGTCATGGACAATGGCATCTCTTGAGTTGTCACAATGTCAGACTGTCAGTGTCACATCAGTCATATGTCAATTTTCCCCGCTTTCCGAATTGCGTCAAAAGCGATTATATTGCTAATCCGACCAACGCGCAACGTCACAAATAGTACTCAATAGTCCTTATATTTTGCGACTATTAAATTTGGTCGGATTCGCGATATAATCGCTTTTGACTCAATTCGGAACGCGGGCTTTGATGTTCGCTTCGGCTTCATTGCAATCTGTGTTTGGCTGTTTGCATTTTGCAATCACTTTTTGTGTGCAGTACAAGTCTATAATGCATAAAATTATAGTATAAATAACTTCGCAAACCATATCGGTTGCCAAATAATGTGTAGCGACGTAACCTTATTACCGTTGTACTAGTATAGAGTGGATCTTGTTTTGATTTATAGTCCCTAACAAAAGATAAAAAATGGATATTCTAGAGAAGATTTACCGGAATGCCCGACTGCAAATTACTAATTTGTCGGGATCGGTACCAAAAACTGTTGATGTTCTTAATAAATCAGTGGCGAATGTGAAGATGCCACCTTTTACTAAGGACAATGTACTGTACTATTATTTACCATTACAAGGTCTGGTTAGTTACACAACTTTGTCAGTAAGTGTGATGAACCCTCATCTAATGGTCAGGTATGTAAACATTGAAAATCATTATGGTAAAATTTATTTAGCTATGCTGTAGATAATGCAATTTTACTTTCATAAAGCTTTGTTCTTTTCAGATTGTTCCCACAAAGAGATGTCACAGATATTTTATTTTTAACTGCGGGTGGTGGTGCAGGACTGTGGCTCTGGGCAAGACCACACATGGCTGCAGCAGCTCCGGCTAGGCGCTTTTCATGGGCATTTCTTGGAGGGTGCTTATGGCCACTGGGATCCATTTTCTTATGGGCCATCCTAAGAAGCTCAGTTGGTCAAAGACCAGTTATAGGGACAGTATTGGGTGTTACTACAGGAGCAATGCTCACTAATATTGCATTAGATTATTTTCATTATGTAGAACTTATGTTCTGTGGTGAAGTAACACTACCTGATGAGACATACAGTCCCAACAGTGATGATGAAAAATATGATATTGATATATAACATATGTATAACGTTATTGCTTTACTGATTGGAAAAATGATTTTAAGAATATGAACGGGGGGCTACTTACTTTTACGGGCTCTAGACATGAGACCATTGTTGTGTATCAGTGCAGAAAATCACAAAGGCTTCTCCCTCAACTGACACACAAACTGGCCTCATGTCCAGAGCACATTATGCATATTTGGTAGAGGTTAAGTCTTACTATGTTATGTTTATGCACCTTCTAGCATGTTGATGTTGTATTATCAGTCTGTCTAGTCTTTCACTAAGTGCTTCGAATAAAATATTAAATAATTTTTGTTTTGCATTTTGATATTTCTGTATAAACCCAGTTAATCAGAGAATGTTTGAATAATTCTTAGTCAATGTTCATACTACTGCTACTAACCTATTAAATTTGGTGGCAACTGGAGGTAGAAATTTAATTATTCCCGATAAAGGCTCGTACACACAGGCGCGATGCGACAGTGCGACGCGATTCTGCGATATACACATATCCGTAGAACAATTTCTATGGAAAGCGACTTGTCGCGCCGCGACGAGTAGCGCGACACCGTGTAGCCGCGACACCATACTAAATGTTCATTTTGTATGGCGTCGCGCCGCGATTCGCTTCGCGCTCGACGTGTCGCGCGACAAGTCGCGCCTGTGTGTACGAGCCTTAAAAAGGGTGAAAAAGTTGTACCTACTTTGAACAACTTACCAAACATTGCAGTAATTCTAGTAAAAATCGATCCTGTTAACATAAAAAAAAAACGCCACCTACTGAAACATACCCATGTGACATGCCACTGAATTAAATTGAACTAGGTACCTACATTCCCAGTTTTAACGGCACCTAAATTTAAACCTCTAGATTCACTTTTGCTGATGTCGCGCGGTTGATTGCGCCTATTTTGAAGGCAAGTATACGGGGCCTACCACTATCTTAAGGATCTTATAACCAAACCACTGCATGATGAAATAATGGGGTAACATACTTATAAGGACAAAGCCCACTGACCTGTAGGTATTACACGTACTCGTAAGATAGAGGTCAGTGACTAAGCCCGTCGGGCGGGGGCCCTGGACTAAGTGTCTAAACAAATACACTATGCCGAAGGCGCGCGGCCGAAGTTCCGCGGCTGATTATACGTTCCGACGTCTTCGGCTCTTTTATTCAATTCAATTCAATTCAATTTATTTATTGCAGATAATAAAAATCCATAATATTATTACAAAGACAATATAAAAAAACATAAAGATGAATAAATTTTAAAAAACACAGTAATTAAAAAATATAATAAATATTAATCGTGAATGTCGAAACATGTATAAAAGAATAATTAAGTCAAATAATAATAATAATCAAATATAATTTAAACTGTCAAATAATACTAATAATCAAAATATAATTTAAACAGAAATAAATAGATACTTAGTCAAAACACATAAAATATTATAGTACCTACATATTATAAGTATGAGGGGCCGCTAGCGTGCAGCCGCATCCACCTCATCAACATTGGTGAGTTGGTGAGTCCCACCTCTGGGACAATGTGCTAAGAATACCATTCGGGCTGCCACGCACACGCCTTAACAGCGAGGCGCACCTTTTTCTAATTATAGCGAAAAAATCATCAGTCTGCGCCTCAGCAAACGACATTGACACACCGTAAGTGCCGAACTTACGGGTTATTCCCGCTCGGTAACACCCTTTCGTCAACACTGTTGACGATCGGGAAAAAAAAAGTTTCGCTCATTCACAGTGTTGACGAACGCTACTTATTATTTCGGGTAATTCCCGTTCGGTAACACCTTTCGTTCCTGTAGTCAACACTGTTGACGATCGGGAAAAAAAAGTTTCGTTCGTTCGCAGTGTCCATGAATGCTGGTTTTTAATCCTGATTTATGCATCGTACATACAGTACATTATTAGTTCTAAATTCCAGGATTAGCTACCCAAAATGAACGATATAGAGCACTGCAATAATAAGTTATTGCAGTGCTCTGATTGGCTAATTCAAGGTCATGGTGGATAACGTACTAGAATAGGCCGGTCGGGGGTAGTGTGCGAATCTATGGTTTATTTTATCTACTATTACCGGCTACCGGCGCGGCATCGCTATACCTGCCTGCTGCAAAGGGAAGTTTGCAATCTACTAACTTAAATTCTACAAATGAAACAACATCCAACATTTTTTATCAATTAAACTAGACTTTCGTCGTAATTAAACATTTGAAAATCCATGACATGTTTTATTTTTATTTCCATATTTTAAAAATAAAAACCAGCATTCATGGACACTGCGAACGAGAAACTTTTTTTTCCCGATCGTCAACAGTGTTGACTACAGGAACGAAAGGTGTTACCGAACGGGAATTACCCGAAATAATAAGTAGCGTTCGTCAACACTGTGAACGAACGAAACTTTTTTTTCCCGATCGTCAACAGTGTTGACGACAGGGTGTTACCGAGCGGGAATAACCCGAACTTACGCGGCAGAAATTCAGTTGCGCACACGCGGGGCGCGGGCCTGCCTGCCTCCTGCCCCGGATCTTCTTCGGCAATCGAACCGAACTTCAGTCGCGTATAATGTATGCTCTACAGAATACGTTGCCGCTGAACTTACGCCCGACCGAAATTCGGCTGTACGCTATACCCAAAGAGATTTAAGATAGGTATAATACTTTAATGTCTTTGGCTATACTTACCTAACGCAACGTAATTTTGGCAAAATGTGTCGTCAGTAATTCAAATAGCATTGCAGGCGTAATCATGCCGAACTTCGGTCGCGTACCTTTGGCATAGTGTCCCCCTCACCCAGGTATGCAGAAAAGTTTGAGAAATACCTACAAGAAACTAGGGTGTGTGGGAGAACGAAGCGAGCTCGAAATTTTTAGCACCCTGTCTCGAAAATGTTACGTAGGTACCTACTCTACCATTTTCGACCTATAGGTACAGAAAAAGAGACTACCTACTCTTAATAAGGGAGTGAGGGCCTGAGGGCCCTAGATATACCGCCATAAATATGTAATGTCTTAATCTACAGATTTGGGAATTTGTTAAAATATTTAAGAAATTCTTAACTAAATTCTTTAATAAAAATTATTAACCCAGAGACATTACCTACTTACTGAGATTTAGGCTTTTCCATTTCATGCACGCGTCTGGATTGAGGGCCCCAAGTTATTTAATCATAACAGTTTTAATTCACGTTTAAGAAATTCATGGCCCATTGATTTAAGCTTTAAGGCTGATTTTAGAGTCGCGCTTGCCGCACGCTGACCGTCGGCGCTGACAGCCTGAAACGTATGAACTTCAAGGGAGCGTTTTAGAATAACGCGTAGCTATCAGCGCGTGCGTTTCATACGTTTCGGCTGTCAGCGCCGACAGTCAGCGTGCGGTCAGCGCGACTCTAAAATCAGCCTTACTATTTTTAACTAATTTCCCTATGACTTATTTCGTTTCACTAGGGTTCAAAGAATGGGCCCTCAATCCAGAGGCACATGTACTTTCCTTGATTTCCATGTAGGTAACTGTTTTGGAACAAATAGACGATTAATTTTCTCATTTCGCCGGGTCAGTTAGTAATAAATAAAATAATGGTAAGTAAACTTTTTTTCATAGAATTTTATTAAAGTATACAATATGGAAATTAGGATGTTACATGGTTAATTGTTCTGAGGGGGTTTCGACCATTCCACATTGAGGATCAAGTGATCGTAACCGTGCCCGTTTAATGTCTGGATAGCTTTAGCAGCATCAGCACGGAACTTGAAGTGAACATACGCAAATCCTTTGCAGTGACCAGTGCTCTGAAACAAAACACGATGTTATTTTTTATGCTTATTAAATTATGCTTATTATCGTATGAACATAGTTTGATTAAGGGGGAAGCGCTAAGGTAGCCCGCGAAATTCAAATTTTCTTACGTTTTTTGCAATTTGCTGGTCCGTATTAAGTTGTACGTTAATTAAAATATGATTCGCGACCGTAATAAATATGTATTTACAGAATTATAATCATCAGAATCAGTAATACAACTTGTTAAGTTAGTATAATCCCAAAATGTCAAGATTTCATGAAATAGTCATTCAGGTGATATGTTGAAAAAAATGTGGTTTTTCTATTTCGTGTAACTTGTTAAATATGTGGAATAGGGATTTAATATTTTGGTATATGTTTTTTGGCTCTTTGTTCTAGTATCGTGTAAAAGGAATACACGATTTAATGATTTTTTCTCGATACAAAAAAATTGCAAAGTTATATCTATTTTTTTACTTTTTTTGACATCACGGCGTAACGCTTAAGAGTTATTCAATGGAATTTACTTTAAAACATTGAGAATTATCATATCAAATTTTACTCAAAACAGTTTTAAATTTAATTCACGTATTTTATTAAAAAAGGACCAAATTCGTTTTGGCACATGCGTCGTTTTATTCCGAGCGCACGCAAACTATAGCCATCTCTTCTTTTGCGTTTCAAAAGTAATTGCATCACTTTCGCTCGCTTGATAGATTAGTCGCCCAGTGCACTTCATCGACGACGAACCTATGACATTTTTTTGCAGATCGCTGCTATCGGATTTTCGTGATTTTAATAATTGTTTTTATAGTAAAAGTTAGTAGATTGTTAATTAATTAGTGTTGAGTAGGTATATAAAGACTATTGTTGTGATTGAACCGTATCGTGTTTTTATTTGTGACGAGTTTTTATTATTTATAAATAAAAAAATGGGAAGAAATATGAAATCAAAATAAAATAAAATTTTAACGTTTGGAGTATCTGAGGGTGAGAGCTCAGAAAATGAGAGAGAACAAAAAGTAAGTATATGGTTATGTACAATAATTATTAATTACTAATTTATCAGTTATGGGCACGTTCTTGACTGCAATCATGCCCGATGGAAGAAAAAGATGACATCGAATATAAATAAGATGTTGCGCTCGCGAGCTACTTTTTTTGTGAATTTTTTCTATTGTGAAATCCTAAATTCCCAACAACTTGACCGGTTTTTTATCAATGGTCTCATTTTACAGGAAATCAGTATCAATAGCTGATAATAACAAAGAATCGAACTCGCCAACTTCGTTCATAAACTTGGATAATCAGCTACAACCTATCGTCGCCTCGCAAAGTAATAATGGGTAAGCATCCTATTTGCTAGAACAAAATATCTGTTTCTATTTCAGTAAGTTACCTATAATTGTTTATGAAAAAGGCTAAAATGTACCTACTTATAATTCATTTTAGATTAGAAATATGTCAACAATACATCAATACGTCAAGTACTATTACCGCGTGTGACAGAACAGTGACAGACTAAAAATACAAAAAGGAATGGAGTCGCATATGAATTGCGAAAAAAGGTGAGTTTTTATTCGAAATTATTTTTGATCTTTATTGAGGTATGGATTATTGTGGGTGATTTAATATAATAGTATCATTTAGTTTGTTGGCAACAACATAAAAGTAATTTCTTAGTTTTAAATTACTTGCAACATTGTTCAATGTAATTCCTAGTGGCAACACCGTACCCACTTCCGCTTCCCTTTCTCTCTGGATCTGCGAACGGTGCGGTCACATATGTTCCAAGTCAGCTAAACTTATTTTAATCTTAATTAAGTAGATTTACATTTTTATACTTATAAAAGTGAAAACATTGTGTCAGTGCAATAAACATATAAAGTTACGTCAGTGAAACGTCGTTTGATATTTAATTTAGCACCCGAATCCTGACGCCACTGGCCTACTCATATATTGTGGTGTGGCACGCTGAGCGTGTGATCAAGTTTTTTAATCATTTTAGTTTTCTTTCCAACCAGAGTTGATTTTTTTGCGAGTTTTAAAGTCGTACAACAAAAGTTATCAAAAATAAAAAAAATATGCATCAATTTGATTATGCTAGCTCCCATTGAATATTGATGAACGTTTTTATTCCAGAAATAAAAGGAAGCAACAACATGATGTTGATAACGAAGATAAGGAAGAACAACCACTGCCATACGAAATTGAACTTGAAGAAAATGTGAGTTCTCTTATTTTATTTACCATGCACTGTCAACAAAAGAGATAAAGTGTGCAGGATCGTCGGTTATAGTTGAAGTTCAGTAAGAATCCGATGGATGTTCTCAAATAAAATTTTATTTTATTAATAGAGAACAAACAGCTCATTTATTAAATTAAATTTCAGTCGACAACATCCATCGGTTTCTTACTAAACTTCAACTACATAATATATCCGACGATCCTGCATACTTATCTCTTTTGTTGACTGTACTATGAACTTTCCAGAATAGAGTTGGCATAAATAGCATTTTTCCAAGTTGACTTATACTTTTTCTTTCAGAAGTCCAAAACTGCCGACATCAGTGGCCATAGAGTTGTTGACGTAAATTACTTTTTTAATGAATTAGTTAAAATATCCAGTTATGAATCATTGTTCCAATGCGGTTTGAATGAATGATAATTTTTGGCATACAATAATGGAGCCCAAATTGTAGTCATTCAACTTTGACTGCCTTTAGCCTGAACTTGTCGACCCACGTTATACAAGAAACAGACCAATTCGAGATCCTGAGTACGTAATTACAAAGAAGAGACCAAATAAGAAAAATGAAGATGACAAAACCGGCACAGAAATCGAAGATGAAAGAATTCAGGAAGAGAAAAATATTGAAGGAAGAGGAAAACTCTACCGAAAAAATTCTACGAAACTGATTTAGATTTCAGTACTTTTTAATTCAAATATTAAAAAAAATATGGTAATAAGGATTAAAAAATTTGCCTAGGTACAGGGTTGTAAAAATACGTTTTTTTTTATTTAGTCAAAAAAATTGATAAAAAAAATATATTATTATTTTTTTAGTTATTTATTTTGCAGTTTAATTATAACCGGAAATTCTATTATTTAATTTAAACAATACAAAAAAATAAAAATACGAGTCATGTAAAGTCATGTTATGGAAAATTGCCGTGATTAAAAACGGCGGACATTAAAAAATTTGAAATAAAATATATATATAAATTATTTAACCGATTTAAAAAAAGATGATACTAGGAAGTATAAAATAACAAAAACTGTCTACCTATTGTGATTCGAAGTAGTTGCTAAGTAATAGAAATCTAAAAACCGTTATGTTTTTGAGCCGTCTGTATAGACGCGCACTTCATTGTTATGATTGCTTGACATTGACTTCAAAAATAATAGGTAGACAATTTAAGTTATATTATACTTTTTAGTTGGAACCTTCTCATCGGCTTAAAGTCAGTTATTTCATTTTAAACGTTTTAGTGTTTGCCTTTTTTTTAGTCAGGGCAATTTTCTATAAAATCACTTACTCATATTTTTATTTTTAGGGTTCCTTACCCAAAGGGTAAAAACGGAACCCTATTACTAAGACTTCGCTGTCTATCCGTCCGTCCGTCCGTCCGTCCGTCCGTCTGTCTGTCACCAGGCTGTATCTCATGAACCGTGATAGCTAGACAGTTGAAATTTTCACTGGTGTTGTATTTCTGTTGCCGCTATATCAACAAATACTAAAAATAGAATAAAATAAATATTTAAGGGGGGCTCTCATACAACAAACGTGTTTTTTTCGGCGTTTTTGCCTTGTGGTACGGAACCCTTCGTGTGCGAGTCCGACTCGCACTTGGCCAGTTTTTTATTTTTCTGTGGAGCTCTGTCATATTTATGTCTATAACTTTGTTAATAAGATTGCCATCTTAATATGTTGTACACTAAAACCATACTTAGGGTACCTAGTTTATACCAGTGAAAAAATTAGTGAAATCGATTCAATAGTTTACGAGAAAATTGCGAACATACAAATAGACAATTTTTTTAAAGTAGGTTAAATAAAGAAAAATTAATAAAAAATATTCTTAGTACCTACTTACATGTACCACGTTTTTATTATGAGAACACAATTAGACGAAAAGAAATAAATATTTGGTATAAGCCTTCATTACATAATTAATTTTTATTACACGGTGTACTAAATAAAAAAATGATTGACAATTAAATATTTGTATTATTTGTCTACTCCACACCTCCCGTGTGCTAATATTTCAAAAATTCCAAGAAGTGTGTACTCGGTTTTCCCGGTGCCACCGCGCGTTCGACCGCGTACACTGCATTCGCCGCTCCCCGCGCGGGGGGGCTAAGCCACGCCCATTCTGCTACGATTTATTTTCGAGGTATCCCCTTCAGTGGGATTACTTGGTCTTAAGAGTCGTGTTGATGACTTGAATTATTATAATTCTGTAAATACATATTTGTTACGGTCGCGAATCATATTTTAATCAACGTACAACTTAATACTGGCCAGCAAATTGCAAAAAACGTAAAAAAAAGTTGAATTTCGCGGGCCACCCTGGCGCTTTCGCCTGAACAAAGTCGTTCAATGAATTTAAAACAGAAAAGTAATTGAAAGCTTTTGTATGAACATTATCAACATAAAGTCATATAACGCACTTATTGCGCATCATGCATCAATCCACGCTACATGTGAACAATACACGGTGGCAGGGACATCGGCGCGCAGACCCCCAACATAGAAATTTTTCATCCATTATCAAAAAAAAATCTGCTGTTTCATAGAAAAGTGACTTATGAGGTCAAGATGTATGGAACAGCATTTTTTTTTTTTAATAAGCAACGAAAAATTTCAACGCAAGGTCTGCCACCCTGTATACAGACAGTGTGCGTCTGCAAAAGATTGTATGAGAAGGATATCGAGGCGCACGTTTCGTCATGAACGGGGGGCCTAAAAAGGCCACTTTGGAGAATCATAAAAGGATAACATTATGAATCGTAATATGGCGAAGACAGTCCGTGTTTTTCTTTTTTTCGCTGCACTAAGTAGGTATAAACAAAGAGATTGAAATTGGATTTGGATCGGATTGATTGGTATTTTGGCACAGACAAAAAAAAACTGAAAAATGCTTCACCAATGAGATTTGATACGATTAACTTAACGGTTAACTGTCCATTATGTTATCCTTTTATGATTCTGCCAAAGTAGCCTTTTTAGGCCCCCCGATCCATAAGCTGCAGGGCAATCCACAGAGACCATAAATAATTCTTGAGGTGTATAAATCCTTTGAATGTACCTTCTCTTTAGCGAGATACAGCTTCTGCACGGGACCGAAGCCCTTGACGAGATCATCAAGATCGGCCTCGACTGCGAAGTTGCTGAGGTTGGAGATACGGATGGCCGTGACATCATCGCGACGGGCACCCGGCGGCTCACGGCCGGTACCACGGCCCGCGCCTCCTTCGCGTAAGTATGGGGCCACGTATTTGTTGGTAGGCGTGGCTTTCGAATCTGTAAATTAATATGGCATTGTTTTGTTATATTTGTGCAAATTCTCAAGAAAGAAAATCCTTTATATGTTTTTTTTTTTTATTTATTTTTTGTTTTCAGATAGCAAAAAAGTCTGTGGCCCACCTGATGGTAAGGGGACACTGTTGCATGTCTATCATTCTGTTGTTGTTTATCTGCCAATTAATGGTATCGAAGCTTTACAGTACCAGAGATAATTTAAATAATACAAAATTAATCACACATATGTATTGGTTATATACCTTAGCATTCAACATTAACACAGAATTGTATCGTAAACTAATTACTACAAAAAGCCTGCTCACACAATTATAACAAATTAATATCATTCATTGTTTGTCTCTTACCAATGCCTGCTGCTTTGGCAGCTTCACTAGCCTTAGTCTGAGCCATTTGAGTGTGCTTGAAGGGACAGCTCAGGGTCCAATGGTCTCCCTGGCAGGTTCTGCACTTGAAGATCACACTACTGCTTTGAGGCTGAAATGATAAAGGAATAATGGAGTATTAGGTCAGTTGAAGGAATTTTAGTAGATTAAATAATACAGGCTGGCAGGGACTAGACGCGCAAACTGTAACCTTGAATTCAGCACATGATTCTAGACGCCCTAGTGTTGAAATTTTTGTTGGAAAAAAAAACCTGCCGTTTGCTGTTTCAAAGAAAAGCACAATACCTATGCGGTCAAATTGTATGGAACAGCACATTCTTTTTCTTAATGACTGATGAAAATTTCAACATGGTGGTTCAGAATCATGTACTGAATCCATGGTAACAGGTTACACGTCGATATCCCTGCCACCCTACCCTGCCTGCCCTGTATATTATGTTGTGTATTTTAAATTAAATTATTTAAACACTTACCCCCTTATTAATAAACTTATTATATCAGATGAATAGTTACATACCAATCTCTCTCTTTCAGCCGTCAGTAATGACTTTCGAAAGAAGAAGATAAAGCATTGTGTAACTATACAGACGCTATACATCGTTTATTAGTAAGGGGGTTAGCTTATATGCTTTATACACTACTATTACTGTACATACGTAATTTTTTTTCTAATATTTTTTTTTTTTGTTAATCTGTGTTATTCACCTTAAGTCTGTTTTAGGTTTAGTATAGTATATTAATTAAACTTCAATGCAGCAATGTATGCCTTAATTATTGTCATGAGCATTAGTCATTTAGTTATTAAGAATGTTTCTAACATAGGTTAGGTATGGTGATGTTGCTCTGCTTTTTTTTTTTTTTGGAAATATGTAATTCTTTCTAATGAATTTTAAGATAGATGTGAAAAATATGATGGTTGCCGGAACCTGATATGAGAATAGATTTATAAAAACTGTTACCTTGAGACCATCCAGGTCTCCATCATCAGGGCGCTGACTTTCTTCTTTGCAGGTGATGAACTGCATATAAACATCTTCGGCAACATTCGTTGTAGCAGGATTTGGACCAGGTTTATCATTGGCAGAGTCACCAAATTTGCTCCAAGTTTTACGCTTGGCAATGTCCTAAAATAATTACACATTATATGAAACAGTTAAGTAAGTACTTAATATTTTAGTATTTTTAATTAATAGAAGTACAATAAATGTCAAACAGTAAACATCTGCCTGTACACTCATGTATCTAAGGACTAAGATATGCCATAAATATCTGTTGATATAATCCAAATTATCTTGCCCATATAAAAAAAAGATGTAATTACATATGGGGTAATTGTGTAACATACTAACAGTAGCAATGGCTTTCATTTTGACAGTTCAACAACATTCATTGCCTTATTTAAATGGTTGAGCAGACAAATTTTTCAAACATGAAGCTATGGATTAGCAATATTCTTCAAAATTATTCAGTGATTGAAAGTGTGTAACGCAATTAGGATGCTCATGTATATTACTTGGTCTATCTGTCTTTTGACATCTATTGATATACCATAAGACCAATTCTCGTAATTTAAAACATTCAAAATCTAATTGCAGTCTCATCTCAGCGACAAATAAATGTCAAAATAGGTATAGGGAAATTAGAGGTATTTTTGACAGATTGATACAGATCAGACTGTGAATATTCTTAAAATTACGAGTATTGTCCCTCAGGAGTGCCTTAGTATAATAGACAAAACATTTATTTCATTAGGGCAAGGAACTTTTAGAAACCCTGACTTCATATAAAATTGTATTCACAAAATTAAGAAATGGTATACTGGTATAAATGGTATACAGTTCCCGCAAGTACTCTGGATCATATATTTTTTTCATGTCCTTCAAATTCCCGATCTTTTGATTTATACCATAAGCTTCCCAAAATCACGCGTACAGGGTATGTACCGATAACAATAGAATTTCTATTGTGGCTGCTAATTGGACACGCAACGGGTTAACTAACTTTTCCCCTAAACTATCAAAATTCTATAAAAAATTTTAAATGACAATGACATAAAAATGTAGCTTGGTGTGTAATAATAAAATATTATAATTAATTGTAAATATCTCACAGTGTTTTAAAAACCCCGATTTTGTCTCATTCCCTTTTTATTGCAAATATCGTTAGTTTATATCATTCCAAGTACTACAGTGAAAATCCGGCTTCAATATGACCTTTAGTTTTGAAAAAAAAAATTGAAAGTTTTCCTATAACCGGGTCATGAAAATCATAAAAAAAACCATATAAAATAAAATTGGCTATTATTTTAAAATCTGATTATACGTAATGTTTACAATCATAACAACAGACATTCTGCCCGTTTTTAGGGTTCCGTACCCAAAGGGTAAAAACGGAACCCTATTACTAAGACTTCGCTGTCTGTCCGTCTGGCCGTCTGTCTGTCACCAGGCTGTATCTCAAGAAGCCGCTATAACAACAAATACTAAAAACAAAATAAAATAAATATTTAAGGGGGGCTCCCATACAACAAACGCGATTTTTTGCCCTTTTTTGCTCGATATCAAAAATAGCAACAGGTAGGCACTTGAAATATTCACAAAATACTCAGTTGTATTTTAACTTCAATAATAAATAATAAAATTAAAATAAATATTTAAGGAAATATTCACAAAATACTCAGTTGTATTTTAACTTCAATAATAAATAATAAAATTAAAATAAATATTTAAGGGGGCTCCCATACAACAAACACGTTTTTTTCGGCGTTTTTGCCTTGTGGTACGGAACCCTTCGTGTGCGGAACCCGACTTGCACTTGGCCAGTTTTTGTAATTTCTAAAGTTAATAGATTATGAAATAACAACATTTTTATCGTATTTCTTTTATAATTATTATTTCAAGTATAATGCCGTAGTTTAAAAAAGTTACCTTTTTGTTGTTGCTGTTTCTTAACATTTCATGGACTGTGACTATATTTTGGATTCTTCTTAACACTTTAAAAACTGGTAGCATATTGTTTTTCATTAATATGTTAACATAAGGTTAGAAAAATAAATGAAATACAATAAAGGACAAATCTTTAACGTAACTCAGAACAGTTACGAAATTCTAAAAATAATAATTTTATTTATGATCAAAGTAAATTGTTTATTTTTTTAGTTTGGTGACAACCCTAAGTCCGAAAAATTCGGTTATTATCCGAATATAACAAAAATTACTAATAACTTTTGAATAACGCGGAGTTAGATCGTGATGTTCATAGTATTGATAGAAGAGCTTATGAAGAATATACTGTATAAAAATCTCGATCTAATACGGCATTATACTTGAAATAATAATTATAAAAGAAATACAATAAAAATGTTGTTATTTCATAACCTATTAACTTTAGAAATTACAAAAACGGGCAGAATGTCTGTTGTTATGAATGTAAACATTATGTATCATCAGATTTTTAAATAACAGCCAATTTTATTTTATATGATTTTTTTGTGATTTTCATGACCCGGTTATAGGGAAACTTTCTAATTTTTTTTGTCAAAACTAAAGGTCATATTGATGCCGGATTTTCACTGTAGTACTTGGAATGATATAAACTAACGATATTTGCAATAAAAAGGGCATGAGTTAAAATCGGGGTTTTTAAAACACTGTATATCTGTGCCATTTTATAGTAGAATAATAATTAGTATTTTATGTATTCAAAAAATCATGTTAACTAACAAAACTTGTATTATCTTTTCAGATACTAACATTAACAATTATTAACAACTATCACAAAGTGCAACATTCCACGGCTCATATTGCTGTGGTGCTGTCACTACATGACGTTGGCATAATAGTCGACATCGGCTCAGTTGCCAAAAAGGAAAAAAAAGGACCATGCCTGTAATCTCCAAAGGATTAGGCAGAGGTGTATCCATAGTTTAACCACATTTAGCCAGTTATGTGTAAGTCCCATGTAAAATAAGAGTAAGAGGGTGAATGAATCCTAATCCCTATCAATGAATACTGATATGGATGTCATTACATACCTTTGATACAACACGCTTTTCAATTTTGTAAGTACGGACAATCTTGACTTTTTTGTTGTCATTGTCATATTTGTATTCCGTTACAATCTTCAATCCATTTTCAACAACTTCAGATGGTGGGGGTAGGGCTCCCTGATCGATCTCAACCTCATCAGCCCACGAGGACTGAATTTCATCAGCTACAGGCATCTTTAAAATGTTCATAACAAATATTTGTAATAACTTTACTACAAACAATTATTAGTAAAAACGTCAAAAAATTATTACAAAAACAACAAGTAATGGAGTAATAGTCTGTTTATGCAGTTATGGTGTGGCTCCTTTATCAACGAAAATGCATTTACTGCTAGAATTTCTCGCGAAAACTACGTTTCTCATGCATTTATCATGAAAATTTATGGTGAATAGTTAGGGGACATTTTCCTCCTACATAATTATGCCATTTTACATCCCTGATGTTCTGAGCTTTGTAAATTATGTTGATAGTTTACCAACTACTAAGGAGTAACATCTGTATCTCCGGAATAAAAAAAATACAAATAATAAAGCTATACGCATAAACTGGCATCCCTGGCAGGATACCTATGCAGCTATGTAATGAAATGACGATAGCAGAAATGCGACCACGAAACGAAAACCTGACTTTTTTTGGTTAGAAAACGTGAACGTAACTAAGATGGATGATTATTTTCAATCAATATTGTTTATTCACTACTTACGGTTTATTTCTGGTATTTAAATTACTTTGTAGAATAATGAAAATTCTTTTACAGTTTTCCAGATTAATAAATTTGACAGAAGAATGACTTGAATCAACTTGAATCGTGTTCGGGACCCACTTAGAGCACAGACTAAGAAGAGAAGTTACCTTGCCACAGAGCATTATATTACTTTACTCTTTGCCACAGAGCATGTAACACCCCTTCAAAAACTTAAATTTCGTTACCCTCCCCCGACCTTGCCCCGCGCAATCCACAAAAGTGGATCCATCAAAGTGGAAAGCCACTTATACAAAGAAAAGTACGTTTATTATAAGTAACAGAAAAGGATAAAGCTATACTATTTCCGTCTCTTCGCGTGCCAGTTTGGTCAAAGCAGCTACTTATGTAGCTCATGTTAGTTAAGTTAGTTTTTTGTCTCTATACCATATATGGGCAACGCATTTCATCCGGCCCGCGAAATATTTTGAAACCGCGCGTGAAAAAGGGATATTAATGCTCAATTGACGCCAACAAGAAAGAAAGACTAGCATTCTTCTAGGTAGATTTAAACCTAGCGCGACAAAACTGTTACTTTCATCAAAGATATTGTCCACTTCTTGTTGTGCGCACCTTTTTCATATAAGATTGCGGTGTCTACAAGCAATGTATAACAAAATGTTCTAAGTCACAATTTTATCGCAACTCACTCGTCTATTATGTAAAGACGCCAGCACATCAAGCTATTACAATCTGTCAAATTTTCTATAATCAACTTTTAACCTTAAGGCTCCTACAAATAGGCGCGACACGCAATATAATCGCGCGCGACACAGAGGCACCGCTCGTTGCGCGATTTGCGGTGCCTTTGTGTCGCGCGTGATTTTATTGCGTGTCGCGCCTGTTTGGAGGAGCCTTTATTCGTTAGCGATAAAGTGAAATTTGACAGATTGTAGTAGCTTGATGTGCTGGCGTCTGTACCACGTATGTATGGCCCGTGACTTCATTAGTGATCTATGGTTTGACCCGCAACTTTCCAAAGGTTACCCATCCCTGCTCTATAGCTTTCTTACTGTAAGCCTTCCCATGACCCACATTCCCCACAGCTTAGACAAAGAAAAGTATAGACGGCGGGTATCTCCATTTCATTTCCACAAGAAAGGGATAAAGTATTGAGTTATTATAAGTAACAGAAACGGATAAAGCTATACTATTTCCGTCTCTCAGTGCGTGCCAGTTTTTTCAAAGCTACTCATGTAGCCTATGTTAGTTAAGTTAGTTTTTTGTCTCATGTGTGGCCACGCTACCCGATGCTCTATAGCTTTCTTACTCTAAGCCCCACAGATACAGAATGAGGGATTTTCTTTTTCTTTTTTTTTTAACGCTTCCCTAGTCGCTGGATAGATGGCGCTGAACTTGGTAAGTTACTGCAAGGAACGGAAGTCACATAAGCAAACGAAACTGTCACTCAACGAGCGTATATGACGTGACGCAATGCTTTTTTTTTCCAAGCGTTTTGACTTTGGCATCTAGTAACGTAGTCGGTTCAACGCCATCTTCAGGGTTCTTGGAAACTATGTTTTTTTTTAATACTGAAAAGAAAAACCTCTCATACCCTGCCCCTAAAAGCGCGTCTCCACTAGGGCCGCACGCCCGAGCCACAGTGTGTTATAACTTTATCTGTTTAAAAAATACAGTGATATCCATAATATAAATACTAGGAACAAACACAACAAGGCTCAAGAAAATAGGTGGCTCGTTTAAATGCCAATGTATACGTTTTTATAATAAACTTCCTAGCCACATTCAAGAACTAAGCCTTAATAAATTCAAATCTTTTATAAAGCGAAAACTATGCCAGAAAGCCTATTATACTGTAAAAGACTATATTGAGGACAAAAAGGCTTGGGATTGAGCTGCTCCAATAGGTTTAGACAGTGAATGTTATTTTGCTATTTTACACTTTAATATATATATATATATTTTTTTTAAGTAGGTATCTATTTACTTAAACAATGACATGTACATTTACTGTATAAAGTATTATATTATTTTAATTATTGTGAATGTGAGGACTATGTGGGTCATTGTTTTCATTTTAATCATGGTCTGGCAGTTTGAGTAGTTTATGCGGCCTACCCAAATGTCCTGTCTTTGGTATTGTTCGTCGAATCGTTGAGCTCCTTAAGTTCTGAGTTGAGCTGCACGGTTACTGACAAATGCGTGCACTGACTGGACAGGTCCACTCAATCTGTGTGGTTCTTTCCTCAAAAGATCATTTCAGACACTAATCTACATGGTCCTCAAAGATTATGTCCGGATTTTTTTTTTATATACACATTGACATTGATGAATTTTATTTAGACAATGACATGAATATTTACTTTGTAAAGTTTTTTTTTTTTTTTTTTTTTCATTTAATTATTGTGAATGTGAGGACTATGTGGGTCATTTTTTATCTGTTTTCCTTCTTAGTTTTAATCATGATCTGGCAGCTTGAGTAATTTACGCGGCCTACCCAAATATCCTTTCTTTGGTATTGTTCGTCGAATCGTTGAGCTCCTCAATTTCTGAGTTGAGCTGCACGATTTTTGACAAATGCGTGCACTGATTGGACAGGTCCGCTCAATCTGTGTGGTTCTTTCCTCAAAAGACCATTTCAGACATCAATCTACATGGTCTTCACACGATCTGACCAAGATTTTGTCTGGACTTTAAAAGAGACTGTGACCTCTGAGTTTGTTTCGGCCTTTCTTCTCAGAGTAGTCAGATAGGAAACGCCGACCACATCTAGTTTAAAAAAATATGATGACGTGTAAAAGTGTTTGTAAAAACCTACTTACAGAAAATAAATCATTTATCATTTATCACTTATAAACCCTCATTTTGTCTCATCTTGGTTTTATTGAAGAATTCTATAGTTATCATAACAAACATATGAGTAAAACTCCGAAATCGAAATAACTTATAAATCTTCAGAAAAAAAAACAAAGTTTGCTTATAGCCGAGGGGTCACGAAATACACAAAAAAAAAATATTTAAAATTATCTGAACTTGTTATTTTAATTTTGATTGCATCAAATAATTATACATAATATAAAACCATACCTTTTGACACGTTTTTGTACATTGACGGTGATTAAACTATGAGATATAAATTAATTTCTCATTTTCAGTTTTATTATTTTTGTTCCATATTAACGCCGCATTAGAAAGAGATTCATTTAACTAATGATAGCAACAAACCCTTATGAGCGGTCAAGTCAATCACAATCTAATGAGGGATTTTCTTTTTCTTTTTTTTTAACGCTTCCCTAGTCGCTGGATAGATGGCGCTGAACTTGGTAAGTTACTGCAAGGAACGGAAGTCACATAATTTTTTTATTAATTCACTTGGATGTAATTTTGAGATCGTAAAACGAAAGCAAACGAAACTGTCACTCAACGAGCGTATATGACGTGACGCAATGTTTTTTTTTCCAAGCGTTTTGACTTTGGCATCTAGTAACATAGTCAGTTCAACGCCATCTTCAGGGTTCTTAGGAACTATTCTTTTTTTAAATACTGAAATAAAAACCTCTCATTCCGCGTTTTTGATTGAATGACGTTTTTGTGAAGTGTCTAGCTAGCGGGCCCCTTCAGATTATTTTTATTGTTACCTATTATACTTTCAGATCGCCCAATAGTGCTCCGAGTTAGAAACTATTATGTACCTTACAAATCCAAAATGTTGACCATCTGCAGAAGATATTCGTTATAAACAAACGTCCAGCCAGCGGGCCCTTTTTAAATACTACTCTTTTATATCATACAATAGTGTTAGGAGTTTGATACTATAAAGCTGGGGATACACATGCCCGTACCTTGCACACTAGTACCAGCTCCTTGCACGTGCCAGCTACTGTCATGTGTATACGCTAACTGCACTGACCTCTATAATACAAGTACGCGTACTTGTATTATAGAGGTCAGTGGCTAACTGGCATGCCTGTAACTGGCATACAAGTAGCTAACACAACATTTGATTTACTTGCATGCCCGTTGAGGGACTGGTCGCGGGGGGATGCCAAACTGGCACGTTTGAACAGACGCGACAGCTACGGGCGTGCCAGTAGCTGACTCGTTGTGGCCGTATTTTTACCCGACTGCACGACGCAAAGGAGTGCTAATGTGTTTATCAGCCTATGTATTTCTGGGAGCATTCTCAAATGATTTCTGTAACCATCAGGATCTTCTTGACCCATTTCTTTAAGCAGACGACTACTTGCTCCAAAATCTTCCCTTCTACTAATCCAATCTCTTACCCAAATCCGTCTTCTTTATTTTTTCTTTTTATCTCTCATTAATTTAGCTATACAATCAATTGCTAGTACGATTTTGTTTAATTCAATTCGATTGTTATCCATTCTTGGCGCGCAACTGTCCTGTGTATACGCGATGGTAATACTGGCATGCACAATTTGCATGCCAGTATTACTTGCAAATGTATCCGCAGTGTGCCAGTTACTCGTACATACCAGCTACTTTCCCGATTGACTGGTATGTGTATCCCCGCCTTTAAGACAGTAGGTATGTAAAAAAACCTATCGAGGGGGGTATCAAAATAAAGGTTTTTAAAAGGTGATTACAAAAATATACACAACGTAAGTATATGATTAAAAGTAATTCGAAGTGACAAAGAGTAAAAAACACGTACGAAGAACGAAATCGTCTGGGAAATCTTTCACATTTGTAAACTAAAAAGCTGTAAATAAAAAAAGTAATTATTTAAAAAAAATTAAAAACCCGACTGCGGTAAAAACCTGAAAACACCGTTCTTTATTGCAATCTGAATCGACCTAATTTGCGAAACCCATTTATGAAAATGATGCCGAGATGATTATAATACGAGTGCATTCATTTGAGCAAGGCCATGCTACTCTGAATGGTATAATAATATAAAGACGCCAGCACATCAAGAGCTACCCGAAACTGTAAAATTTTTCCAATCAACTTTGAACCTAATGATGTAGCGATAAAGTTGAAAATCTGTGAATGAAATTTCACAGATTGGAGTAGTTTGATGTGCTGGTGACCTTTACATGCATAAACAATAATAGTCCTGCAGGCCGAATTTCAGTCATGGCGGCCAATTTCGGCGGAGGCTACCCATTGACGGGGTTGATACTAGGCAAGGTTTTTCGGGAAAATATTATCCGACTAGTACTAGTAGTACCAGACCAGATAAAACAAGTAACTGTCAAAGATTATCGCACTGACCTCTATAATACATTTATTAAAGAGGTCAGTGGATTATCGCTATTTCATAGGGTAAACGCTGATAGCAATCAGCTTTAAATTAGTTTTCTGTTTAGCTATGCTATATTATTATTTTTATTTATTTATTGCACACCCTAGGGTATGTTATAGAGATCCTTTTTTATGTTAGACCAGCTTTATTTTTACTGTAACAACAACAAATTAATTTCTTAAATTCTAAACACATTTTCATTTTGAGCATCGGGCTGTCTGATACATGCGTTAGTAAAGATGCACATCACTAGTTTTTGTTTTTTGCAGAGTTGAGTGCTTAGACAAAGAAAAGTATAGACGGCGGGTATCTCCATTTCATTTCCACAAGAAAAGGATAAAGTATTGAGTTATTATAAGTAACAGAAAAGGATAAAGCTATACTATTTCCGTCTCTCAGTGCGTGCCAGTTTTTTCAAGGCAGCTACTCATGTAGCCTATGTTAGTTAAGTTAGTTTTTTGTCTCATGTGCGGCCACGCTTCTTGATGCTCTATAGCTTTCTTACTCTAAGGTTGAGTGATTTGTACTTTACTTTGTGGAGTTTGTGATGGCTGTGGTCCACAGACTACTTATATTACTTTACTCTTTGCTACTATTATCTGTGGTCCAAAGAGTAAAATAATATAGCTGTGGTCTGTGGTTGAGTTTTTGAGTGGGTGGCGCTGGTTGGCGTAATATTGGCGTGCTGGATTGTTGCTACATAATTTATTGATTGTGAGTAAAGTAAAGATAAAAAAAACTTTGCGAGCGCCAGACCCTAAAAATCTCATTTTGTAGTGTGTGTTTTATAACTGAGCAACAAAAGTATTGTTGTTTTTACTCCGTAAGTTGCATGCAGTTATTTACTGTAACTATTGAAATGGAATGATGTCAAAACACTTGTGCTAAACTTGTTTCCAAGTTGCAACCTTAAAGACCATCCAACTTGCAAGTTCCAAGTAAGCTCTTGCATTTGTTGACTTATTGTCTTCTTGGCTCAACAAACTAGGATTCAAAATGTTACATTGTTAGAGGTAAATTGACACATTCTGGTAATTCAATTATGTTTGCAATATTAGAACTGAAGCTTTTAACAGCTAACACTGAAACCAAGTATTAACTTAATTTTTATGGCTCTCATTTTACAATGTTTTTCTGAACTTTTTTTTTCAGACTTATAATAGGTAATTATTACTAAAATAGAGATTCTTAGAACATCAGTCATTCAGATTTTTTTTCCAGGTGTCGCTTCATTAAGGATGTTGCGCTTTCTGAGCAGAAGAGGACGTTCATCAAGTCAAAACCGCAGTAAACAAACCCAGAAGGCATCAAGCAACAAAAATTTAATACAATGCAAAGTATTATTACTTGATGACACAGACATATCTATCAACCTGTCTAAAAAGGCCAGTGCAAATGACCTTTATGAGCAAGTTTTTTACTCTCTAGATTTGATTGAAAAAGATTACTTTGGACTGCAATTTACTGATACCCATAATGTCAAACATTGGTTGGATCCAACTAAAACTATTAAAAAGCAAGTCAAAATAGGACCACCTTACACTTTACGACTCAAAGTAAAATTTTATTCATCTGAACCCAATAACTTAAGGGAAGAATTGACTAGATATCAGTTCTTCTTGCAGTTGAAGAAAGATATATTGGAGAGCAAGCTCGAGTGCCCGCACTCTACAGCTGTTGAATTAGCTGCATTAGCCCTACAGTCTGAACTAGGAGATTTCGATGAAAATGTTCACACTCCTGCTACTGTGTCTGAATTTAGATTTGTACCTAATCAAACTGAAGAAATGGAGATTGAAATCTTAGAAGAGTATAAGAAATGTAAGGGTCTAACCCCTGCTCAAGCTGAAGTTAACTATTTGAACAAAGCAAAGTGGCTTGAAATGTATGGTGTTGACATGCATATTGTCTTAGGCAAAGATGGGTGTGAGTATCACCTAGGATTAACACCAACAGGCATTCTTGTCTTCGAAGGTCCTCAAAAAATAGGTTTGTTCTTCTGGCCTAAGATTAGTAAGTTGGATTTTAAGAAAAAGAAACTTACTCTAGTTGTGGTTGAAGATGATGACCAAGGGCGAGAACAAGAGCATACCTTTGTGTTTAGACTGCATAATGAAAAAGCTTGTAAACATCTTTGGAAATGTGCTGTGGAACACCACACTTTCTTCCGCTTGAGAGCACCAGTGAAAGGACCTTCAGCACGGCAAAACTTCTTCAGGATGGGTTCTCGATTCCAATACTCTGGAAAAACTGAATATCAGACCACTCAGCAAAATCGCGCCCGACGTACAGTCCAGTTTGAAAGGCGACCTAGTCAACGATTTGCGCGTCGTCAGAGCCATGTTCTGAGGGAACGAGAAAAACAGAGCGTAGTTAAACCAGAGACTGCTCCATCTGAGGCAGCTAATGAACTTCCTAGCACATCATCTGCTGATACAACAGCAGTGCTAATACCTGAGATTGATACTCTATCAAGAAAGAGTAGTGCTAAATCACAGAAGTCAACTCTTATTGATACTGCGTCCAAACCTGATATTGGTGAACCTTCAACAAAGAACCTTCTCAATGAAGAACCAGCTGAAGAAGTGTTGATGTCGAAAGATGACGCTATTAGTAACAAAGTGCTATTCAAAATGGATAAATCTCTAAATGAGGAAAAGAAGAGTAATCTGACTCAACTTGTGATTAATAAACCTGCTTGCAGTTGTTCACCTGTTACAGAATCAAACCCACTGAATGACCTGCTTATGAGCTTAGTTAAAGAAAAACTTAACAATGATGACTCCAAAAATGAAGCAAAGAGAGATCAGTTGGATTCAGCAAGTGAAAAAGAAGTCCCTAATAATCAAACAAAATGTTATCTTTCATCTACTAAAGCCCTGCCACCTGGCCAATTAAAATGTAATAACATTTTGAAAGCTAGAGAAAATGAGGTGAAGGTAATAAATGAGTCCACAAACATTAATCTGGCCGTACCATCCATCCCTTCACCAAAAATATTGAATGAGCCCACAAATCCCATCAATTCGCAATATGTATCAATTGTAGTGGTGGAGCCACCTCATAATCAAGCAAAACTGGCATCTCCTAAGCCTCTAGAGAAAAAAGAAGATGTGACTCCCAAGGTGCAACCAATATCATCTCTGTCACCTTGGCTTGTCTCTTCCGAGCCAAGCTCACCTTCGGGCATTGGGGAAAAGGAAATTACAATAATTCATCGTAAGTCTGTTATTACTACACAGCTGTAGCTAAATTAAGTAGATTATAAGACAACCATTATAGTTAAAAAAAGAAAGAAAAAATTACAAGTTAGTGTAATATTGCATGTTTTGCTTTTAAAATAATTGAATTATTATGTAGTGCCTTACAAAGTCTATTTTTTAAAAGTAAGACAATGAAATCTGAAAAAAAAGTATTGTTTACTTTTTGAAATAATTTTGCAGTTATCTCCAATATTTTTCCCACATCGGAAATTACTGAGACTGCAATATGTATGTGCAAAACTGTTATTTGGAAAAACTAGTTTGCCCTAGATCAAATTAGTCCGTCCAAAGTATGTTATTTTACCAACTAATTTAAACCCGGGGTAAACTAGTTCACCCAAAAGACATTAGAGAACAATACATTCTCATGCTTAGAGTACATATAGATAATTTTAAAATGATATGAATTTTCGCTTTCAAAGTTTCGACGGAAACCTAAAGCGAGATGATGCCTTTATTACCACAATATATTTAACAATATGGGTCAGCAGGTTTCATTCCGCTTGGGTGTACTAAGTAGATATCGATACTTTATATTATGTACCTTAATTCATACTTAAATATTTCCATGTACTTAACTATTGTACTTAACATTTGAGAATTTTTTATTCTCTTAGCAATGAGTCTGAGCTCTGAGCATAATTATTTTTAAGAGAATTTATTCTTGACAAATATTAATCAAGTATTTTTATATCTAGAAATGAGGTATCTATACATTCCTTTTATTTACATATACATTATACCTATGCAGATTTTCTTCTTCTCAGAGAAAAAAAAAAAAACGCATGCGGAAATATGCACTGGTTAAAAAAAAAAACCTGTATAAAATAGTGATAGTATTTTTGATGCCGTCCATAATCAATCATTCTGTAACAACTTTTAGCATTAAGTACAACATATCAGTATTAGGAAATGAAATAACTAGCAAGATAGGTGCCATAGATTATAAAATTGCCATTCAAATGCTCTCAGAACCGTAAATGAATTCAATTTTTAAATCAAGATGGGTATTCTTTATGTGTATTTTAACTATTTGTTACACAATAAATATAAGTGTTTCTCTGTAGGTAGGTATACCTTACCTAGACTATAAACTGGTTACTGGTTAGCACAGGAAAATAACATTGCAATAAATTATATTAAAACCGCATTGATTTACATTAATTTACGTGTCGTTAGCTAAGCATTTACTTAAATAAACCATAAATGTTGTTTCTTTCGTTTTAAGGACATTCGGAATTGATGATTTTATTTTAGAAATGTAGGAGATAAGATGTAGCCAATCGTAGACAGAAACGAGTCCAATGATTTTTTTTTACATTCAGCTTTTTATGTCTTAGATTTTACAGTTACTATGCATAGGTATTATTTTAATATAATTATGTTGATACTATATTAAGACTATCTTATATTACAAAAATATCGTGCCAATTAACGAATATTACAAGGTGCTTGGGAACAATGTAATGACCGATTAGAATAAATTGAATCTCGATGAATAATTATTGGCTGTTTATCGTTAAATTATCCGTAGTTAAGTCGGTAATTCAAATGTACAAAGCAGTCACAACTGACCAACGATAATATTTTTAATAATAATTGTAGGTATCTATCAATATTTATCGTTATGTTACGGCTAATAACCGAAGTGGGGTACGCCTAGGATTAAGTTACGGCTAATAGCCGAAGTGCGGCTACACCTAGGGTAAATTTAAGTCTAGCAGCCGAAGTGCGGCTACACCTATGGGAAAGTTAGGGCTTGTAGCCGAAATATGGCTACACACGGACATTTTGCGAGCTGAAATTAGGTGTATGTAGCTCATTAAAGTATAAGCAGCAATAGGCACATGCTAGCATCCCTCGGGATGCTAGCATGTGCCTATTGATGCTTACAAGGGTAAATTAAAAACTTTCCGACCTGCGGGCGGGGTAATGCGTGCGTAAAGGTACTGACAGACGTGCTCATTACTAGCATGCTCAAACCAATCTGAGCACGCGAAACTCACGTGACTTTGATTTTCGCGTGCTCCGATTGGTTTGAGCATGCTAGTAATGAGCATGTGTGTCAGTACCTTAACACACTATCAGTAGCAGTGGGTTTCATTTTGACAGTTCAACAACATTCATTGCGATATTTACGTTTCTATTCTATTCTATTTTTTAGGGTTCCGTACCTAAAGGGTAAAAACGGAACCCTATTACTAAGACTTCGCTGTCTGTCTGTCTGTCTGTCACCAGGCTGTATCTCAAGAACCGCGATAGCTAGACAGTTGAAATTTTCACAAATTATGTATTTCTGTTGCCGCTATAACAACAAATACTAAAAACAAAATAAATTAAATATTTAAGGGGGGCTCCCATACAACAAACGCGATTTTTTTGCCCTTTTTTGCTCGATATCAAAAATGGCAACAGGTAGGCACTTGAAATATTCACAAAATACTCAGTTGTATTTTAACTTTATTAATAAATAATAAAATTAAAATAAAATAAATATTTAAGGGGGGCTCCCATACAACAAACATGTTTTTTTTTTTTTTTTTTTTTTTTTTTTTTTTGCGTTTTTGCCTTGTGGTACGGAACCCTTCGTGTGCGAGTCCGATTCGCACTTGGCCAGTTTTTTAAGGTTCTGGCTCCATCGGTAACGTTCGATGATTTTGCCAATGTCAAGGTATGAGAAGATACCTACTTAATGAACGTAAACTGTTACACAACTATAGATCAGTGTTTGTAGCGGTGTTTGTAGCGATATTTACGTTGTTGATCAGACAAATTTTTTGAACATACCTATATGAAGCAATGGATTAGGAATATCATTTAAAGTGATTCAGATTGAGATTGGTAGTGTGTTACACAATGAGGGTGCTGCACAGCTCACAGTCATATCAAAATTTGTACCTACCGGACTTTATAATTGTAATTATGTACATTACTAAATATATTAAGTTCGTGATGAGTTTTCGCAGTTTGCTGTGTATCCCACACTTTTTATTAAACTAATGCGTTTTCCAGACAGGTGGTGTCGGTCACTCAAAAATCCACTTTGAATACAATCACTAAAGTAGATAACTGAGTGGCGATGGAATGTAAATTATCTGAGATTATGAACACTGCTATAGTTATGTTCTGTCAATCTATCTAAACTGCCGCTCTGTCTGAACAACGCATTACTTGAAGAACGATGAAATTACAGAATATATTTTAGTAATTTTCTGCAATGTTTAAATGTAAGACAAAATTTTTATCCGATAATGTACTTTTTATCTAGCGTTTATTGTTATTCGCATTATTTTACAATATTATAATACTACCTAATGGATTATAATAAAAATTTTATTTTATTCCATCTAATGAGTTTCTTTTGTTATTTAATATTTCAATTATTTCATTAATACCTATACCATCCCATACCATATCTACAACCTACCCTGCCTACCTACCTTGGGACATACCTACATATTAAATAACTTTATTCAGTTTTAAAAAGCGACACTAAAAAAACCCACTATAGGACTAATCCGCCAAGTTATACGTAAGGTCAATGGGGCGAAGACATACTTCATTAAAAATTTACTTCATTAGCCAAATTTGGCCATCTCTATAATGTTTTAGACAAGTTTGATTATATTGGGTGATCAAACATTTAGTTGACTATTAATAGAAACTGTCGGATTTACTTATACATTATCAGTTTATAAACTAGACACTAGTTTTGAAAAAATGGTAAAATAGACGGATTTCACTGCCATGTCGGATAAAACCGTCTAATGTGAAAAAAACGTAGAAATCGACGGTTTACACGAATATAGAAATTGGGTACGCGTGTGTCTTTCAACAGCAGTTCAATGTGTGCTGTCGATATTTTTATTAAAGCTTCCAATCGGCATACATTGCAAAAAGAAGCGTTTGTCGGGTAAGTTCGGCATACTTCGCGATTCAGGGGTAAAAAACAATTTCATCACTTAAAAAAAATGCACTTGTTGATAAATCAACTTTTATTTAAGTACCTACTTAATATAATAAATAATATTTTCAGGTAGAAATTTAGAAAATAGAAATCACGAAAGTTTATTTAATTAACGAAAGTACGAAAAAATGAGACGCAACTCGTATTTAAATATACTGACAAAGATACCACAATTATTTAAAAAAAAATTGAGGTAGCCTAATTATTATTATTATTTATTATATTTTTACAGAAAGCTTACAGTCTAATAACACAATTAAAAATCATTCGTAGACAGGAAAATTTTGAACTTCAAAAGTAGTAAGTAGTAGTAGTAGTAGTCAAAAGTATAATTGCTTCTAGTATAGCTCTTCTTGTATAGCTTCTCTCAATTTCTACTTAGAGTATGATCCTCTATTGGATTTTCTTTGGTACTTAAATTGCCCTATAGAATTACCTAAAAAAAGCAATAAAACGTAATATTGAAGAATAAACTAACAAGGGGTCATCCAAAAGGAATTTTCAAGTGTAGTCGGGCCTAGACAAATGGTTCACACAGGAAGCTCAAATTTTTTTTTTTTAAGAGCGTTTACTACGTACGGCATTTCATACAAACTTTCAAGCCCTTGTTTTTCGAAATGTATAAATCGATTTTAATGAAACTTCATACGCCTAAGCAGGATACAAAGGTCTAAAAAAATACTTAAGAACATTTTCAAAAAATAGTGTTACAGCCTAATTAGACCAATTTTAAATTTTCCATAGAAACAGAGATTTCCAGTTATCTTTTTATAAATAAGATATTTCGAAAATTTTCTTAAGCACCTTCTTAGACCTTTGTATCCTGCTTATGCGTATCAAGTTTAATTAAAATCGGTTCATTCATTTCGAAAAACAAGGGCTTGAAAGTTAGTATGAAATGCCATGCCTGGTATACGCTCATATTAATATTTTTTCTATATTGAACTTTCACACATGTCAAGTTACTAGTAAACTGTCAAATATCGTAGAAAGCAGTAGTTTTAGGCAATAGGAATCAGTTACCTATTGGATAATTTAATTTTGAAAATGTGTTTAGTATTAAAAGGTTTATGATATCTGGAATCGGCGAAGACCGGCGTATGCCGATCTTCGCCTCCAAGAAGTAGACGGACTTCTCCACTATTGAAATTTGAAGTTACGTTTTTTTCATCAGATGTAATTTCGTGAAAAACGTGTTTTATTCAATTCTGAAATAATAGTTAGGTAAAGATATTAATCGTTAATGAACTTACCTACATAAATAGTTAGAAAACTCTTAAAATACCACTTAAAAAATTTTTTTTCGACAGCGTGTACTGGTCGTAATTGAAGTTGGTAACCCGACTAAATTTGAAATGTCATTTTTTCTTTATGAATCTTATAGAGCGCCACCGTTGTCAAAAAATAGAAACTAAAACAGTTTGACGTTTATATATTTTGGGTTGCCATCTTTGTAAGTATTCAGAATTCCTCGTATTTCTTACTGTACGGTCTTGCCCTACAGACGGTCTTCGCCCCATTGACCTTATTTAACCTACTTGTTACACCTATTTTTCTGTATTTTTTACTTTTTTTTTGTAACATTTGATTGTTTTCGTATTACGTCATTGAATTGTCACATATTCACAACTGAAACATTAAAAATATTTACGAGAATATAAATAAAACATTTTTATGAATAATACAAGAATGAAGAAATCTAATGACAAGCTTTCTTCAGAAAAGTCATCGGAAGATCTCGGGAAGGTGTTTTCATTCAAGCGATATTTTATAAATAATTTAGATTCCTATCATGGAGAGTATTTATTGAAGGAGGTGTCGAAAGTCCTGGCTGAGAAGAATGTAGCATCAGCACCTCCTTCAATGACTCTCATTGGAGAAGACGCAATTTTAGAAGTTCCGGAGCCTGAACAGCCTTATGAAATTATAGGTAAGTAGGTAATTTGCTTATACCATTCACGTAAAGTATAATTGTAGCAGGGATAAGCTTCTCCCTTCCTTCCTCACGCCCTTAACCCTGTTATGAGTAGATTAAAGGTAGAGTATGGCCTACTATTTATTAGATATTCTGTGCCCCTGGTTCGTATGATTTATACATGCTCAAATTAAATTAGCTAGCGAAACTGCACACTATATAGATCTATATTCTAGTGTGCAGTTTCGCTAGCTAATTTAATTTGACCCCGTACAATACATACCTACCTACCAACTCGCGATGGATGGCGGTATACAGGCTAGCTTCGGGTAGAAATTTTTCTCCCATTAATAAAAAAAAAATGGTGTTTCATACATTTTGTAGTCAATAAAGTTCCCTGTCCCATGAATCACATAATTATGATTCATGTTGTCTACTTTGTGGACAGTGAACTTGTTAAGATACATTTTGACCGCGTAGGTTAGGTATTGCACTTCTATGTATTCTACGTACTTATTGCATTTCTAGGAAAATCCTGTTTTATTTTTTTTAAATCGACGAAACATTTCTACGCAAGGGTGTTTAGAATCATATGCCAATTTCATGGTTATAGTTTGCCATCCTGCATTATTATTCTGTAAAAAACTAAGTAACAGTTCTGTTTATTGACATTGTTGCAAAACCTTCTAGGGACTGTATCCAACCCAAAGATCAAGACTTTAGATAACGTGGCCAGGATTGTAACAAGAGAAGAATGTATACCGGTAATGCTGACGTGCGGCACTGTCGTATTGGATGTCAGTTGCGATCGAGAAGAGCTTAGAATTGCAATGGAATATGTGGCCCGTAAGGAATTATGATCTAAAGTTCATTTCAAATAAACTTGCGATAAAGTTTGTTCACCTCCTTCTACTAATGTATCCCAATATTTACAAACGATACGAAAAAAATGTATGGGCAGTGTCGGTAACACGATCAAAACAAGTGTATCGTGGTAAGAGGCGACCTTTTCGCATGACAGTACATGCAACAAGGAATGGATTACAAACCTTTTGGTCAAAATTATGATCAGTCTTTTATAATTATTTTATATGGGCAGACTATAAATATTGAATAGGTATGTTTTGTCGATTTTCCCGGCTAGTCGGGCACATCTATAATTTATTTTTGTAATAATTTACTAAAATAAAACGAATAAATAGTATTATTTTTATATAAATATTTAATGTTTGAGGTTCAATGATTCGCTTTCTTCGCCATCTTGTTTGGGCTGGTTTAGGTTGATCCATTGTCACTTCTTCACTCATTACAAATAATCAAAGTAACAAAACAACAGCAATAACAAAATAATAATAAACGCGAGAAAACTTTCCAAGTAGAGTACACAAGTTGACTAGTCTATCCCAAGCGCATTCCAAATTCGGAATGACGGAAGGACATTATTACAAAATGGCGGACAGGTGATGTGCCCCCAAGAAGCTTATAGATAAAAGTGGAGGCAACACTCTAAATGCCTAAGTGAAGACGACTGTGGTCGGACACTCTCTTTCTAAATACACACATAAGAACGAGACAGTGATATGTGTTTTCTTTTTCATATGTATGTATTTAGAAAGAGAGTGTCCGACCACAGTTGTCTTCACTCAGGTATTTAGAGTGTTGCCTCCACTTTCATCTATAAGCTTCTTGTGTGCCCCTGACGGCAAACTCGACGCCAAGTAAGAAGGCATAACTCAAAATATCTTCTTTACTAGTAAGGATGTTAAAATTTAGTATTTTTTTGTTAGTTGCTTATTTTCATGAATATAAGTTAATTTAATTGAATAAATCCTGATATAACATATTCTTGTACTGAAATATAAATTAAAAAGCTCAGTAATCTCGAAAAAAAAAAAGTTCGACATGTTTTCTTTTTTTTAAGTCCGTAAACAATAGCATATTATAATTTCCGTGTTTAAATGTGTATTCTAGAAATTGAAAAAAAACTACTAAATAATTCCCAAAATTTACTGTTAGAAACTCAACCGATGCAATGTTAGCGACAGTTTTGTATGACGAACGATATCTATCGTAAGTTATTTGGACTTTGTGGTACAGGGCGGTTGAATGACATTTATCGCAAGTTTATTTGAAATACACTTTAACTCCATACACTACACTATGTTTTAGGTAAGTACATAGTTACACATCGTTTAATTCGAAATTGTGCGCGCGCGCCTCCACTTCTAAGTGTATCCGTATAGTAGGCCGCACGTCATTGGTAACACTTTGACTGTGAGCTGGTCTAGCGTAGTCATCATCATTATCAGCCCAGCAATTCACTGCTGGATATAGGCCTATACAATTGCACGCCCTCTCATCCAGCTGCTGCCAGCCACCTTGCGAAGATCGTCGCTCCACCTAGCCTGACGGCATCCTACCTTACGTTTACCGATTCGCGGTCTCCACCCAAGAACACGTCTACTCCAACGGTCATTGGTTCTACGGTTAATGTGCATCAGCTACAGCTTGCTTATTCTGTGAGCTAGCGTAGTACAGAGTTTCAATAGATTTCGAGGCCAGCTTATACTGGTTTTGTACCTACCTACTATACCTCGCCATTAAGCTCGGTACCTATCGTCGTCGTCATTTTAATTCGCATTCGTATTTACATTCTGACAGTTCTAAAGCAGTTGCTAGAAAAACAGGCTCCAGCACGAAAACCGGACCAGGACGATGCTGGCGCATCAAGTGCTTTTGGCGGCGCCGGGGACTTCAAGAAGCGGTACTTGATACTGATATCCACTGTAATGACTTGGGCCTGCACCAAACCACTGGATCCGGTAAGTGCCTACCTAAGTCCAAATTTGTGACATACACATCCTCGTGCCTTTACAAGCAAGGGGTGTTATACAGGGTGGCTAGGACACTAGGCCATAGACGTACAGACTGTAATCAGTACAGTCATGATTTTTAGTCGGTTATAAAACAGTCAGCTGTTTCATAGAACAGTGAAATATACCTACGCGGTCAAAATGTATGGAACAGCTGATTGTTTTTTTAATAACCGATGAAAACTTTCGACGCAGCGTCGCAGGGGGAAGAAAAAGAATTACTTATCTGAATCCATGGTAACAGGCTGCCCGTCGATCTCCCTGCCACCCTGTATATAAGTCGAGTGCTTTGTGTTAGGTTTATCTATCTTAGTTCCTATAATATAGCCACTTTATCACAAGTACCTAGGTAGGTGAGTCAGGTGTTCATGTAACCTCTAGTTGAGTCAGGTGTCCACCTAGTTGTAGTTATTAGTGGGTATGTAGGTAGGTATATACTCGAATTGTATTGATTAAAATTAAAAAAAAAAAACAATTGCGTTCGTTGCGTAGGTAGGTATTTACCAAAGTGTAAGTTACACATACCTATAGGCAAAAAACTACGTAATTATTGGATCATTTTAGCTCGGAACCATCCACTGCTGGGTATAGATCTCCCTTTTGTTCTGCCACACTTCCCGGTTCCGTGCGTCTCTCGTTCAGGTGTTTCCAGGTGTGTCCGCGGCTTTCACGATATCGTTAACCCATCACGCTTTTGGACGGCCCTGGCTGCTTTGGCTTAACCTTGGCCACCTTTAGGTCACAGCTTTACTTCATCGACCATCTCCTCGTCTAGATAGATGTCCTGCTCAACTGCACCTGAGGCGCATCGCCCTGTCCCAGACGTAGTAGACTTTCGCGACCGACCGGAAAAGTATGTACACGTAAAATGTATTCATCCCCTCCACAGGAAACGCCAGACATGCCTTTCATAGAAACCGATTTCCGGAAAAGGAAGCCACATCCAAATTATAAGTTGCACTATGACGCTGAAAATGCAGTGATTGGCATGGCCAGAAAATATAGGTCGATAATCGGGTAAGTTCTTTATTATCCTCCACTTTACTTGTCGTTAATAGCCGTTAACGGTCAGTGGTTTAGTTAGGTACGTACTTATGTCAAGAACAATGCAGCAATGCCCCATTTTTCTGCTGATAAAAACTCACCATCTCTGTAGGATGCTTTCGGGCTATTGGTTATTGGATGGATAAGTGTGAGAACACGGACTCGAGAGGTCTGCTATTGTAGATACATCCAGAAATAGGCCGTAATAAGTTGATGATGATGAATAACATTATACCTACTGGACAAATTAAATTAGCTAGCAAAACTCAGCAGATATGATGGGTAATCGATATCTGAACACGACAAAAAAAAAAGGGATTTTAATGAATTTTCGGGGTCAACGACCGCTGGTATTGTAGATACTTGAAGTTAGAGTGTAGAACATCTTTTTTTTTTGTTTTATCGTGTTCAGATATCAATACACATAACGTCTGTATAATTTACACAAGAAAAAACTACTTACTTTTAAAAACGATATTTGTCTATATTTTTCACGTCTGCGCAGTTTCGTTAGCTAATTTAATTTTGCCTTGTATATGTAAAAAAGTCAAAGTATTTATTTCAAATAGGCACATAAAAGACACTTCTGAACGTCAAAATTTACAATAAAATAGATTCGATTCTAGTCACTCCTTCCAAAAGGTAGTTTTCATACGGAGAAGAATGGGCAAAAGACACCGCCGTTACTCCTTTAAAATATTTTGTATCTACATTAATTATATAATTATTATATGTGAAGAAGATTTACCTAGAATACAATTACTGTACCATAATAATCAATGAGGTGTCGTCTGCAAACTAACAAGGTTACATCATCTTCGGTTGATTTTGACGTAATTGGGGTACTTAAATCATTAATGTAAACTATAAAGAGGAATGGACCCAATATCGAACCTTGAGGAACGCCCATTGCCATTTCAGACCCTAATGACTTGACGCCGTTTACTTGAAGCTTTCTATATTTCAGGTATGATCTTAGTAAATCAAGAGCATATTCCTAATTCGATAGTGCTCTAGTTTCAGCAGAAGCGTCTCATGGTTTACGCAATCAAACGCCGTAGAGAGGTCGCAAAAGATTCCAATGGCATCTTGTGCTTCTTCTCAGGCGTTATAAATGTTCTTTATTAACTACTTATCTACCTACAAAACACCACAGAATACATAATAGTATTACTATGTGTTATAAGTCATAACACATAGTAAGCAAAAGACTGGAAACCTGCAGGCTGATGGTGATAATGAAATGTATCTATTTTTGTTAACAGCGCCCTGGTAATCGCTGCAGGAGTGACATACGGCGGCAAAGAAGACGTGCTTTTCTATTGGTTTCAAAAGGCTTGGGAGTGCGAGCGGGTACTGCCTATACTCGGCCGAGGAAATAATGCTGTTCCTTTGATAAACGTTGCGGATTTAGCACAGTGAGTATTGTGGATATTGTACGTAAATTGTTGTCATATCAACTACAGTAGGTACGGTTAATAATTCTTTGCTATTTTCCCTGTATACCGAAGGCTTTATCAAGAAATCCGATACCTACTAGTAACTAGGTAGGTGTCAAATCTTACCTCAGGTAACGAAAATAACCATTGCCGTATTTGGTTAACCAAAATAAAAACATCCTGTAAGTTGACTAGATCCAACTTTAAACCCATCAAAGTTGAAAGTTCTTACGCATTTTAAAGTTCTTTGCTGTGGAGTCTATTCAAATTCTTGTTTCCAATTATTGATGTTATTTCCACCTAGATGAATATCAACTTTAAATACCTATCAATGTAAATTAAGTTGATTTCTAATTACTAGTAGGTACCTACTATTAAAAAAGAAAAAATAGTGACGTTGTATCAGCAATCTGAAGTCTATAAAACACATACTTATTTGTTTACATGTTTGGAATCTAAAGCGTGAACGCGGCATACCTAGGTTCCTAGTCAAACAGTTTTTAATACTTACCTAAACGATACCAACATCCCTTACAGAATTGTCTACAATCTACTTCTTGATTTCCCAAGGAAGCTTTACATATTGGCTGTTGAACAAAACATTTCGAAACAAAGAGAAGTAAGCAACAACGAAGTTTGTTATCTCTCTAACTAGAGTGTGGTATCTAGGCACTTAGCTACGATAAATGCATTCCTGTTGCAGATAATAAAGCCGCTTGGACGCGCAATTGGTTCTGGAATGTTCAAATGTATTCCACCTGAGGACGCTTTCTTAATTCCAGAAATTGATGTAAGGAGTTTTTTGCATCTTGTAAAGTGTTTGTAGGTCTAGCTAAGAAGGTCGTACGACGACATAATTATCAAGCTATACATTTCCAGTATATGCCAACTTCTTATTGTACGAAAAGCCTATAAAGCGAGGTCAGCTAAAACTGGAAATATATAGCTTGATATGCCGTCGTGTGTACCATCTGGTTCCTAACTATTGCTTATAAAATTACAGCAAAGAATATACGATTTGATCACTCTTAATTTGAATATGGAGCCGACTTTCACCGTCGAGACAATGGCAATACAGTGGGTTTCCGATTTGACCTTTGCGGAGAACGTGCCCGCTCTTATGAAGCAATTTAAGAAAGAGAGGGGATTGAAATCTTTTAAGGTACGTAATAACAAAAGGTTTAGCTAACAGCTGATTATTGTTACAAGGTAAACCGCTAGAACTCACATATGTTAATTCCCACAGATTGTCATATACGGGCCCCCAATTACCGGAAAAACGACTTTGGCAAAAAGTATTTGTGAAGCTTATGGCCTCGTCTACATATCACCAGAAACCGTGGCTCAAGATTTGCTGGATGATTTAGTTAGTTAATAATTTTGTTTTCATAAATCTGCTTGTCTGAATGTGCTTCATGACACATTACAGAATGTCATGGAGCACAGATGGCTGTTCATAATACTCCGATAAACTTATCAAAAGCAACGTGCCCATTGTAATTGATAGCTGATGGTGTGTCATTTTTCGAATAGCTATAAGTGTTCGATAATGCGCAGGGCAAGTTCTCTAAATAATCACACACTTGGTGGTACACACGGTGACATATCAAGCTATACTTTTCCAGTACCTACAAACTGACCTCTTATTGAGCCGAACTAATGTGAGGTTAGCTTATTCCATTACACATATTAGCTCCAGCTCGAATGACGTTGACAGGGGGATGTTGGCCTGTTGCGGTAAACATTATTTTGTGCAATTGTTTTGTGAAATGTCACTTGAAATGTATTAAAAAAAAAGATGGCGGCACTAGTTCAGATTTTTGCCACGCGCCTAAATAACCTTGTAGCGCTATACACCTGTCGCAGACGTGGCGTGTGCATCACTGGGAGGCTGGCGAAACGGTTGGACTAGGCATTCCTACCTTTGGAGAAGAGGAAGGCTTCAACACGGCAGACACTGACGACGATGTTGACGAGGAAGACGACTTGCAGGAACAAGCGAGACAAACCTTAGCTATCCTAGAGTCTGGTCGCCCGCTTACCGATGAAGAAATTATGGCGTAATATTTTATTAAAATTTTCTTTAAATTAGGAATAGGTACAACTACAAACACCAGGATACTAATCCATGGTTTCATAATTGTATTATATTAAAATTAAGACGGAAAGGCCGACGTAAATGACAAAACGGATTAGAAGAAGCAATGTAGTTATTATTGCGTCAGTATCGCGTATTATTGCGTCAATTCAAAGCTTACGTCACGCAGGTCATGAGTTTTGAATTTAACGATAAAAGGCCAACTGCAAATGCTTAAACTTAAATAATGCATATTATGCGAAATGTTTTATTAGATTTGAAACTCTTTAGATACTTGCGCGAGAAGTTGTTAAGTCGTGATGCTGTAAATAAAGGATGGGTGCTCGACGGGTTCCCAATGACGATAGCACAAGCTCAAGCATGTAAGTAGATATACTATAGCAGTGATCATAATCTCAGATAATTTACATTCCATCGCCACTTAATCAGTTACCTACTTATTTACTTTATTGAAATGTATTTTTATTTGAGTAGGTATTGAATGACCATTTGTAACGAAAAGGTCCTAATAAGTTTTTGGGTGCAATCAGGTGCAATGGAATTTGAAGTTTGTTAAGTATGACATTCAGTTTGTTGTTTCTTATCTTGAAAATTATCTCAAATTCATAATTCAAATAAAGACAAATAACTTCTGCCCATGCTACAAGATCGGTTATTAAATCAATCATTTCTGTATCTAGTATTTGATAAAGGCGAAGAACATGACTCTGAGGATGGAGAGGAAGCCGGTGAAGAACCCTTCGACGAAGATACCGATTTGTATAGCAATGTGTTAAAAAAGATGTTGCCAGGTCAGGAGGATACATTTTTCTCTTTTTCCTTAAAAAAAAATAAGTAAAAAATGTTTTTTAACTTAAACGGTTTTAATGTCAATAATGATAATGATGTAGATAATTTACTAAAAGCTAAAAATAATTCGGTAGGTTCTAGGTACCAATCATCACACCACTTTCCTCATAAAATCTAGGGCTTTGATCAGACAAAAAAATAAAATCGTGAGGCGCGTGTGATTTCTATCAACATTCAACAGCTCAATATCATTATAAATGCTATTTACATATTTACTCAGGTTATGACGCCCAACGATTTTTTTTTAAACAGACAAAAACAAACAACACACAAATAACAAACAGCCCGGCCGGCAAGCTAAATAAAACCGTTTCAAAATTTCTTATGTAGAAGTTAGGATGGGCTCGTTTCAAAATGAGCCCATCCTAACTTCTCACAATATTGTTGCAGATATTGTGGTATCACTAGATGCGAACGACGATTTTGTCTGCGATAAAGCTATGCGACAACCTGAAGGATATTCCCGATTAGATGAGGAGTCAATACTGAAGCGATTGAGCGATTTTCGAGCTGGTGATACCCGGGATATTACTCCACTCAACTTTTTCGACGAATTGGATATACATCCTTTAGTAGTACCCGTTAAAGATCATTTGGATTATTCAATGAAGGGTCCATACGCTGCTGTGGCACTGCGAATGGGGCGTCCGTGCCGCTACGCAAAACTACTTGGTCAGTTGCAGGGATTCTTAGGGCCCTATCTCACTAGGACACCAGTGGCGGCGCAACTGGTCTCACTGACAAAAATGTATGGTCGGTTGCGCAACCGATTGGATGCCTGGTAAGATACCCAACATGAAGCTATGCATATTTTGTTAGCAGTGCGACCAATGGTGTCCTAGTGAGATTAAACATTACTTCTTCAGATTAACATTTAAATACGCTCAATTAACATTTATGTATTAATTACGCAGCACTTATTGAAGCTGCTGAAAAGAAAGAAAAAGAGGAAGTAGAAACTTTAAGAAACAAAGAAGCAAAAGCTTTAAAAGAAATTGAGGATAAGTTGAAACAGGAACGCGAAGATAAAATGGAATATTGGGTGATTATTGAGCTTGTGGCTAAGTAATAACAGCCGCAGCCGTCTATCGATCAGGTTAAGCTATGCTTGCCGCGGTTTGTCCGTGGATGGGTGACCATCTTTACATACCAAGACACCTCCGTCCTCCTCGGAAAGCACGTTAAGTCGTTGGTCCCGGTTGTCATTCGTGGATCTTTGACAGTCGTTACGGGTCGTCAGACACCCGAAAGTTTGACAACCAATCCTACCAAGGGGTATCGTATTACCCAGTTACTGGGTTGTGGAGGTCAGATACGCAGTCGCTCCATGTAAAATACTGGTATTCAGCTTTATCCGGTTAGACTGGAAGCCGATCTCAACATAATTGGGAAAAGGCTAGGCAGATGATGCATATGATATTGAGCTAAAGCAATGTTTTGAACTCGGTTGTCTTTTTGAAAAACTTGATGCTATATTCCTTTTTATAGACGGAATTATACGCAATGATGCGTGACGAAGAGGAAGCAGCTTTGGCGGCCGCGAGCGAGCCCATGCGCAATTACTTAGTTCATCATATCTTCCCGACACTAACTCCTGCTCTGCTTGAAGTTGCCAAATTACGCCCTGAAGACCCGATAGACTTTCTAGTGAGTAACTTTTGCACACATTATTAAAATTTTAATACTTTGTAAACCGTGAATCCTTGCACACTTTTTAAAACGTTTAGTTCTCGACTGTTTCCATTTGTACACCATAGTAGGTACCAAAGACATTTGGTAGGTACGATCAGCAACAAGAGTCGATTAACACTAAGTTTTTTTAATTTCAGTTATTGAGCAAAATATTTGTTCGAAATTGCATTATACTTCTGCTGCAATTTTGAACAAATATTTTGCTCAAACTGAAATTAAAAAAACTTAGTGTTGTGTGAGATTAAAAAAACCGGCCAAGTGCATGTCGGGCCACGCACAGTGTAGGGTTCCGTAGTAGCCCGTTATTACAATGTAGTACGATTCTGTTGTTCTTTATTCAGAATATATAAAAAAAAAACATATTTTGTTTTTCAATGCAAGTCTTTACCCGTTATAAACGAGCAACTACTTCATCTTAGTCACTTTAAAGGATTAATACTAAGGATTTTGTATTTGGTACAACATTATCCAATACCCAAGTTGAACGACTATTACCGCTAAACTAATAAAGTTATCTTAACCGCTATAGTTTTCCTTTAAAGTTCATGAAATGCACTATCATTGTGAATTTTTCCCGATTTTTCAAGCCAGCAGTTTAGGTTTTAGAGGGGGGGGGGGGGGGGGACGCCCTACTGGAACAACAATTTGCACTTTAAAGTTTAATATTTCGTTAATGGAGCATTAAATCGAAAAATAATTTTAGCAACCCCCAAGTCATTTTAGAAGACCTATTCAACGATACCCCATACGATGGGGTAGACGACGAAAAAAATATTCATTCCCACTTCAGATGTAGGCGAGCTAGCTACCCTAAAAAAAATATTTTCCGAAATTTTATTGTACCACTTTGTTGGCGTAATTGATATACGCACTCTTACAAAATTACAGCTTTCTAGTACTAACGGTCTCTTAGCAAAACCTCGGACAGACAGACAGACGAACATGACGAATCTATAAGGGTTCCTTGTAGGAACTACGGAACCCTAAAAAACTGAAGTGTTAATATTTTGCTCAATAACTGAGCTTAAAAAAACTTAAGTGTTAATCGACTTTTGTTGCTGACTGTACACAAGTCTAGATATCAAGCCATACACATCCAGTACCAGCTGACCTCTTATTGTACTGCAAGCCGAACCAATGCGAGGTCAGCTTATACTGGAAATGAATAGCTTGATATGTACCCGAGTGTATCATAAGTTACAGATTTGAATAATCGATAGCACTATAAAAATTATGCCAGTGTCACTCCATTAAATAGTTATAATAATACGTTTTTACTTGTTTGGAATATCCATGTGACAGTGTTAAGAATAAGAAGAATTAAGAAATTATTTTCAAAAGAATGCACAAGATAACATAACTGCCAAAATGTGGGTAAAGGCGGCAGACAGGCGTGACGCGACAGTTTGAGTCGGTGTGACAGGATTCTAGTAGACCAATTTCCACGAAGTTTTCATGGGATCCTGCCGTTTTGCCGAAAAGATTTTGCCAAAATTTCACTACCCAAACAAATTTTAGCAACCTTTTTTTATACCAATGCAATGTTTGGAATTATTTTAGTAAACATATTTTCATTTGGTCAAATTTTTGCTTGGCAGAATATTATCAAGGATAATGTCATTTAGGCATTTGGTCTGTAATCAAATGATTTATTACAGCAAACAATCTTTAGACAATAAAGATTTTGTCAAATGATTTGTTATGAAAATAATATAGTATAGACAAAAATATTTCTTTCTGGGAATAACATTGTTTTACTTAGTTAATTACTTTTTTAATTACATTGCATGGTTTCGGTCGGTCGATAGGCGAAGTAGGATGTAAGAGCGAGCAAAGGGCACCCCGAGGTTCGGTTTTGTTAGGTTACTTTAAATCTTTTTCACAGAAATAGGAGCCCCGCGAAGCGGGGCTCCGTCGACATTGGTTGCAAGAGCGAGCGAATGAGAATACGTCATATTATATTAAACGGCCAATTGAAATTATAGGCAGACAGAAATAGGGGCCCCGATGGTACTAAATATTTGGCTTATTTTATTTTGCGTAAAATATATTGTACCAACAGAAATATTTGACTAAATTAAAATTGGTAAAAGTACAAATAGTACTTTTACCAATTTTAATTTGCAGTTTAAGCAAGTTATTGTTTAAACGTTCACTCGCCAAACATTAGGTTTGAGTAACAATTTTTTGTGAAAAGTTTATTTGCTAATTAACGATTTCGTAAATTAAATTATGCGGAAAATTGTTTGGGAAGTGATAATTTGGCGACTTCTTTTCGATGAAACAAGGGAGACCCAGTTTTCATAGAAATTGTTCTACTAAGTAGAGCCGCGTCGCGCCTGCTTCCGAGAGAGCCTTAACCCTTTGGGGAATACAGGCGTGATGTAATGTTAGTAGAAAATACAAAAAAGGTTTTGATATTAGCAAACTATGGCAAGCATGTATCTTGGATGCCAAAAGATAGACGTTACAGTAGACGTCTAGCTGTAAGGCTCTGGCTTACTTTACCCGGACGGTTGTCATATTGTAGGTAGTCGATAAATTAAATGCTTATTTCTGTAAGTTATAATTATAACCAATTAATTTGGAAATCGTCAGGGGGAAAGTGCGTTCAAGCTAAACCCAATCGGTGAAGCGTTGGAAGACAAATTCGAATTACACGAGGAAAGGAAGAGATTGACTGCAAATTGTGATGAAAAGCCTAAGGAGGCTGATTTGGCACAGAAAGCCGCGGCCAATGTAGTCGAAGATGCTATTGGTCGCGATCGCAGATTCGCACACTCTGTTAACACCGGCGGGTTATTTTGATTAACCTGTTTATTTGTAGTTGGCTTAGAAATTGTCTTGATTCATTTAATTGATTGGTATTTAATTAGTTTGGATAATAATATTATCGATTCTGGCTAACCTTGTTTATGATCTGCTTCGCTATTGATATGCAGCAAGCGATGGCAAAGCTTTGACATTTCTTTCTACCGACTAAATCTAATGTTAAATAACTAGGTTCTTATCTAAAATTGATTGATTATTTTTGATTTATGTAATAAAATAAAAAAGCGAAATAAACAAGCTCTTAAGTTACATAAGCAATTGTCTTTCTATTGTATCTCTAATTACGGCATTCGATGAGTTAAGAGCCTATACTACCTCTGCTAAAATTCACTCGTTATCTCGCTCGCACGATACTGCTCGCTGACTGAGTGAGAGCGAGACAGAGTGCGGTGCTAGGCGCAGGCAGCGCCAATAGTTTAGGTATTTGCTTTTTACGGTGAAAATAATGGTAATTATTAAAAAATAAAAAACATGAGACCTGCTTTATAGTTAGTTCAGTTAGTATGCAAAGTTTCATGATCTAATTTGATGTATTTTTTGAATACCAGCGGTTTATTGTACGGTATGGAGGTAACTTTGGAATTTTTTCTAATGAGAAAATTATATGCAATCGTGTTTTCGTCTAACATAGTCGTCGTTTCAGCCGATAGACGTCCACTGCTGGACATAGGCCTCCCCCAATTTTGGAGGGTTTGCCATAATCGCCACGCTTGGCAGGCGGGTTGGCGATCGCAGTATGGTATGATGATGGAATACATAGAGAACGCTGCTGCCCATTCTCCGGTACGATCCTTAGTCGCCTTTTACGACACCCACGGGAAGTAAGGGGTGGTGGTATTCTTTAAGTCCGGCACCACACAGACCATCAAACATAGTACTTAACATTAATCCTCAACTTTACCATATATTTATTTCAAAATTAATGCTGCAGTATTTTTGACATAACGGAGGATCATGCTAAGCCATTTGAGGTAGTATATAGCTCTTAAGCTCTAGTCATACTGAGGCGAAACCCACGCGGGATGCGGAACGTATTGTTTTAATGATTATGAAGTCACACGACTATTCGAAGTCATACGCCTTAGTTTGAACTCCTTTTTAAAAGTTAGATCCCGCGCGCGCTTCGCCTCAGTTTGTCCAGAGTTTTACTGTCAGTAAATCTGGGCTACCTGCTTGATTGCCACCTAATAAGAAAAAGCGGCCCAAATATACAGGGTGTACGAGAAAGTATGGTCTTTGAGGGTGTGATACAGACCATCAAGCTGAACAACTTTCTCGTATTGAATGGGGCAGTTGATTTTTTTTTTCGTGATTACGATGTTGGTCCCTTGGATATAGTTGTGCAGTTTGACGGCCCACCCCTTTCTGATACGCGCTGTATGTGCGATAAACCTACGTAACAACAAGCGATTCTCAAATCAAATTTTATTTGGTGCTTATCAGGCGGAACACCTTTTCAAGCTGAATCCAACCGGTAAGATGCTTGAACCAGGATATAATTTTCAAGCGGAAAACCTACTGGGAAAGATTAAAATACTGGACGACGCTTTGCAGGATCTTGAAATCGCAATCGAACCACTTATAACGCCATCTTGTGAAATAACCGGTCCCGGGTCGCCCAAAGTTCATCCTATGAGTGCTCTTTAACAGGAGGTCTTTAATCTCATGTTTACAAACTAAGATACTCATACAAGTTAATTTAACTTCTGAATTATTTATTTGTAATAAAGCCGCAGATTCATTGGGAAAAAAGTTGCGCATCTTTGGTTCATTAACATAATTATTTTGTGTTGCGGGACACATATTGCTGGCAACATAGAATATCAAATCAACTCTGGCCAATGAATATGGGGCTTAATGATTACGAGATTGAGATTTGAAGAATATAATTTTGTTTGAAATATCATGAAGAATGTCATCTTGAGATCTTCTAACTAAATAGGTGCTGAATGTAGTGAGACTGAATGTTCGTTTTATCATTTTTAGATTTAACTACATTGTGTTTGTTAGAAAAACGTTATGAATTATAATTATGTTACAAAATTGTTGTTCTTAGTAAGTTTTTATTTTAGCTACGACCACGACTCAAATTGCTTAGGGAACTTAATGAATCCATGCTCGTTCTGTAGGTAGTTTATAGGTTACTGCAGATCGAATTGCGTTTCAATCGAGCCGATGTGATTGATAATGAATGTCAATAAAATAAATACATAGCATATGAATGACTGTTGTTTCTGTAGAGACTTATCAGGAGCTTTTGACACGGTGATATACCGACTGTAACGCTACTACTAGATAGGTAGGTACTATCCGAAATAGACAGCCTTACGAATGTTCAGAGTGAGCTTTAAATAAACGGCGCTTCCCATTCAACTTGCACTCAGGAAACAAATGAACGTTCAAAACTGAAGGGCTTCCGCAGGAAAGTATACTGGGCCCCCCCCCATCATATAATAATTGAGTAACGTGTAGGTATCTATTACCTACCTAAAGATTCCTAAGGATATCTGAGCCTTAATTTAATATTTATGCCAAATGATGAAATGAGCTTCGTTTAGCGGATCAACGCTGAATTTTGAAACTGATAGCAGCTGGACCACCGTGCCTTTACGTTCCCTTCAGGAACATTGAACGTGATATATCGACAGATGTTTTACAAAATCGACACTTATATTAATTAAATATAAGCTACTATGTAACTATAATATTAATATGTGCTTAATACCTTCTATACTATTAAAACGATTATTTGTTGGTTGGTTAATTGCCACTTTGAATTATTAAAAAGCTTTTATCGATAAAAGTAGCTTAAAGCTTGTATCAGTTTTATGATACACACACAAACACACCACCTACCTAAACAACTAATTTGATTTTAAGTAGGCATGTATTAAGATATTTTTAGGGGTCCTTTTGAATACTTCATGAAAAACCAAAACACTGTTTAAAACTGCCAAGCTGCTGTAGCTTGCAAGCGATAGATGTTGAAAATGATAACTTTCACGACAAAATTGTGGTAGGATTATAAAATCAGTCAGCCAAATCTAAATTCCAGATATTCCGTCCAACCTTGTTAAATAGGTCGACCGAGGTAGGTATTAGGAAAGCCCTGAAACAAAAGTATTTTTATTAAGAAGAAATTTCATAATTATAATACTTAACCAGACCTTATACGTGGCCTTTTAAAATGTTTATGATTTAAATATCTATGGACATAACCGTGTTAATAGTAGGTATATGGTGAGCATAGAAGTCCATCATAACATCACGCAACGGCTGGTCGATAATTTCGATGTTATCATTGTTGCGTGATTCAGTCCGCTTATTGCCGATCTTGTGTGTACACAACCTGAACAATTCACCTGAACATGTGATAGGACATGAGAGTGTATCCTGAATACAACTTCAAAAATGATAATTCAGGTTCTAAAAAGAACCGGTCGCCTTCAGATGTTAGTGGCATATCGTTGTTGGCTGCAAGTCTACGTCATCAGACGACGGAGTTTTTCAACAATTCAACATTGCATGGAGTACGATACATTGCTGAAAAGGACAGGCCGTTTTGTGAAAAGTGAGTATAGTGTCTTTCTTTATACTATGAACGTTTTTTTGCCGACAATGGTGACACTGCATAGACTGAGATGACAAATCAAAATGTGCCTAGCACGCCACGGTTCGACTACACGACAGACTGACGCCGAGGGCACGTTTTTGATTTTTTGACGTGTGGCGGTCAAAAGGTTAAAGAGCCTATAATTTTTATGAATCCAATTTCTTTTAACAAACTGCTGTATCTTAAATAAATACATAAATCTTTAGTGTCAGCGTTCATGCCTCACATTTCATAGATAGGATACATGGAAGATTAACCTCGTTATACTCAACCAACATCATTAAAAATGCGTCGATATCGTTAAAAACTACTTTAGCCTTTTTTGTGCCTGTAATATATAGGTATACAATTTTTATTATTACACTATAAACAATCACGACTATTATTACACTAAACACAATTACTACTAAATGATACAAAATTTTCAAAAATATTCATAAAATACTTTCCATGTTCCAGGTGGCTCCTTAATTCAGATGTTTAGATTGAGGAGCCACTTTTACATTGATATAACTTTTTTTTTGCGCATGGGAAATCATCAAATGACTCCTCCCGCTCTGGGTGGAGCGGAAGGGAGTGTCAGACTCTTACTGACTAAAACCCACCCGTGTTCCTTCCTTAGCCCTTTATGTTCCGGGCCAACAGTAAGGACAGTAACCCTTTCGGACAATCCCGCTGACCCGGCAGGCTTCGGCCCTAAGGGGGCCCCTCCTCGATACAGACACCGCTATGAAGCGCGCGTGGAACACGTACCTACGCGCCGTCCGGCACGAGCCTGGTCCTGATCGGACGGGAGCTACCCATTACTCTCCGCCCGCAGGCCCGCGTCGTCGTCGTCACGCGGCTCCCGACGCCCGGAGCGTCTCCCGCGGTGGCTGGGACGGGAGGCTCTCCCTGAGCCGTCCCGCCACCTCCTTTGCTAGCATGACTGCTTCGCAGAAGGAGGTGACTGCCTCCCACTCCCTCTCGCCCCGGACCATGGCTTGCACCAGGGCCGGACGCGAGAGGTCGCCGCCGCTGCCGATCGCCTTTACGAGGAAACGGCGGTGCTCCGCCCAAGCGGGGCAGACCTCCACCGTGTGGTCCACCGTGTCCTCTGGGCGATCCTGGCAATGGTGACACCCGGGCGTTTCCTCCCGCCTGCATGATGTGCAGGAACCTCCCGAAACTTCCGTGTCCGGTGAGGACCTGCGTCAGGCGATAGGTGAGGGCGCCGTGACGTCTCTCTAGCCACTCCTCAAAGAGGGGTCTTATCGCCGCTATCGCGGCGTGCCCTGCGCTGGGTTGCGACAGTCGCTCTTTCCATGCCGCCCTGAGATCGCGCCGGAGATCCGTCACATAGATATAACTTTGGATAAGTAGGGACTACAAATTATTAGGTAGGTACTACAAATACATTATTACAAATTAAGATAAAATAATATTCAAAAATAACAGAATTTGACCTTATATATAAATAAAAGAATTTGGCCTAAGTACAAAATTATTTCCTACAAAATAAGAGGGTGAGTTTCCTTTTAAAATCTGACGTGGCTCCTCAATCCATACGGACATAGGGAAAATGCCTCTTCTCATTAAGTTGAGTAATGAGTATTAATCACAACACCACGCTTGGTTAGTGTGTGTGGATTTTATATAGGTACCTACCTATTCAAGATGTTTTCTTTCAATGTAAGTAAGTAATTGGTGTGTTAAATTAATAGAAGACACCGATTTAATTAATTACATCACTACAGAATAAGCAAGCTGAAGTAGCAATGGGCCGGCCATATTATCCGTAAAACCGATGACCATTGGGGTAGACGTGTTCGACCGCGAATCGGCAAACGTTAGAACGCCCTCAGTCTAGGTAGAGCGACGATGTTCGCAGAATGATAGCAGCTGGACGAGAGTTGCTGAAAATCGAGTTGAATGGCATGTAATAGGAGAGGCCTATCCAGTGGACTGCTGTAGGCTTATAATGATGATCACTGTATCTATTCTATTGCAGGTTTATGTGGTTCAGTTTCACAGCCGTCGGTGCAGTAACCACTTGTATCATAATAGTCAGTTTGTGGGAAAAGTTCCAAACGAATCCTACTATTACGGGTAAGCGATTTTGTCCGGCTAAACGATTTCGATGAAATTAGGCACAGAGGTAGACTACGACTGGGGTTGGGTCATAGGATTTTATCATGGTAATACGTTCCCGTGCCGTGGTATAACTTTCAACCTCTACTCGAGTGAATCTGCGGGCAAAAGCTAGTAGTGTATATAATTATAGGTATTATAGCGTAAAATAGTCCTAACACTCGTTTTGTTACGGATGTTTTAAGGTTTGGATACGGACTTTCATAATTGGGATGTGCCTTTTCCGGCGGTGACAATATGCGACGTAGACCCCGTTGATGATGAATTACTGGAGACTTACATTGAAAGGTATGCCTATTAAGTTATTACTATTATGCCCGTTTTTACTAATACTAGGCGACACCTAAATAAATGCCTAAATATTATTGCACTGTTGAATTTTCAACTCTCGGCCCTAAAGCGTTGAAAATTCGTGTTGTAGGTAGCACGACCATGAACGCATTCATTATAACTTTAGATGGTAATAAAATCCTTTTAATTTGTACTAAGGAGGTATTTTATTTCAACTCCTTATTTATAAAAATTTAGGTATTGTATCAAAAGCTTAGGACATATAACCTACGCGTACAATAATGAAGCTGTAGGTAATAGTCTGCATGCCTGATCTGCAATTTGCAATGATCTGTAAAGTTGTATATGTTTCCAGTATTTGGGGTTCGGAGCCACCGGACAAAGCTGGTGAAATGATGCGTTGGTTGGCGACTCTCAGCTATCGTTCTATAGAAGAACGTGCTTTGGAATTTCTCTCAGATCCAGCGCTTGTGGGAAAGAACGAGGAAGATGAACCTGCACCCGCTAAACATCCTAAAGATGCTGTCTTTGAAGTAATAACTATAGCACTGTTCATAATCTCAGACAATTTACTTACCTACATTCCAACGTCACTTAAGGGGCTTACAGGACCTAAACACCAAAAACGCAAGTTTTAGAAACAATAAAGTATATGATCGACTACAGTAAACAAAATCAGAAAAATATATGATATTCTTCAGGATATGTGCTAGATAGATAGTGTGTTGAAAACATAATACCTCTAATTTGATACCACAGAAAAAAATCATAAAGATACCTCTAAAAACTTTTTTTTTTACAATAAAAACCATACTAATTATACCTACAATCATTGTGATTGTTTTGTCAGATTATTATACAAGCAACATACTAAAATACTATTGTTTGAATTTTTTAGTCCAAACAATAGATTTTTTGTAATTAAATAGATGCTTCATATTTTGCAATAAATTACCAGGGTTGTGTCATCGCGCTTCTCTTTCTTTTCTATGCAGTTCGACAGTGACCGCGCTTTAGGTCATGTAAGCCCCTTATTTATTGAAATGTATTCTAAGTTGATTTTTGAGTGACCATTTTAACAAAAAGGTCCTAATAAATATGGTTTTGGTTGGCTGCAATGGAAATTGAAATTTATTGAACTACCTATGACATTCAATTTGTTGTTCTTCCATAACTTGAAAATTATCTCAAATTCTTAATTCAAATATATTATAATACCTTTATAAATACTTAAAACAAAAATATAATTTAAGCAATAGGTACATCTGCGCAATAGCCTTCTGCGCTAACTACCGGCTATTATGTACCTATTCTGTGCTACCGGGACACGGGGATGCGAATTCCACACGGAAAATTATAGGAGACAGGTGCCCGGGGTCTTGTAGTTCGTGACATTTGTGTTCGTTATCGCACAGGATGAATATGAATTCAATCATGTTTTTATTTCTAATGAAGTTATTTCCATTTCCACGAAAAGTATAGGTAGGTATTGAAATGAATACGGACGAACTTTTTATGTTCACAGATAGTCCGTCATTGTGAGTCATTGTTTTACGACTGCGAATGGAAGGGAGATTCCGAGGAGTGCTGCGACGTGCTAATGCCCGTATTCACTGAAATGGGATTCTGTTACGCTTTCAACTCTAAACATGCTGAAAAAGTGTGGCCGTGGTATGAAAAGTTTACATAATGACCTATGTATTATTAATTTGTCTTAGCGTAGGTATGTACTACTACCTAATATTTACATCTATACAAATAAATAAAATTAGTTTCTGTTTTCAATTTCAAAATATCTAACAAATGCATATGAAAGTATATAACTAATACAATACTTAGGTACATAATAAAAAGAAACAATTTTTAAATTTTTTGTCCGTCTGTTTGTTCCGGCTAATCTCCAAAACCGCTGGACCGATTTTGACGGGACTTTCACTGGCAGGTAGCTCATATTTTAAGGAGTAACTTAAGCCGTATTTTAGAAAAATAATTTATAATAAAAAAAAAATATTTAAAAAAATCAAAAAACCCGACTGCGGTAAAAAACTTAAGTTAAAAGAAACTGAAAAGCTAAAAACAAGCCCATTTTAAATTAAATAAAAGTTGGAAGCAGGCGGGACCCCACATCATTTTTATTGTATTTTCAAATTCAAATGGGTCCCGCCTGCTTCCAACTTTTATTTAATTTAAAATGGGCTTGTTTTTAGCTTTTCAGTTTCTTTTAACTTAAGTTTTTTACCGCAGTCGGGTTTTTTTATTTTTTTAAATATTTTTTTTATTTCCAGCTTTTTAGTTTACAAATTTGAAAGATTTCGCAGACGATTTAGTTCTTGGTAGGTGTTTTTTGCGATTTGTCACTTCGAATTGCTTTTAAGTATATATGTTGTATATATTTTTGTAATCACCTTTTAAAACCCTTTATTTTGATACCCCACTCGATAGGTTTTGAAAAAAAAAATTAAAATTTATTATTTAATATGGCGTCCAGTAGTCGCCATATTGAATTTTCACTAACGTCATGTCTTTAGTGACACTCGCCGGACTAAGAGGAATCGATTAACGTGTGAATCATAAAAATCGGCCCAGGCGTTTGGTCTGTATAGTGCTTCAAAGGAACATATAAACATATATACATACATAGGCTGATGAACACATTACCACTCCTTTGCGTCGCGCAGTCGGGTAAAAAGACACATTGTTTTAAGACATTTGCGCGAACGTAGTAGGTATCGCTATTGATTTTCAGTTAGTAGAACTCGTGGTCTTCTTGAAATCTAATTCTTTAATATTTTTTTCAGGCAATCGCAGGCTCAAGCTGAGCAATTCAATGAGGCGTTCATCCACGAGACCGACGCTAAATGGTCCTTCATGTTTAACTCTGATCGTAAAAACACTACATTTGACGTGCGTAATGCTCTTTCCTTCTAAGTATAGTTTCTTATGATCTCAGCTATTTGTAATCCTATTACCTACAGTCTTTTCAATGCATTGTCATAAGGCGGTTATACATTGCACTGGAAACGGCTCCGGTGTGCGGTGCTGCGGTTTTTAACCTTGACAGTAGAATCTTGATTTGTATACAAAAACCGCAGGGAATAACACTGTCACCGCAACTCTGTGCGGTCGAAGTTAAAAACCCCAGCACAAAGTCATCTAAAAGAGGCATTGAACAGCGTAGAGCTCTTATGTTATTGGTTTCTTGCAGATATTCATTCATTCAACGGAGGAAATGGCTGGTCTAGAGCAAAGTGCTCAACACTCCTGGGACCGTCGTGTGGAGAAAGTCTCCTTCTCTGTAAAACACACGTACACAACCGAAGACGCTCGTCAGCTGTCCATTCGTCAACGGCGATGTGTGTTTGCTGATGAACTTCACTTGGAGACATCTAATATTTACACTTACTCGGCTTGTATGAGACAGTGTCGCATGCAACGGAGTCGGGCATTCTGCAAATGTGTGCCGCATTTTTATCCACCTTTGAGTACGTTATTTTGATTTACCTAATTGTAATGAAGATAAGGTCAGCAATAAAACTGGTTAACAACGGTAACAATATTACTCAAAGTTCTGGTTTCATGTTTTTTCTATCATACATTTTCTGTGTTCCGTAATTTTAAGGACGTTCACAGTCTGATTTCAGTCTCGATCTGTCAAAAATACCAAGAATTTCCCTACATTTTTGACATTTATTGTCGCTGAGATGAGATTTTTAGTACGAGAATTAGACTACAGTTTAAACAAAAAAAAAAAACAGCAGTGTTAACAGACTTTCTTTGCTGACCATTCCTACATGTGACAATGTTTTCCTACCGTCCAACTTAATCTTTCAGAAGGCTACAAACAATGCACGCTAAGAGAACTAGGCTGTATAGCAAAACACGCGGCCGCAATAACAGACGTTTCGCGTTGCACCTGCGAACTTGGATGCTCCCACACTGTGTACGAAGTTGAAAAACTCTCTGACGTCGAGTAAGTTTTGCGTCACTTTACTCAACCCATTGTTTAACCGGCGTTATTTTAGTTACTGAGCGTAGATAGGCGGTGACGCTTAACCTGTTTATTAGATACAAAAATGTTCTCTATATTAAACGTCATTGTGACGCATCGACGACGACCCAATAACGACTTTATAAGCTTACTAGCTTCTGCCCGCGGTTCCAATTAGTCCTAGCGTGATGTTAAGTAACCTATAGCTTTCCTCGAGAATTCAAGTTCAAATCTGACTAGGTAATAGTTCCAGAGTTTAGCGCGGTCAAACAAACAAAAATACAAACTCTTCAGCGTTATTAGTATATTATATAGAATAACTTACCAAGATGCACTGTGACTGTGGAGTCAAACATTGTATGTACAGTCACGAGCATAAGTATGTACCTATACATTTGGCTTTATTCAAAGGCGATTTTCTCCTTTAACTTTGAATGAAATTTTATGTTATTACGAACATAGTATTTTCGAACCCATATAGGTTTATGTAAAGTGTCGTATTTCAAGGTTGCATTCGTTATTTTACGAAAAAATCGCAATTGAAAGTTGCCAAGTGTTGACATATTAGTGCTCGTGACTGTACATACCTACCTATAAACATTACTTTCAACTTGGCTGTCGGGTAAATATATATGCATCGTTATAATAATGGGTCCCTAAAATGTTAAAGTGTTTTGCACCCAATGATGTCAATTTTTTAAGTTAGGTATATTTTTAACTGATCCGTTGGTCTCGTGGTCGCAAACGCTGGGTTCGATTCCTGGGTCGGGCAGAGTGTTCTTGGGATTTTCCATTGAGAATTTCTTAGTAACAGCCCGAAGTTTGGAAGTTGCCGGGTGTGATACCCACGCGCCCCGGAAAGCACGTTAAAACGTTGGCCCTGCGCCTGATCTCTCTCCGGTCGTGTCGGAGTGCACCTGTGTCTGCGGACACACTTGTGCACTGTAATATCTCCCGAGCCATGGCCGAAATCCGGTCTGGAGGTGTTGAAAGAATATGCTTAAAATGTTAAAACAATAAGCTTAATAAAAAGAAAAGTATTGAATTTTAATTTGAACCAAAGCTTTATATCAAGAAGTAATGAAGTGATAAGAATAGAGAAAAGAGTACAAAACCATAATTTTTTGTAACACACCTAAATAAGTATGAATATACAACAGGATTTTATTATGACGGTTTTTCACAAAAACACGACTGTTTATTCCAGTTCAACACGAAGTAGCGAAAACACACTACTGGAAACAGAGTTTGTGTCATGGCCTATGGTACGCTACAAACGGGAGGTGCTCTTCGGTTGGGTCGACTTGCTGGGTGAGTCAAACTACCGTAGAATTACAGCTAAATATTTGTATTGGTTTTCCTATTACTTAGCTGTTATTGTATTCATGGACTTTCCTAATTCCTTCTGTGGTTTTCATTGACCGTTTTAATGTTTAAACTACCGACAACAAAAAATAAAAAACAGCGCACAAGATTTCTTACTGACATATTTTTGTTCTTCATTGTAAACCTATGATGATTGATTACCACTTGTCTATAAAATGCAACTATTCGCAACGTGATCAAATCCTGATATAATGAAACTTTTTTTTTATGGCTGCCGAATTTAGTCACGTCGCTGAAATAAAAGACACATATATACTCATACTCTCACGCCTTTTTTCCCATAAGTGAAGGCAGAAACTACAGAACGCCAAGTGCTTCGGAAAGATAACAGAAGAAATACCATGCTTCCGCTGAGTACCTCTTTTTGGAGGTCTATGTCAAAGGCGTCAAGACCCTTCTTGTTGTTGTCTATTGTCCACCCGCCGTTGACTATTTTTCCAACCTCGAATTGGCGCTTGAATCCGTAGGGTCAGAGTATGCACATTGCGTCATCATGGGCGATTTCAACACTGACCTTGCTCATCACACTCCCCGATCCCGTAAATTCCTTCACATCATTGAGTCCGTTAGTCTCCATTTACTTTCACTGCATCCCACCCATTTTAATATATCTGACGATGACACTTGGCTCGACTTGATCCTTACATCCGCACCCACCCTTGTTCCCTCTCATGGTCAGTGTCCCGCTCCTGGATTTTCCCATCATGACCTCATTTTCCTTTCGTATATCCTAAAACCACCTAAACCTATCCCAAAAGTTCTGCACATGCGGTGTTTTGCGCGTATGGGCGTTGAGAGGCTTCGTCAGGATGCGTTAGACCTCTGTTGGGAACCCCTGGCAGCGGCGACAGCTGTAGACGAGAAACTGCGCATTTTCGATCAGACGGTCCTTGTTCTCTATGACAAACACGCTCCTGTTAAGCAGATTAAACTTCGGCGTCCTCCAGCTCCTTGGATGACGACAGGGGTTCGAATGGCGATGAGGCGCAGGGATCGGGCTTTTCTTAAATTTAAAAAGGATCGCAGTGAAGAAAATCGCAACTTATTCAAAGCTGCTAGAAATCGGTGTAATCAGCTGATACGCAACGCTAAACGCCGCCATATTCTCGAGAACATTTCTTCTTCTTCACCTGCTGATGTCTGGAAGTTCCTTGGTACTCTTGGTATCGGCAGACCACGGCATGTGGATTTTCATAATACAATTGGCCTTGATGATATCAACCGTCACTTCACATCCACTAGTCATTTGGATTCCCAAATGTTGTCCCAGACGGTCGATTTCATTACTGGCCTAGCGAGTCCCATCATAGAACCATTTCACTTCTCTCCGGTGACCTTGGACGAAATTAAAAAGATCATCCTTTCGATAAAATCCAAGGCTGTGGGCTATGACGGCATCAGTCGTAATATGGTCATTTGGATCCTTGATAGCCTTCTCCCTCCGATTACCCACATCATTAACTTTTCTCTTGATTCCGGACAATTCCCATCCCAGTGGCGTATGGCCTACGTCCGCCCACTTCCTAAAATTTCAAATCCCTCCCTACCCTGTCACTTTCGACCCATTTCCATTCTCCCATTCTTGTCTAAAGTGCTTGAGGCTTGTGTACACAAACAGTTTACGGGGTTTGTTCATCGGAACAACCTCGTTAGCTCCTTTCAATCTGGGTTCAGGCCTGGGCACAGTACAGCGTCCGCTCTCCTTAAAGTGACTGGTGACATTAGAGAAGCGATGGAGGATACCAAAGTTACCGTTTTGGTTTTAATTGATTTCTCCAATGCCTTTAATGCCGTCAGCCACGATATTCTCCTTTCTATCCTCTCTCACCTTATGGTTTCGTCCGAGGCTCTGAAATGGTTCTCTTCTTATCATCGGGGACGTCAGCAGTCGGTTCGCGTTGATCAGAGTTCGTCGAGTTGGCGTGACCTAGATACTGGTGTTCCACAAGGCGGTATTCTTTCTCCATTGTTATTCTCCATCTTCATTAATTTTATAACTCACTGTCTTCGCAGTTCGTATCATCTATATGCTGATGATCTTCAATTATATACAGCTGAGCGGGTAGAAGGTTTGTCGGACGCTATAGCAGATGTAAACCGAGACTTAGATGCTATCAAAAAGTGGTCTGATAGTTTCGGGGTGTCAGTAAACCCCTCGAAGTGTCAAGCCATTGTAATTGGAAGCTCCCGCATGATGGGTAGGGTGACGCTTAGCTCTCTTCCTCCTCTTATTTTCAATGGTACCGTCATACCCATTACTCCTTTTTTTTTGCGTATGGGAAATCATCAAATGACTCTTCCCGCTCTGGGTGGAGCGGAAGGGAATGTCAGACTCTTACGGACTAAAACCCACCCGTGTTCCTTCCTTTGCCCTTTATGTTCCGGGCCAGCGGTAACCCTTTTGGACAATCCCGCTGACCCGGCAGGGTTCGGCCCTAAGAGGCCCCCTTAGGGCCGAACCCTGCCGGGTCAGCGGGATTGTCCGAAAGGGTGATCGTCGATCCTCGATGCTGACATCTCTTTGAGGCGCGCGTGGAACACGTACGCGCCGTCCGGCACGGGCCTGGTCCTGATCGGACGGTGAGCTACCCATTATTCTCCGCCCGCAGGCCCGCGCCTACGGTGGCCGGGAGTCGTCACGCGGCTCCCGACGCCCGAAGCGTTTCCCGCGGCGGCTGGGACGGGTGGCTCTCTCCCTGAGCCGTCCCACCCATTACCCCTACTGTGAAAGATCTCGGTTTGCATCTTGACTCTACACTTAGCTGGCAACGCCATGTCTCTAGTGTTAGTCAAAGGGTCAATGGTACTCTGCGATCCCTGTATCGTCTGAGGAACTTTTTGCCCGCTAAGACGAAAACTATGCTTGTGCAGACTTTGATTTTCCCTATAATCGACTATGCTGACGTGTGCTACTTTGACTTGAACGCGGTTTTACTGGATAAGCTCGACAGATTACTTAACAATGGTATCCGGTTCATATTCAACTGCAGGAAATATGACCATGTATCGAACTATAGGTCTGAGCTCAAATGGATGTCCATTCGTCAAAGAAGAAGTTTGCGCGTTTTGACGACGCTTTTCTCCCTTCTCAACTCTCCCACTCCTCCTTCTTATCTCGTGTCTCACTTCCAATATCTATGTTCTTCTCACGCTAAGAATCTGCGTTCTTCTAACAATCTTCTCCTACTCTGTCCTTCTCATACTTCTGACTTTGTTCATTCTTCCTTTCATATTCAGTCCATTCTTCTTTGGAATGCACTTCCTCTTGATATCAGGACGGCCACCAGTCGGTATGCATTTAAGCGGTAATTGCAGAGTTATTTTCAAAACAAATAGAATCATCTCAACACCTGTCTCCCTTGAATTTGTATGTATATATTATATATATATTTTTTTTTATTTATTCATTTGTTTCAGGCGACGCAGGCCCATAAATATATACCTTAACCTAAACATACATATTTTTATTATAATAAAATAGAACTTCACTTCACTAGCTTGTTCTTGTGCTATTCTGTGGTACTTGTCCGCGGAAGCGACGGAACACCACGTCCTGCGGCCAAAAGTCTTCTTCCATGACGACGGGCAGATAACAATTCGGCACGCGCACCACGAACGTCTTGAAGTTGACGTTGCGGTACGACTCCAGTAACTGCACCCTCGGCGTGTACCTCGTCTTCTGACGCACGTACTCAACGATGTCCTCCACCTTAGTGGTGTAGTGTAGGCGGGAGATGTACACCGGTGTGTTCGGCTTTGCGGCACGCAAGCTGACTTCGGGCTCCATAGGAGCTTTGCCGCAGCTGTTCTTGTTCGGTCGCGATCGGCGCTTCCTCCTTTGCACCGTCACGAAACCTTCATCAACAGCCCTATTCGGTGCCTTTTCTGGCATAGGCTTCATACCACCTGGGGCACTCGCGGTAACGCTAGCGGATTCCTTTTGTAAGGGCTTCGCCAGGGCTGCCGAAACTGGCAGCGGGACGGGGCGAGGGGCTCGGGCGGCGCTGCGTGGAGGAGCCGCGATGACGGGCGCGGGGCTGCGGGGCACACGGGCGGGGCGCCTTGCAAGCTCAGCAAACGACGGGTGCGCTGGCGACGAATCTGCTGACGCGGAATTAGACGACGATACATCGAGGCCGGGTCCGCGACACATGTTTTCGTTAGATGCATCGACTGATGACCTAGTTACCGCCACACTGTTGCGCAACTCGCTAAATTCTTTGCGCAAATCGGCGACGGTGTTTTGGGATGCATCTAACTTCGCCAGAACATCCGCAAGGCGGGCCTTTAGAGAGACAATGTCCTTCAGAAGGCTTGTTACATCGACGTGGTCGAAGGTGACGGGTGGCAGCTTGTGCAGCTCCTTCGCCACAAACGTCGGTACGTCGTCCGGGTCGCTCTCCTTGAACAGCGTGATAATGTCTTGCAGGCTTCTCTTAGTCCCGTCACGCCGGCGGGACACCATCTGGTCGCGCTTGTTCAGCACACTGAACAACAATAGCTTCGCAGCAGCTATGTCCTCCTCGCCGAAGTTAGTTGCGCAGATTTGGACAGCGGATACCTCGTCCATCACATCCAGCTTCTGCTGCAGGAACGCCAGCAGCTCATTCGCCACAAGTTCACTACTCATGGCGAAAACAAAAATACGAGCGACAGCTTGCGCCGCGCTAGTCAATACACAAAATATGCAAACACGTGCGCATCGGAACGCGGCACAAGCAAGACTGGATATTATAAGTATATATTATAGTAAATAGTATGTATGTGTATATAATCTATTTATGTATACCTAGTAGGTACCTAGTTTTCATAGTTTTTTAAAATTTTATCATTGTTCCTCTCAACCAAAGCACCTGCCATCCAATCTGAAGAGATTGGATGGCAGGTGCTTTGGTTGAGACCACCCTTGGTTGACTGGTAGAGAATGCCTAAGGCATTAAGTCCGCCTTTGTACCTTTTTGTGCGAAAAGTTTAAATAAATAAATAAATAAGAAAGAAATAACTCATTGACAATTTCAGTATCGTTTGGAGGCATTGCTGGACTGTTCCTTGGTTTCTCCCTACTATCTGGTGTGGAGCTGTTGTACTATTTCACGCTGCGAGCATGGTGCGCGGCCGCGAGAGATGGAGAGGTGTTGCGTCAGGAACGAGCGGAAAGACTCGCCAAGGCTAAACCCCCACATGACCTGAGCCTCGTACCTTGGTCAGTGTTTTTATACTTTTTTAAGGATAATAATAGAAAACTAAGGCTGAGATAATAGGAAAATCGACAACGTGTTGGTAACAGTGGAGTGGAAACGCACCTTACGTGTGTAAATAAATGTGCACCACTAGAATGTTCCAAGTTTGGAGACATCTCAGTTTTACAGTCCTTTTAAGGTTATTTTATTTTTGCATCACGGTCAAAATCACTGTCACTTTTATTCTCATTACCTACTATAAAGTTGCTGGTGGGTTGTTAGGTACTTGGGTAAAACAACTGAATGGACTGTAGTTCTAGTTTTCAAAGTGACATCACTTTGCCTTGGTAATGATTGAAGAAAACGATTATCGTATATCGTTTTGACCAGTAACGTGTTGGTTATAGGTGGAAGCAACCCCCGGTGCCGCGCAGCGCCCGGCCCATCGTGGTGCGGCCCAGGGTCGTACAGCCGCCCGAGTACTCACCGCCTCCTTCATACCCCACTTACTTGCCCTAGTCTTGATCGGTCGAAGAACACCGAAGGAGATATAATAGAATTTTATTACGTCTAGGGGTGTCTAATGTCTCGCAAAATGTTAATTATGCGGAGTAAATATCTAGATTATTTTTAAGCTAGTAAATCATATTTCTATAGGTCAGGATTTAAAGAAATGAAACGAAAATATATTGCAGTTAATATTTATTCCAATATTTTTGGTCATACATCCATTCTAATGTCGTGTCGCAATTAGTAAAATTTATATCGAACTACATTATTGTGACTATTGGACACAAAAACAGTCAACAAGTTCCAAAATTCGAGAAATATAAACATACATACATACAGTAAAGTCTAAAAAAACGACCACAATAATGCAGTTCAATAAATAACAAGTTTACAAAAAAATATAAGTTCCGAAACATTTCGTGTAATCTGTGTACGTATTCTATACAATTTTATTCTTACAATTTGTTATCTATAAACCAAGGGTACTAAATCATAAGCAGCACCAAACGTCGTAAGTACTAAATAATTAGGAATGAAATTTCTGACTAATCAAACATAAATATTACTAATATTGCATTCATAAATTGACTGGCAATCTATGACTCACACACTCATTAGCGGTCATTACCGAATGAATGAATCTTAATACTCTTGTATCGGTTCCTATATATCAGATATTAATAATGCTGATTGTATTTTTATCGCAATATTCGTAAAATGAAGTTCACAGATGTTTAACTGACCTATCTATTTACTGTATGATTATATATATAACATAGACACATAAAAATTGCAAATTCTACTCATCCAATAAGATTTTAAACCTACAATGCCATATTATCCAACTTTCTTCCAAGGAATCTTAGCAACTTTGGCATTATAATACCTTTTAAAACCCATTTTAAAAAGGATCTACTTCTATGAACTATTATTTAATATTAATTTAATACTTCTAATGTAGCGTACAGCGTGTGACTTGCAGTATCGCTGACGAGAGCAAGTTATTATCATTATTAACATAAATATACGTACAATTACATTAAGAATTGCTGCATCGAATATAATGCAGCATATTACGTTAAAACATTTAAATAGTTAAAGACGATATTTTGGTTTTCACAACATACAAATCGGAATGCTGCTCGCTCACTGGATTGTATCTTACACTACTTGATAATACATTATTTTACGCAATAAAATAGCACATTGTAAATATATCATGTTTAATAATACGTATATCAAAGGAGGAGGAGCCTCATAGTACATCTATTGAAGAATACAAGTGAAATACGTCTCAAACGATGTAATGGAATCCTGGGATGGAAGTGGGATTAAGTCATTAAAACACATATTGTATTCCATAGTGATCTACGCACAAATAATAGTAATCTTAAGATTATGTTGTAGTATAAGTTGAAAGATGAATCATCGATAAATTTTTCGGAGTTTCGGATATCATGTATTTAACTGGTAAAAATAAATAAACTTATACAATCATTATTAATGTAAGGTTAAAGCAATAATTTGTAAAATTATTATAGCACGGTAAATTAAATTAGTACGTAAGTAATTTTCATTAAAATTGTTGACACCATTTGTGCACGTTTTCATGTATTTTACGATAATAATACAATACAGCAGCAAACTGTTACCATTGTTTGATTTAGAAAACCTTTCCAATAAAAATGTTGCTAACATTGTAATCAGATTTGTGTAGCATTCTACAACTGAACAAGGATTGATTTATAAGTTAAATAAATTAAATAAAACTGAGCAAACTGTTTAAGTGTATGTGAAGTACAAAAAGCGAAATGCAAAATCACAAATCATTTAACTTAAACTAACCGCGCAAACTCAAACATACGTAAGTAATTTCAATTCATATTTTTTTCATCTATATTTACAATAATAAAATAAGTAGGATTCAACTTATATAGGTACCTAAATCTATGATTTCATTTAAAGGGACCAAAGGACCATTTGCTAATAAATTGATTTCAGAAAAATATTACTATGAATAAAAAAATAAGTTAAGGAATATGATTTCTAAATGTTTTATTTTTGTGACAACTTCCACTATTATGAAGAAGTAAGAGGTATTTGCACTATGAGAAGACATGCAAGTTTATCGAAGAGGATAATGCAAGTGGTTAATGTGTATGTAGTGATAAAGTTACTACTATGTGTGAACTGTTCGCTTCTGCCTCAGTTTTTATTGTTTACACACCAGCTAACAGATTTTGTACTGTTGCAGGTTTCTATTTAATAGATACCATGTGACATTAAAAGGATTTAAAAAGAGTCTGTCAAGTGTTATTTGGCACCCCAATTGATTGATTAAGTACGTGTACGTACTTAAAACGTTATAACGAATGATTGGCATGAAAATATTGATTACACCCACAGAGTCCGCCTCGGCCCATTCTTGAATACAAAATATAGTAAATTCGACGAATACCTATCTTACTTATAAGTTATAATTATGTTAGAGGAGGATTTTTGAGATCAAAGATAAGTTCGTAACTAATTATCTTACCTCTGCGTTAAAGATCATTTTCATCCTCCACTGATTATGGGGCATGATATTTAGGCGGAACGTGAAATTATTCGAGTGTTAAACAATCGTATCGGTCTACATCCGCTGTAGGTACTTTGTCTCACTCCGCACGGCGTTACCAGAAATATTTTATAGTTAACTTACTTTTACTAGATCCGCGTGGCGAATATCGTAGTATAATTTGCGCTAAATAATTACTTATACTTTTTAGTTAAGCTCTGACCAACAAGGAAGTTTGGATAAAATAGATCTTAATCTTAACTAATACGTTAATACGAGTGTGTTGAAACACACCTGATGGTTGACGCGCATCATTACTGTAGTCATACAAATCCAATTCTGACTCTAATTGAGTCAGAATCCTGAAACAAAACCAGGCAGTGGACGCTTTATGGCTCATAAGATGATTAATCGTCTCTAGATACTTCCCTATCCCGATGGGGAACAATGAAAGATTTGCTCTTTCATATTGCACGGTAAACATTTACTTGACAGACTCGGTGAATGCTGAGTTAAGTATCTTTTACGGTAAGTACAAACTAAATGGTCAGAATTACACAACCTATCAAAAACGACAAATAATGTGAAATCAACGTAATTAAATTAAGTGGATACATTGATCTTTATCGTTTTCGAGATTTTAATTACAGCCATACATAATAAAGCACTGTAATCAGGGTAATAACTACTTTTAAAACAAAATAGTACAGAAATGCTACGATGATACGTGAATGATATTCAGCGCTCGAAGTATCCGAGAATTCGTTTATCACAGCAGAGGTCATGGCGATCTTGCATAATCTATGGATCGAAAACAGGGTAGTGCGGTGCAATGCGTATAATATAAATTAGAAGTCGATGTCGCGTTGCAAAAACTCACCACATTCCGGTTTTCGCTCTCACTTAACAAGATGACCAGACGAAGAATTAGGCACTTTGTACACGGCATGGTTTCTTTACGGTACGGCGTATAAACCGCGCCATAGAAAAAACGTGTCTGTGAACAAGCTTCCATAGTGATCCATACAACACTGATGAACCGTGCCGGCCGTGTATACGGCGAATAAACCGTAGTTTTTCACGACAAGAAAAACGTGTGTGTACAAAGGGCCTTTGGGTTGAACTACTACCTGCATGCGTTGATCGGCTTTTCCATCTCTTTGGCAAAATTACGACCGCTAGGCAAAGGGCGCAAAGAATGTTAATGAGAATGTTTGGTTGTTAATATAAAATGTGCAGCAACTTCTAACGCTTGCAGGTTTAGTTTAACCCTGACAGCACAGTGGCTGATGAAAAAAGCGCCTGCGTTCAATACCGAACGGCAATAGTATAATTTTACTAGATTCGGACTTAAAAATTAAGTAACAGCCAACTAAACCTCCAGGTAAGATTATTCGCCGACCGATAAAAAATAAATATTTAAATTTAGTAACACAAGGGAAGCTGCCGAGCTGATTGTTCGGCGCCTCTTACACTATCACTACGGAGTAAAAAGGTAACTATAGGGCGGGAAAGTCCCGGTGGCATGGAGTAGGGAGCAAAAGGATTGCTAGCTCACATAACCTATAATTAAATGGCTACAATTTAAACGCTCACCAACATAATGTTCAGCTATATAAGAGTTTTTTTTAATCATTTTTGGCGTAAGTTTTTGGTGAAAATTTAAATAGAATCCAAATAAAATGAACCCAGTTCTCAGTTTCCAATCCGTACGCTAGCCACTCCATGCCGGTTGGCATACATGAGTAAGTCGCAGTGTACAGTAGTCAGTTAGCACAGCTGCACGTGGTCGCTGTGCTCGTGCGGCCACAGCGGGCTGGCCGCGTCGCCCGCGGCCGGCTTGTCGCAGCCGCGCCGCACCACGCGCGCCAGGCGGGAGAACTTCTCACAGTCGGATAGTGTTGCCTGTGAACGTCAGTTTACAACGTAAATAAAACAAAATAGTGGAATTGGTCATTTGGGCCGAGTCACACCGAAATGGCAGCGGCCGCGGGCGGCCTCGTGCGACCTCCAGACCCCGCGCGCCTGGTATCTTCTTGACTAGTTTAGTTTCTACATTCGGCAAGGTAACTCGTGTGTTTGGAGTGCCGCCGCCCGCGGTGCCGCGAGCGGCCTCGCGTCGCCGCTGGCAGCCGCGGGCGGAAACACCAACAAGACGCGCGAGGCGCGCGGCCGCTCGCGTCACCGCGGGCAGCCTCGCGACCTTTTCAAGCTATACTGGTCTTTTAAGTATGTAGTTAAAGTTTAAAATTATTTCACACTGAAAGTGCTCGCCGCGTCGCTGCCGGCCGCTGCCATTCCGGTGTGACTCGGCCCTTTATGTAAGAACTTGAAATGTTGCTTGGAGTATTTAGTTTTTGAATCCATTACTTTTTTTTCTAATCAGGGGCAGACTATAAAATGTGTGCGTGATTCAGGAAGAAAGATATCGTACTGTAATTGACACACGGCTACTCTAGAGATGGTTTTAGTGCTTGTCTAGATAAGGCGCTTTACTAACATACAGACACGCGCATTGTAGTTACTAGAAGTCTATTAATATACGCACGTTTTACTTGCGTAACTCCGGGCGCGTCTTATACTCGAGGAGCCTTTGTTATTCTATATATACGTGCGTATCCATCGATATGCCTTATCTGGACAAGATCTAAAATTAATCTCAGCACTCTCACCTCAATAGCTATAGCCAAAATGATATGGATGGCGGGTATCAGTAGCAGATAGATGCGGAACTTGGTTTGTTCGAAGTTAGCCGAGTCCATGGCTTCTACCTCCATAAAGTCAGAGAGCCACTTCCATGGACACAGCAGGATTACCGTCACGAAAACACACTGCGTTGCCAATGTTATCACCATGTAATCTAAAAAAAAAAAATGGAAAATGGTATTAGGAAAAAAACATGCTATTTAGCCAAGAACTAGAGGTAAAAAACTTATAATAGCCTTGCTACACGTTGTTAATGTAGCGTGTTCATGGGCCACATAGTTTTATGTCGTAAAGTCATGTTTCGTAATTGGTCAGTGAACACGCGAATGAAGGCGTTGAGTGTAAAACGTATGCTGCGGCACTACCACAATAGTTGTAATCCACAGGGCTTTTACAGGCATACATATGTCGTAAACGTCGATGTACGGATTACGATAACTAAGGTTTTATAATCTTATAAGATTTAATTTCAATTAAACCATTTACAGGCACTTTTGAATTGTCAAGGTGTCAAGTCAGTCAGAAAGTTGAAGTTAGTTGCCCAAACAGTTCATGGTAAGCACTCATAAATGTCCAGGTTAATTAATTATTATAGGTCTTATCTCTATCGGATTGTAAAGGCAGTACTACTCTTGGGCTATTTTCCCTATACAAAATATAGATGATTTCAATTCAAATTTGTAGTTTTTTTTGTAATACTAATAACTATTTGTTATGTCGCAAAGTGTAGTGCTGCCTTGGAAAAAATATCAAAGAATCCATTTACAGTTGGTACAGAAGCGTTGACGAAAAGGCCAGCCTTTAGCGTAAACACAGGCCATGATTAAGTACTGGAATGCCGTTATTATGAAGAGGACTGTGTTCTCCCAACATTGCACTTGTTCCACGTCCGGACCACCTTCCACAGCTTTGAACCTGAAATATAGTGTATTATTACTTACGTTTTCTTATAATGAAGGGGTTGTGTAAGGTAGCTGTGCTATACCTATTATGATACAGCTGTAACCTAACGTACAATCGGTACAATGCAAGGTTGGTGACTTAGCAAGGTTACCTGTGGAGGGTCATGACCGAAGGAATGGTGCCTTTAAATCATGTGCGTGTGGTGTGAGGGCCACTTTGTTAAAACTCTTTGAAAATGTGCTTAGGATTTAGTGAGCATTCCCAAAGAATTGTGAAAGTTGGTATCAGATTTTGTGAAAGTCTAATAACCGAGTTATGGACTGTAAAGTTGGGCCCTCAGTTCTCACATAGAGGATTAAGGGCCCACCTGAAACTGATAAACTATGGACACTACAGAAAAAGTCTTTATGCCAAAATCTAAGCTAATGCCAAACAAAATTTGTGAAAACAAGATATTATCGCAAAACACTGTCCTACTTTGTATATCTTCGTACAAAATGGGCCCTCAATTCTCATACACTTAAAAGTTTATTACGCAATTATAATGAAATCATTAACTTACAACTACTGTTTGAAATCCTATATGCTACTAAATAAATTGTGATAATTTATAAAAGCAAGAACAGGTCACAACTTTTTGTTGTTTGAAAGTTATCCCTCAGTCCTCCATTTCTTTTGTTTTCGATTTATTACGCTTATCGTATGAAAGATAAGACAAAAACAAAATTGTCTCTTTTTGTGTCAAAATTGTGCAACAAATTAGATACCAGAAAGAAATTAAAAGACCCTTTACTATATAAGAAAATCGAGTTTTATTTTTATCATCTGAATTTGCAAATAGGGTGACCACGATTTCCTTTAGATTGCAGTAAAGATTAGTAAATGTAGAGTATAAGTTTTAATAAACTTTCTTCGATTTTTCGCTTATTATCGTCATAGCATTTGTACTCACAAAAAAATTCGGAATTCGAATGATCACAAAAAAAAATACTGATACCCAAATCATTTTTGCTTGAAATATCGTTCGTTCTGAAATAACTAATGAAAATAATCAAATAATTTATTTATTATTTTTATAAAGGCTTTTGCCCAGCCATGGGACAATGTAGGCTAAATATAATCCTAACTAATATTATAAATAAAACTAATAACTAGCTAATATTATATTAAAATTTTTATTACATGTATTAAATAATTATTGTTTACATATTATGCACAATAGTTGTAATATCTATTGTAGTTACTAAACAATTGTTTATGATAGTGCAGCGGAAGTTGTAGGTAATAAAGCATTAAAGCGAGTTTTATGAAACAGTTGTAGTGAAGAATAAAAATAATAATAATTTTTTTATACGCGAACACATCTTCGGTCAAGACGCTCGATCATCTTCGGTCAAGATATCAAACATTCAAGGTAAGTTTGTTTTGATACATAGGTAGGTACTCATAATTTTATAAGTTCGTAATATTTTACTAAATAGTACTTAGATAGTCACTCTAAGAATTGTTTAATTCAATTTCACCTATTTATAAATTGTAAAGTTTTTAAAGTAAAATATTAATTATTTCATAAACATCTTTGTTATTGTGCAAGTACCTACCTAGGAATAAAAAAAACATCCAGGAACGCACTGCTTTATTAGGTACTAGCTTCTGCCCGCGACTTCGTCCGCGTGAAATTCGAAAGTCACGTGGCTCCATCTATTATCATAATAACGTTATTGTTGTTTTCCTCGGGAACAGCACTATTTTCGGGATGAAAGGTTCAGTGGTTTAGGCGTGAAAAGCTAACAAACAAACTTACTTTCGCATTTATAATATTAGTTAGGATTATATTTAGCCTACATTGTCCCATTGCTGGGCAAAAGTCTTTATAAAAATAATAAATAAAGTATTTGATTATTGTCATTAGTTTTTTCGGAACGAACGGTTTTTCAAGCAAAAATGATTTGCGTAACAGTATTTTTCTATGTGATCGTTCAATTTCCGAAATATTTTTTTTTTATCACGAATCTTGAGTACAAATGCTATGACGATAATAAGCGAAAAATCGAAGAAAGTTTATTAAAACCTATGACTCTACATTTACTAATCTTTACTGCAATCTAAAAGAAATTGTTGTCACCCTATTTCCTAATACAGAGAATAAAAATAAAACTCAATTTACTTATACAATAAAGGGTCTTTTAATTTCTTTTTGGTATCGCATTAGTTGCACAATTTTTTTCACAAAATGAGACAATTTTGTATTTGTCTTATCTTTCATACGATAAGCGTAATAAATCGAAAACAAAATAAAATGGAGGACTGAGGGCCCGAATTTTATCAAGGTCATAACTTTTAAACAACAAAAAGTGGTGACCTGTTCTTGCTTTCATAAATTTTCACAATTTATTTAGTAGTATATAGGATTTCAAACAGTAGCTGTAAGTTAATGATTTCATTATAATTGCGTAATAAACTTTTACGTGTATGAGAATTGAGGGCCCATTTTGTACGAAGATATACAAAGTAGGACAGTGTTTTGCTATAATATCTTGTTTTCACAAATTTTGTTTGGCATTAGCTTAGATTTTGGCATAAAGACTTTTTCTGTAGTGTGCATAGTTTATCAGTTTCAGGTGGGCCCTCAATCCTCTATGTGAGAACTGAGGGCCCAACTTTACAGTCTATAACTCGGTTATTAGACTTTCACAAAATCTGATACCAACTTTCACAATTATTTGGGAATGTTCACTAAATCCTAAGCACATTTTCAAAGAGTTTTAACAAAGTGGCCCTCACACCTCACGCACATTTTAAATCATTATATTTATACAAAGACTTAGATCTTGTGATTTGATTTTTATATCTCATTTTATACTGCACCGGTTGACGTCATCACGTCAACGCCGGCTGTCGCTGAAAACCACCCCATCGGCTCTGTTCGCCGATGTTGTTCTGCCAAAGGCGTGATGTGATATGACGCATATTTCTCCCTACTTGTTCTGTTTTGTTTGTCCATGTTACCACAAAATATACGTTTTTACTTTTTTTTTTATTTGAAACGAATTTCATAGACAAATTTTGCAAGACTTAATTTAATGCGTTACGAGGTGCATCGGTTCCAGGAGTGGCAATACTCAATTATGCGTTGCGCGCATCTTGGACAAACAGCCTCGCTAGAATCATGCTGACTGGCTAATACTTCGACTGGGGCATGACTTGTTTTTATTTAGTTCATGTCCATGCGAGTGAGAGGCGCGACACGAATGATAAAAGCTAAAACAGAAAAGCAACTCACCAAGGCTGAGCATACAGCAGATAAATAGACGCGATCTGCATGAGAAGCACCAGAAACACTTGCATGACTAGCGGTAGGATGCTAGAAAGTGCAACGAGCGATACAGGCGGCGACTGACGTGTGAGATGAGGACCCGGAGACGCGCGGCCGAGGGATAAGGCCAGTAGAGTTGTTAGTACCAAGTCGATGTACAGGAACTGGTTGTTGCCGAGGATTGAGTAGAACTGTAACAAAGAGAATGGAAAATATTTAAAAAAATCTTATTTTTTTGTTTCTTGAATCTCATATACTATATCCCGGTATTTAAGGATTCATACTATTCATATGATATTCCATTCAGAAATATTCAAAGAAATATAAACTATACTTACATTATAAAGGATAAGGATAGAGAAGAACTGAATGAGCGAATAAAGAGCCATGTATTTGAAGATTGCGAAAGAGGTGCTCAAAGCACAACGTCCTTCCAAAGCGAGCAGCTTCACACATTTGATGTTCTGCTCTTGAGATGTGAATGGAGCCGCCACTGTAAGACAAAGAAAAAAAATACAACTTAAAATGAATCATAATTTATTTTTGTGACAAGCCCTCTAATCCATAAACAATCTTGTAATCTTAAAAAAATGCTACACACAAAACGAAGCATTGAAATGTGAGCTTTATATCCTGTGACATACAGTGACATTTCCAAAATTACGACAATTGTTGAAGACGCTTATATAACAAGGTTGCCGATGCATCGTAGTACAACAGAAATGATACTGTAGGTTACACGAAATAAAGTTCACATTTCAATAATTCACTGCGAGGTGGTGAGCAGGTGAACAGTGGTGGCCCAGTGGCATCGGCTGCGACTTCGTAGGTTCGAACCCAGACAGGCACTTTACTTTGTGTAAATTATTTCATAACCACTGCTCTCAAAACGGTGAAGGAAAACATCGTGAGGAAACCGGCATGTCCTAGAACCAAAAATTCGAAGACATGTGACATAATATCTACCAACCCGCACTGGGCCCGCGTGGTGGGTAACGGCCCACTCCCTCTCACAGAGAGGAGGCCTGTGTCCCAGCAGTGGGAACATTATAGGCTGATTATGACTGCGAGGTGGTGTTGAGTTGAGACGGCCATTAGTTGCTAACAGAAGTACATGACGACCTCCTCGTTTGACCCCGAAACCCAAAAAAGAACCTACTCACTACTCTGCAATAGTAACAATTCTTACCAGAGGCGTCGGCTTCAGACAGTGATATGCCAACGTGTGCAGCTTTCAGCGCACCGCAGTCGTTTGCTCCGTCACCACACATGCCCACGATAAGATCTTCACCTTGCAGTGCAGTAACTAGCTGAGTCTTTTGATCAGGGCCGAAACGACCAAACACCATGCCTAAAAAAAATACAAACATCCGAATTGAGAACCTCCTTCTTTTCTAGAAGTCGGTTAAAAAGATATATACACAGTGCATTTTGTTTATGCGTAGGATAAAATATAGATGTCTCTTCAAAAAACATTGATCTGCTTAGTTCAAAACTAAAAAAAAAGTACTTCACAATGAGGGATTTTCTTTTTCTTTTTTTTTTAACGCTTCCCTAGTCGCTGGATAGATGGCGCTGAACTTGGTAAGTTACTGCAAGGAACGGAAGTTACATAATTTTTTTATTAATTCACTTGGATGTAATTTTAAGATCGTAAAACGAAAGCAAACGAAACTGTCACTCAACGAGCGTATATGACGTGACGCAATGTTTTTTTTCCAAGCGTTTTGACTTTGGCATCTAGTAACATAGTCAGTTCAACGCCATCTTCAGGGTTCTTGGGAACTATTTTTTTTTTTAAATACTGAAAAGAAAAACCTCTCATTATGAAGTATTCACTCACGATTATTTCGTACGTATTTGCACAATATTATGTTATACTTGTTGCATATCACGAGCGCGCGTCAATCATTGTAATTTAAACCTTATGCCAAAGTCAATAAGTGACTGGCAGCGCGGGGCGGGGAACGGGAACACGCGTGATCTGCCTGTCTGCAGTCGAGCGCGGCTGCATGTTGTCGTGTCCAGTGTTTGTCAAAATATAGTTCACCACTGAACTGACGTTTCGTGATCATATAGTAAGGGTATGCAAAATAGTAGATTGTTATACAAGGGTCGGAAGGAATCAATTCCCATACGAGGCATTTAGACGCCCGAGCGCAGCGAGGGCGGCTATAGTCCGAGTGGGAATTGATGACTTTCACCCGCGTTAAACACTCTACTTTTCATTTCGAATTTGAGGAAAGCAAAAAATTGTAGTTTTTCTAAAATATTTTGAATAATAAGTACCTATTTATTAGTCTTTTTTAAATTTGAAGTATGGAACACACGTCCACGTCACCTCAACTTTCTTATTTCGATTCAAAACTTGCATACAGCCTAATCGACACTCGCAATAAAAAAAATGAAATAAAAGAAAAAAAATTGTAGAAACTGAATAAAAACTCTTTAAACTAACAAAATGTTTTGAAATGTAAAGTGTTTGCAGAATATCCAATCTATAGAATTAATTAATTATCATCATTCTCAAAAAAACTTCTGGTAAGCCTACCTAAAAAATGTTTACTGGGAATTCTGTAGTAAACTATTAGAAAGTATCAAAAATAAAATCCACAATAAATAATTGTCCAATAAATTAAAATAACTTTAAACAGCGAGCGCATTCCGAATATAAATTCAATTATAGAAGCATTTCGGCGCGAAATTCAGTAAATGAGGTACTTACCTAATTGACATGATATTAGAAGAGATTGAAATGATATTAGAAAAGCATAAATCATTATTATAAACAATGCTTATTGTATGTATTGCTTAAAATAATTTTATTTTATTTTCAAATATCGATTACATTCGTCATATTAATTACTCGAGTCAATCGAAATTAAAAAAAAAAATTGTTTGGAATAATCGCTTTCACACATCATTGCAATAAAAAAAAAAACAATAATGGTCGGCGATTTTGAACACAAATTGAGTAGTGGTAATGATTAATATAATACTGTATTATTGAACCTGTGTATATTACGTTAAAACCTGGGCATTTTCGTGTTGTTTATAATATTATCAATAACATTTGTCACATTTTAAATCTTATCTACATCTGTGTGTGTGAAATTTGTGAAAAGTTTAAATGTAAACACACACGATTGGCGCGAAACTTCGACATTAGATATCAAAAAAACTTCATTACCACTACCTACTTATTTACCTTAAACTATGGATAAATTCGTCAAATAATTAAATGATGTATATTCACAGCCCCCTATGGTAAAGTCAGGATGTTCGAAATCCCCAATTTTTATGTTTTTTAGCCTCGACCACAACTGACATCAAAATGGTGATTATCGTACCTATGTATGTTGAATTTATTCAAGGTAAATTATTAACTTGTGCGCTAAATCTGAAAGATTTAATGGCGTTAACATATGAGCTTTTTATCCAACTCTCCTAATTACCGCACATTCATAAGATTTGATGGGTAGCATAATAAATATTTACATAATCAATTAAGGGTGTCGTATGTCTGACTAAGCTGACTACCTAACTAAATTTAGTTCTATTTTTAAATTTCATTCCCGCCCTAGGGAGGGAAGCAATTACTATGAGACTTTCCCGCCCAAGGGTGGGAAGCAGCGTTTTCCACCCGTTATTCGAATCAAACAAACACTACTTTCCGAGTATGAGAGATGAAAAATACACTTCCAAAAGAAACCTAGGATTTGTCCTGAGAACGGTTAAAGGCTTCACAAATATGAAAGCTATAGGTAACGGCATTGTATAATGCTTTAGTAAAGAGCCAATTAGAATGTAAAGCAGTTATCTGCGCTCCACATGAGACTAAATATTATAGTCTCATGTTGGAGCGCGTACAAAATAAATTTATTAGATATAAATATATGGGGGAATACGGGGTGTATCCATTTTATCCGTTGAGGTATCCAACACTATTTATTTTAGGTATGGTCGGATACAATGATCTGAGGGTCAGGAGGCAACTCACACTAGTTACTTAGATCTTTAAGATAATGAGAGGGAAGATACACAATGCTGATATATTTTGAAGGATGGAACTAGTCGTGCCAGACGGGTATGTGGGTCGTCGTCGTCGGCCGCGGTTACTTGAGGTACCGCGCGCACGAACTAACTTGCTGCGTGACGCGCCGCTGACGAGTGCGCTCCGCACTCTCAACCTCATTGCAGATGACGTAGACATAGTCTGTTGCGCTTTGGGTGAATTTGAAAGAATAGCTACCTATAGAATTTGTTATGGTACAAGCACTGGAAATATTTAATTTTTAAGTGTACTACAATATCGCATTGGGTCTAGCCTGTAAAGATATTTGTATGTTTGGAGTGCATAAAAAAAAAAAAAATAATGTGGATGAAGAATAGTAGATTATGCACCGAGGGGCTAAAGTTGTGTCTTATGTCACGGGCGTCATATTGAATCTCGAGCGCAACGAAGGATTCGGGATTTAACTCCCGAGCGCAGCGAGGGAGTTAAGAGTTTAACTCACGAGCGAAGCGAGGGAGTTAATACAAGAATCCTGAATGCAGCGAGGGATCCAAGCTAGCCCAAGACAAAGACACCTTTAGCCCAGAGGAGGATACTCTACTTTTTACACCTACTGTGAGAAAATAATAGCCATATTACGAAAATTCGCGCCTTTATTGCGTCTACCAATAAGTAGCCAAGACACGATCAATTCGATTTTCAAAAAAAGTCTCTTCTACGGTTTTGTCGTGTGTGTCTATTGATATCACTCTCATGGAAGTGGCGTTTGTGTTTACTAAACTTTATACAGGGCTGGTAGAATGGTTTTGGATGATTAGCTGTATGCATTTTGAATTTAGAACGTCATTGGAGACGCTCGTGAAAATAGAGTATTTTTGATAAAATGTGATAAATCGACTGTAGTATAGATAGGTTTTATTATTTATTTATTCACAAAATCCACAGCAATCTTAGCGCAGTTTACTTAAAATAAATTAACTAATGTTACAGCCAATTACTATTATGGTATTACGGCGCGGTACGGTATTTGTTATTATTAATGCTAGTTTTAATGTTATTCCATTCCTTTTAAAAAATGGTTCGTAGTTACAATTACCGGCACGTAACTTGGCAAGAGATGTTCGTAGTGGGGGAAGTTCGCGCATATAAAAATGTATGAAATTGTGCCTGCGCAAACTTCCCCCACTACAAAAACTCTTGCCAAGTTACGTGCCGGCAACTATATCTAATTATTCTTACAATATTATGTCTTTGAAAACATGGCAACGATATATGAAGAAGCAGTCGTTATGATTTTGTAGGAAATCGAGAATATCATCCACGCGTAGTAAGGGTTTCGAGAATAGCTTTCCTCTTTCTGGCACCAAAGGGTGTTTGTTAGTACTATACGGTACTGCCAATTTAGCTGAGCATGTGAGATTCCAAATTCAAATCACATTATTGACCAGCGGGTCATAATGAAATCCAGTACAACATTATTGACCGGCTGTGCCCCCGGCCACTAATGACTCACTTTAGGTTAAGGTTGCTTGACATATAATTTGACATTTTCGAGCAGGTGGTGTGAAAAACTTATTTTTACTAGAAAAAAGCTCGAACTAGTTTGAGAACCTCGGTCCTCGCGCGCCCACTGCGGCCACTTGAATGAACGAGCTATGGCGTGAGTTGCCCGCGCGCTCCCCTCGCCAAGCAGCCCACGCCGCTCACCGTACCCGCGTGCCCACTATGGACACTCAAAGGAAGTTCATGTTTGAGTTTCCCGCGCCCGCGCTGTCTGTCTGGCCAATCACTAAAAGACATGACACGCGCTCATGGTTTGCGAAGGCTATACTTGAAATCAACGATGTCTTACCTCGAGACAGTACTACTGGCATTAGTTCTGGATAATGAGTACGTATCACAGCCCAAGTTCGACCCTCCAGAGCCAACACATATGCATCTATTGGTAGTTTAGGTGGTCCACCTTCGCCAATCACCTGAAAAATACGGACTTACATAAGATCTTAGCGCTATAAATATGAGCTTTACAACTTAGGCTCGACATTGTTCTATAATGTTCCATATCATCGCGTGGTCCCAATGTGTGGGATATCATTGTCTTCGATTTTTTTGTGTCTAAGATAAATGTTTTCAGTGGGGATGAAATGATTTGCACAAAGCACCAAGTACCAGGGATGGGACCCACACACGAACGTATCATTAAGTTATACAAAATAGAAAGAGAAGAGCTATAATCTATTAACTAATTGAATGCGTAATTAATTACAGAAACGCCATGTGTCTCGCGTGGATTCAAGTCACGAAGGGTTAAAGTCTGGATTCATATTAATACTGTTTGACTAGTCTTTTTTTTCATGTATATCAGGGCGCGTTTTATCATTTTAGAAACTTACTTCCATACTGAGAGGCGGTCGTGAATCGGTTGACTGCGGTTGTCCCGTATTGATAAGTACAAGTTTCTGATGTGGCTGCACCATGAGACAACCTCGCGCCACCGACATGGCAGTCATAATGTTATCCCCTGTATAAACCATTTGAATGTTATATTACCGAAAAAAAAAAACTGTAAATAAGAGACTGCTCATGTATTAAAATCCGCCCAGCCGTTAGGATGCGATAAAGAATCCCAAATACAAAGCTACTTAGATACAATTGAAAAATATAACCCTGTCTTTACTGTCGTATTTAACTGACGACATTGATTTTATGTTTGGACACTTGTGAAGTATGTAAGTTAGTATGAAATTAATAAGCAAGCATTTGTATAAAAAGCGAAAAATATATTGCAGAAAAGAATGCTGCCAATCTTTTTGCCGAGATGTAGCTTTAATTTTTTTTTCATGTGTTTATTTGCTCTTACGCACATCACAAATTTTACTATAAATTACTCTCGGTTTTTATACATGCACCCTGTCAGGGCAATCCCTGTGTCTGACAAGTTATTGCTTACAAACTGAACAATAACTTAACATAAATCGAGTCTAAACATATCATAACAAAATACAATAACACAGATAGTCATATTTAAGTCAGATAGTGAGATAGTAGTCGAAAAAAATATATAGTAAGAGATAGGTAATAAATTCAATCATAACATCAAGTTACTGTTTTTAGTATAGGCTGTTCGGAATTATGAACTTGGAAGAAATAACACTACAAACCTGTGACCATAATCAGTCTCATAGAAGCCGCGTGAAGCTCTCTTATCACCTGGGTCGTCTCTGGTTTCAGGCTATTTTGCATGACTAGAAAGCCTAGGAACGCCATTTCGCACTCGAGAGTATCTCGTTTGACCCTTTGTGCGTCGACCCATTTCATCTTACGATCGAGTTTCTTTTGCGCTAGACCGATTACTCGGAAACCGTTGGAAGTGTACTCGTTGAGAACAGAACTGAAATTCTCTGGGAGACTCTCTGGATTGCACATTAAGGCAACCTAGAAATAAAATAATAATACATAGGTATTGAAAATGTCCCATGGGAAGCTATGTTATAGTCTAAAATAAACATATAAACATATATTTGTGATAAATAAATAAATATACAACGTCTTACCTTTTCAGGGGCACCTTTCACGAAGTAAACCATCTGTGGCTGCCCAAGTACGTTAGTTATAACACCCATTGATTGTTGTGCCGAGGAGAAGTGGAACCGCCGCAACAAACCGATCTAAAACCATAGATTAGTTAGTACTTTGAAAATAAAGCTACGTAAACAAATGGTGTTACTCACATATTTATTTCGGTTTTCCTCGAGGTCAAACTAGTCGGGCAAACCCGAAATAAATAATTGATTAAAACAGTAAACATTAAATAAACAAAAACTTTTGCTTTAACTTCTGATTATGCTCAAATTACTTGTTGAGAAAAATAATCACCTCATATGGGATCTCCATAGTGAAAGGATCAAAGTCGTCCAAACTCTGCACAGCTTCATTGGCACCGGTGACGGGTTTGACGATAACTGGTGTCAGGTTATCGTACCGTGTATTCTCCGGTCCAGGTTCTTCCAGTATCTGCGAAAAATTCAGCCAGATTAAAAATAGATATGAGATCGAATATGAGGCATTCGTGAGCTTGGTCTTAAATTTAGCATTCTGCATCTGGATAATTTATACCTAATCTAGCTAAGGACTGTATTAATAAATAGTTGTTGACATATTAATCATGTAAAATTTTATCTCCGTAGGATAAGAGGAAGTGGTTGTAATTCAGCTTGCAAAATTTGACCATACATACTAAATATAAACTAACAAGGCAGATGAAATAAGAGCTTGTAAAAAAAATAACTGCACTGTTATTTTGTCCTCCTAAATAGGAGGACAAAACACAATTGATTAAAACTGACAATTTTATCTTACTTGAAATCAAGTAAGATCAAATTGTCAGTTTTAAATGTTTATTTAAATCTGCATTCTAATATTACCTATTGGAATAAAAATAGGTATCGGAATCGAGGACACAGATACTTGAGATAAACATCAAGTGTATCTGGTCCACTCTTATCAGATGCTTACTACGAATCAGATAAACGTCATATCAATGAAATGTTTAACTGGATCATTTCCTAGTATAGATGTGAACTAATGATGAAGGGAACTAATGACATCACCATTGTTATTTAAAATTATATGTGTCTTTATCATTGCAGTTTTCTGGACGATAAACATTAAGCCAAAAGTGGCACGAAATGCAAATTATTCCATAAAGTGATCTTAACATGTATGACCAGATGTATGAACGTAACAGAGGCAAAATGAGTATGTAAGGATGGTAGAAACGACATAACGCCACCTGCGTTGTGTCCGATACAAAAAAGTTCACTCACCCATTGCGTGAATTCAAACATCTTCAAGTCCAAGGGATCTCCTTTCAGCTGCCCCCCAATGCTGGTGAGAGAGTGACAAGACGCCAGCGCTTGTATCAGCGGACTGGTCGTAGGAAGCCCGCCCACTTCCACCACACATTCACCGAACTTCTCCCCGGAGCGAGATGGTATTACGGAGTGAAAGTCTAAGCCATCTTCAGTTAAAGTGCCAGTCTGGAATATGAAAGTAGTATCACTGCTGGTTTGAATCAAATGTTGATACAATTAACACACTGCAAGCAAGATTCAGGACAACTAGATGAGCCAATGAAACGTAACCTCCTCCTTTTTTAAATCGGTTAAAAAAAGGTGACCGGGACAGTCTGGATGTGGAAGGCGGAAAACCGGATATTGTGGTGTACGTATGTCATATCCGTTAGTGGACTAGAACAGGCCGAGTTCATTAGCAAGGTGATAACAGCCTCTCATTTTGGGACAAAGCCAATATTAATTAGTCTGCAATGCTAACCAAGACAACAAAACCACAAAATATTTTTATATTTACCTTATCAAAACACATAACTTGAATCTTCCCACATACGACGATCCTAGGCGGGGAAACGCAGAAGATCTTGTTCTTGCGCAAGCGGTTCTGACTGGACACTATGCCGGCTGTCATGGCGGCAGGTAGGGCAGGCGGCACGACGATAGTGATGATGTCTAGGGTGCGGAGGACTATTGTGCTTATGAGACTCTGTGGAGAGGAATAATATTTTTTAAATTAGTAAACATTTTATAAGGTATAGGAGGTATAGTCGCTGTATGCATGTATACATTGACATAAGGTTTAAATTAGGACGATTGACGCGCGCTAGTGTTATTCAATGACTATAATGGAGTTTGCTTATTGCAAGAGAGAAAAAACAAAATATTCCATTTAGAAATTGCCTATTTCAAGAAATCCATGAATTTTTTTTTTACTACTTTTAGGGTTTTGTACCTCAAAAGGAAAAACGGAACCCTTATAAGAACACTTCGTTTTCCGTCTGTCAAGACCTTTTTTCCCAAGCACGCCTGGAGTTATCAAGTTGAAATTAATAAGAAATACTCAGGGCTGCAATCCCTTGAGGCAGTGAAAAATATCAAACTTCTAAGGGAACGCAATCAAAAGATACGGGCGTTTATGCCGCTTATGTTGACTCGCAAGGGAATCAAAACCTATAGGGTACTTCCCGTCGACCACGCAATTTGGCAAGAAGCAATGTCTTGTAGCACAAGTAAAGGAGAAATTCGAAAACCCTAAATTTGTAGTTACATACCTACAAATTTGGACGGAACCCTCGGTGCGCGAGTCCGACTCGCACTTGACCGTTTTTTTATTTTGATGTGACACAATTATTCCATTTGGGAGATTGAATGATTATGCTTTACCTACTACGATCAAATCATTTTACGAAAAGTATTATAAGATTCAACTTACGCCTCTAACAACATAAAGCCAGATAGAGTAACCCATTCCAATTGCGGCAATACAGAACATGAAAATGACAAACTTGACAGCATCTTTATAGAATTGGAACCCAAAGGGTTTCGGGAACAGTATACTTTTTAATAGCTCTCCTTTGGCGGTGTAAAAACCGGTGCGCACTACTTTTGCTAGGACCTGAAAAAAATAAGTTATTTAGAATTTAATGTTACGTTTGATAGTTTTATCAGATAACTAATTATGTTAAGTCTAAGTACCTAGTTATAATAATTTCACTACCAAGGCTTCAAATTATTATAATGTGTATTAAAAGTCTATACCTGATTGTTGCCATAGAATCGTGTTTGCATGACATGAGTGCCAGCAAATAAGGTATGTCGTTTGTGTCCTTCAGTAGAAAATACTTCAGCGGACGAGCAAGGGGGGCCTTTCATTACCGGCACACTTTCACCTAAAATAAACATCGATATTTTACAAAGCTGCATCTAATTTAACACAGAGAACGCGTAAAGATAGATTTTATTTGGGTAAGGAAATAGCAAATACCATGCATATATTATATTTATACATCAATATCTAACGATTAATATGTCCCTGTCGGCGTTCCACGCAACCATTTTTTTAATGACAGCAAACCGGCCTGACCTAATTTCACGATGTCGGACTCGCTTGGATACTTGACGACAGTTTTAAAATAACCCTTTAAGAACTCCAGCCAACTAGAATTTATGACATTCATAAATGAAAAGTGAAGATTTTTCTCTAAATGATAGACGTAGCCTTAACTCAACTGATAAATAACGATGAAAGTAATCTATACTTATGAGTTGTTTACGAGAATTCATTATATAATATGATAATTGTTACATAATATCGTGTATAACAGTAGTATACAAACAGTATTACAACTCACACCTAACACGTGTCTCGTGGCTACATAAGAGTAAACACTGTAATATGTATCAATAGAACTACACAATATTGTGTCATATACCAATACAATTTAATTGACAATTTCAATTCTTAATAAATGTCAATTTTGTTTGTTCTATAGATGGAATGCGTGTGTAATTGTAACAAGCAATATTGGTAGTCGGTTTAAATTGAAATGGGTCCGGTTAGGTCGCGTCTGCCGTATTAATTTAGCTGTTGCTGGTGCCGGGTAAAAGAGCTGATAGACGTTTAAAACAGAGTTAAGACAAAAACCGGCCTTTTTATAAAGAAGCCGTGTTTAATTTTTTAAGGCATCTTTTAAAAGTTGTTTCGAATACATTTTAGCTCAGCCCCTATAGTAGCTAATCGTGAGTTCGTGTCACTAGAGAAAAATACTGAAGTAGAAGAAGTATATAACGTTTACAGGAATAACCAAAGCCATGATAATAAGCTCACGCCAACTTAACAAACGCTGGCAGCTCGAAGCTTGGGCTCACATAGTATCGCGTAGCTGTCACAATACATGAACACCCAATCAGTTGCCTACCTGTAAGCATGCTTTCGTCAACGATGGAAGTACCGGTAAGCAGCATAGCGTCACACGGCATCACACAGCCGTCAGATGGCAGCACCAGTACATCGCCAGGGACCAGTCGGCAAGCGTTCACCACGCACTCCTCCCGACCCATGCGGGTCGGTCGCAAAACGGTAACAGTGAACGCACTCGTCGAGCCAGCCATTTTGTGCAGACGGATACTCATCTGTTTGGTAGAATTTGGATTACTTATAATATATCAATATTTTCGCAGCCCTTTGGTACCACCCAGTTATGCGCCAGGCAGGTGCGGTAGTCGGTCCTTAAGGTGAATGCTCCAACCAGCCCGCGAAATTCAAATTTTCTTACGTTTTTTGCAATTTGCAGGCCAGTGCTAGGTTGTATGTTGATTAAAATATTATTCGCGGTTGTAAGACATATATAGGTACAGAATTATAATCATGAAAATCATCAATAAAACGCTCTAAGTTCATAAAGCTGTTAGAATTACTTTTTCTGTTTTTTTTTTGTTCTTACACCTTTATGAAGTTGGAGGGTTGTATTGGTGATTTTGATGATTATAATTCTGTAACTACATACGTCTTACAGCCGCGAATAATATTTTAATCAACATACAACCTAGCACTGGCCTGCAAATTGCAAAAAACGCAAGAAATTTTGAATTTCGCGGGCTGGTTGGAGCATTCCCCTTAACCCTTTTGCTCCCCACTGGCCGACGACACCTGATAGGATGACTACCGAATTTATTTTTCTTACCCCTTGTTTACACCCTTATAAGTTGTGATACTGGTTTACAATAAGTCTTGAACAGACTTGCCAAAAAAGTGCCGTGTAGAAAACATAGTATTGACGATGTTTGGGACTTGTTTTAAATTTATGATGGATCGATTAACGAAAAGAGTAGACACATCATGTATAATACATGTTAACTACCTTAGGTAAACCCGGGGTTAGGATATCGCCATGAATTTTCTAGCTACACAAAGTATTCATAATAATATCTTTTATTTATTACCTTTTTGGTTTGATATAACGCCAACATGCAGGTCGCAATAGACAAGATGAAAACGCAAGTCGCATACTGATAGTACTCATCCAATGACCACAGTATGATAGAGAAAACTTGGAATAGATAGAACGGATTGAAGACTTCGTCTTTGAACAGTGTCCAGTAACTCTTGACTTCCACCTCTACTGAGTTTGAGCCATACAGTTTGATCCTGAAAATAACACGAATGTTGGAAACGGGTTCAATTAACTTTTTAAACTAAGTAATTAGGCAAGACACCTAATTCGTTTTTGAATGCTGATTATGAATTTACTTAAGTAACTAAGTAATTATTTCGCACTTACAGTTCGGTTTGCTGTCGTTTGTTTATGCCGGACATATTTTCCATCAGTAATTGAATAGTAAGTTTCTCATTGAGTGCAAGAACATTGACAAAGATTCCTTGATCGTTAAGCCAAATGAACCGGTTGTGCTTGAACATAAAATACCGCAGTCGGTTATCTTTATGGTTGGATAGGTTCAGGTCAATTTCAAGCACTTTTACTGTGGACCATACTCCATCAGCGTCGATAACTAAAAAGTAATAAAATAATTTAGGCATTGATTGACTTAAGTAGGTATAATAAATATAAATAAAGGCTGATTCATGATACACTGTATCAAGTCGATCCTGAGCTGAGGCGTGGCAGACGCAACATACAACAAAAATTTAACTGAGGCGCAATTTCCGTAATTTTAAGAACTTTCACAGTCTGATGCACAGACTGAGAAGAGAAGTTACCTTGTCTGATCTCAGTCTCAATCTGTCAAAATCGCTGAGATGAGACTGCGACTAGATTTTGAACGTTTTGAATTAAGTACGGGAATTGGTCTTGAATCGTTGAGCTCCTTAAGTTCTGAGTTGAGCTGCACGGTTACTGACAAATGCGTGCACTGACTGGACAGGTCCACTCAATCTGTGTGGTTCTTTCCTCAAAAGATCATTTCAGACACTAATCTACATGGTCCTCAAAGATTATGTCCGGATTTTTTTATATACACATTGACATTGATGAATTTTATTTAGACAATGACATGAATATTTACTTTGTAAAGTTTTTTTTTTCATTTAATTATTGTGAATGTGAGGACTATGTGGGTCATTTTTTTTTCTGTTTTCCTTCTTAGTTTTAATCATGATCTGGCAGTTTGAGTAATTTACGCGGCCTACCCAAATGTCCTTTCTTTGGTATTGTTCGTCGAATCGTTGAGCTCCTCAATTTCTGAGTTGAGCTGCACGATTTTTGACAAATGCGTGCACTGATTGGACAGGTCCGCTCAATCTGTGTGGTTCTTTCCTCAAAAGACCATTTCAGACATCAATCTACATGGTCTTCACACGATCTGACCAAGATTTTGTCTGGACTTTAAAAGAGACTGTGACCTCTGAGTTTGTTTCGGCCTTTCTTCTCAGAGTAGTCAGATGGGAAACGCCGACCACATCTAGTTTAAAAAATATGATGACGTGTAAAAGTGTTTGTAAAAACCTACTTACAGAAAATAAATCATTTATCGTTTACTTAAATGCCACTATACATTGACCAACTGTATTCGACTCAGACCCGACTTATTGCAATCAGTCGAAATCAGCCTTTAGAGGAGGTATCAGTCTACTAACTTACCACAAATTTCCTCCGCCGCTTTCAGACTGCATTTTATGTATTTGTATCGGTTGTAAGATGGGTAATAAGCTAATGCAAAATATGGTAATCCACATAGTAATATGCACACGGTGTGTAATAAAATAGCCCGTAATTTTGAATACTTGAAGCCGTGTATGTTGATGGATTGTTCATCGCCGCTGCTCTCGATAACTTGCCACTGTGTCTCGCCAATGACTTCATATTCGTCTGCAATTTAAAACAAACGGTCTGCATACCTTACCGGGGATAACTGTTGGTCGTGGGTGATGGCACTGTGTTTGCATCGAATACTATGTTATCCAAGGTATGAAAAACAGGTTGTAGCTGCATTTTTGTTAGATTTTGTTCATGCATTTTGTTTATCAAGGCAAAATGGTTTTGTATGTTACAGAACTCGGCAGGGTGTGGAAAATTTTAACTGCCTGGGAAAGATAACTTCTTACTTACCCACCCTACGTTTAGTTGGATTTGTCATTTTTTTAATCGATTTATCAGCTTATCCTATATCTTATAATAATTACTTGTGTTTTATAGCTTAGGAATGGGTGATGATAACTCAGTGTGCACTTTTATAAATTCTAACGTGACTATACATGTATACATACATTGGTTATCGTGGACGTGGACGACCACGATAATCAATATATGGAAATACATGTGCGTTATAATTATAACGTTATTGAGGACGGAAATTTAAAAGCGTTTTTAATAGTGGACCTCTTTCGTCTGAATAGGGACAAAGACAATGATGATTTTGTAAGTAAATACATTTTACTTCCATGTGTGACAGTGATGTCATGGACGTCCACGATAATATCGTCACGTTAGAAATGATAAATACGCCTAGTAGGTATTCTCAACTTCAACTAAGAATGTTCAAAGTGCTAAATTTTACGCCATTTAAAAAAGTCTTGGATTGGCGAGTCTGGGTGCTAAACAGCCAACAACCTTTTATAATGTGCAAGAAACACTTAGCTTAGTAGAAATTATTACTTAGATTTAGTATGCAATCATAAAAAATCAACATCATTGGTAGAGTGCAGAGTAATTGTAGACCAGTGGTGGTTTGAACCTTATCCATGATAAAAAGTGAGAATAATCCTGGTTCATACCATTTATGGACTGGACTGGTTCAGTCAAATCTGTGTGGAACTTTCCTTAAAGGGCCATTTCAGACATCAATCTACATTGGTGCCGATTCTGTTATTCACAAGCAAACTAAACTAAATTTAAGTTCAGTCCATCTTTTCCTTCCTATTTTATTAAGAAAAGGACAGAGCAAAAATTTTAGTTAAGTCCTGTCAAATTAATCAGCGCCAGACGTAAATTGACGTAATTTTAGTATGCAAGTTTTTAATCACGTCTAAACTTGTAACGAGTAGTGTCAGGCGCTGATTAATTTGACAGGACTAAACAAAAATTTATCTTCTGTCCTCTTCTTAATGAAATACAAAGAAAAAGATGTACTGAACTTAAATTTAGTTTAGTTTGTGAACAAAGTAATCGGCACCAGTGTCTCCACATGATCTGAACAAGATTTCGTCTGGACTTTAAAAGAGACCTCTGAGTTAGTTTCGGTCTTTTTCTCAGAGTAGTCCGATAGGAAACACCTACCTACCTCATCTAGCTTTGTTTTTTTTTTCAATCACATGACGTGTAAAAGTGATTCCGATAAGTATCCTATTTACAAAATAAACCATTTCATTACATTCTTCTTCTGCCTGACATTATAAATGTTGATGCCGAATATGAACTGATTCGACTATAGTGATTGATGAAATTAATGTTTTATTAAAATCTGTTATGCATGGCTTGTTATTATTTATGCTTAAAACATATTGCGCTTACAGTGTTACCTAATCAATAAACGTCAATCCGTGAAATTATACATAATTCTGTTTATATAAATCGCAAAATTATGATTATAAATGATTTTGTAGAGTCCATTCTATCCTCATTTTCGGCAAGTAATTGTCAAATAATGGGGGTGGATCTTTAGTAGTTGATGGAAGACCAGATTTTTTTACAAATCTAAAGCCCGGTTTCCACCGCGAGCGGAACGGACCCATTAATGACTTATCCAGTCTGCGCCAGAGTACCTGCCGGGATAACTTAAAAACGTCCGATCCGTCTGGAGCAGTCGCCAGACGGATCGGACGTTTATAGATTACTGTCAGACAATAGTGCAAAATATATGTAAATGTGGAAAAAGGTAGAAAAGAAGGTGTTACAAGTAGTTACAACACGAGGCCTTTGTTCACTACTTAATAGACTGTGAACAGATCATGATTACATCTCAAATGGTTTCTTTAGATTGTTTGGTGAAATGCTTACACATAATTTTATAAAGAATCAAATTTCGTGAAGATGGTATTGCAACATACATTGTATAATCAAATGAAAACCACACAGGAAGAACCAAATAGCATTTGCAAAACATCTTGTATACGATGGGAAAAACATTGTTCAGTAGGTAGTGCAGTTGTCTACAGAATAATAATAAAGTTAAAGCTGGATCCACACTTCTATCATTTTAGTGCATCCATAGTCTATCAGATCTCCGACGCGAAGCATCGACGTGTATCATTTTTGCTAATGTCGACGCAAAATGATACGCGATCATGTAACACGTAGCTTGATACACCCCGATCCGTAAGTAACCGCGTATCTGATACACCATGTATGTCGTATCGTATCGGATAAGTGCGTCATGATCGGCAGAATAATTGTAGTATAACCCGGTTCATTAAAGAAAGGAATCTAAAATGGCGGTGCTTATAATGTTTTCTCGCTTGCATCTAGTGCCGTCTATACTCACTCTCGCGTGTACCGTAGGCAGAAAAAAAAATCAGTCTTGATTTGCTTTCACGCTGTCTTGACGCGCTCAGTAATCCTTTTTACGAATTCCTTGTTATAGTTAGTATTCGTTTTCTGTTATTTTTCCGTTGTTACCTGTTTGTTATTTTTTTATTTTTGACCTTTCATCCCGAAAAAAAGTAGCTACTGTTTCCGACGAAAACAACAATAAAGGTCTTATAATAATAGTTGGCGCCACGCGTCTTTCTTTTCAACTTTAATGCGCGCGAAGCCGCTGGCAGAAGCTAGTTTCAAATAAATGCGGCCCGGTCATGATTTTATTATTTTTAATTTGAAAAAAATCTTCGACTTGAAATTTTATATACTAACTGTACTATCTGTCAACGCAAGTACAAGCCGCCATTTAAGATTCCTTTCTTTAATGCATCGGCTTATACCTATGGACACATTTTGATACTGTGTCACGATACGTCTTTGACATTTGATACATGATACATCGCGATCCATCTTGAGGCGGTTTTTCCCCGATCATCAAAGGGGATAATGCCATACCGATACAAGATAAGTTTGGACGTGCACTTTTATTTGCGATCATCGCACGGGCACGCTCCTCCGCGATCATCGCACGGATATGGCGTAGGCACTAGATGTTTTTTATTATGAGTTGGGATAGCTAGATACGAGGATCGTAGGAAATATTGAGCGTCTACACATGACGACACGCGCTGACAAGACAGTATTGCAAGTGTGGACGTGGTTTTTTTTGGCATGACTGGCATGACACGGTGAGAGATACGACATATGGTTGAAATGGGCGTCCACAGTTAGGATACGAATACTCGATACGATACGCCTGATTTTGAACTTAAAGATGATACAAGTGTGGACCCAGCTTTACAAGGAAAATAGCTAGCAGATGCGTTCAGATGTAAATAATTTTATCAATGTTACCCCTTTTCCTTATAAATTCTTATGAATGGCAGGTATAGAAGTTATAGATATTAAAAATAAATAAATTAGCAAGAATTTCTGCAGTAGCTTTAAATAAGAATACCTAGTTACAAAAGAACATAATCTATTACATAATAGATAAATGTGCATTTTTTTTAGCATTAGTTATGTGATTGACATAATATAATATCAATGATTGTAAAAGGACAATTTAGGAACAAACATAATGTTAAAACAAAAACAAAACAGTGCAAACACATAGTGCAGTCACCTCACATATAAAAATAAAAACACAATAATTTCTAAATCCATCATAATGCAATGGAATTAACAAGGTTTCTTAAATATTGTGTTTTTATTTTTATTCCAACAGTATCCCCGGCAATGCATAAAAGTTAAATGATAGTGCTGTTAGTTCGCATAATGGCTTCTCTATTTTCGATAACTTTAACTAAATAAATGTAGACATGATTTCCCAAAAAATGATTTAGCCAATTGAAGTAGACACACGTTATGTTAAGCATAATTATGGAAGACAATTCACCAGTAAATTTCTTAAAACACAACTTAATCTGTAAGACAAAATAAACAAATGTTTATAATGCACATGAATTAGGTATATGTCTAGAACATGTCACTGGAAAGTAACATTTGAACATAATAAGTGAGAGGTCTCTTTCTGAAAACGGTGAAGAAAAATATCTTAAGGGAACTACAGAATCTAAACGCAAAAAAGCAAGTTTTCTAATGCCTCAAATTATATTATCGACTACAGCAAAAAAAATCAGCAAAATACATGATATTTTTCAGGATATATGCTTGTTAGATAGTGTGTTGAAAACAATACTTTTCACAATAAAAACCATACTAAATACATAGACATGTGACATCTACCTACCCGCACTGGGTTCGCTTGGTGGATTACGACCCACTCCCTTTAACAGAGAGGAGGCATGTTCCCAGCAGTGAGAATGTAATGTGTGTGTGAAGTTATGTAAGAGTTTGTGTGGCAGCAGCAAATTAAACAGAATAGCAACCAAATCAATAATTTAATGAATTAAATGTACACATGATGTTAGGAATCTGTTAAAGTTTTAGGTCACTTGTGATTGCATACATGATGATACATGATTTGATGTCCATTAAAGTTTCATAACATTATGAAACAGTCTATGGCCATAACACATTATGGAGCTGCAGAGAACTGGTGCTGAGGAATGATAAAGATATAATGATAAGAATCAAGATAGCCAATGATACAACCAACTATTTATTTATGTGCAACAAATGATTGAATAAAATATGTTCTATTGAGGAAAGGTTTTATTTTGAGCTGTGCTTGTACTTAATGATGATTTAGGATGTTTTAGGATAAATTCACACTGCCTCGTAGAATTTATTCATTATCTGGCAAAAGTTATTGTTACCTTTAGAATAAATATTTCGAATATTTAAAGTACCTGTCTTACAAAAAAAAATGTAATACAGAAAGCGATCGCCCTACAAAATTGGTTTGATAGTTTAGAAATTTACAAGAATGTTTGAAAAATACATAGCTGATTTATTACATTTAGCAGACTAGTTCATTAAAATAAAAGCCTTGATCCACCACTGTCTCATGAAGTGTGCGCTTTTGAAAAAGTACGCATAGATGAGCTAATATTATGAGACAGTTTCCCTTGGCACATTCCAGAATCCTAGTCCTTGATTGGAGTCAATTTTCATTGGATATTTTCATGTTTTAATGACAGTTATGTAAGTATATCTTCTTTTAAAGCCATATTGTAGAATATTCTTGTGTATTTTTATGAGTCACAAGATATTTAATCAAGTGTGCGAGACTTACCATTGGCGGCGCAGGCATTATTAATGTTCGGCATTCCCGCGAAAACTATTAAAAAGGTTTATAACACAAAAAAGTTAAGGCATATTTAAATAGATGTTGTTTAGTTATTTTTGAGTAACCGGTGCTACCTCATCGCAAATTATTTAAGGTTTTATAATGTGGATTTACTCCGCACGTATTCACATCACACCTTGATACGAATGACAGGAGGAGGAATTGATTGATTCATAGAATAAAAAATGTCAAATGCAACACTGACTTGTCTATGGTAGCCACAATATCGATTAATCACCCTGCAATTTATAACTGATAGATTACTGAAAACTCGTTATAGGTAGCAGCACTGTTACCCGTCTACAAACAGTCATTGATTGTTTTGTTTATGAATCTTGATGACTTTTGTGTTGGTCACAAATTCAACGAAAACTAAATAAAATTGTACGCGACTGTGTAACACAATAAAATTAAAAGGGAAAAAGAAGCGTCTACCACTGATAAAAAGTAAAGTAAATAAAATAATTATGATGAACACGACCTTCCACACCTTTTAAAAAATAGTTTTGTAAAATTATTTATTTAATAATAATCTAATTCATAGGTTTACGCTGTTTCGTTGTATGATAATGATAGGATTTTAATAGATCTAAGAAGCGAATAACTCAGAATATCGATGTCGGTATTTTGGCATGGCAAGGATACAAGTTTATAGTAAGTTGTGAATTTGTGACACGTTTTACCGTCTATATAGTGTAGATGGCGCTAGGTTGTTGAACAAAACGGATGTTATTGATTTGGCGCGAACGCGTGGAGAATACGATGACAATCTGTTGAGAAATAAAAATTAAAATCTTTTAGCGATTCAAAATGCCGCACGGTGTGTTTGCAAAGAAGAGTGATTTTCTAGAAATCGGTGAATATAATTTTTCGTGGCCCGGTGAAAATGGCACTTTTCAGGATTTTGGTTCCGTAAATTACACAATGCCTTCAGGTATGTATTATAGATTTTAAAAACTGTGTTAATTTTTATACATTAAATAAAATAATGAGAATGGGCTTGATAAATAAACAGGACCCTGGTATTGGCCGTGGTGTCCACTTTGGAGAACTACACAGCATCCTCTCTTTCAGGTGAGTAAATAGAAAGGACGTATTGTTTTCTTTATTAATAAGTATTGCCTTATACCTTCAAGATTCAATTAGGTGTATTTTTAGCTATCCAACATGCTCTTTGTGGCTTCATACTGCGCTCCAAGTACCAAGAAAGGTCAATTGTGGATGCATACTATTTTAATATTTGGTAAGTGTTTTTCTCATTATTTTAAACCACTAGTTATGTAGGCCTACAATAAATTAAAAACAAATACTTAAACCAAATTTAATTTAAATCACATTCTGTGCAAGAACGAATTAGGTGTAAACTTGTACCTAACTTTTTTTTGTTGTTGTCGGGGGAAACCTTCGAAAGGCACCCGACCTCCGGGGAGGGAGGTCCGGGAGTGTGGGATTTTTGCCTCACTAAAACCACCCCGGTGATCACCATCAGCACATAGGGACCACCCCTATGTGCTGATGGTGATCACCGGGGTGGTTTTTCTTAAAAGTTTTGGAGTAAGTAGGTATATCGTCGTCGTCGTCGTCGTCGTTTCAGCCGATAGACGTCCACTGCTGGACATAGGCCTCCCCCAATTTAGTAAGTAGGTAGGTTTTTTTAGTAGGTATATAGCTATCGGAAGTAGGTAACTAATGTAGGTACACTAGGTACTTACATTTAAGTACTTACCTAATTAATTTGTGTTAGTTGATAACACTTTTCCTCTAATTATAGGTAAGTAGGTACCTAAAGTAAAGAACCGAAAAGCACTGCTTCGAAAACATTTGAGAAATTTAGGTACAATTTTCGGGCCCCAATAGTAGGACGATAGGTTTTTCTTGTTTAGCTTTAGCTTATTACCCGACTGCGTCAGAAGGAGGGTTATTTTTAAATTTGGTAATAATGCAAAAATATGGTAAGTACCATAAAGTTGGACTGATGATGCCACCGTAAGGTAGCCATAGGAACTCCTCAACTAAATAATAAAACCCCATCGTGTTCGGTTTCGTTGGATTTCCTTTCGACTTACCTAGCGATTTTCGAACTCTTCAAATAATGTTCCGAAAAGCAGGAATTAAGATTAATTATATTGCATAATAGTAAGTTGGAAATCCAAGGAAGTTTTTAAAACAACTTTGGGGTCATTGTCACCCTTCTTTTTGCAAAGACTAAAAATCTAGAACGAATCTTGTCGAACAAAAAATTTCTTTTCAGCTGTTTTAGTCACTTAGGGTGATGATTAGACTGATATTAGGTATTTACTGATCGTGGACCATAACATAAGAATTTGTAATTAAAAAAAAAATATTTTCAAAAAATGCGACACAGGAAGAAAAAAGTAAAAAGTCTGAAGTCAGTTTTATTGAGAATTTCCCAAAAAATATTAAAAACCCCCTAGCTATAAATAATCGCTGAACATACCTACATGGGGGTGTTTCGGAAAGCCCCTGAAGAGAGGCTTCTAAATTGTTTCTTTGGACCACGTTTCACGGGGCACCCTCTATGTCATGTATCTATTCCCTTATCTGTGTAGGTATCTACTTAGGTATTTATACTTTTTCGTCTTAGCCTTCATGCTGTACTCAATATGGGCATGGCACGTGATATGTTCACCTGATGCCTTCTCCTGGAACTTCGGCTTCGTGTTCCTGAATCTCGCTCAAGTTGTCTACTTGGTGTATGAGATGAGACCCGTCAAATTCGACCCAGAGCTTGAAGAAGTTTATCATACGCTGTTTGAACCGTTCAAGGTAACGTATTTAATATGTAAATAGGTTTCTATACCTCATACGTATCTAGTTGGAATATTGTTACAATATGTAACAATATTCCTAGTGCGAAAGTACAGACTTGTCTACTTAACCAACATTTCACGGTCTCAAACTCCCAATGGTATCCTAATCACCACGAATCGCCATATTACCAAGTTCAGGTCATATTTTCCTTAGACGCTCCTTTGAATCACGATTCAATACTGTAGTTTCCATTTCTTTCGAATAGGTAGGTTTATGCCTTACAAAATATTTCTATCTCACCAATTATGGCGTAGGTGTCCAGATTGCAGTTCAAGCGCATGGTGTCTCCAGACTTTGCCCACGTGATGTCATTGCACGCGGGTGAAGCGTACGCCATGCAGAACCTCACCAAAACCGACAGGCTTGGGCTACTGCTTGCTGGAAAGGTAACAATTAAGATAGGATAGGGCTCATTAACCCACGTTACCTCTTGCCGTAGTGGACCCTTAGGAGCTAATATTTTGTTTGATTGTTGAATATTCTAAGATGCGACCCTCCGGCAAGAATTCTGTATTGAGTCCGGAGCTTCTGGTTAGGGTCTAACCGCATACATCCGTACCGTGTCAGGGATGTGGCCGGAACGTGGCTTTCTGCACACACTAACTGAAGCTCGGGCGCCGTAACTCAACTTGAACTGCGTAAAAGATGTACGCAACGATCTTTTTGGGAACACGTCCTAGCCACATTCTTGACGCGGAAGGGGTGCGTTAAGGGGCTTACAGGACCTTACGAAAAAAACGCAATTTTAGAAACAATAAAAGTATTTATATGATTGACTACAGTAAACAAAATCAGAAAAAGAAATCATATTCTTCAGGATATGCTAGGTAGATAGTGTATTTAAAAACATAATAACATTAATTTGATACGATAGAAAAAAATCATGAAGGTATCTCTAAAAACTTTGTTTTTACAATAAAAACCATACTAATATACTTACATAAAATCATTATGTGTTTAAATTTTTAGTCCAAACAATAGATTTTTTGTAAATAAATAATTGCTTCATATTTTGCAATAAATTACCAGCTTTGTGTCATCGCGTTTCTTTTTCTTTTCTATGCAGCCCGAAAAAGACCGCGCTTTAGGTCATGTAATCGCCTTAAAAGTAGAACTTTATGTACGGCTCGTTCATTTATTTATTAAAATCACACAGAAATAACCTATTCGAGTCTGGATGCTCCATTTTTTTAGCCCGCTTCGCTCGCTCTTGCATTCTCTTAGCAACCCTTCCCGATTCAGGATGCTTTATTATTTATTTTGTAGAAAAACCACCTTTTTAGCTTCGCTGCTGTCGTCCGGTAGAAAGGAATCCCAACGTATTTTGATACAGGGCCCATAATTATTGTTAACTACAATTAATGCCCTTATATTTACGTTTTCGTTTTTAAGGCCTGAAACTGCGTTAAGCGTTCGCCCGCGCGGTTTCATACAAAAGTGCTCCGTCGCGGGGACCTGCGCGGGCGTCCGTCACGGGGAGGCGCGCCCCGCACCCACGCAACGGGGCCCGCCTCCGTGCAACGGAAATCGTTGCGGGGGCACGCGCGGTGCCCGCCAGCGGTAACACACGCTCGAGGAGTGCCCTGCGTGGGCCTCTGAGCGGCGGGTCCTGGTTGCCAGGATCGGGCGAGACCTGCCTCTGCCGGCAGTAGTGAGGGCTATGCTGGCAGAGACAGACAATTGGACGGTAGTAGCCTCCTTCTGTGAGACCGTGATGGCCAAGAAGGAGGCCGCCGAGCGGGATCGGGAGAGGGCTGATCCTGCTCGGAGAAGGAGGCGTCAGGGTGGCAACCGCCCTGGCGCCTAATACGCCAAAAGCCGCTTACGAAACAAGGTCGGTGGGCCTTCGAGGTCGCGGGCGCACAGAGTGGGGACTCTGTCCGCCCTCCAAGTGACCCCAGGGAAGACGGTGGCACAGTGATCACGTGCTGCCGTGCATAGCGAGGCTCAGATGAGGCCCCTTTACAGTCTCCCCAGGGATGTGCCTTTCAGGCGTTGCACGGGGAGGTTCCGGAATTGGTCTTTTAAGAGGAACTGCAACCACCCCTATGTGCTGATAGTGATCACCGGGGTGGTTTTAGTGAAGTAAAAATCCCACACTCCTCGACCTTCCTCCCCGGAGGTCGGGTGCCATTTGAAGGTTTCCCCGACAAAAAAAAAATGGTGATACGGGTCGCACGCACGCTCGGAGAAAAATTCTAGTTCTCCATCGACACGACTATACATGCACACCGTTCATATTGAACTAGCGACACTACGTATTTACGTTAGTCTTTACATTTTTGAATAAATTTTATTATTATTACTGCGTAAATAAAATAATCCGGTCTCCGCGACGGGTACCCGCTACGGGGACCGTCGCGTTCCAACGGAGCCCACCCGCGTGTCCACGCGCGTAGACACGCGACGGTTGCCCGTCGCGGGCGCCCGCTTAACGCAGTTTCAGGCCTAATAGATAAGTATATTTTTATTCTATCGACTCTGGGATTTCTGCCCATACATTTTTGGGCATTTACCTTTTCCTATGGAAATCTTGGAAAGCACTCTGCAATATTAGAGCCTAGAGAGCATAGAAAATAGCATTTTCCAGCAAACCTTAATTTACCTACATCTGATTGTATCTAGTAATTAAGAAGTAAGTAAATAGGTAGTCATTTGGAAAACCTTTAGATAAACTAGGTCTTATTTCAGTGTATTTTCATTGCGCTTCATTTAAATCTTTTCTTTATCCCACATAACAAGACCATTTTATCTCGGAAAAATTAGCTAAATAGAGACATTCTTTACTAATTAATCTAAAAAGAACCACTTAATCTAAAAATAAATGTGTTCCATCTTAGTTTAGCCGTGGAAATAATAATTAAACACACCTAAGTTCTCTGGTACCTACCTACTTGGGCACTTTATTATTTTTGTTTTCAGTACGTGTGTCCCAATCCCTTTCCTTTTTCCACTCAAATCAATCTTGAGCTAATACGGACCTAAATCTAGTGAAAATATGACAGTTTAAAAACATTTTATTTTGGTTGGTGCTGGTGTATCGTAAACTTAATTGATTTTTGGGCCACTCTGTCTGTGGAAATTGTGACAGAAGAAAAACTAGCAGGGGATCCAGTGGGGTTTAGGGGATCAGACCGGAATAAATCGTTGTATTACCTGTAAAAACAAATGAAAGTCATCATTTCAGCCGAAAGATGTCCGTCCACTGCTGGACATAGGCCTCCCCATGGAACTCCACTTCGACCGGAAAGTGGTAAAGCAAATAAATAAAAACTGTCGGTTCACAAAATTTGCAGATTAAGTTTATATTCCCGCAGCTACCCATAAAGTTAGGAAATTTAAAACAATTTTTAGGCAGCACGTACCAATGGTATCGTACCGCGCCTCACCTAACGACTCGCACGTGCCTTTTTATACGATACCCTCAGATAATATTAGAGTACATCGATTCCCACTCTTTACCAAACCATCAGTTTATTGCGTGGTAAAATTTATCGGAAAATGCTTGCCGTAGTTCGTGTGCCGTGTTGGAAGTTTTGAATGAAATGCTTTTAGGTAGTAGATTTGGGATACCTACGTTATAGAGAGAGATTACAGACTTGACTAAACTAAGGCAGATTACACACTACAATGCGCCACGCGACAGGGCACGGGAAACGGAGCCAAATTTGCCTCGTGGAAAAGCGTTTTAATTTTAATTTTTGTATAAAAAATCAAAAATCATTATCTTAATATTATAATCGTTATCTGCGCCCCGTCGCGTGGCGCGTTGTAATGTGTGATCCGCCTAACTCAAGTGGGTACACACAACACAGTGTGCTTCAGAATGTTTAATTAAGGTAGGGTGGAGAACTTTTGCAAACATTCCGTTCATAGTCTTTGATTATATAAAGTGCATAGTCCACAAAACCTAAGACCTAAGTTTAAATCACGTTTTATTGCTAGGGGCTATAGGACGAACGATAGTTAATTTTGTTGCCGGCTACTTTCTATACAAGACGTAGAGATGGTACAAGATACCAGCGCGGTCTGAAAGCAACTTCTCACTCCGCTTAGTACCTACTTCCAAACTTAATACTCCCAAATCTCCTGTTACAAATGAGCTGCTGGTGGTGAAAGCCGTTGTAAAATCCGACCAGAACTTTCTTTAATTAAACCGACATACTTTTAGTAAGGAAGTCTTATGATCTTCTATTCTATAGAACTCGGTATTTTGAGTAGCATTCTAGCTGACTATTTAATATTTCGATTGAAAAGGTTACTTAAACAAAGATAAACTTAGACTTATAGATCAACCAAGAATAGAAGCTTTTTTCAGCAAAACTAGATGAATCATATACCTGATTGTAAATTAATCTAGTTCTGCTGTAAAAAACTGTGAAGGTTGTATTCACGTGTTACGGTTAAAAGTCGAAGTGAAAATATACCTAGATGCAGCCGGCCAAAACAAAATTTCATTATGCCTAGGTAAACGTTATGAGCGGTCATCAGTTCCTGCATCCGATTCTGCCTTGTGAGTTCTTGGACTCTCCCGAGTTCGAGTCGAGTCGAGCCACGATCGACGAAAAATTTAAGGTGAGTTACCAATACATCTATGTTCAAAGTCCACCATATAAAGAATTTAATAATTTTATTAACAACCAACCATGCATTGACATTCAAACAGTAATTAATACAAGCCAACACAAAAATATTTAATATTAAAATAAATTATTATGGAAGTACAAGAACATTAAAAAGGGTATACGTTTCAATTAAATTAGGTACATTATGAGCAGGTTGCTTGCCTACCTGCTTTGATGTTATTATATCCGTACAGTATATCTCTCGCAATCATCGACCATATCTAGCAAAACTCAAAACAAATCCTCTCAAGTAAGACCCATTTATCGCTACATTCCCAAATATTACCGTCGCCTTTGATGTTATTGTTATAATATCCGTTCAGTACAGTATATCTCTCGCAATCATCGACCATATCTAGCAAAATTCAAAACAAATCCACTCAAGTAAGACCCATTTATTTGCTACATTCCCAAATATTACCATCACGTTTGATGGCGTCTTATTTCACGCAATAACGCTTTGGTGTAAAGCGTCACCTTGTTAAGTAAGGCAATGGGGCTAACTAACACGGTTGGGTGGCCCACTGATGAGTTCATTATTCAAGGGGAATGGAGTTCCTGACACTGTGTTCTGTAGTAAATGCTCCGAACCTACTAACCTATTTAAATAAATGTTACAAAGGGTTTTAGTTCAGTAAAGGTCGGGTTAATATCAAGTTGCTCTTTTGATCTACGATTTTTTTTTGGGTTGTTTCTTATTGGATTTTAATTAGCTGATAGGAAGCGAAAAGACAGCCATGTGCTGAAAGTTTTGATGACCTTTTAGACATTTAATTTTTTGTATAATATAATACTACTAACTACTACTTACCAGTAGCGTGTAGATGATTATTTAAATTCGTGTTTTTTTGTGCTGCTATTTAGTTTTTACAATTTGAAAGAATCGCTCCCATATTTCACATTTTATTCTAAAAAATATACTTTGTCTGTTATCTACACCGGTGCAGCAGGAGCTAGGTTAGAATTTGCATTGGTTAACTCATAAATCTTGTCAAACCTAGTTAAATTGCAAAACATAAGCTTAAAAAAAATAAGCTTAGTAAGCTTATTTTAAGGTTTTGCTACCCACCCACCCAATGCCCAAACTGAAAAACCATGTCTTTTATCTCATAGATTTAAATTTAAATCAAAACCTTTTCGCTCATGTCAAAAGATTCATTTAAAGCTTTGATTGATTTTTATAGCCAACCTGCCCCATGTTTTTTTTTGGCATTTTCGTTCGGTATCAGGTAAAAGCAAGCCAACAGTCGTTATCACAGAGACTAGGCACTTCAAGCTTTACGGGACAGGTCATAAACAACTACAAACTAAATCGCATAAATTGCCCGCGCGTGTCCAAGCCGAAACACCTCGCTGGCCAGCCGATGCACGCCAATTACTCTACCCAAAGTGTCAGTTGTGATAACGCCTTTGTGAATTAGATTAAAGGTTGGTACTTGTGCAAGAAATACTGAAAATTAATCAGTCGTTAATTAAGTACTTTGCAGACATCTATGGTGTAAGTAAAATAATCTAATATATCCTTTTGTTTTTGGACTTATTTGTATAAGTAGTTAGTCAGTCATTTAATTTAGTACCAGTTGTAGTGTAAACAGTTAGTTGTTTAATAATTTACTTTTTTATTATATGCATTAAGTACCTCTAAATAAATAAGTAACTGCTAAACAACATAATTATTCCAAACATACACAGGTTTATTCCGCTTAACAACATAGTAATTGCAATATTACATGTTGTGATTCCTTATAAATTGATCAGAAATGATCACGGCACACTGACCTCTATAATACAAGTACGCGTATTATAGAGGTCAGTGTCACGGCAGCAGATTTTTTTTTCATAACTTACTATCAGTCAGTTACATACAGCCAGTTGCCTACATACAACCTTGGCGTAAGTACCTACCGAGCATCAATAGACGCTTAGCGTAGCGATATTTTCTGAACTTATCACAGAATATGCCGACGATTTTACTACGAAATACGAGGCAGATAAGATAAGAAGAAGTTTTATCGCACCTTTACCTTACGTACTTACATCATACAATGTGTCACGTATCGCTAAGTGACACATTTGCGCCAGGGGGCCGCGAAGCTGAGTCATAGGTATGACAAAGAAGTTATGGGATCGGTTACCAACTCAACCCCCACGGCACCATTAAGTAAAAAGCTTCCTTCAATTCAATGGTATTACAGTTGCGCAGACATGAGGGGTTTATGCACCATTTACTAGGTCAACGAGAAAACTTTTTATTAATGTTATCATCTCATTCTCCTTCGATTCTATGCTGATATGCAAATATGTTTCATAGAATAGAATATTGTCTATTGTAGCTGAGGGTGGTTATTTGTTAACCACCCTCAGCTACAAAGCAAGTTGGTCAAAATTAAAGAAGTCTCTACAACTGATCTAGGCCCTATGTCTAAGTACAATGTTACAACACTGAAAGAAATGAGCAATAAATAAAAATGAAAAATCATTAATTCCATATGAGCCTAACGTTCAAAACAGTATTTTTTATTGATCCCAAATCAGTTAAAGCTTGATGCAAAATGTTACCGTCACGAGTTTCATGACAGTAAACTTTAACGTTTAAAGTAGCTAAAAGGTTACAAAATTAACTGTTTTATTTATTTGGTGATATCGTTCAAACCATTGACATTACAGTAATGGTGATTTTCCTTTTTTTTTGTTTTATTCAGTAAACTAGCTGACCCGGCAAACGTTGTTTTGCCATATAAATTATTTCTAGCTGCCCGGCGCTACTTCGTTCGCGCGGTGTTCTACCCATTACCCTACCCTACCCTACCCTACTCCTACCCTACTCCTACCCTTCTCCTACCCTACTCCTACACTACTCATACCCTACTTCTACCTTACTCCTACACTACTCCTACCCTACTCCTAACCTACTCCTACCCTACTCCTACCCCACTCCTACCCTACTTCTAACCTACTCCTACACTAATCCTACCCTACTCCTATAAGTAAAAAAAAAAGTACCCCATGTCCGTCTCCTGGTTCTAAGCTACCTCCCCACCAATTTTCAGCCAAATCGGTTCAGCCGTTCTTGAGTTATAAATAGTGTAACTAAGACGACTTTCTTTTACATATATAGAATTGTTTTGTCTTTTACTATTTTACAAACATTTCTTCTTACTGTATAAAGTCAGTAAGTCTTAATAACTAAAATCGCTTTAATGTGCTGTAGTAATAAATTTGTTTTTTCAGTGAATAAGAAAATATATCAAAAGAATATTCTAAACGATGATAGCGTATCCATATCTTTTACAATATCTAACATAACTAACTATTTACACTAGGTAGGTAAGTACTAAATTGAATGAGTAATTGGCTATACAAAAACAAAGTACTCGTCCGCATAGCTGTTATCTGGAAACGTGCCCAGAAGACTGGCAGCATTATCACGTTGAACGGCAATGCTTATTCTTTGAGCAAAGAATCGATCTACCCATATAAGATAAACATATTATTTTGTTTGCATTCATCGTCTGCCTAGCCTTTTCCCAATTATGTTGGGGTCGGCTTCCAGTCCAGTCCGACCAACCGGATGCAGCTGGATACCAGTATTTTACATGGAGCTACTGCATACCTCTATATCTATATCCACTACCCGGTTACTGGGTAATACCCCTTGGTAAGTCTGATTGTCAGACTTTCGGGTTTCTGACTACCCGTAAGGCCGTAACGACTGTCAAAGATCCACGAATGACCGCCGGGACCAACGGCTTAACGTGCTTTCCGAGGAACGGCGAGGTCTCGGTATGTAAAGATGGTCACCCATCCACAGGCCAACCGCGATAAGTGTAGCTATCTAGCGTCCTATGTGGCTGTTATTATTTAGCCACGGGCCTCATTATATTGTTTTCTTTGCATTCATGCGTTAATAATTCGTAATTTCAATCGTAAATCTTCTGGGCGCGCTTGTTCCATCATAGACCTCATCCATCTCTTTCTATCAGGCGTGATCGAGGTCAAGAGCGGCCCATTCAGTAATAAAAAAATATACCAAACCATGTTGTTTTACCCTGTAGAATATTAGGTACCTATGTGCTCTATATACTGCAACAAACCGTCTAATACAGCAAGTTAGTAGTTAGTAATTACGTGCAACGCCAACTGATATTACTTTCGCGTTTGGTATACACACTCGTTGATCGCTCTTTGGCATTACCTACCCCATTCCGTTGACCTAATTGTTGCCTGATATGGCTGTACAACAGCCGAAGTGGCTATAAATGCAAGAAACTAGGTTAAATATCGATGAAGTCTAAGCAGTCTCGTAAAGACGTGCGGGACTTACCTAAATTGCTTCTTCAGCTATCAATCACATTGAGCTGTAGACATTCACTTTTAATGTAGCACTTCTATTTATAGATTGGAATGTAGGTTTTATCAACAAATCTCTCTTGCAAATTGTTGCATCACTATTATAACACATTCTGTTCGACATTTTATTAGATGGCTGGATCAGAGTGTGTATCACCTTAGGGGCTTTCGAAAATTATGTCGACTAGTAAGGCTTCGAAGGCTTTCAACGTGCATGCAGACCAGAAAACTGGATATTGACTCGCGTCATGGCAAACCGCAGCATGCCATGTATGTGTGTTTATGCATAAAGGGATTTGCATTCGCGAATGCAAATCTATGTATTACTCTTTTATATTAAGACAGTAAAAGGTGATTGGAAATCCTAGTCATTATAGAAATTGTTTTTATGGGAATATTCCACACTGTTCTAGTTGTTGATGAGAATGTTATTAAATTAACCTATCAATATGGATATGCCATGCGAGTTCCTCGTTTAATTCTATCAGCCATTATATCCCCATATTAATAATATAGCACGTATTTGGCCGGCTATTTTATTAGAATGGTTCCTCCGCCCACGTGGCGACGGGCACTCATCAAGTCCGCCAATAGCTTTCTTTACACCACAACGATAACGGCCGGCACTACGTAAACGTATCATGAAATAACGTGCGGCTTTCATGATATCTGTTCAATTATGTGCTGTATATCTTTTTCGTAGAAAAAAATATTGAAATATAGGTCAGCGGGTCGTTAAAAATCACTACACGGAGTTCTGTTTAAAAAAGAACCAAATAACAGATGGAATTGCAGTACATTTTAAGTGATTGCATTTTGGGATTGCAATATAAGTATTATTTCAATAAATGCCTCAATAAACTTGTGAATGTTCAAAATTAGTTCTGATTTGTTAGCCGCAAATAGTGCCTAACCGCGTAGCGGTCGTAGCGAGTCGGTTATTTGCTACGACGTCGTAACCGAGCGTAGGCGCGATGCCTTTACGTCAGCTACGACGTAGCAACAATAATTTAGTCCATAAAATAGTACAAAGTCAGAACTCCGAGCTCCTGTGCTTCTGATAGTAACTTTGCTTGTCATACAATGAAGAAATGACGAATGAAGTTTCTTTTTTTCTTGTTTTGAGACACGCAGGCACTTTATTTTGCGCCGTATAATACCTACTGATAATTATTCTTTTATTCTAAAACAAAGCCTCTCGTTTAGGTGTCGATAGTAGCTGCGTCATCGTGCCGCTACGTGTACTGGCAGCGGAGTTCCCTGGAGTATTTGTTCGTAAAGGAGCCGTACCTTGCGTGTGTGGTGACTACGCTGATTGCTCGAGACATTACTACCAAGTTGTATGCGATGAACAACAAAATCGTTACTGAGAGGGGATCACATCTTGATATCAGGCTGCCGAGCATATCTCATGCGCTTGCAAGAAGCCCGAGGAAGCTTCGTGGTGCAATTAAACTTCCACCTCCGACCACAGTTCAGCCCGTACCACCTGAAAAACGACCCAGTGAGTATGATCTTAGTTCAATTTCTGGCAAGGTCTGATGTAAACTTTGTCTTGCGTCATACAGGTATTCAAGCTAGGATAAACATTTATGTAGAAACATTTTCGACGTTGCATAAAGCCAACTCGTAAAAAACAAGAGCGACGGTGCTACGAAGCCGCTACGGTGCTACGAAGTCTCTACGATTGTATAACTTTATATATGCCAGCCGACTCCTAAAGCTGCAACTGTGCATTAATTTGATACTTTAGTGTGGTGCCTTATCACGACGTGCAAGCCCTCCTTAAGAGTTTTCATATTTATGTTTGTTTAATGGATGTTATGTGAAAAACAACAAACAACAACATGGCCAGTGACTGCTACGAAATATTCTAATTCAAAATATTTACTTTTTCTTATTGTGTTGCGGATGTACAGGTACTTACATAAAACTTTCAAGCGCTGGAAAATAAAGTTGAAATCAAGTAGCGCTTGACTTAGCCTCGAGTTGTTTGTTGGCAAATTTCATCAAACAATACTGTAGTTGTTTTTTTTATTTTGGCCAACAGATTAACAGCTAAAATGTTCCTGACTGTATATGAGATTTTCCGACCGGAGACTTTATATTATTATTGTGTGAAAATAATAACAACCACCAACAGAGAAACTAACTGATCCTTCCTTCACAGATTGCTGGTCCCGCGACACAGAACCTCTTCCCATCGCTGTGAAACGCAACTGTAACTCCACATACAACGGAGGCGACGAAGAACTCATGCCTTTAGCAGCGCACGAAGCTCCAGCCGCTTCGTCAGACGACTTATCCGTGGCTGACAGCTGTCCTGACACGTCTTCCAAGTACCACAGCTGCGAGGCAGTCGAGACTGATGATGAACTTCGGCATTAGCACGGTGGAACTAGAACCAATATTTTGAAAGAATAGCCACTGTGTAACAGGAAATAAAAGTGTAGAAACGGTTTTCTCTCGTACCCGCATGCGGTTGCCCGCAATGGAATATATAAATTTGGGTAGCATCAAGGCTGCGCGATAAGGTTTGCGCTTGTAGCATGTGCGGTTGAGCAAGGTGCAAAACCGCATGCGGGTATTTAACCATAAAAATGGCGATCGCTTCCTGTTTTGAAATACATCTACGTAAACAAAACCGCAGCCGCATGGAAAAATATCGGGTCGGGTCATGAGATTGGTCCCTGTAATTATTTCAGTACTCTTGTCGCTGACGTAACGCGTAGTTACGTAAGGTGACGTGAAGTAGAGGTTGATGAATGATGAAGAAGCGAAGTATATACACAGTGATGGTAGTAGGTAATTGTTATTAATGCTTATATTTTTGTTCATTCGTAAGATTAAAAAGTTACGAACTTCAGTTTGAACAGTATCAACATGCCTGTTATCCAACATATTATTATATTAATATGTTGTTTATTAATGCACTGTAACATGTATTATTTAATGTTTATTGTGATATTCGTAATGTCTAAGAAAAATAAACTCTGTTTGGTAAAACACAATCGTTTTCCTCATTTGGGTTATTTCACTCACCCCACAAAGAAAACACAACCAATTAAGGAAAACCGTCGTTTTGGAGTAAAATGGTAAACACAAACAAACAACCCCTTACCTCAAACACATAAATAAGTGGTTAGGTACATATAGATAGGTACAGTCTCCTTTCATCGTGTGTTATATACTGGGAAAGCATAAAATACCTTTATCGTAAACGATTTAAATTCCTACAGTGTCATTGTCAAAGCAGTTGCATTTGCATAGCTATTAGTTTCAGCACTTATTCACGAGAACGATATGGTAAGTAAAAGGGTGCATTTTGTGATTTAATTCCTAATGACAGGAGGGTAGGGAGCTTAGGAAGGACGGTATAGTAATAGCTTTATTATAAGTGGACACCGACCCGTCCCTCCCACGACCGTACCTCCCCACGACGGACAATCAATCAGCGGAACCAATCCAGTTATCGCGACAATGCACACAACTCGGCGGATATTAAGGCGACCATTGACATTGAAATACAGGAATATTATTTTTGTCAGAGGAAGAGTGTATTGTTGTAGATTTGAATGATGCAAAAATATATTTTAAGAATGTTTTTATAGTGGTTTTATGATGATTTACGTGATATCATGCAAACAAAAAGTTTAAGGGGAATGCTCCAACCAGCCCGCGAAATCAAAATTTCTTGCGATTTTTGCAATTTGCAGGCCAGTGCTAGGTTGTATGTTGATTAAAATATTATTCGCGGCTGTAAGACGGATGTAGTTACAGAATTATAATCGTCAAAATCACTACAACCCTCCAACTCAAAATCCAAATCAAAATCCAAATCAAAATCATTTCAAGTGCCACGCAAAAATAACTTCTATGGTAGGCGTACCGCTTCCTTTATAATACCCAATTTACTAAACCAAATACCTGTAGACATTAGAGACTCAATGAACAGTAAAAACATAAAGAGTAAGCTGAAAGAACATTACATCAACTCAATTATAACTTAACTGTTAATAGCGCGTTGATCAAATCACAGGTCATGGCATGCTAAGACAGACCCCAGAGGTCTAATTGTGTGCTTTGTATAAGTTTAAGGAACATGTATTTTATAAATAAAATAAAATAAATAAATAATAATAAATAACTTCATTAAGGTGTAAGAACAAAAAAAAAATCAGAAAAAGTAATTCCTACAGCTTTATAAACTTAGAGCGTTTTATTGATGATTTTGATGATTATAATTCTGTAACTACATAATTATGTCTTACAGCCGCGAATAATATTTTAATCAACATACAACCTAGCACTGACCTGCAAATTGCAAAAAACGTAAGAAAATTTGAATTTCGCGGGCTGGTTGGAGCATTCACCTTAACTATTATACTTCGCTCACAAAGCTATATCATGTGCGGAAGTATTTAATAAAATTGTGATATTACAATAGATATATCAAATCATATTCTGGTTTCAGTGAACGCCCTAAAATTAGCATTTGGCAAGCGTCGGGCAACCAGTTACTAAAAAAAAAGAATAAATTATTGGTGGAGATATCGAAAGGCGAAAACAACGTCTTGGTCGCTGACGGGGTAAGTTATAGTTATGATTCGAACCAAACAGTGCAGCACTGTGCCAAGTCACTAATTGGAACTCCTTTTCACATAAACTTCTCAGCGCCAAGCGGAAGAAGTAGAGCATAAACTTGGTGTCCAAGCAATAACTAAATCATGTGTTTGTAGGTATAATTTTCCATGTATTACAGAAAAAGGTTTATAAAGGGTTATTGGTAAAACATTAACAACCTCTTAAGAGGTCAATGTACTCATCATTATGAACAACTTTTACTATGGGACCAAACCTGAAATCGCGAAAAAAATATCAGCTGTTCCCTACATTTTGACGAGTTATACGAACATAAAGATAGGAACCGCTGATTTTTTATTCGCGATTTCACACTTGGTCGCTAAAGTAAAAGTTGTTCATAATGATGAGTGCCATGACCTCTTAAGAGGTTGTTAATGTTTTACCAATAACCCTGTATAATGAGGATTACGTGGGGTTCTCCTGTGGTACAATCAGTGACGAGTAACTTCTGAGGTGTAGAACTAAGTACAAAATTACATTAACACTAATGGCAACGTAGATACTACAATCTATTCGTTATCGAATCTGTTTTCCGGCTCTTGCTAAGTTTAGGATGTGTTAGGGCTCTGAAGCGATTAGGTTAGCTGAAATACGGTGAGAATTATGTCACTTTCAAGAATGTAGGTACGATCCTAAGCATAACGTACAAGTATTAGTAATGACATTTTTATAAGCCTGTTTTCTTAAAAAAAACCGGCAAAGTTCGTGTTGGACTTCACACAATAAACACACACTTGACTCTAACAAAAATAAGCATAATATTTCGCAAAAGGATCCCTGAATCGAAAAATGGTTTTCTCAAACCCGCAATACTTTTGAACGACCTTTCCAACGACACTCCACACCAATGGGATAGATATGTAAAAAAAGAACATCCTCAATTTACTTGTAGGAGAGGAAAAATAAAAAAAAACAAGATGTTATTTGTTACCCACGCCAAATTACAGCTTTCTAGTACTAAAAGTCTCAGATCTAAGCCTGTCTGTCTGCCTGTCTACACAGGCAGACAGACAGACTGACGGACGGACACGGCGAATCAGACTAAAAATGCTAAATTAAACCCTTGATACAAAGAACTACTAAAGCAGAACAAATTGGTCGACTGTTCAAAATAGAAATGTAGCTTTAGTATAAAAAACGAGTGGGATATTGGAATCAATATTGCAAGCTTTGCGCTCACAGCCGGCTAACTAGTTTTGTAAAGTGTACTTGTGTTGTCCAACGGAAGTTCGCTCAACTAGCTAAATGGGTCTTAAACTATCTTTGAAGTATAAGTTCACGCAACAGATAGATATAAAAATATGCCAATACCATGATCTACTTAAAACTTTGTCGTTGTATAAGATCTCGGTTTAAAAATTGCTGCGGCGTGTTAGTTATTATGAAACGAGTAAAATTGTACACAGCTTTCTAATCCTGTGCCATCTGTGGAATTAAACACGAATTCTGGAGTCGTTTGGCTCTCAACCTGCGCCGTGATGCCAGCAAAAGCAGCAGATATCCGTCCCGGTCTGCCAAACACTCCCAGCCGCAGATCCTGGTCTTGTAGCCAAATGAACCTCATCTAACTGAGCTGGGAGCGCGTTGGCGTTGCTTTTTGGCGGCATCATCTAGCGTGGGTGGACGATACACATTTCAAACGCTAATTAACATTACTTTGTCTGTGACATTTATGACGCCAACGGCCGTTTAATGAACAGAAGGTAATTTCAGTGTTATTCGCGTTTGGTTTGGCTATATTTTACGAATACAAATAGTTGTGTACAATTAATAAGGTAATGCATGCATTCAATTCTGTGCTACGCGTGTATATTAATACGCGCGTATATTAATACACGAGTATATGTAGGTGGTAAACATGCCCGAGTTGTTAAATTAATACCTACATAAATAATGTCACTAATGCTGTGGCAACAGAATAATGCGGTGCATAAAATAATACAGGCACGTGGCCATTATTTTCTTTCACTGAACCGTACAGAGACACACTCCCCGTCCCCGTGTTGATGATGTAACTCGTGTATCGATAATATTCTTTTCTGATGAAGGATATACACAGAGTTATATTAATAGATGAGATATATCTCGGAGCATTTATATAGTGTATGCAAATCTATTTCTAATTACGGTTTTTGGTATAAAAAATAGACATCGGTTCGCTTATTTTCAGTTCAGCGCACACATAACTCGATCGTCCTATTTAGTCACAATGGGTAAGTTGGTCACGCGGACCGTAACTTGACCGGCAATGTGTCACATTTGTTGAACATACTGTTTAGCTTACATAAACAGGAACCATGGCATGCCTACGTACAGTGATTAAAATTAATTGCTAAACAATCGGGGAGTGCGGTTACACGGCTAAGTTATGGCATTATTACAGACTGAAGGACGTGATTGATGAAATAGCTAATAGACTGTGTTGAGTAGTTACCTACAACAACAAAGTAACTCTTGCATGAAATCACATTTTATTTTTAAACGAGTGTAGGTATGATATTTCTTGTGGGCATCGTACTTATTTGAATAGGCATTGCACGTACAATAGTAGGTATATCCAATCGTGAATTTATGCAAAGATACTGATCCTAACTTCGCAATAGATGCGATGTCTGCGGGAAACTTTTAAGCTCCTCCGTGAGTGTGTGAGCTGACATGTCTATTATTATATTAGCTACTAGCTTTTGCCCGCGACTTCATCCGCGTAAAATTTCTTGTTCCCTCCATACTCCCCGCCGCATCGCATCGCCTACCTGCGCCATTACTTCGTTTTCGCCTTCAGTTCTTTTTGACTTTTTTTTATTTTTTTTGCGCTCCTTAGGGTTCTAGCGTGTTAGCATGTTAAACAGTCTATAGCCTTCCTCAAGGATTAAGCTATCAAATACAAAAAGAAAAAAAAAACCGACCAGTAATTCCAGAGATTACCGCGTTCAAACGAATAAACAAACAAACTCTTCATCTTTATTATTATAAGGATACTATTAGCTGCGCCACGCAGTTTCACCCGAGTAAATGTCGATCCCGTGGGAATATCGGGGTAAAAAGTAGCCTATATGTTAATCCAGGGTGTCAGCTACATCCATACAAAATTTTATAAAAATTGGACGAGCCTTTTGAGCGTGAAGAAGTAACAAACATATAAACACACACACACACTTACAAACTTTCGCCTTTATAATATTAGTGTGATTAGTATATTATATATTATTAGTGTATACAGATATCATCCTGTCGATTTTGTACTGCTTTGCAGCGACCGTAATTTGACGGAATGTTTGCCAAAGGCTACAATCGTTATAGAGATCGAGGTATTTCGATATTCACCGTTCCTTTGCATGAAAAGTAGGTAAAGTAAACTTGTTAAAACTGTGCAAACGTGGGCTCACCCCCCAAAACGATCGATTCAACTTTTAGCTTACCTACCTCGCACATTAACGGCCTAGATCAAACTTTACCAATTACGATACGTACCACGCTTACCACCTATGACATTTTGTTTGGTTTCGTCGAAAATAAGAGATTTGGGTAAGTGGCTATAATTATGAGTAATACATTTCAGAAGTAAGTAAAATGCTAACTTGGGCAGTTTTTATGCGGCTTTTTCATGATTGATGAATGTGCGAACGGCTTGGTGTGTTGCTAAGGGCCTCCTGCTACCCGTTCCTTTCATAGATGTGAATATCGTAGGAAACCGTCTTACGCCACTTAAGCATGAGCTGATTTCAAACTAAGTCACCGTTATGTGATTAATTTTTAATTAAATTGAATCGCAAAGTTTTCCTCATGAAACATTCTTTAGGTAATACTTGTATTTGAAAGAGAAGTTAAGTTAGTGCTAACATAGTTAATATAGTTTTAATAGGCTGTTAGCATAGCTAACATAGATGCTAATTATTTAAACGATGTTCCAAAATAATTTGATGAACAGTGGAAGTGGCTTCGCGTGACTGTAAGTATCATGTCCATGTTACAAACAACTTAAATTAAATGAGAGGTGTTTCAAAATAAAACGTAATAACTATGCATTATAATTTCACCACTTTTGACTCATGTGTGTGTCGTCCCTAAATGTACTTGTATGTAAAATGCAGCGTCATTTTATTCTTTAGCTTTTCATTTCAAGCTGTTTTTAACAGCCTCAATTACTTACTTGCAAAGGTCAGTTGCAGTTATTAATTCAAGCTGTTGGAAATTTACCTTGTCTGGACATTTTAACTAGCTTGTTATAGAAATTACAAAACATACAACAACATTGTAATGTTTCGCAAAGATTGTATACCTTAAGAACGAAAATGTTTTCTTTTATACAACATAAAAGCTCTATGTCGAACAAGCTTTGCAATAAATAAAAATAAAAAAAACTATTTTAAAACACTTTATATTAGTAACCTTTTATAGTAGGTACTTGAGACTTTAATGTTGTGCCATGCTTTCCCTGTTAAGTACGTATTATGCCCATTATTAGCTTCATAATAAGTTAAGACAAGCTTGAGTAAAAGATAGCCACGGAAACTTTGTAGGTAAATACATTTTGGCTTTATGAAAGTGGTTGGAAGTTAAGCGAAAATAGGGTCTTCATTTTACATTATCATTTTAACATGGCAAGCCTAGTGAAGGTAAAATGTTTCCTTATGATCCATAATCTTAATAAATAAATAAATATATAAAACTCAAAGGTGACTGACTGACTGACTGACATAGTGATCTATCAACGCACAGCCCAAACCACTGGAGGGATCGGGCTGAAATTTGGCATGCATATAGCTACTATGACGTAGGCATCCCCTAAGAAAGGATTTTGATAAATTCAACACCCATGGGGATATAATAAGGGATGATGGCGGATGTAAATGTATTAGTTTTTTTTTAATAATACTTAACGCGAGCGAAGCCGCGGGCAAAAGCTAGTTATCTATATAACGTTCTAGACTAAAAGTAGATACTTTAGCTAATGGGTTATTTAACCCTATTCATAAGGGAATAGAAACCTTCTCCGCTGAATTTATTACAACAAGCTGATGCTAAAAATAGAAAACGTTTGTGGTTTTCTATTTTTAGCATCCAGGTTCTTGCGTAATTATTTCATTGCGTGGTTCGCAATGAAATTATGCTTCGTGTTGACATTTCCGCAATTAAAATTGCTATGCTCTAAATATCTCAGACAACAATTTATTAACCCTGCCGCTGTTTCGTAACACCTGAATAATGGTAAACTTGCTGAACTAAGAGGATAAGTTTTCCTGAGTGAATTGAATGGAAATTCACAATACTTCGTAACGAACAACTTATAATCAATATTTATGGGTTTGTTTTCGAGTAATGTAATCTAATCAGAGTCAGCGAACTCACCGGCAATGGTGTTGTAGTGGCTCATCCGTCTTTCTTTATCTAAGTAAATGAGCAGGTGACCTTACAGCACAAAGGTGACTCAACGTAACGATAGTGTAAGATACGATCTGATCACCTGCAGGCCAGCGTGGTCAAGGCTGACCCGACCTGGCGCGATGCTTTCTTATCCACCACCGCTACGCCGCACTATTCTTGAGCATTACATGCGATTACCCACCATTTCAAGCGTTATCTGATGGCCTATGGCGCTGCTAACAAAAGACCTCTGAATAAGGTTGAAGTAAGATCGATATGCTTGACCGTCGGATCCAATATGGGAATGGTTCTAGCGTAAATTAAACACGCTAATGAAAGATGTATACTTACATAGGTATACTTAAGTATTATCTAGATGCATGTCATTTATCTTAAAAGTATGTTATTGTAGATAGGCATTTTCCTGTTTAGGCACTTTATTCCTCTGAATTTTCTCCGTCGTAGACGAAAAAATACCTGATAATTATCTAAGAGAACATAAATACTTAACATATAATCTCAATATATTTGATAGGTACCAAAACATAGGTACTTTTCGATTTAGATAATTCCACTTTGGCCAGGTTTTATTTCAGGAGGCAGACTTTTAGGAGTACTTTATTTTTATCGATGGCCTTGTACCGAGCACCAAAACTGATAATACGGTACGAACACAACTTTACGATAAGTAATGGTATTAAAAAATGTTGAAAATGGTTTAACACTGAACCACAAATACGTGCTTCAATGAAAGCATTTTGTATGAACAATGTAAATGTCTGGTTGGCAACATCATACTTGCGAATTTGTCATCATTGTACTATGATATTGTACGGAGGATATGAGATGCGAGACTGCGTCGTCGCTGCAAGGTCCCGCATCTTGTCACGTTGGAGACGTGCCAGCCGCTAATCGTCGCGCGGTTATACATTAAATCTCAAGGGTTGGCTAAATCTATTTGTTTAATTAAAATAGATAAAAATTAAACATCAATTCATTGACCAGTCTTATAATCAACGATTTCTATCAATTTTATTTATTCACATAAGCTTCAATAGTTATTTTTGATGAATACCAAGTTAGGTACTTTCGATAAGAATTTGACTAAGAATTTTCCACGAGGAAAACTTAAATAAAATGCTTGTAGGTATATATTTCCGTTCCTTAAACTTTTATAATCTCTCACAGTTACCGCCTAACGTTTAACTTCCCCATGATTTATAGAGCATTTCTTGCTGAAAAAGTCTGGACCGTTGCCGAACCTCGCCACTCGTGTCAATACTACTAGTATACTCCGTTACACAAGCAGCTTCAGATTGAGGCTAAGAAATAATGTCACCAACACAAATCTAGCAACTACAAAACGTTTCTAACGTTTTGTAATAATGTGCAACAAACACCGGCGAAAATTAGGTGAACCTCAAACAGTAATTGTAACAATTTTCGTACAAGTTTTGAAGGTTTGTAACAAATCACTCATTTCACACTCGATAACGATACAATTGACAGGCTGCGGCTATCGGACGAGTTGATGTCGTACAATAATTTTATTGATAATATCTAAGTAGGTAGTAGCGAGATGGGAGTAAGGGTTGAAGCGGGCGTCGGGGGCGGCGAGGCGGCGGGCGCATGGCGCGTGCGTGCGGCGGCGCCGCGCCCGTCTCGCGGCGAGAGCGGCCAGTGTCGTGCCGCGCGGCGCCGCGCTCCATCGCCGCCGAGCGCCGTGTGCGCTTCCTTACGCGCCCGAGCTCTACTATGCGACTCGCGTGCCGCGCTCACTCGTGTTGTGGTGCTTTATGATGGTACGGCATGAGAGTACCAGGTATGCGGACGTTCCGTGACAGACGTGCTGCTGAACTCACCACCGCCACAAGTGGGCGGAGAGACGGGACGCGTCCTAGGCTGCTCAGGTGAGCGGCCCTTCGCATCTCACGCCGTTGCACGCTGGCTAAAGACGCTGCGATCTCGGGGTCGATAAAGCACTTTGCTGGCTAGACTCGAATGAAAGGTACATCGTAAGTTTAATGTAACTTCTTTGCTACGGAATGCGTAGACAGTGCTACGCACGGCGCTACGACTCGTAGCGCCATATGGCAATTTTGACTGTGGTTATTCTTAAATCCTACTCTATCTGAAAATCATATTATAAAAAATGCTATACCTAGTTGATCCATTGCTTATTTTTATTTATTTTTAAAACTAGTTTTACCTGTAGGCAATCTGTTTTGGCGATACTGACGCTTGAAAAACGTTCATTGAAATGAGCAAATCCTATTGTCTCAATGACACGGTTAAATATACCATTCTACTTTTACTAATATGCCAGTTCTATCAACAACAAACCGAGAGAGAAACAATCGCGTCTCGATCTGTCTGCAAGTATAAATTGTACACACATTGCAACACACGTAGGTAATTTGCCCAAACTTGGCAACGTAACTACTATCGTATACTTATCGATGTCATTGAATGTCCAATAAATGTAAATAAACAACTGTACCGACATCTTCAGCGATGAACAACTGCTAATACAAATTAGCAGTGTTTGATGTAAAGTTAGAATAGTCGATTATTTCATTCTATGTTTTTGTTTGTTCACGTTCCTAAATGCGATGGAAGCTTCTAAGTCAATAAATTCCTTAAGGCATATTTGTAAAGTGAATCGTGACTTGTGAGTCGTCACGCAATATCGGGAGTATAGCATATCTTGGAGGCGGAAGGCTTCGAGGGACCGCCATCAATCTCTAGCCTCCGAAAGCGACAGCTCGTACTCACTATGTAATGGCGATTGAATACATTAGTTATATATTTTCTTTACTGTATAATAATAATGCTGAACTTATGTTTTAGAGGGGTTTGGAAACAAATGAATACAGTCAATGGGTTTATTTTTATGTTAAACTCAGATAATGATAATAAAATCTTATGTTTATTATTCTTTATTGTACCTACACCAAACATAATTATTATTACACAGTGATAGATGTAGAATGACTATCTGATGTTTAAAAAAGGCTACTTAATGTTACAGTCAGCATTAAAAGTGGGTTAACACTATGCAAAGTTCTTCAAAAGAGATGTTGTGTGTTTCAAATTATTTGTCTTTTCGTTAGTGGGCTCTTAGCTCAAGAACAGCTTAACCGATTTAACTACGAGTTCTTCTAATTTGTTCGCTGCTTTGTTGTACTTAGGGCGCATTCCACCAAACTTTTATACCTAGGATAAGTCTTATACTGAGAATAAATTTTGAATTTTTGACAGTTTTTCCATACTAGAACTGTCAGACGTCAATTTTATTCCACGAATCTGACATCTGACTTTGGTAAAATCAGCCCTTAGTGTGTATTTTGTCCCGTTAGGTAATTAAGGGACACATATATAAACAAAAAAGTATTGCTTATGGATACTAGCATTACTGGCCTTGTGAAGGCCGCAGGAACCCGTTGGATGCGGGAAGCACAGGACCGGTCGAAGTGGAGGTGCTTGGGGGAGGCCTATGTCCAGCAGTGGACGTCTTTCGGCTGAAATGATGATGATGATGACTAGCATTACTCTACCTATTAATTATACGTTACACTACGATAAACAATTTATACGGTATACCCATATTCCAACTCAAAGTTCTCAAAAACTCTGACACAAATTCGCGTCTGCAAAAAACATTTACACAGCGGGAATCTAATAGGCTATTAATTTACGAAATTGCAATAAAATTGCATTTCTTGTTTCTGTATAGGTCGGCAGTTATTCTGTGTGTAAGAAGATATTGTGGATGTAGGCGGCGAGACGGTCGCGACAAGCCGTCGCCATGGCTGATGCCAGTGCCAGGCTGCACTCACACCATCACACATAACACATGTATTGTGTACAAATACATCGCCTATAAATTACTAGAGGATAACTCTTTCACACATAAACCAATTGTTTATTTAGTTTATGTTCTCCTCTGAGAGGAAGATGACAAAAGGATTTTTTACAGTTTAGGAACAATATAAACCTACCCTACCATCACGCCTGAATTCCTCGAAGGGGTAGCTTGCAGAAGTTTATAGTGAACTTCCATTTTACCAGTCATGTTGTCATCCCATTTAAAAGGAAGCAAGCCTATTGTCGGTTATCGGACACAAACCCAAGCTGCGGGTTTTGGTTGCTTCTCAATTTTTTTCTTATAGAGAAGCTAAATATCGATTTCCACGACCCGAAAATCGAACCCTGGACCACACGCTTAGCTGTCGCACTTACGGCCACAAGACCGACGAGTCAGACTGAGTCAGACTGTGAAGTAATTGGGGAACAATTATCGACGGATTCGTGAAAACGAGAAAAGCATTACTGTAATCTATACATATAATAAATCTGTAGAAGGGTCAATTCTGTACATTGAAAATATTGAAAAAATAAATAGCGGGGGGTGTTGCTGGATCGATACCAAACCCAAATATGTGATTAAAAAAATTTTTGTCTGTCTGTCTGTCTGTCTGTCTGTCTGTCTGTATATGCAGGCATCACGTGAAAACTAACGGTTCGATTTCGATGAAACTTGGTATAATTATACCTTATTATCCTGGGCATAAAATAGGATACTTTTTATCTTGGAAAAATACGTAGAAAAAAAAAAATCTTATTTTTCGGTTTTATTCATAGACGTTGTTCTGTAGAACCGCGAACACACGTTGCATTACCCATAGTGGATAATTTTCCATTTCAATTTAAGAGAATACAGTTTCCTGTAGCTTTGTGTTACGCCATGACAATAAATAAGGCTCAAGGCTGACCTTGAGCCTTATTTAGCAAACTCCTAGGGTCTGAACCCTAGGAGTTTGCTGGCGTAGATCTTACCGCGAGTTTTTCACACGGGCAACTTTACGTAGCTCTTTCCCGTGTGAGCAGTCCAAGAAATCTTCATGTTCATATTCCGGACGAGCTCACTAACAATGTTGTGTATGCTGAAGCTTTAAGTAATTAATTAACTTTCTGTCGCATTGTCACGATCACTTTTTTATTATTGCAAACTTTTCGTCACTGTCAGTAATTTACTGCTACATGCTACTTATCAAGGTCGGAATTACTATGGAAAAAATACTTACTATAGAACGCGAGCTCAACAGCAGTAGCTCAATAGAGGGATCTCCTTAATTATTATAGGCTTAGCCGTATTTGGGTCTAATAGATATTTATAAGATGTCATTGTTAGAGTTACTCAAAATGGAGAAATAAACCATCCACGCGAAGACCGACATCCGCGCGGACGGAGTCGCGGGCGGAAGCTAGTATATAAATAATATTCTTACATTGCAATGCCAATTTCATATAATATTTGTATTGGTTTTCGAAATGACATCTTATGGCGCTCTTGCCAGCAGTTGATAGTAATCTTGTATTGGAACATATTTTCTTAAACCGATCCAGATATTTCAGGCAAGCAGAAAACGTAAAAATAACTGTTCAAATTGTTGTATTAAAAATGTTGACATCATATTTTCCGGAGAGCATTTATATACAATTACTGGTACTTAGCTGCCTCCGGTTAGACTGGAATTCGACTCCAACATGGTTGGGAGCGGCTAGGCAGAAGAAAATCTTTTCAGGAGAGCAAAAAATAAAAAAAATGTTATTACTGAAAATGTAGTCATAATAGGTAAATAATGCCAGTAAATATTTCCACTAGTACATAATATTTGTGTCGAAGTGTCGCTACTGTGTGATTCAACTGAATTATATTTTACGACGCCGCATGTTACTCAGACGTAAAAATACCTATTTGATCGGTATCGTATTCGTAACCTACATATACGGTGAACAAGCTGATAAAACATGTTACTACTCGGGGCAAGGTGAACGTATCACGGATCGCGTTACCCGTGAGATTTTTACTACTACGTATTTATACACCAATACATATTACAAAGGCGCTTTTTGTGTCTGTCTGTGTGACATCGTTGTTCCTCTAAACTACGGGTCCATATTGGCTCACCTAAAGTTCTTTACCCGAAATTGTTCTTCCTAATGATTTGTAATCCGAATGATCAGTCTTCCTAAAATTTTTCATCCTAAAGTTTTCATTCATACTATTTGTAGTGCTACCGGCGATGTTCATAACACTCATGTTTCCGAAAATTGTAATGAATAATATCATTAATGTACATATATTTAAACTCCTACTGTTTTTTATCATAACGCTTTTATCCTTAAACATAATTACCATAATTTTAGATGATGATAATTATTTATAGTTTTAATTTGAGGGTATGATTATTATTTGGGGGTATGCTTTACATAACGTACTGAGTTGTGTCTATGGAACCACTGTACTTCCACACCCGGCGCTTTTTGATAGTAGCTATTTTTTTTGGATAGAATAGACTCTTTTTAGTGTAAATTTGAAAACCGCAAAGTTTGCAAAATCATAGTGGCCGAGAAAAGAAATCCCAAAGTTTTTTTTTATCTACAAAAATATGTGGTTAGGCGTAGTCGACGGAGCCCCGCTTCGCGGGGCCCCTATTTCTGTCTACAGGGTTTAAAGGAACCTAACACGAAGGGGATGACGGGGGCTCGTTCGCTCGCACATTATGAAGTTGAATGCTTCGGAATTATGAACATTAGAGACAGAGTAGTTAGGAATTGTGATTGCTAGGATGAAAAATTTTAGGAAGAACATTTTCGTATTTCCAATTATCGGAGTTGAAAATTTAGGTGAACTTTGGCGCACCCCTAAACTACGCAACGGATTGTGATGCGGTTCTCACCATCAACAATACATTAATATGAAATAATAAGAAAATCTCAATGTTTTGTCGAGTCACGAAAACCGTGCAAAGCAGGGGTGGGTCGCCAAACTCATTAGTTATCCATTAACTGAGTTCTTTTCACGTGTTGGAAATCCTGTTGAGAGATTACCAATGTCCACTAATGTTCGGTTTCTGAACGACTCGATAAACTCTCGATGGTTATCCATTCGACAAAATTGTCCTAAATATCGAACCTATCGAATAGATAAACTCCGATGAAACTTCAAAAACCGGCGAAAAGTAATGACATGTCAACTTAAACTCTTGATTAGTGGCTTTTGTGGAATCAATCAACTTAGCCTATCGCAGTCCACTGCTGAACATAGGCCTTTCCCAGGCTGTGCCACAACACCCTGTCCTCCACCTTCCATACAGTCTGTCCCACCTCGGTCCTTCTAGCTGGGGGCTTCCCACACTAAGCTTGCCGATACGCGGTCTCCACTCCAGGACTCGTCTGTTCAACCAGCTATTGGTCCTTCGGTAAACATGGCCCCACTGTCAATTCACCTTGCTTACTCTGCAAGCTATGTCGGTACAACTCCAGTTCTTTTCCGGATAATTTTATTTCTGATTTTATCGCTGAGCAACCTTGAATTCTTTGACCAGACCGACTGTTAGTGTTCAGTTTTGTGGAAGATTCGACACAATTTCGCAAATTTCACGTACCTAGGTACTACGATAGACCATCAAACGCAAGAGTAAGTTCAGTAGAATATCTACTGCTGATGCTGCATGTAAGGTCTGAGTAGAGAGCAAAAGAAAATCATAACTGGCTGACCTAGTTGAAGACGGAACTCGGAGTATTAAAACCGGCAAGAGCGAGTCGGACTCGCGCACCGAGGGTTCCGTAACATGCATTAGGTTTATGTAATTAAAAGTTTTTTTTTATTTTTATATTTGAGTTGATTGAATGAAAGGTAAATTGCGGTTTACGATTTATGACATATAAAAAAAAACTACTTACTAGATCTCGTTCAAACCAATTTTCGGTGGAAGTTTACATGGTACAGTCAACAAAGGAGATAAGTATACAGGCTCGCCGGATATAGTTGAAGTTTAGTAAGAAACCGATGGAGGTTGTTGCCTGAAATTTAATTTGATAAATGAGCTGTTTGTTTTCTATTAATAAAATTAAATTTTATTCGAAAACATTCATCGGTTTCTTGCTAAACTTCAACTATATCCGACGATCCGTATACTTATCTCCTTTGTTGACTGTACATCATATATTTTTTTTAGTTTTATCATTCTCTTATTTGAGAAGTTACACACATTTTACCACTTTGGGAGTGTCTCTCGCGCAAACTATTCAGTTTAGAAAAAAATGATATTAGAAACCTCAGTATCATTTTTGAAGACCTAGCTATCCATAGATACACCCACACGTATGGGTTTGATGCAAACAAAAATTTGAGTTTCAGTTCTAAGTATGGGGAACCACCAAAATTTATTGTTTTTTTTCTATTTTTGTGTAAAAATCTTAATACGGTTCACAGAATACATCTACTTACCAAGTTTCAACAGTATAGTTCTTATAGTTTCGGAAAAAAGTGACAGACATGACGAATCCATAAGGATTCCGTTTTTTGCCATTTGGCTACGGAACCCTAAAAAACGTGTGCAGTCGAAGGACCCGATCAGGAACGAAGTTCCTTACGCGTTACTCGCACGCACACTCACTCGAATATAATAGAAAGAGACAGACAGAGAGAACGTATGAATTTAATACTTATTCGTTTTTAATACAGACCTAACTAGTAAGTATAAGTTTTTCAAAGCTCTCACGAAGTTGTCGCCATCTTAGATTTTTATTTTGACCCCACTATCGGCACACACACTCATGTCTTAGAATTTTTGGTTAAAGGACATGCGGGTTTCCTCACGATGTTTTCCTTCACCATTTTGAGTGCAGTGGTGATGGAATAATTTAACCTACAAAGTAAAGCGCCTGTCAGGGTTCGAACCTACGACCTATATCTCGTAAGTCGTTACCACTGGGCTACCACTCTGCTCGCTTATCTGAAACAAAGTCAAAATATTTTATTATTATAATCCTTATAATAATATTATAAACCTTTATGTGAAATAAAATATTTTGAAGAACGTCAGAAGCTAGGTGCACGGTTCCAATTGGTCGTTTCCTATGGAGAAGACCCGGCAAGAAACTTCACGGTTACCTACTCTTTTTAAAAATGCAATGCTTACAATGTTTTCAAATTACAGTCTCCCCGACCTCCCGTCCCCGGAGGTCGGGGAGACTGTAAAAGGCACCCGGCCTTTTGAAGATTTTCCCCAGCAGGTTTCCGACAGCAAAAGGTATGGGAGGACAGCGTGGGCCTGTCAACAAGTACCAGTGCTCACTGGGCCACCATTGATCTGTCTCTACAAACAGAGACAGAGAGATAGAGATAGAGAGAAAGTCGCATATCGCTTTTTCGTTACGTGATGATTTCTACCAGTTTACTCCTACTTTTTTATTTAATTGGTGAACTCCCAATATTTATTCATTTGTGACTAAACTTAGAAAGCAAATAAGATATATCAAGCTACATAAAAAAATATCTATCTTGATAATAAACTAAAATAGAAATAAACTAAAAGAGTAAAGGACAGACCAAACAATTGAATAAATCAAATTATACAATCTTGTTACCTCCGTATTATTTAATTTCTGAATGCAACCTGTTTGACAGGAAGGAATAGTTTGTATGGGATAATAAAATTGCTGCTTTTACTATTTTCCTTACAACTTCTTCATATTTTCTCACCTGCTAAATCTTCCTTGGACTTCTACAAATATTTCAAAACCAAAATCAGCCAAATCGGTCCAGCCGTTCTCGAGCTTTAGCGAGACTAACAAACGTCATTTAATTTTTATTTTGTTAACATAAATAACAAAATATTTCATGTAGGCTCTACATTCCTCACAATTTGTATGCCTTATGTTAAAACGAGTATCTCCATATAAATCGATTCTGAATGAACACCGAATCACGAACGTGACATTGATGGATCGGTTAGGCCAAATAAGTTATTATTAAGTACGTTATTTCTCATTGCTTTGAACGTTTTATAAAAATCCAATAACCTTCTTTCTTACTTCACCAAGACTCAGTATGAATAGACAAATAGAATGAAATCTATGAAGAGACTATAAATAAATAAAATATTATTATACCCAGGTACATGACAGTATTTCACATTAATTTGCATCGTATCAAACGCAAGTAGCAAGAATCTACTTATCTTATTTACCGAGCGCAAAGCCACTTAAATGCCCTCAACAACTTTAATTTTTCAAAATGTTAGAACAGTCTAGACAATCGTCAAGCTACATTTGCGTACGTTATTACTGTCTATGGCAGACACACCGTATGAATGTCAAAATACATGAAAGTCAAATTATGTAAATGTTTGTCATTTACGATCAGAACTACTATTAAATTTGCACTTAATTTCGAATATTATCTCTTGATTGTATTGAATTATGAATACAATTACACAAATAACAAAAGACAATTATTACACGCGATAAAAGTCTCTTATTGTTGAGGCTCTTTGCTCTGTTATGAGTAAATCTTCCAAACTTCCACACAGTTATGAGTAAATCTCCCAAACTTACCCACAGTCTGACAGCCAGCAAATAAACAGCTACTAAAGAATCATTTTCTCAGTTTTATGTGCACATGCCATGTCCACTTTGTTTCCTCGTAAGTTGGTCTTCACATACCGCCATAAGCGTTACATATTGGGGTGTAAATTTTCCCGTGAACACACTACGCACTTTGCCAGGCCAGAACAACTTCTATTCAATGGAAAATTTCAGTATTATGGTTCCAGTGAACGGGACAACTATTTCAATAACCTACTGAGAGGCTGGCGAGCTTTTAATTAACTCTCGTGCTGAGCATAGTTATAATAGAAATACGGATAATAAAGCGACGGCATACCGTACGGACATGCCCTTTCCGTAAATGTCGACGAAGGTAGAATGTTTTGCTTTCATTGGGGCGACTATATTTTCATTGTTTTAGAAGTTGTTATTACAACGTTATTATTATATTAAATAGTTCTATGAGTTTCAGGGTGCTTTTTCAGGTTTGATATATTTCTAAAACAAGCTTGGCTCGTATTAAAATCATTCTCAACGTGTATAATTTGTTTCAGAAACTATAGATTTTCGTACAAAATAGTTCGAATAAAGAATTTTATCGTTATCTAGAGAAGGAGTGCTGGGATCGTATTAAAAATAGTTTACTAGAAAGAAATATTATTTTCATAATAGAGTGGTCGTCATAGTGGTCAACATAGGGGAGAGTAGCCCAAAACGGGTAAGCTAAGGTTGATGATAAATAAAAACAATTTATGGATACAAATTGAACATTTATTTGTACATTTTGAAATGTTTAGTTATCAAGGGCTATAAAATAAATGACATATTTAGTAGTTTTGTACATTAAGAATAAAAAAATAACAAAAATCTTTACCATTCCAATTACCCGTTTTGCCCGTAGGGGGGGCCTAAAGCAGGTAGGGCTTTTGGGCAAAGCGGGTAGGGACTGAATTACATTAGTTCAACGTCAATCAATGACTAGAACTGTTTCATAACAATCATAACTCAGATGGAGCTCCACCAGGATCATCAGCTACTTGCAGTGATAATGGTTGGATCAATGGACCAGTATTCTTGGAATGGTTGCGGCACTTTGTAGACAACGTAATTGGTTGGCAACGTAAACAGATAATCCATATGAAATAGATACTCAACTAGCTCTAATTCTTGAGCTGCTGTAAAAACTGTTGTGAATCTTAATAGATTTTTTTTGACATCCTTTCTTTACATGTATCTGTAAAGTCGAAAAGTTGATGCCATATTTTTTTGCTGCACCGTTGACGGAAGTTTTGAGAGCTTCTTCTATCGCAAGCTTCATAACTCCCTCATCCTGATGCATTTGCAGTCTTTCTTTTGTATTTATTAACCATCTGCAAATATAAAAGAACTAATAAGCAGTCAATGAAATTATACAAGGCAAATCGGGTATGGGCAAAACGGGCACCCGCTTTACCCCTACCCTTTTTGCCCACAAGCATGTATTTTTTTCAATCGACTCATATCCTTAAAACCCAAAATAATAAACGCCAACCTATTAAACAAATAAAACGTCTATTTATTGCAAAATCATAACACAAAACTAGTAAGATCAGATTGTAAACCATTTTCGAGTATTCAAAAGTAATGTAACTCAATTTTTTTTAGTGGAAATAGCAAAAAACTTCTTTCTTATCTTACCGTGAAGTCGTGTCCGCCAGAGAAGCGCGCCGACTCCCTGTGATTGGCGAGCGGCAGGCGCCGCGCACTGCACGCACACATTCTTATTAGCAATAACGGTGCGCAATTTAAAAAGCATACCCGTTTTAGGCGGGCTACCCGTTTTAGGCTTACCTCCCCTACTACGATGACATTTATCTTTCCCACCTCGTTTCATATTGAGGTGCGTTTTACCGGAACAGACGTCCTTTGCTGGGTGGTTCACTGGTATAATTATACAACTCTACATAATCCTTCAGAGATTACAGGCAAGCCGGTTGGGTATGTACACCCACTAGATCTAGTATGTGTGACAAGATTAGTGTAAATGGCGGTGTAGATACCGGAATGTGTAATTCAACGATACTGTAGATCTCAGCTCTGTGGGTACTTTGATTTTGAGTTCGTCAACGCATTTTTGAATCTATAGTCATTTATTTCAAAAGTTCATTAGTTCAGATATTTTTCGAACTTTCTGGTTTGGTGATTTGCTAGAAAGAAGTACGCTCAAATGTATGTTTTTAACTTTTTTCTGACTTTTTAAGCAAACGTTAAAGTTTTGTTTTTTATGGAATACCGTACAGCCGTTGTTATAGTTGATAAAGTCATTAAAAAACTTTATGTTTACGACAAGTAGTTTTGGTTTTTGATGGAATATTTACTACTGACAAACATACTCTATAGGCATTTTTAGATGGTAAAGGGGAAAAGCAGTGGCGGCCTGGTGGCACGGCCCCGACTTACGAGTGGTAGGTCGTGGGTTCGAACTCACGCAGGCGCTTTACTTTGTGTAAATAATTTCATCACCGCTGCTCTCAAAACGGTGAAGGAAAACATCGTGAGGAAACAGGCATGTCCTAAAACCAAAAAATCGCAGACATGTGACATCTACCAACCCGCACTGGGCCGGCGTGGTAGATTATAGCCCCCTCCCTCTCGAAGAGAGGAAGACTGTGCGTGCCCCAGCAGTGGGAACATTATAGACTATGATGAAGGGGAATAATATTTTGTTCCCGCTACATTTTAACCCATTCTCAATAATTGAATCGTTCACAATACTCTACGCTTCACAACCATTTGTAGAAAACTACACACCTATATCTTTAATCTTATCACTGCTTTACATACGAAAGGCTTCCATTACGGCATGGAAACTAACCGATTTGTTCCAGTATAAAGGGTAAATGGAAAATAGTGAAGTACCTACGTAGAATAAAAGTGCGTTACATGTTTTACGTTTCAACTGAAAGTGGAGAGGGAGTGGTAACCGATTCAGATGTAAATAGCTCTCTATTTGTCTCTATCACGTAAAAACCTACGTTTTAAATGTTTCAATGTGCAGTTTTTAAACCTTTTTATAGTAACCGCGAATTAAATGTTACGGTTTGTTGCAACTAAAGCAGTTGTTTTTGTTGGGTTCATTACAAGTTTTCTATTAAATTAAGTCATTGTAACAACCTTTAGAGAAGTGGTCACCCAGTGGAAACTGCCGTCATTTACAAGTCGAAGGTCGTAGGTTCGAAACCTGGCAGGCGCTTTACTTTGTGTAAATTATTTCATCACCATTACTCTCAAAGTGGTGAAGAAAAACGTCGTGAGTAAACCGGCATGTCCTAGAACCAAAAATTCGAAGACGTGACATCTACCAACCCGCAGTAGGCCCGCGTGGTTGATGACGGCCCATTTGCTCTTACAGAGAGGTCTGGGCTATGTCACAGCAGTGGGAGCATTATGCTAACAACCTTTCGGCCAGCATTATATATTAGTACCTATTGGATGAATTTTTCACTGGTATATTTATTTCGTGGTTTTTCAAATGCTTGTTCGAGATATTGGCCTGTAATTAAGCAGCCACCGTCATTATAATACTGATATTTCACTGCGCCTGTAAGTTAGGGTGAAAGCTGACCCAAGTATATGTAAATTATTTTAATACTGGCATACAAAAACATTACTTTCAGGACTGCTATTACTCACATACGAGGCTAATAGTAACTTCGTCTCAAGTATGTGAATAATCCCTGCATTAAATCGAATGTGTCCCATAAACGAAGCAATGCAAGTACATTCTCCATCGACAAACAAATATTGAAGCAGATTAGTATTCCTCGTCCGCCCCACGGGGACACAATAGATGAGACTGTGTAGCATCTTTAAATATTTTATTAGATTCTTTTATGTCACATTGAAATGGACGTTTACGGACTTTACGATCCTGCAAATACATATACATACACTATTTATGTCTATGTACGTATGGACTATTCGCGAGCTACGTTGTCGGTGTTACTCGTCTGGGAAATATTTTAGAAACGCTGTCTTGAAAGTCTTCCAAAATGCAAATAGTTAAGTCTTATTTGAAAGTTATAAAACGCGGTCCCTAGTCTAGTCTAGAAGCTAACACTGCATTTACAATAGTTTTGATGGTCTGAAAATGATATATGGAAATAAAGTGTAGCCGTATGTATTTTAGGCGTATACTGCCGTGTAAATGATGTGCGTTATAGCAAAACGTTCGTCAGACGTATCCCCATAATGCATCGGTCGGGCAGTATTCGTAAGTAATGCAATTTAATGCAAATGTGTTGATGTGGCGATAACAAGCCCCACGAGTGCATAAGGCGGATTCTTCGCCGCTCGGATGCCGTCGCCCCGCAGTCGCGCCGCTGCCGCCCCGCAGTCGACCCGCACCGACCCGCCGCCGCGCCCGATGACTTAATGTGTGCGGAAATGTCGCAGATTACACGCCTACCGACCGCTGCATGTTACCCTACGTTCCGTCACGAAATAAACTAGTTGTATTGCTTTGTTTGTGGCTGTTCCGCTATGCAGAACACATACACGTTTACATATTTAGCTTTAACTTATGATGACCAAAACCAACTAAGAATCTGTGTTGTGATAAGCGATTTATGTTCTTTAGTTTGTGAGGTGTGTTTCGTGTAATTGGACACTTAATAGATGTAGGTGGTTATAGTTTTTTTTGCTGTAATGCCAATAACCGTTTTTTTTTCTTTCTTATTTAGGCATTTTTACAGATGTATATATTCAGAAAGGTACGTAGCTCATGTAGTCAGTGACAAAATGATCACCGTTTATCGGGCACCATTCCAGCTATTTATTCCATAATTGAATAACAATAACACGTCGCCCGACTTCTAAGTGAGACTAAGTTTTATACAATTAACCAGGGGCCCGCCCTAGCTTCCCAAGGCTGCAATTCTTTTTTCGAATTTCAGAAATGTTCATTCATACAAATCTTGTCCTGGCAAAACCGAATACAACAAAAAAAATAATTATCCGATTTGGTGCAGTCATACGGAAGTTATGCGCCTACAGACATTTCGGTGACTTTGTTTTATACTATGTAAGGATAACCTGACGTTTTACAACCACTGAACTGAAGTCATCATTCTCTTGCATGCCATATTTTTAGGGTTCCGTAGCCAAATGGCAAAAACGGAACCCTTATAGATTCGTCATGTCTGTCTGTCCGTCCGTATGTCACAGCCACTTTTCTCCGAAACTATAAGAACTATACTGTTGAAACTTGGTAAGTAGATGTATTCTGTGAACCGCATTAAGATTTTCACACAAAAATAGAAAAAAAAACAATAAATTTTAGGGTTCCCCATACTTAGAACCGAAACTCAAAAATTTTTTTTTCATTAAACCCATACGTGTGGGGTATCTATGGGTAGGTCTTCAAAAATGATATAGAGGTTTCAATTATCATTTTTTTCTAAACTGAATAGTTTGCGCGAGAGACACTTCCAAAGTGGTAAAATGTGTGTCCCCCCCCCTGTAACTTCTAAAATAAGAGAATGATAAAACTAAAAAAATATATGATGTACATTACCATGTAAACCACCACCGAAAATTGGTTTGAACGAGATCTAGTAAGTAGTTTTTTTTTAATACGTCATAAATTGTAAGCCGCAATTTACCATTCATTCAATCAACTCAAAAAAAAAAAAAAATCATAAAGATAAACCTTATGCATAAACCCGGATGTTACGGAACCCTCGGTGCGCGAGTCCGACTCGCTCTTGCCCGGTTTTTTTAATTTATTTGGGTTCGACACGACGTGTCACCCCCTTTCTCTTTCACACAGTTCATCTGTCGTTTCTTTGGTTTTCTTTACTCTTACAAGAATTCACAATAATACTCAAAACTGTCTTCACATTATTTTTCTATGCCCATATCAAAAGATTTTCACACAATTTATATTATATATTATTATAAGTAGGTATACTCATATCAAACAATCTATCTATTCACGTAACACCATTCTAACCATAATAATGTTGTTTGTAATATAATATTAAACCAAACTTGAGAACGCAACGGTTAAACGAAACACACCATCCGAGTCGGAGAACTTTAAAGATGAACAAAAACTAATATCGGGAGAAGCGTGCAGTGCGTAGCAACTAGCTACGCGACGTAGCCGTCTATACGGATGCCTACGCCGACCGCCCGCCGTAGCCGCAAAGTTCGTAGATGAAGCTCACGCAAAGATAAGATAGATGTAGTTCACTAACAAAATAACTTTTAAATTAAATTCGCATTCAATTATTCTCAAGAACGAGGTCATTGTGCCAAATCCGTGCACTATAGATTTTTAGCAAAGTAGTGTGTAAGTTTAGTTCTTAGCAGCGTTAATTAAATAGCGTAGGGGTTGTTTCTAGACTTTTAATTAGATTGGTGGACTTCTAATTGAGAGTTTTCTTCTTATTTGTGAAATGTTTGTTTACTGCCTCATATACATATACCTATGCTCAGTAAGCTCATCTAGTTTTAGGTCCGCGACTCTATTTTTGCAGATGTTTCATAAACTTTTTAATTCTGCCTCTTGTGTGTTTTGTACATACATACCTACATATAGTTTATACTGCCTCAATTTATTTTTTAATCTTTTAGTAGTACAACTGGACAACACCATTCACCATTCGATTTTTCGTTCCTTATTTCACCATTGCTTTTTTGTTTTACTTCTTTATAGTAACTAATTAGAAAGATTTAGAGTATGGTTTTATAGGGTGGGGTTTAGGGTTCCACTTCGTCTTTGGGTCTTCTTATCGGTATAAACTATTTAAGATAAGTTTATCTCGTGATAAAAATATTGGCCATGTCAGCAAAGGAGTTGTATTTGTCTGCCTACTCTGGGTACGCCTACATAAATAACTACATTGATAATGATGACATGGTTGAGAACAGTTGAAAACAAGTTAGAATTACTATACATGTGCCTCTGTCTGTTGATGATAGACGTGTTCTTTCTTCTGAGAGTATTGTTTGTCTCCAGAAAGGGTGTGCTCTAACGTGAAGTGGGCAGCAGGGTGTGGTGATGGAGGTGGTAATACTGAAAGCGAGAGCCCAACTGAATCGTCTAGTGTCGTCGGGTGAGAGGCGCGCGGGGGCTGAGGAGCGCACGCCGCGGGGGGAGGGCGGTGGCGGCGCGGCGCGGGGGGGCGCGGGGCGCGAGCGCAACATGGCGCCGGCCGCGCCCGCGCCGGCGTCCACCGCGCCCTGGCTCAACGCCACGCTCGTCTACAACGCCACCCGGCTCAACGCCACTTTCGACACCGATTTCGAGCTACTCAGCACGAACTCCACCGACGAACACCACCACTGGTTTTGCGCTAAGTGGACCAACGCACAACAAGATCTCTTTCAGGTATGACATAATCCACCACGCATATCTGTAGGCCGATCACGAATTATTTTGACTTATCATAGCGTTATGTGTATTGCGCTCTACAGTTAGTTAAGTTCTCTAAACAAAACAATGATGAATTTCTCTTAATCCCGCAAACAGGCAGCAAACTTGTGTTTTGCGATAGCGTTCCTAGCGCCAAAGAGCTTTAAGCAGAGCATCTTGGTGCTACGTGCGCTCGCGGCGGCGGGCGCCGTGCTCATGGGGCTGTGGGCCGGCGCCGAGGTGTGTGCGCCCGACGTGCTCGCCTGGAGCCTCGCGCTCGTGCTCGTCAACTCTATACACACTGTGTTTCTTATTATAAGGTACATTGTAGTGTACTAAGGTAGATTAGATATGTCACTGACGTGCTCGCTCATTGGGCTGTGGGCCGGCGCCGAGGTGTGCGCGCAAGACGGTGCTCGCCTGGAGCCTCGCGCTCGTGTTCATCAACTCTATAATAAACATTGTGTTTCTTATTATAAGGTACGTATTATAGAACTAAGTTAGATACGTCACCGACGGCTGCAGGCCGGCGCCGAGTTGTGCACGCCTCGTGAAATAAACACTTATGTAAGATACGTCATACTTTACCAAGATTCCTAGATCAGTCACTTCACTAAATAATTGCAATTGCATTTGGCAAGAGTAAACCTAAAGGTTAAAGGCAATTTTTCCCGATAACTAAGCCCTTAGCAAGGGCACGACGAGGAAGCACTTGCCGGGTAATGCTTGCACATTAAGTAGTCGCTGGACGAACTCAGCAAAGGCTGAATTGTGGACTTTGCCCACTTAAATTAAAGCACGTTAACGTTACTCAATCTTGATGGGCAAAGTTTTAGTAGCACGCAAACTGGTGATCGTGTACTTATCTAAACATTATATCTGATTGCAAATTAAACGAAAAAAAAAACAAAATATTATTAGTAGTTGAGTCACTGCAGGAATGAGTATAGTTCAGATAATTTGCCATTCCATTCTCTGTCGCAGGTTTCTTCCTCCAGCGCTATCTCTTGAGCTAACAGATCTATACTTGAAGCTGTTCAAGCCTCTCAAAGTGAACAAGAAGCACTTCACAGAACTGACTCGCGAAGCTAGGATAGTGCGGCTTGAGCCCGGCGAGGCGTATGCGGTCGAAGATGTCACGCCGGCCGACGAGAGATTGTCTATACTATTAAAGGGAAAGTATGTTATTTTCACATTTCTTACACAATCATTTTAATACTTATACCATCTCAAATAATACCGAACATGTAAGTAGGGGTTTATTTATAAACGCTGATTAAAGTTAAGTGAAGTTCAACTTTCAATAATGTATGGTTAATCTGTATAATATATGGTTAAACACTACTTAACTTTAAGTAACGTTTATGTATAAGCGGGTTAAGGTTAACAAATTAATGATCTGGCCAACTTAATGAAAATGTCTGGACTATAAAAGCGACTTCTGACTTTATTCCGGTGTTTTGTTCTTCAAGGGAAATAACGTTATTTTCACATTACCTACAATACCTCAATAACTTATAACAGACCCATCCAACCACCCACCATCCCACCACCATTATTATACCATTTCAAATACAAACCTGCAGAATTCTCAAATGGCCATCATAAAAAAATTGTCTGGCCTTTGAAAGATACCTTGACCTCTGACTTCGTTTCGGTATTTTGTTGTTCTTAGTGGAAAGGAAACACCCAATTCATCTAGCTTTAAAAAAGTTAAGATCTTTTAAAGGAAGTTCTTAACCAATTAAGAAAAGTAATTAAATCTTAGGGAAGTTGGCGTGTCCGTCGTCTGATGCAAAATATATTGAATACTGAATAAGTATCCCCAACAAATCCTATGAAGATAAAATATCGAGGGTACGGGCTGAAAAATAAACAATTCAAAGACAAGCGAGGACGGGTTCACGCTATAAAATAAGATTCCTATACATGTTCTTTTGTTTTTGTCGTAGAATTATTTTTCTTTGTTTTACCATTTCAGTTCAGTTCACATACAGTACGAGTCCATACAATGCTGGCAGCATTGTATGGACTCGTATTGTATGTGAACTCTGACAAAAAAGAAACATTTCGTATTCTGCGACTAATTGACTGACTTTGTGCGACGTTGTTCAGAATCTTTTATTTTAATACTACATATATTTTTCTCTATCGAAGAAATACTTGTTGAATTCATGAATACACTCGATTGTTGGTCAATTTTATACGCCTAATCATCAGCTCCATAAAGTATATGTATGTATAGTAGACTCGTATTTGTTTGGGTTGGGCCGCCGGGGTAATGCACGGTAGCCCTTAAGCTAATGGTTTCAATTCCCCTGTAAGCCATTTCATACCCGTTATAATGTAATTAAGTACCTACTCTACCTAAGCATATACGCCTTATATATATTATTATATATATACGCCTCATATATAGTATTTTTACCGGCTGCCTTAATTACACTTGCATAATATAATTAATTTAGAATATTAAATCACTATACACCGCAACACAAATGGCAATTACCTAGGCTCATACAAATTTATAACCAGTACGGTGCTGTATAATTAAAATAATTATCAAGTTTAATTATATTCCAAACGCTGCATAATTTGGCGTTAAAGGTCACGTCAAATAGGCGTATTTATCGCGGTGATTACATCCCGTTTTTATTGATAACTCCAGTGGGAAGCTCTTGGGGAACTAATACACTGTATTACCTTATAATCTAAGTTATTAGGGCCTCAATATAAGCTCTAATCTACCAGCAGATAAACGATTTATGTCGAAGAATAGTGATAGAAATATTTTTTTGAGAAAACTAACGTGGTTTACTTATTTACGAACAGGATGCGAGTGAGCTGCGACGAAACACATCTCCATTACATACAGCCCTACCAGTTCATTGATTCTCCAGAGTGGGAGGCCAATCGTGAACAATCAGACGACGTCTTCCAGGTAACAGACGAAAAATAAAAAAAATGGTATACGATTTTCTTAATTTTCGCCAAGATCTGTATGTCTATAAACTTAATTCTAGTTCTGAGTAGTTAGAAACCAGTAATATTTTGTGTTCCATAGAAGAGACATATCTCCATAAAAGAATACTCCATATGCACGACAATGCCGTTGCTGAAAAAAACTGGATTAGATTCGTTAATATCTTCGCTCGCTTCAGTCGACAAGGCACAACTCATTGTAATTCCACGCACAGTTAAGCTAAACAATTCAGAAGGGCGGAATAACGCACTATCGTAATGATTGGGTATTTATTAAACTGCCTCCACCAGACATGAATAAAGTAACTCGAATTGACATTTTTCAATATATTTTTGTTTGTTATGATCGCGACGTTCGGGCAAACAGAAGCTTCATAAAGATACGAATCTTGGATGCGATGCTGAACGTGCCTTATTTTTACGTAACTTATTTTTATATGTAATTAGGTGTATATTATATTTATAGTTTTAATAGGTTTATGCGTATCTTTATATTTAAAATATTTATTCCTCAATGTTCATGATTGCAGCTACCACTGTTTGTCACTGCATTACCAAAAGGTTGACAGGTAGAAAATACCTATGGCATTAAGTCCGCCTCTGTACATTTATGTGCTTGAAGTATTAAATAAGTAATTTTTTTTTTTTAATAAAGCGTGTATCGAAATGCGAAAACATAATCAGAGGGCATAAAAAGGCCACTTTGGCAGAATCATAAAAGGATAACAGAGTTAACCGCTAAGTTAATCGTATCAAATCCCATTGGTGAAGCATTTTTCAGTTATTTTTTTTTTGTCTGTGCTAAAATACCAATCAATCCGATCCAAATCCAATCCCAATCTCTTTGATTATACCTACCTACGTAGTGCAGCGAAAAAAAAAAACACGGACTGTCTTCGCCATATTACGATTCATAATGTTATCCTTTTATGGTTCCCCAAAGTGGCCTTTTTAGGCCCCCTGTGGTCCGTACAAAACTTCAATACCTACTCGACCCAAATGTACTTATGGCACAGTTGCATGATTATTTTTTCGCGATTAGGTACGATGTTGGTCCCATAGAGAAAGTTGTTCATTTTGATGGTCCGTACCGCAAACAATCTAATTTAACATTCTGTGTCTCGTACCTAATGTTAATTACTTTGCAACCTACTATTGTAAAAATCAAGTTTTTCTAACTGAACAGACAGCTGTGCTGCTGGGGAGTTTATTGTGCCACTTCTTATTCCCAGCGAAATCATTGGGAAGTGGTGAAGGGCGGTCTGTGTGGTGCCGGACTTAAAGAATACCACCACCCCTTACTTCCCGTGGGTGTCGTAAAAGGCGACTAAGGGTCGTACCGGAGAATGGGCAGCAGCGTTCTCTATGTATTCCACCATCATACCATACTGCGATCGCCAACCCGCCTGCCAAGCGTGGCGATTATGGCAAACCCTCCCAAATTTGGGGGAGGCCTATGTCCAGCAGTGGACGTCTATCGGCTGAAACGACGACGACGAAGGGCGGGCGATTTGGGGTACTGTCTTATGAAGTTTTGACGTACGAAAAGTGCTGATTCTCAGCCTAATTTGAATAAATGAATTTTGATTTTGATTCATTCTTAAATAATTATGATCACAGATTGTTGATAGAAAGAATATCAAATTAACGATTTCATACACTGGAAAAAAAATCTCTTACTACAGCACATTAAAGCGATTTCATTAGGACTTGCTGACTTAATACATTAAATTTTTTTTTTCTAAAATAGTAAAAGACAAAACAGTAACTTTTAATGATTGAACATACTATTTACTGAAAAAAAAACAAAAAAAAAAGGAAAACCACCATTAATGTAATGTAAATAAATTTCAATGGTTTGAACGATATCACCAAATGAATAAAACAGTTAATTTTGTGACCTTTTAGCTACTTAACACGTTCAGATCGGCGTGTACCACCGGTGGAGCACGGAGTATTTGCTGCCACGGCGAGGTGTACCACCGGTGGCCACGTCACACTATACTTTCAATGTATTAAGAACTTCGCGCCGCTTTGAGAGACAGTGTTGTATTTACCGTCCCCGCCTAGTAAAATAGACAAATTTTCGTAGTGCAACTCAGGAGGTGGATATAATTTCGAAAAGTAAGTAAAAATCAGTATTGAAAAATTGTATTTATTAGAAAAAAAATACATAATCACGACATAAATTGTACGAAATGCAAATTGTTTATGATTTAAATTAGGTTGAGAGAATGTAATAATAAGAAAATTAAATCAAAATTGAAAAATATATAAAATAAAATGCCATTATGGATGGTATAAAATGATAATTATTTTAGATGAATAGTATTGAAACAATCCAAACACATTGGTTTTTCACACGCAGAGCAAAATTTATTTAGGTACCTACTCGTTTTGATTTTTTTCTAGCCATACCCGCAGATTCGGTTGTTTTAAAATGGTCGTAACAAGATCTGCATTTCTTTCGGGTATCTCTGAACTTTCCTTCCGTGTTCTCTAACTTGTATTTTGGCTTTCTTTGTGCATGAGGCCTACCCTCCTCTGCAGCGTCATCGGGTTGATTATCAGTGCTGGGCTTGCTAATCATCTCTTTTATAATTTGTTCCCGAAATTCTAAAATACTTAGTTTTTTTCCTAGCAACCAACATTGTGCCATAGACAATCTCAATGATTAGCTTGCGGTACCATTTTAGGATTTTTCTAAGGCTGGTAGTACGACGCCATCTGATCAGAAATATCTACCCCCTTTTTCGCATTATTATAATCCAAAGCAGTCTGGTTTATGAGACAAAACTCTTTATTTTATATTACGATTACTAGCTTATTAGAAAGAGAGAGAAAGCATAATTCCTGTCTAATCCTGTCCGTGTCCACCGGTGGCGCACCCCGCCCGGCAAGACTTTTGGTTCATGGGGCGGTGATGTACCACCGGTGGCCATATGAAGATTTGCGCCGTAGGATACCAAGTACCTACTCATGAGGTGCCGGTCTGAACGTGTTAAAACGTTAAAGTTTGCTGTCATGGCGGTAACATTTTGCCTTAAGCTTTAACTGTTTTCGGATCAGTAAAAAATATTGATTTGAACGTTGGCTCATATGGAACTGTTTAAAGCAGTTGAGATTAATGTTTTTTCATTTTTATTTACTGCTTATTTCTTTCAGTGTATAGGTAAGTGTGTGTTTCATATGAGTTTATATCTTGTTGGTTTTGATTTTATTAATCTCATATTCCATAATATGAGGCTAACAAGTTCAACCAACTTACTAAGGTGGGGGGCGCCAACCTCTGGCTTGAGGGCGTGCCGTCTCAGGTGCACAGTAATGATCATCTCGTTTACCCTTATATCTTCACTTAAACCATCGAGGTACGTTTACCTGAAATATTTATATAGAGAGGAAAACAGTCCGTTACGGTGGGATTCTAGCGTTTGAGTGAACAGAGATTAAACGTTACGTGAATATTTTTAATTAGGTATGTTATATACATGTTCTTGTATGTATGTTGTATGCCTTTCTGAGTGGTGTTTTCATAATATACCTACAGGTACATGCGAAATATCATAAAAATGGATTACATAAGTATTTTGGGTTTGGCCGTGAAAACTTTGCCATCAAAATCTTTACCGTTAACCAAAACTTTTCCATTTCTATATCTTTCTGTGAACTATCTATGTACCAGTGTAGACTGACTAGAAACTCGCGTGGATAAGTACCACATCATAGTTAATACGAATACAACATGTAGCCGTTCCAAAACAATGTTTCAACTACAGTCAGTTAATATATTATGGCGTAAGAACATAAGTCTGACTAGTTGTTTGTGCAGATTTGACTTAAATGTGGATTTCATTCTTGGTTATGGTGGTTGTTAGTTTTTTTCGGGAAAACTTTTTTTTAAAAAAAACTACCGACTACCAAAAAAATTATTTTAGATTGTTTCCCAAGGGAGCAAGCAACTATTTTGAAGGCGAGAGTTTCTTTCACTCGACGTCACTCGAGGTTAAAATAATGTTGCTCCCGAGGTGGACACTCTACTTTTTATCACCCTCTATGAAAAAAATAAGTAAGTGCAACTTATGAATAAGAATAGTACCTACGTTTATTTATTTACATACAATTTTCATTTTTTTTTTTTACTTGAGGAAGACACTCATTTTTTTATAAAACTAAGTAAAATCCTAATTTGAGAAAACAATTACGAACGAAGGCAGGATGCTTTTCGCGCATTTTTTTATTTTTTCTCAAACTTTTTTTTTTAATTTGGCTCGCGCGCCTTATTCTTTATCAAACAGCCTGTTACTTGTTCGTACCATGTTCGTGACTGATCTCTTTGAAACTCTTATTGTATTATATTGATTGGAACTCTTACTAACAATATCCACATTCCAAATTCAAATCACTTTTAGTCCCTATGGATTAAAGAGCCATTTTAGTCCTTGTTTACGAAGAATACACTAGCTCTTTTTGAATAGATGTGATAAAAAGTTATTTTTGACTTAATAGTGTTTTTTTAGAAATTTTTAGAAATTATTCTTTTCTTTTTACGTAAGTTTTATTTTTCACTAATTAGTTGTAGTACCTACCCCACTCAAATTCGAATACTTTCACTGGCTGAGTAACACTGACAGGAAGTTATTATAACATCATCAACATACACTAAATAGAAAAAATACGTAATATTGAAGCTAACTCAAAAACGTATCATTTATGGAACCACCTTATAAGTATACCCTTTCAAACAAAAGAAGAATTTTTCTAATTGGTTTGTAAATGACGGAGTTCTGAGGTAACAAACACATTATAAATTTGCCATCATTCGTTCCATCATAGACCTCATCTATCGCTTTCCATCAGGCTTGATCAAGGTCAAGAGCAGGCCCATTCATTCAGCAATACATAAAAATACAACTGAATTGAGAGCCTCTTCAATTTTTTGAAGTCGATTAAAAAGAAACGCCATGGGAAAGCGTTGAAGGGTGTGTTTGACGTATCTCTTTTGTAAATCAAGCTCTCGCTGTAACAAAGAAAGGAAATGAAAAACCATTTTTCATTTTCCGTAAAAGGCTGACGGCTAGAGGCTTACATAAAGAAATTCCAATATCAAACACTATGAAATAATCGTATCTAATCATAGAATTAGTTACGTTTGCGCACCATCTATTTCAAGTTTATATAGCAAATGTTCGAACATATGTTGCCGGCAGCTGCATATAAGGTATCGAAACTACAACGGATCAACCGGAAAAGTGACTGGCTTTATTGGAAAACTCGAGCATCTCTATTCAAAGCTATACGAATACCTACTTGTTGGGCAAAAGATCTTATCTCCGGATACTTTCAGTGATGTAACCTCATTTTCTCTGAAAGCTGTGTTTCTCATATAAAGCCGACGTCTAAATATTCATCATTTTAATGTAAATAATAATGTTAAATTTAACATGTTTTTTTTTAAACGGTGAAGGAAAGTATCTTAAGGAAACAGCTTAGAACCAAAAAAATCGGAGACATGCGACATCCACGTGGTGGATTATGGCCCACTCCTTCTCACAGAGAGGAGGCCTCTGTTCCAGCAATGGAAACATTATAGGCAGATTATGTTATTTTGTATATTAAATTTTAACTGTTGGGATATATCTCTCTTCATTTATAAGCAATACCCATGTATACTCTTATTATCATTTAGAAACTGAATCTTATAACTGCTATCTTGACTCAAGTCTGTTTTTGCCATAATACCACTTTGCTCAGTCCTACTCTTTATATCTTCCAGTAAGGGCGCATTCCACCAAACTCTTATACCTAGAGTCTTATCCTGAGAATAAATTTTGAATTTTTAACAGTTTTCAGCCAGCAGTAGTATGGAAAAATTGTCAAAACAGTCAGTTTTAACAGTTTTCCATACTAGAACTGTCAGACGTCAATTTTATTCCACGATTAAAAGAGATCTGACTTTGGTAAAATCAGCCCTTAATGTTTTAACCTCCGACATTCTCCTACCTAATTCTCGCGGGGTTAGCCAGATATATAAATCTCTGCCACAACTCCAATATGTCTTCATAACATAAATATCTACACAGACATCTACAAGACACATAAGCCTGGCAGTGTTACACTTTGAACTCTCTTAGAACATCCCTATATCATAATATATCCATTTACCTACTGGCTTGGCTGTCATATTAGCCTCCATTAGCCTCCTGTCAGATCGCGGCCACTCTTGTTAGGATTGACTCTACGCTAGATTTTGATATTTCATGAACGATTTTTACACCATAACATATGCGTATAATCTACATTCTTCTATGCGGTCGTTAATATCACACACGGAGTTTTTAGAAAAAGTTCTGCTTTGTAAATCATCATGTCATTTGTGACTCATACCTGTGTGGTGTTCTCTTTTCAAAGCGAGATGTGTAATTTGAACGCCCCGGAACCACATGAGTAGACAGTGCCGGAACTACCGGTCTATTCTATAAAATTTTCACCGTGAAGACTTAGGTGAAGTAAGCTTGAAGTGAGCTGTCATTCTACCTGATGCTAGGGATTGCATTGACAGCTGACAGAATAGATTGGCTGTACTTTCTAACATGGTCAGTTGAACTGACAGCCACAATGTTTCTCAGGTGAGCGTGATTGCGGAGGAGGTGTCCACGTGCGTGTGCTGGCCGCGCATGCGCCTTGAGCGCGTGTTGCGTCACCGGCCGATGCTCAAGGTCGTCCTCGACTGCCTTATAGGTCAGTCCTCCTTCACTGTTGTCGTTGCATCTCCAGGAATTCACATACCTTACAATTTTAAGATCTTAAGTCTGTAGTTTGAAAGTAAAGCAAATTCACTTAAAGAAACTCACGAATTTTAGAACAGGGGGCCTAAAAAGGCCACTTTGGCAGAATCATAAAAAGATAACATAATTTACAGTTAATCGTATCAAATCCCATCGGTGTAGCATTTTTCAGTTATTTTTTTTTGTCTGTGCTAAAATACCAATCAATACGATCCAAATCCAATCCCAATCTCTTTGATTAGACCTACGTAGTGCAGCGAAAAAAAGAAAAACACGGACTGTCTTCGCCATATTATATATTCATAATATATTATATATATATATTCATAATGTTATCATTTTATGATTCTCCAAAGTGGCCTTTTTAGGCCTCCTGATATATTTATTTTTCACTTCACATTAATGTCAATTTTGATAAGTAACTACAAATTTAAGATTTAACATTTTAAGCCCTAAAGAAACCTCGGGCGAGGAGTCACGGCGCGATTCATGGCCATTACTCTTTTCTCCGGAAAATGTTTGGGGGCCGCGTTCAAGACGCATTCAAGTTATGATACAATTTCATCAAATACAACCCCCGACTAAAATAATAATTATAAACATTTATTTCAGAATGACTTCCATATTTGTTAGTAACAATGTAAACTTATAAATTAATGCAAAAAAATAGCAATAGGAAATAGCTTTCTATTATATCGTTAACTTATAGGATTTTTTATTGGTGCCAGGGGCTTTGGTTTATGTAAACCAAATTAAGGAGTGAATGCGAGGCTATTCAGTTCCGATAAGTCCAATTTAGGCTCCCCTGAAATATAACAAAGTTTCTCCAATATGAAACATGCGGTGACTCGACAAAATAATGTATTCATCAAACTTTTTAATAATGAAGATATATGAATTTTTGTTTATATAGGCACAGCAGATACTTTCTTTTTATTCGCTAGTCGATATTTATTTTGAGTTTTAAATACGAAGATGTCCTAGTACTAAAATTCGAAGTCATGTGACATCTTCTAACCAGCACTGGTCTCGCGTGGTGGATTACGGCCCATGTCCTCTCACAGATAGGAGGCGTGTGCCCCAGCAGTGGGAACATTACTGGCGGATTTTGCATGTCAATACGCATTTTTTAAAACTAGAACAAACAGAAAGTCGTTAACAAAGATATGGTAACCAAAATACGTTAAATTAGAAATTTAGACAACCAGACTTACCAAGGGGTATCGTATTACCCAGTAACTGGGTTGTGCAGGTCAGATAGGCAGTCGCTCTATGTAAAATACGGGTATTCAACTGCATCCGGTTAGACTGGAAGCCGACCCGAACATAGTTGGGAAAAAGCTAGGCAGATGATGACGTTAAGTTAGAAATTCGTAGTAATATGCTACAAAGTTATAACTTTAAATTGAAATTCCTCAGAAGGCTGGACGAGGCTTGATCAAATTTCAGTCAATCTTTAAAATAGAATATTCTATCCATACCAAATAATAAGAATTGACGCTATATGAGAGTAATCAAGGCGCTAAAACTGTAGCACGATTTAAATAATATACTAAAACGTTCCTAGTAAAACTAGGTAGGTAAGTAGGTACTACACAGTAGCAGCGGCATACTGAAAAAATAAATGGTGATAATTATTATTTAACAAAGAGGTAATATTGGCCTTAGATTTCCAAAGCTAAACAATTCATGAAACATAATATGTTTTTGGGTTTATGCGTTGCGAAAATAAATTCGAGAGATTCCTATCTCCTCTTAAACATATGTGTGACAAGATTATGTTCAAAAACTTTCCAGGCAAAGACATAACACATAAGCTGTACTCAGTGAGCGAGGGCCTGACCGCCGGCGTGGGCGCGGACCACGAAGGGCAGCAGTCGCACCTGACGCGCTCGGCCAGCGTGGACGCCGTGCACGAGGGCACGCGCGGCCGCTTGAGGAGCAACGACTGGCGCGCGCGCACCACGCTTACTAAAGGTAAATAGATATAAAGGATTTTTTGGCTTCTTAAAACAATCAACAAGTTGTATGGTGAGATTTCTTATAAAATTTTGTAAACGCGTTGGTTCCCCAGGAACATCGTACTGGCAGCCAATGGTGGCCCGGCAGTTCCTTCGGCAATCACCGTTCGGGCGAGTAGCTCAGCCTCCGCGACTGCTAACGCAGGCGTCGTCAGCGAGTCTGCAGCCAGCGGTAGCGACGCGGAAACGCAGCCCACCACGGCGGACTACGTCGTTTAGACGTGGCAGAGAGGTGAAATTTGCGGAGATGACGATAGCCACGGAACCGGCCGTGTGACGCGGGCCGCGGCTCCAGCCCGAGCTGGTGCCGCTCGTCTCGCCACAAACCTTCTCGCCCACTCACTCGTCGATATCGCCGTCTCTCAAGACACCCTGACCGCTAACTGAGCGAACGGACTGGCCTCGTACCACCGATTTCTAGCCTTCGTCGTTCACTGCGAACTTAATTACCCAGTGTCCTTGCAACCAAGTGCTATATTTTATAACATAAAACATTGAACGTCTAAAAGTAAGTGAAATGTGAAAGATTACGACTTTTCGTTAGTGATTTCGGTTCGTTCACAGAAAGAGCTTCCTGTTATAAAATAGTCAATATTTATTTTGTTACTTGTATAACGTTTTCTCGTTCGCTCGAAATAAGACTCGTACGGTGGAACTATTTAAAAAGTCTGCTGGGGTGGCACTGATCTAGCAAGTGGAATCTTAGTGTAAGGTGAGTATGATAATTTTAATGAGTGCCGATGTAAAATTATTGTGTGAGAAAGTAGTCTAGCGCCGATGTACTATCAGCTGTGCGCATTACAGTGTACGTGATCATCTAACGCTCAAGTACCTAACCAAAAGAACACAACGCTAAAGTGAAGTTTTTTTACAAAAAAGCAAAAGCTGCGAACAGGGCGATATAGTTCCATATACTGATACAATGGAATTGTAATTATACCTAATTTTTTAGCAATTGATAATTCAAATGTGGAATTCTAAAAGTGTTTTAATGTTAAAGTAATTAATTGTTTATTAGTGATAAGATGTGTTAAATTCGTGATAAAATAAATTAAAGTTACTGCGCGAGTTATTAAGTATATTATTCATCAAAAAATTACTGCATATTTTCGAGTTCTGAGTTCTGTGAAGGGTGATTTTCAGGTTTAATCGTAAGCGTCATTTAGTTATTTTCGCAGAAGAAAATGTCAATAGGTTGATAATGTGCCTCTCGTGTAGTAAAGTATAACCAGCGAAGTTTCCAGTGATACCATCTTCAGCACGGTGTTATAATAACCTTAGCGTGACGTCTACACTGCTTGTAATAGTCGTACCTAATCACAATTTACCGATGGTCACAACTGGTATGTCAGCTGAGTGTACTGATATAATTTTTTGAAAAGTTTTGACTGCTTCTCTCTACAAAAAGTAGGTACTTAATGTTTACAAGGAGATTTGTATTTATGAGAGAGTCGCATTACGTCCGCTACGCGTATCGTCCGTTTATGGCCCTATTGGTTTCTTGAAGGTGATTTTTTCTCGAATCAGTCGCGTTACAGCCGTTCTACCTAAAAGTACACTCAACACTCGAAGAGCTTGTTATTAGAAAAATTACACACAGACCAAATTAACATTTTGTGAAGCATGGTACTAGGCGAGCACACTTATCATGAGACACATTTTGTTACCCCCACACACGCTCATTTTTATAGGTATGTATGTTTTTCCACGCATTTCTCCGAAACTATTAATCGATTTGTGACCATTTTTTTATTGGCTTAGGTACATTTACTTAGGGACCAGTGCAAGTTTCATCAGTATCGATAGTTTTTACCTAATATTCGGACTAATACGTGTAAGTGTGACGGCCTAGCTTATTGATACGAGCTTACGAGCTACGGGTGTGTGGTGTCAAAGGAAAAACATTTCAAAACCTTGGTCAAATTCTAGTGCAATATTTACAACAAAACTATTAATTACTTATAACAAACAAATATTCCAGTTTTTACTTAACACTAAAAATTACGAAATAAAAAAGTGATTAAAAAACATAAAATAGACTCCAAAAAGAAATTAACTCAAAATTATGAAATAACTTTAATTTCGGAAGTCGGTGGCAAAAAAACTAAAATACAGATCCCGAGACAATAGTTTTGTTCACAAACCGATTAACTATAAAAATGTGCGTGTGTGCGGGCGTAAAATGTATCTTCTGTTATGTCTGTTCGCCTAGTACATAGATATCCGACCTAGTACTATGCTTCACAAAATGTTAATTTGATCTGTGTGATTTTTTTCTTATGACAAGCATGTTTGGCGTTGAGTGTAGTTTTAGATAGGACGGCTGTAACGCGACTGATCCGCGAAAAAATCACCTTCAAGAATACAAAAGGGCCATAAACGGACGTTACGCGCAGCGGACGTAACGCGACTCCGTCTTGATTTGATTTATTCGTTGTGTTAACCCACAAAAATTATATAAACACCCAAATACAATATACTCTACACTTTTTAAGTTAACAAAAACTTAAATTAACATTTGAGCAGTGAAAGTCAATTTATGAAAATTATCAACGATGTGCGCGTCAACATGTGACAAGCGTTACCTAAAGGAAAATAAATAGTAAGTAGTGAAAATTACAACGAAGGAATTGTATAGTGTAAAAAATGTTGGAACAAAAATCTAAATCAAAATGGTTTGTCGATGTCAATAAACAATTGGTATCAAACACCCAATACCTACTTATGTCGGAATATGATATCGCAACGGTTGCATATTAGAAAATCAAAACTTTCTCGAGCAAATTTCAAAAGAACAATAAACGAAATAACAAAATTTAAATGACCAAATGTTTTATTTAGAAAAATTTTAAAATCCCAATGTATGTGACATCAAATGAGCGACTGATCAAAAGTTGCTAGATGTAATTTTAAAATATCAAATCATTATTAAGAATTATTAAGAATTATTAAGAATTATTAAGAATTATTAATTTAAATGTAGGTATACTTTTATTTGAAGTACATGCAGCATGCAGCATGCAACATGCAGCAGGCATGGTTTCTGTCACGGCTCCGGCGCTGCGGTTCTCCGGCGGTCCCATGCGTGCTAATCGTCGCAGACGGCTTTCGCTCACCACCGCGGCACAGTATAAAGATCTTTATACTGTGACCGCGGCTTCGGCTTGCCTCCTGCTCCTCAGCCCGCGGGCCGCCTCGCCCCTACGCGCCTACGCGATTTTAAATTACACTCTAGGGGTAGTAGGGCAGACAAACTGCGTGAAGTCGGATTTACAGCGATTCGTTTCTGTCACTAAAACCTAATTTTTAGCAAATGTTTTAGTGCTAAACGATTTGGTCAATAGTGTAATAAATAATTTAAACATTAATATTCCAGACTTTGGTCAGCTGAACTTTTGATCAAATGACCATCGTTATTTTAAACTTTGTTGATTTGTACGTTGTTCGTTTGAAATTTGCTCAGGAAAGTTTTGATTTTCTAATATGCAACCATCTCAACATATTGGTTTATTTTTAAACGTTGCTTAAAGTTAAGTAATGATTACTTAGTTACTGTTTAACCATACATTTTGCCTTTAAGCAACGTTTATAAATAAAGAGGTAAGTGTGTAGGTATTATTTAAACACACATGTTGAGCTGCATAATTGAAGAATTTGCGACCATCTTAAATTACAATAAATACCTAAAGTTTTGTTGGTTTTTTTGTAACACACAGCATTTAAAATTGGAGACTTCACGGTAAAAATACCTGAAAACCTAATGAATCTTATAAATATTAAAGAGAACAACTTTTTAAAACTTTTAAATAAGGTATTATTTGGTCATCATATTTTACTTATTTTGTTGACATCGACCGAACTTATGATAGGTACTTAGTCATAAAGACGAAAAAAATATCAGCTTTTCAGACGCGTATGGTCAATGTGTAGAGTTTTGCTATAAGTTAAAACGTTTTGTGGTCCTTACGTAATAACTAACATTTAGGACATGAGGACAGCCCCGAATTTAATTGCAATATTCAAATAAAAAAAACCTTTTTTAACACCTTTTAAACAATTACGTAAAAATTATAAAATAAACGACTCGTTGTACACCAAACGGAATTTATAGATAGTATAAATTTACGAACTGTTCTAATGTTCAAATTGCACATTTGGAATATCTCACAAACAAAAATATTCAAATTCATCTTAATGCTAAGAGCTGAGCTTTTAGTAAATGTATTTACTCACATAATGTAAGTATCATGGGGACTCATAATCGTTATAGATCTCTACCTAAATAAGTGTCATAACACATCTGAATAGAAACAGATTCAAACATCACAAGCTGATGAAAAAGGAAAATTGTAACGAAATAGAGTAAGTAAATAATATTCTACCTACATAAGCTCTTATCTTTTCATACACGAAATATTTTAAAAGGTACACCTATATAATAGGTGAAAAAGAAGCCATAGAAAAGAAAAAATATATATTCATGTAGGTATATTACCTATTCAAAAATTTTAATAATTTAAAATTACTTGACACACATAATAAATGCACCTTATTTGTTCACATCCATTACGATAGTTTCTACGTAGTATTTACCAAGTACTTGGTGCCTAAAAAGGCCACTTTAGCAGAATCATAAAAGGATAACATAATGTACAGTTAACTGTTAAATTAATCGTATCAAATCCCATTGGTGAAGTGTCCTGCGTGTCCTGTCATACACGTTAGTGTATGACAGGACACGCAGGACACGATATTATTATACTACGCTTCAATGATAGTAGATAAGGGGGCTTAAAAAGGCCACTTTGGAGAATCATAAAAATAATTATAAAACGGCGAAGACAGTCCGTGTTTTTCTTTTTTTTCGCTGCACTACGTAGGTACAATCAAAGAGATTGGGATTGGATTTGGATTGGATCAGGAACTGATGGACGCTGGTAATAGCGCCAAACAAGTAGCCGAATTCTGGGCCTACTCCATTTAGATTGCTATCGACACGCTAAGAAGATTGAGATTTAATTTTGATTTGATTTTTGGAGTAAAGGTTTTATGCAAAATGTCTCAAGCAATTTTAAAATTATAATAATTACCTACTTAAAAAAAACAATTGGATTAAAAAAATCACGTTACTATGGCTTCTTTACCACCATTTTTTAAAAATTATTTCGTGTAAGAATAGACAAATTCTTACACGAAATAATTTTTACAATTACACAATACAATTCTTACAATTCAATCTTCACTGACAATTCTTCACTGAATTACAATCTTCAAACCGGTGATTCGGTCATATTATGATGTTTGAGTCAGTATCATAGATACATAAATTATTCACCTCGATGTTTAGTTGATGTTGTTGCTTCACGATACGTGTACGGTGTCAGACTAGATGAGCATGTAGTTCGATACTTACTGTACTTAAATTCGTCGGAATGATACAGTCGACGATACATACGTAATTTAAGAGACCGTACAACGAGGATCAAGTCATCACTCTTCACTATTAAATAGGTATACTTAATTCAAAGAGTGCTACGTACTCTCATTTGATAGACTACGGCAACAAGAGAGAACTTCTTAATAAGTAATAAGGTAAACAAAATAGATTTGTAACCATACTTTTCTGATATTAATATTGCAGAGTATTTTTACGTTTTGTAACGTATTTAAAATTGGCAAATAAGCAACTGTGTCAAGTTAAGAAATTGATAGGGAAGTTACTATTTTCAATGTAATTTTATTATCTAAAAAGAGGAGTATTTTCACGTCATTAATCTGCTGTTTCGAATAAGCAGGGTCTCATTTATTCATAATTAATCCAATTCTAAGTTCCATCTAGACTTCCAACATTTAGAAACCTTCAATTTTTATTGAGATTGACTGAATAATATATGTTAGCCCAAAATTGGGTCAATGCTTCCCTTTTGAGTCTTCCACTGTTGACTATTGTTGGCCACTTCCAGAAGAAGGGATTCCTATTTTAGAAAATAATGCTGCGTCCCTATTTAAATAAATCTTTGCAATGCTCTTTTAATAAATCCCATCATTATAATGACGTCATCATTTTATCCTGATTGTACGGTATCTGTCACGAATACATATCGTTCTTCGTCTTGTCTCGTCTTGTTAGTTCTTCTCTATGGTGTAGTAATGTTCTTGGTGGGCTAATTTTTTAAAGCAGTAGTTGATACGAACAGACTTCAGACGCATTATGTAGGTTTTCACACCACATCGTCACCGTCATCATAGCAGTAAAACGCTTTGTTAATGACTTAACTAGTGGCAACATACGGTCAGAGACTGGTGGGATGTTGTTACGTGTGCAATATCGCAGAAAACTAACTTAGTTACAACTTAGATACACTTTAAGTATCTAAGACTATACAAGCAAGAGAGAAGGAAGATACGCTGTAAGGTTGGTAACAATGTCGCATCGTTCTCTACGTTTCTTGCAAATTACAAAAATGTTGGCCTTGCTCTTATGGTGTAATAAAATAACATTATAAAAGGCTAGTGAAATTTTGATAACTAAATACCAACTAGACTTGAAATTATAAATTGATAAGGTAAATCATTATGACATTAATTATGTATTAACTAACATAATACTCACACAGTGTATTTCATGATCAGACGCTTCTTGGATTTGAGTATCATAAGTTACTGATAAAGATTGGGCACCACATGCTTAAGACGACTTCAGATTTTCGGGACAAGTGACTCGATGTTATCACAGGAATTGAAACCGGACAGCCGGACTACCGGAACCGTTATAGTTGCAGTGGCGTCAACCAATCGTTTATTTGTCCAAAAACTGTTATTTCCTGAAATTCTTGAAAAGTACTGGTTCTTCACTAGAAATCCAATATCTCCTGAAATTATTATTTCTAAATAAAGAGACATTCCCAATTTTTGTGTCATCGCTTTTACATATCTGTGTGTATTGAAAGTAACTTCTAAATATAATCAAGTCTAAGTTTGTACATTTAGTATTGTGTATTTAGCAGCTTGAAATATATGCAACGCCCTGCAATATATTGGTAATGTAATCGCTTGACTGTATTTATTTGTAAGTGTCACTAGTGTGATAATGTAATTTACTGTCGAAGCTACTTGTATTTGTACAAAAACGGGAGCAAGTTCTTTATTGTTTAACGCTTTTGTATATTTAATTACTATTTCTAAAGCAGGCATAGATATGTCTGTAGCTACTAAGAGAAAATATATAATTTGTCTATTGTGTACAAACAACAAATGTCAATATTCATACCCATAAGTTAATAATTATTCGTTCCTTGTCATAAGAGAATCAAATTATGTATGTATTATTAAAATAAACGTGATCAAGCACTTATGTACAAAGTTAATACAATGCAATAAATCTTCCAAAGGAGTTTCTTAAAGTCTTCTCTTGGCATAAAACTAGCACATGGGATAGGGCCGATTTCTTTCCAATAATTCTACTCGACTTATTTAAACACGTTCATTTTAATGTAACTACATCTAATATAAAACGATATTATGAAATTAATTAATTAATTATTACCTATGTAACGATAGCAACAGCTTACTCACCTATCAATTATTTTTCAAATTATTACTTACATTGTACTAAAATACACAATACATGTAAAAATGTTAAAAATCCTTTTTAAATGCATGAAATAAAAGGCTTTTTATTTTTATTTTATTTTATTTATTTTACATCTAATATAATGTTGTATAGAATTATTCTTCAGTAAAACTAGATACAAGTAGGCAGTTACGATGTGATACTTATCAACATATTCATAGACTTGTGAAAGTCGAAGCATGCACAGTCATTGTTTTAGAAGTTTTAGTTCCATCTACTGTGCAGCGAATAAAAGCAATAGCTGATAGTGATAATGAGAACTTAAATGCTATTTTATCTGTGTGTTGTTACATAGTATGTATATTGTATCTGCTGTGAACTAAAACAATGATCGGTAGCGACACTTGGCAGAGCCTCTGTGATACACGTTAGCTATTTAGAATAGGAGTCGTCGGTTCATATTCATGTATTCGCCATCTGGTATTATTCTCAATATGGGTTGCCTCCTGCGTCTCGTCATACATGACATTACAGTTATTGATTATATTATTGTATTTATTCACTTTATTAACATGTTTATTATGTCTTTAATAAAACAATTGCTTATAACATCGTTTTATTTTAGTGGAAACATTACTTTTTATAAGAGGTCAGATAGGCAGTCCGTCCATGTAAAATACTGGTATTCCGCTGCATGCGATTAGACTGGAAGCCGACCCCAACATAGTTGGGAAAAGGGTCGGCAGATTGATTTATTATTTTGCATAACAAACCTGGAAGTGTAGTGTTGTAACTTAATTTTGTTTAGATTTTCCTTTATTTTCGGTTTTCTCAAGGAACGCTGAATACAAACAGCAACCTTCACGTGTGCCTTACTATTTACACTAACGCACAACAATCAGTTTGTATGTAGGTAGTGGGGCAACACGCCGCAATATCATTGCAACGATACAGGCAGGTAAATAAGTGGATGATTAGTTCCCTCCGAGCAGCGCAATGATCTAGACATGTTTCATACAAAATTGTGTTAACAAGTTGACTTTTAGAAGAACGATGACCCCTGCCCATTACGTCATACAGACGACATATTCGACTTAACATACATAATATTGTTTAAAATGGTAATCAATGCGTGGAGCGCTGATAATGAGCTGATAACTCAGTAGTGTGTGCGAAGGCAGGGCACAGCGCCGGCCCACGACATGAATCTTTTCTATTTATAACTAGAAAATTGTTTTACTTATAAATTAAATATTATAACATAGTCAAAATGTCGTTTCTTATGAGAAAGTGTATCGTGAACTTGAAGAACGTAAACAGATGTAGCAATGTGTGTGTTTTGATGCAAACTGTAAGTAACACAAACATTTTTATTTGACTGTTATTTACGTACATATTCGTCGTCAAAATACCTGTCTACATTAATCATAACATTTGAACATCCCATAAATAATCGCAAGACATTAGAATATGAAAGTAATTCAGTCAATTCAGCGTCAGTAAATTAACTAAGAATTTACATCAGTACAAAAACGGGTTATGAAGGTCAATGCCAATGTAGAATTAATCCGAACAGTTATCACCGGCACTATTTCGAGCAACTATATGTGGTAGTGGGTAATCATTAAGTGATTACCTATGTTAGGTATATAGCACGTTTGAAATAATCAGTGCCACACAAAAATCAGAGCGAAGTTTCTTCATAGTAATAAGATAAGAACATTATAAAGAAAAAACCCAAGCTTATCAACTAATTACCAAATAACAGTGGGAGGCATTTTTTAAAGATAATTCTCAAGGTGATACCAACTGAATTCGCAGTTGTAAACAAGGTACAAATTAATACTGGTTACCGTCAGCCTGCATCATTCCACTGCTGGCTGTTGCTGGCAAAAGACCTCGCTTCGATACAAAATATAAATAGTAGAAAATTACTATATTATGTATATAGTTCACAGCAAAATCGATTATTTCATCATATATAATTGTATAAAAAGGTGCACTGGAGAATAATGATGTAGGTAGGTATTCAATGGGTGTGCAACAATCGATAAGAAAAATCCATTCTTACCTGTTTGGGTGTATGAATGCGAAAGTAACTGTCCGCATTTCGATGAAATCTGGGACACAAGTAAAATATGATCTGGGTAAACAGGGTGTCCGGTAATTAATGGATAACCTCCTGTAAAAGAAAAGTTGTTCATAATAATAATATTATGAACGCACGCGCGCTTATTGTGGAAAAATATCAGCTGATCTCTACATTTATGTTCTCATAACTCGTCAAAATGCAGGAAACTGCTGATTCTTTTTTCGCGATTTCAGGTTTGGTCCCATAGTAATACCTAGTTGTTCATAATGATAACAATAACCCCCTAAAGAGGTTATCCATTAATTACCGGACACCTTGTTTATGACAAGGGATACTTCTTATCCCGGTACGTTCCCGCTGAATACCTACATTCCGATCTGAACGCGGGTGAAGCCGACCAAAAGCTAGTGTAAAACAAATGTAAAATGAGAAGCCGCATAGGTACAATAGAGCAGATGGTAATGAGGCAGAACGGAAGCGTCGTACATTTCCGTTTTGCTCATTAGCTTCTTTTCAACGAAGAATATATATTTAAACAAGTTTCCGTCCAGTTAAAACGATACCACTTTTCTACAATTTCTACCCATTTGAATGTCTTACTCACCTCTTAAATGTATGGCCTTATTCTGCAGTATCAGAGTCTATTATAAAACTTGTTTAGAAAAACATCTGTTTTGTTTCTGCTCTATATTATAATATGTTTCTTCAACATCGTCATTCTCTTGCCCTTATCCCAATTTATTTGACTTTCTTCTCTATTAGTCGTCAGCTCGGTAGCCACCCCCTTTCTAACCATATCATCATTCACACAGTTCATCCATCGTTTCTTTAGTCATCCCCTACTCTCACAGCCATCGACATTCATACTCAAAACTTAATGTTTCTTGCATGTCTAAATTATATTTTCAGGGGAAGCATCGATCACATTATTCAACTAGTAATATTCTCAAACGCAGTATATTATTTTCTGATATGCATCTACGACAGAGGAAGTTCCACACGACTCAAATAGTCAATAAAATTGTCGCCTTCAAACTATCGGACATCGGTGAAGGCATACGAGAAGTAGTTATAAAGGAATGGTAAGACCCATCATAACCCCTTTTATTTGTTTCTCAAGTTTTATCTGATATGGTTTGCAGGGCCAACATGGCCAGAGGAGGTTTGAATGGAAAAAGTGGAGGCCCATACCCCGCAATAGGACACAATATACATAAAAAATAAATACATAACAAATAAATAAATATAGGCTAATTAAAAATTCATAAAAAAGTGTTCACCACATTTTACTTTTATTTCTTTTTTATGATATTTAAATCCTGAGACGTCATTCAAACTCGGAAATTAGGCTAGGTCATTAATACAATTAATATCTGGGCATTCAAACTAAATGTATCATACTAGCGTTATCTTTTGTGATGGTCGTATGCGCATGACCTAACAGTTACGTATTTGTTCACAACAAAGATTGTTTTGTTTTAGAAATTACTAAAAGTTATAATGTATATATACTATTACAAACAGTCTCTCAGTAATAAAAGCCTACATAATATCATATTATTTTATTGGACTTACTAACTTTATTATGTGAATTATTGAAACATCTTGTGGACTTATCTGCCTTTTCTAAAGAGGAGTAGGAAAGATATATTGTTTTGCTAGAAGGAGTAACTTTTCTACAAAATATAGGTAGGTACTATATTTTGTAGAAAAGTTACTAACATTCGATTTTGCCAACTCGCCTGTGTCGTAGAAAGCCTATCTGAACATGATGTGTGTACAGTACCACCCCTATTAGACCAACCCTTTTCACAATAATTAGAAATAATTAATCTACAGCACCTATCCAATTTCAGGTTCGTGAAAGTAGGTGATAAGGTGCAGCAATTTGACAATATCTGCGAAGTACAGAGTGACAAGGCTGCAGTGACGATCACCAGTCGATACGATGGCGTAGTGACTAAACTGTACCACGAAGTTGACCACATTGCGTTAGTTGGACAACCACTTGTTGATATCGAAGTACAGGGAGGGGCTGATGAAGGTAGGTTGGAATTTTCAGCTACTAACATATTTAAAACTTACGCCCCTGTTTCGCACGGTTTTTACGACATGACAAAATAAGGGGGTTTCTTTATTATGGAATAACTTCTCTAAATGGTGGAGAAAACCGCATGAAAATCTGTTCCGTAGTTTAGAAGAACAATGCAGTCACACAGGCAGACACGAAAATCGACTTTGTTTTATACTATGTATACAGATTATATGATATCGAGTAAGAATTATTGGTACGAGTGACAGTGGCAGTTGCTGATTACATCAAATAGATTAGTTTGAATATCAATCTTTAATTTTCAGGAACATCACCAGCGCCAGTAGAAGAAAAAGCTGCTAGCAAACAGGAATCAACAGCGGACAAAAACCAGACAGTGAAAGTATTAACCACCCCCTCCGTTAGGAGGATAGCCGCACAATTCAAAGTTAGTTAAACTAAAGATTTGAAATAAGATTTAATATTATTTAACTGCATCAAAATAAATTCTTAAATCATATCAAAATCACCTGAACGTTATGAGATTAATTATGCAATTTTGTAGGAGTGTATATGAGCTCTCGATTAATATTTTACAAGGATCATTTAAATACGAAATAATTCATAGACTAATCAAAAACAATTCTCAGTCACAAAAATTGCCATTGCCAGGAGTAAAATAAGAACCAAATAACCCATTAATAAATTTTCCCCTATAGGTGTCCTTTCGTTTATTTAACTTCCTATTATTTACCTATGCATCATTACGTCCTTTTCTTTAAGGTAGACTTAAGCACAGTCAAAGCCACTGGGAGGAATGGAAGAGTTCTCAAAGAGGATATGCTGGCACATTTGAATATTGATTCAAATGGTTCTAATGAAGTTCCTGATCTATCAAGTGTGAATGCAATGGCAATACCTCTGGTACAAGCACAAGCAAAAATGGAAGTAGTATTAGAAGACAGAGTCGTACCCGTATCTGGTTTTACCAAAGCTATGGTGAAATCAATGACAGAAGCAATGGTAAGAAATTTAATGCAGCAATAGGTACTAATAAAACATTGCTTAGATATACAGAGTGGCAGGGACATCGACGCCCAACCTGTTACCAAGGATTCAGGGCATGATTTTAGACCCTCCTTGCGTCATTTATTAAAAAAAAAAAAAAAGATGTTTTCTACAAGTATTTTTGCAATACCTCGTCGTTTCAGCCGATAGACGTCCACTGCTGGACATAGGCCTCCCCCAATTTTGGGGGGGTTTGCCATAATCGCCACGCTTGGCAGGCGGGTTGGCGATCGCAGTATGGTATGATGGAGGAATAGAGAACGCTGCTGCCATTCTCCGGTAAGACCCTTAGTCGCCTTTTACGACACCCACGGGAAGTAAGGGGTGGTGCAGTTCTTTAAGTCCGGCACCACACAGACTTGCAATACCTACGCGGTCAAAATTATTTTTTTTACCGACCGACGCGACGTAACAACGCACGGCGGCGTCCAGAATCATGAACTGAATCTGTGGTTGTGCGGCGATTTCCCTGCCACCCTGTATAATATGTAGTTCGAAAAGAAAGTTAATAAAAAAAAAATACGGTTAACCTTTGCAGAAAATACCCCACTTCGGATATTGCGACGAATATGATGTGACAAAACTAGTTGAATCGCGAGCGTCGTTGAAGAAATTAGCAGAAGCAAAAGGAGTGAAGTTAACATACATGCCAATCATTATAAAAGCTACCTCCCTAGGTCTGGAACAGCTTCCTGTACTCAACAGTAGTCTGGACAGCACTTGTGAACATCTCACTTACAAAGCCAGACACAACATTGGGGTTGCGATGGACACACCTAACGGATTAATCGTGCCTGTTATAAAGGTAATTATAACCGTGTCACTGTAGACTTATTTACAAAAATCTTCAATACCATATTTATGGGCCTGTTTCACCAGCTGCGGCACTACACACGAGATAATTTTAAAATTGGAGCTAGAAATTATCTGCTAGAGCCAAGCAGATAATTTCAAGCTTCCAATTTATAGAATGGGCCGGCTAAAACTGTCAGCTAAACAATTTAACCAGCCGACCTATTCTGTAAATCTCACCGTGAAAACTTAGCTTGAAGTGAGCTGTCAAAAGTGTCAATACCAAGCATTAGGTGGAATGACAGCTCACTTCACCTCAATTTATACGGTGAAATTTTCACAGAATAGACCGGCTGGTCTAATGGCTTTTTTTTTTTTGCGGATGGGAAATCATCAAATGACTCCTCCCGCTCTGGGTGGAGCGGAAGGGAGTGTCAGACTCTTACTGACTAAAACCCACCCGTGTTCCTTCCTTAGCCCTTTATGTTCCGGGCCAGCGGTAACCCTTTCGGACAATCCCGCTGTGGTCTAAAGGCTTGGTCTATTATAATGCAAGTACGCACATTGCGTGGCATGTGCTTCGCATGCGATACACCGCAGGCCTCGCAATCGCGTGTGAATCCAGCTTTGTACGCAGTTGGTAAAATAACAAACATCACATAACAATTCTATTTTACATCTCTAAGCTAGTAAAAATAATATATTTTATTTTCCAGGACGTACAAACGAAAACGATACTAGAAATAGCCCGTGAGCTCAACTCACTTCAAGAAAAGGGATTGAAGGGACAATTAGGACTAAATGAATTGACTGGAGGAACATTTACATTATCGAACATTGGTATTGTAAGTAGCTGATAATTTCTGTATATTCCTAGACTTATCTAACAAACATTAGATAATCATGGTTTCATGATAATATGATGTTTATCAAGCGCATGAATGCATGATTTCTCTAACTAAAGGCGCAATGCAATGAAATCTAAGAATGTATATTCAAGTTAAGTAAGTAATGTATATTGAAGTTAATGGATATTCTCTAATGTTTCAGGTTGGAGGGACATATACTAAACCTATTATATTACCACCGCAAGTAGCAATCGGCGCCCTAGGAAAAATACAAGTAATAATTGGAATATTTAACTTTATTTTACTTACCTAAAACATGGCGAGACGACCTAGATGCGTACTTACCGCAAGGGTTGGATCGAGGTGGCTTTAGAAAAGGATGCTTGGAAGGATTTAGGGAGGCCTTTGCTCAGAAGTGGGATAGTGTAGGCTAAGTAAAAAATGAATAAAAAAACATATGACATTTCGTTGGCGAACATTTTATGGACGGTAGGAAATAGAAGTTAAATATTGTCATGATTAAATTCTCTAGGTACATAGGTCCTTGCACTCGTCATTATGAACAACTTTTACTATGGGACCAAACCAGTGTCGCGAAAAAAAAATCAGCTGTTCCCTACATTTATGTTGGTATGTATAAAGTTGATTTACGTAAAAATGGAATAGACATGGTTGTTTTTGTGCTTTTTATGGTTTGACATGTAAACGGTTTTTGATTGATGACATAGTAATATTTTTGTTATTATTTGATTATTGCTTCTGTTGAATTGTTTGATGAAATAAATAAATAAATCTCGTCAAAATGTAGGGAACAGCAGATTTTTTTTCGCGATTTCAGATTTGCTCCCATAGTAAAAGTTGTTCCTAATGATGAGTACCTACAATGACCTCTTAAGAGATTGTTAACGTTTTACCAATAACCCTGTATAAGCTTATCTATACCTTCTACAGTACCAGGTCCGAAGTTACAGACCTTCACTGTTCTTGATTTCTCTTCTTTAAAGAAAAACAAGGAAAGAGCACCTTGAATCTTGTTGTTCACATTAACCCAATTTACAGGGTGGCATCCCACATCGACGCGCAAACTGTAACCATGAATTCAGCACATGATTCGAGACACCCCCTTTTTTTTTTTTTTTTTTGCGGATGGGATATCATCAAATGACTCCTCCCGCTCTGGGTGGAGCGGAAGGGAGTGTCAGACTCTTACTGACTAAAACCCACCCGTGTTCCTTCCTTAGCCCTTTATGTTCCGGGCCAGCGGTAACCCTTTCGGACAATCCCGCTGACCCGGCAGGCTTCGGCCGAGACCCCCCCTAGCGTAGATATTTTAAGACGGTAATAAAAAAAAATCTGCTTTTCATAGAAAAGTGCAATTTAAGTGAGTCAAAATTTAAGGAACAGCAATTATTTTAATAAATAATCGACGTAAAATATTAACGCGGGGGTTTCAGAATCATGTAGCTACTGAATCCATGGTAACAAATTGCGCGTTATTGTCCCTGAACTATTGTTACCCTGTATTACATGAATAGCAGTTATATTAAAGATTCCCATAATGCTACATGCAGGTTCTACCGAGGTTCGACGCTGAAGGCAACTTGAGAAAAGCTCACATGCTGACAGTGAGCTTTTCAGCAGATCACAGAGTCGTGGACGGAGTCACTATGGCGCGCTTCTCAAATCACTTGAAGAACTACCTCGAGAACCCATACACATTGATTTTGGATTTATAGAAAGAAAATAAGTCGCATGTTGTTTTTTTTAATAAATGAATGCAGGACTTATGTTTAAACAAAAGAGGTTCATTCATTATCGTTTGTTTTAAAAATACGCCCTGTGTACAGATTTTAATGTAGGTACTTTTTATAAAATAAAAGCGTGAATTGTTATTTATAGTTTTATTCTTACTGTAACCCTTTTAGACATGTTACAAAGTGCTAACAGTAACTAATATTTTCACTATTTAGTTAGCTAACACTGGTATTACAAGAAACAATGTTCCGGGCAGTTGGACCCAATAGGAATGGTCAATGGGAATGTAAGTATGCGCGCAAGACATATGTAAAGCCCGTATACACATCTATACAAGTAGCTTGCATGCTAGTATGCCAAAAACAGTTTCTGATTGGACAATGTCACAATGGCATACAAGCTACTAGCATACTTTTGTGCATGTTATGCTGACGCTACACACTGGCCTTGTCCATTGGTTCAGACTTGGCACCACATCCAATGTTGAGCAAAATCAGTAAAATCCTGTCCAATATCTGTCCAGGCCCGATACACACATTGGACCTAATGCTCCAAGGCTACATCTTGGGTCAAATTATGTCCAATGTATGGCTCCAGCATTACAGGCATATGTATTACGGGCCTTACTTGTTTTGTTCGATTGTAAGCCAAACTAACTCTAATTTTCGTTTTAATAAACAGTTTTGTTTATACTCAAATAATTAATGTTAGTAGTTAGGGAAGTTAATTGTTAAGCATTTGCAACTCATACATCAATTTGTCGTATTATAACTATTTCATACAACTGTCAAGAATGATCCGACAGGTGACATTTGTGATTTAAATATACGGTAATTTAAGTTGGTAGTCAATATGCTCAATATTTTTTTTATATAAAAAATAGGGTTGTTATTCTCTGAATAGTTACTAAGTATTAAAGGTACTGGTATTTTTTTTGATTAATTAAAAAAAAATTCATAACACTGGCGAAAAAAAAAATATCGATTGTCGTCCTTCTCAGGAGCCTTCGCCGGATTCTAACGGCATAAAGCAACAGGTGTATGCATGGATACCTATATTACTCGAGTGACATGTACCTATGGGTATCACTGCCTGAACCAATTATAAACCCAAATTTTCTCAGATCACAAGGTAGTCTACAAGTTTTGGATCAAATCATCGACGCAACACTTCGAAGCGAGTCACCTTAAAATAAGCTATGGTCCATTCTGGGATACTGTGCGGCGTATATTCTCGGTGAAATCTTGCAAATATCTCGGTAAATATCAGAGCGTCAACACTATTGATGGGAGCCCACTTCAACGCCAAAAACGCCATATCCACATCACAATATTTCTTATCTGCAAAACATACAACGGGATTCTGAATAAAACCGACCAAGGCAAAAAACACCAAAAAAAACGACGGGTTGCACTCCGGGAGTGCCGGCAGAAGTAAAAACTTGAATATTAACGTTGTCCATTTTTGATATTTTGGAATCTAACGAATTTTCGATCAGGGGGCCTAAAAAGGCCACTTTGGCAGAATCATAAAAGCATAACATAATGGACAGTTAACAGTTAGGATAATCGTATCAAATCAAATTGGTGAAGCATTTATCAGTTATTTGTTTTTGTCTGTGCTAAAATACCAATCAATCCGATCCAAATCCTATCCCAATCTCTTTGATTATACCTACGTAGTGCAGCGAAAAAAAGAAAAACACGTAGTCACGTGTCCTGACGCGAGTTTAACATTTTTTACCCATTACAAAAAAAGTGTACAACGCCGCTAAAGAAGTTTTCACTTCAAAAATTAAATCCCCGACGCGTAATGTCGTAAAAAATATGAAAATAATTAGGTACTACAATATTTTGATCTTGATGCATGAGACTTTTTGGTACGACTTTGGGTCAATCTCCTTTAATTTTTTTATTTTATTTTAACGTGTTCAAATATCAATACCCATAACGTCTGCAGAGTTTCGCTAGCTAATTTAATTTGATCCTGTATACTTGTGGCTAAGTTTCGCTGGCTAATTTAATTTGATCCTGTATACTTATGGCTAAGTTTCGCTAGCTAATTTAATTTGATCCGGTATACTTGTGGCTAAGTTTCGCTAGCTAATTTAATTTGATCCTGTATACTTGTGGCTAAGTTTCGCTGGCTAATTTAATTTGATCCTGTATACTTATGGCTAAGTTTCGCTAGCTAATTTAATTTGATCCGGTATACTTGTGGCTAAGTTTCGCTAGCTAATTTAATTTGATCCTGTATACTTGTGGCTAAGTTTCGCTAGCTAATTTAATTTGATCCTGTATACTTGTGGCTAAGTTTCGCTAGCTAATTTAATTTGATCCTGTATACTTGTGGCTAAGTTTCGCTAGCTAATTTAATTTGATCCTGTATACTTGTTTTCAATTTTTGATAATTTAGAATCTTACGAATTTCCGATCAGGGTCACGTGTCCTGACGCGAGTTTAACATTTTTTAACCATTACAAAAAAGTGTACAATAAAGAAGTTTTCACTTCAAAAACACGTTCCTCATATGGAGACCCCTTATATGTATCACAAAGGGTCCCGTTGGCACCCTTTATGTACGTAACCCTAAAAAGATCTTTTGTCTTTTATGATGCAGCCTGACATCCTGAGCTTGTCTATCTTGAGGAATATTGAGAATGGGAACCAATGAACCTTAGATTAATGAGCTGGATTCAATTTCAAGGCTGCCAATACAGCCAACTTATAACATACCACCTGGATCCTAGAAATTATAGGAACCAAATCAAATCTGATTAAACACCAAAATTGTTTAACGATATTTTTATTTTGGCTATATAATGGCTGCCATGTAAATTTATGTAGTTTTCGTTCATTTTAGTTCGTGCACACAACATCGACAAAATTACATAGGAACGAAGATTTATTTGCTGATTTCATTTTATTTTTCGATAATTCGGTAGGCACGTGAATGATGCCAAAATCCAACATCGTTGGATCGGATCACTAATAAATTATTTCTTTATTTTGTGTTCACACATTTCTCTTTTAATGAAAAATGCCGAATGAGCATACCCTTACAGTACATCTTGTGGTTGAAGTTCTCTAATATTTTAGAAGAACTTCTGTTGAAGCTATTTAGATTAAAGCTCCAAGCAATAAGGTAGACTATAGTTTATTCATATCAGCTCTTGCGATAAGACCGCCCATCGCAACGAGGTATGCATTTTCAAAATCTTTTAGGAAGATCAAATAACTTTCGATTAAACACAATCTGTGCAACGATTACTTAAGCAAACATGTTTATCTTATCTTGTTTTTCACCTCCAAGGTGATATACCTACACAACAAAACAATTATTAATACCTATTAATATACATTTGTTGCTACGTGTAGTCAGTGGTGCAACATGGTATGCATTTTCAAAATCTTTTAGAAAGATCAAATTACTTTCGATTAAACACAATCTGTGCAACGATTACTTAAGCAAACATGTTTATCTTATCTTGTTTTTCACCTCCAAGGTGGTATACGTAACAATACAATTATTAATACCTATTAACATACATTTGTTGCTACGTGTAGTCAGTGGTGTAGATAGATAGAATAGGTACTCTTTATTATGTACACCATAAAGGTTACAGATATAAATGTAGAAATTTTACGAGTGACACAATGGGCGGTGCAATACCTTACCTAACATTTTTTGTGTTTGGGAAATCCTCAGGGATACATGACCCTCCGTCTGGGGAGAACGGAGAGTCATGTAGGATTTTAGGTGGTCTACGACCGACTAAAATCCCACGGTTTCTACCACTACCATCAGTCAGGGCCCGAGGACATTCGCGTGGACCCCAGCTGATACCCACCTGCCATGCCTAGTGGGCTCGATTACCAAATGCTCCCAATCCCACCTAGCCTAGCTCCCAAAACAATTCGGGCAAATTGTCTGGTTTTATAAGAATTAAGAGGCACATTTTGCTAGACATTACAAGTCCACGTAACAACCAATAGTAACTAGGTGCCTAAAGTAAAAGAAGAAAGATACATACCGGCTATCCTAATGAAATAAACCTTCCGAGGGGATGAAATCTGTATGTCGTCAAGACAGAGCGCCAACAAGGAACGTTGTTTGTCGCCCCAATTGCGGTCCAACTCTCGCAATAAACTCAACCGAGCTGGCTTCGTCAACAGTCCCTGCAAGTCCTTCAACTGACCTTTGCTTATAACTTGTGTTACTCGCGATATAGCCTGCAAGTATGTGTAAACATTAGAGACCGTATTCTAGTACCAGAGACAGCCATGAATCTAGATCAGTCAGATCATCATGGATAGTATATTCTGGAATGATGTATAGATACAGCCGTCTATACTTCAAAAATGTATGAGAAGTAAGCTTGAAGTGAACTGTCATCCCATCTGGGGGCCTAAAATGGCCACTTTGGCAGAATCATAAAAGGATAACAGAATGGACCTGTTAAGTTAATCGTATCAAATCCCATTGGTGAAGCATTTTTCAGTTATTTTTATTTGTCTGTGCTAAAATACCAATCAATCCAATCCAAATCTAATCCCAATCTCTTTGATTGTACCTACGTAGTGCAGCGAAAAAAAGAAAAGAACGGCCTGTCTTCGCCATTTTATAATTCATAATGTTATCCTTTTATGATTCTCCAAAGTGGCCTTTTTAGGCCCCCTGATGCTAGAGATTGACAGTTCAGTTCAAGCTCCCTTTATCAACATTTTCACGCTAAGAGTTTTTACAGAATATCACTACCTACGCGACAGGCATCATGGAGAGCGTACAATATACTCGCCTCTTTAAAGGTCAACTTTATGTGTGCTAGATCGTGTGAGGCTCATAAATGGATATGTTCGTAAGGGTCAAATCTGATTGAATGCGGCCTAAATAGCTCATCAAGTCAGGTGGACTCAATCAGTGGTCATCAGCGCGTCATGATGAGTTGGCCGCCAACTGTTGGTAGCTTACTTGGTTGTAGGTAAAAAATTATTAAGTGGCGTACGATAACGACAATCGAGCAAAATTGCCAACTTGATAAAAATTTGGTTCATGCTATAATCAATAATCGTGCACCTATAGATGATTATAATATTAGGCAAATCATAGCAACGATTCAATCCTGGAACTTTAAATCCACTTTTATCCACTGTAGGTACCTATAGGAATGTCGTTTGCCAATCACACTCAATTGGGTGCTTACGGGCTTGGCGGGCTTAATGCTACTGCCGATCTATTCTGTAAATATCTCACCGTGAAAACGTAGGTGAAGTTAGTTGACAATAGTGTCAATCCCTAGTATCAGATGGAATTACAGCCTACTTCCAGCTCACTTCACCTACGTTTTCAAGGTAAGTTTTTACAGAATAGACCGCGAAATGGCAGCTCACGTCAAGCTCATTTGACCTAAATTTTCGCGATGAGATTTTTACAGAATAGACCGGAGGTGAAATGACATCTCACGTCAAGCTTACTTCACCTGAGTATACACGGTGACATTTTTACAGAATATACCGGAGGTGGAATGACAGCTCACGTTAAGCTCACTTCACCTAAGTATACACGGCGAGATTTTTACAGAATAGACCGCAGGTGGAATGACAGCTCACGTCAAGCTCACTTCACATATGTTTTCACGGCGAGATTTTTACGGAATAGACCGGAGGTGGAATGACAGCTCACGTCAAGCTCACTTCACATATGTTTTCACGGCGAGATTTTTACAGAATAGACCGGAGGTGGAATGACAGCTCACGTTAAGCTCACTTCACATATGTTTTCACGGCGAGATTTTTACAGAATAGACCGGAGGTGGAATGACAGCTCACGTTAAGCTCACTTCACATATGTTTTCACGGCGAGATTTTTACAGAATAGACCGGAGGTGGAATGACAGCTCACGTTAAGCTCACATCACCTAAGTTTTCACGGTGAGATTTTTACAGAATAGACCGGAGGTAGAATGACAGTTCAGGTCGAGCTCACTTCACATAAGTTTTGACGGTGAAATTTTTACAGAATAGACCGGAGGTGGAATGACAGCTCACGTCAAGCTCACTTCTCATTCACATATGTTTTCACGGTGAGATTTTTACAGAAAATACCGGAGGCGAAATGACAGCTCACGGTAAGCTCACTTCACCTAAGTATACACGGCGAGATTTTTACAGAATAGACCGCAGGTGGAATGACAGCTCACGTCAAGCTCACTTCACATAATTATGTTTTCACGGTGAGATTTTTACAGAACAGACCGGAGGTGGATTGACAGCTCACGTTAAGCTCACATCACCTAAGTTTTCACGGTGAGATTTTTACAGAATAGACCGGAGGTGGAATGACAGCTCACGTCAAGCTCACTTCACATAATTATGTTTTCACGGTGAGATTTTTACAGAACAGACCGGAGGTGGAATGACAGCTCACGTCAAGCTCACTTCACATAATTATGTTTTCACGGTGAGATTTTTACAGAACAGACCGGAGGTGGATTGACAGCTCACGTTAAGCTCACATCACCTAAGTTTTCACGGTGAGATTTTTACAGAATAGACCGGAGGTAGAATGACAGTTCACGTCGAGCTCACTTCACATAAGTATTGACGGTGAAATTTTTACAGAATAGACCGGAAGTGGAATGACAGCTCACGTCAAGCTCACTTCACCTAATTAAGTTTTCATGATGATATTTTTACAGAATAGACCGGCTGAAGTTTAAACTGCTTGAATTACAAAACATCTTAATAAATAAAATAAAATTATGTATAACTATAAAGTTTAATAAAATGTTACACTACCTGTTTAGTCCCGTACTTGAACTCTCGCTCTACAAACAATGGATCCCAAATGTTCCTTAGGACACTGAAGTCAATTTTGATCATTAGCCATGTAAACGGATTTTGTAACAGAATTAATTTGGGAACTCGCCTCTTCTTTGGCTTATCGGATTTCTTCCAAGAAAATGATTTTTGAAAACCCTTGAGGAAACTTATAGAACTTTTTGTACGGTTTATTAATTCCACATCACCCCTATCGTTGTTTCGAGAACCTAGCTGCCGATATTCAACAGAGGTGCTATAATTAAAGTAGGTGGTTAACGGAGAGTATGGGTTGTTTTTTTGTGATGGTACAAAACAAGTATTGATTAGAGCAGAAACATTGTTGTATTTATTAACTTCAATAAATCGTGTTACAACTGGACATAAACGCCTTTGAAGAAATAATATCATTGATGCCATCTGAAAAAGTATCATACGATGCATTAAATTGACGATACAACAAAGGAATATTTAGTAGGTTATAAAGTTGGTAAGTTCATGTTTCAAACGAAGTAGGTCACTACTCACCTTATGTCCATGGCAAGTCCAGTGCATACCGACACTATGAAAACTTTTCCATTTTTATAATTTAGATACATAAAGCTGAAAATTTCACACTAAATTTTGTATGTAATGTGCCTAAATAAATAATTTATAAGGCCATATTGACATATAAGCTACTGACTGCTACTGACATTTTTGTTAAGTTTACAGATAATCCAAAGGTCATATTGACATAAACCAACCATTGCAGGAAAAACTTATTTTTAATAATTAAATTGTTGCCTAAGGTTTGATCGGACCTCTTTGGTACCCACCAAATCTTGGAGGTCTTTCGATTCGCTATACGAAATTACGGAAATGAAAATAGCAAAAAAATGAATAATACGAAGAATGATCTGAAATGTCGTGAGGATCCGAGTTTTGAGTATGAATGTCGATGGCTATTAGAGTAGGGGAAGACCAAAGAAAAGATGAATGGAATGTGTGAATGATGATAATTATGGTTAGAAACCGCGTACCGGAAGACGTAGCGTTGGAAGGCCTCCCACAAGGTGGTCCGAAGACCTTGTGAAGGCCGCAGGAACCCGTTGGATGCGAGAAGCACAGAACCGCTCGTAGTGGAGGTGCTTGGGAGAGGCCTATGTCCAGCAGTGGACGTCTTTCGGCTGAAATGATAATGGTTAGAAAGGGGGTTACTACCGAGATGCCGATTTATACCGACTAATAGAGAAGTATGGAAGAAAAAGACATGTTACGCCGACCCCAAATAAATTGGGATGAGGGCAGGAGAATGATGATGATCTGATGAATTAATAACGTGATCATACTTGTGATAATATCTATATATATATATCAGTATCCGCTTAGACTGGAAACCGACCTCAAAAATAGTTAGGAAAAGGTTAGTTAGCTGATGACCTGTGCCAGTATCTGTCTGAACACTAATGGCTAGGTACAGCCTGTAACTATGTACAGACGCCAGCACATCAAGCTACTACAACCTGTCAAATTTCTTTAATAGATTTTCAACTTTATCGCTACAGTATAAGGTTCAAGGTTGATTCGGAAAATTTTACAGTTTCGGGTAGCTTGACGTGCTGGCTTCTGTGTATTGCGTAGACTTTTTGTGAAACAGCAGGGAAGAGTCATGACTCAGGGTGCTTGCATAAAGAAGCGACAAGTCGGTACTGATCGGTGGGGATGAAATAGACATTAACTTATTCGCTCACTGTATAAAGAAACACGTAAAACGTAACCGTTTTCTTAAGAAATCAAACTGCTAAAACTTGTATCGGGAGTCGTGCCCGAAAACTCGCTATTCTATGCACGCACCCCTCACTGGATCGGCCTCTAAGAGACTGCATCTCGATGTTGAGGTCATCCTGCGACGGTAATATCCCGCTTTTTATCATCTCCCGAGACAAGTTCCGTCTTGTAGAGTCTAATTAATTAAAATGAGCCAAAAGTTCAAATCAATTTGAATTTGGATTTGAACTTTTGGCTCATTTTAATTAATCCCCACCGTAACTCATTTTATTTCAAATATCATCATATCATATTTCATATATCATTTTATTTAACAATTGAACAATAAACAAAGTGCACATATCCTAAGTTACATTTTTTTTTCTGGTGGGAAATCATCAAATTACCCCTCCCGCTCTGGGTGGAGCAGAAGGGAGTGTCAGACTCTTACTGACTAAGACTGTTCCTTCCTTAGCCCTTTATGTTCCGGGCCAGCGGTAACCCTTTCGGACAATCCCGCTGACCCGGCAGGCTTCGGCCCTAAGGGGCCCCTTCCTCGATGCTGACATCTCTTTGAGGCGCGCGTAGAACACGTACGCGCCGTCCGGCACGGCCCTGGTCCTGTTCGGACCGTGAGCTACCCATTACTCTCCGTCCGCAGGCCCGCGCCTACGGTGGCCGGGAGTCGTCCGTGGCTCCCGACGCCCGGAGCGTCTCCCACGGCGCCTGGGACGAGAGGCTCTCTCCCTCATCCGTCCCGCCACCTCCTTCGCTAGCATGACTGCTTCGCAGAAGGAGGTGCCTGCCTCCCACTCCCTCGTGCCCCGGACCATGGCTTGCACCAGGGCCGGACGCGAGAGGTCGCCGCCGCTGCTGATCGCCTCTACGAGGACACGGCGGTGCTCCGCCCAAGCGGGGCAGACCTCCACCGTGTGCTCCACCGTGTCCTCTGGGCGATCCTGGCAATGGTGACACCCGGGCGTTTCCTCCCGCCTGATGATGTGCAGGAACCTCCCAAAAACATCCGTGTCCGGTGAGGACCTGCGTCAGGCGGTAGGTGAGGGCACCGTGGCACCTCTCTAGCCACTCCTCAAATAGGGGTCTTATCGCCGCTATCGTGGCGTGCCCAGCGCTGGGTTGCGACAGTCGCTCTTTCCATGTCGCCATGAGATCGCTCCGGAGATCCGTTCGCTGCGCAGCAATTTGCCGCGGAAGCGGAGTTTCCCCCTGGCGTAGTGCCTGCGCGCGCTACTCATACAGGCGCGCGACGACTATCGCCTCCAGATCCTATGGCGGCAGTCCAAGAAGGCTTGCCGCCTCGCCCGAAATCGTGCGGTAGCCCCAGAAAAGCCTTACGGCTACCACCTTCTGGGGCGCGTTCAGGTAGTGGGCGGCTCGCCGCCGCAGTGAACGCGCCCACACCGGGGCCCCACGACCGCACGACCGCACGACCACCGCGTAAAGGCTCCGGCAGGAGGCGTTTAGCCCCCACAGGTTGGGCAAGAGCCGCTTGAAGGCGGCCCCGGCCCGTTCCAATTTGGGGGCCAAACGTCGAAAATGCTCGTCGAAGTTCCACCGGCTGTCGAGGACGGGACCCAGGTACTTCATCGTTTTCTCGACGCCGATGTGAACCCCTCCTACCGTTAGTTGGGATCCCGATCCCGGGGCCCATGAAACGACATGGCCTCGGACTTGTGCAATGCCACCTCGAGACCCAACTGCCGGATCCTCTCCACGACTATCGCAACCCCGCGTGTCATCGCGTCGGCCGCCGCCTGATGCGACCTCCCCTGCGCCAGGACCAGCGTGCCGTCAGCGTAGCAAACCACGCTGACGCCATCAGGGAGGTCGGCCCGCAGCACCCAGTCGTAACCGATGTCTCACAGGAACGGCCCCAGAACCGATCCCGGGACACCGCACGACATCTCTCGCCGGTTCCACTCCCCGTCACGACCGGCGTAGATGACGGCTCTGTCCGTCAAATAAGCTTCGGCTATTCGACGGAGGTAGGTCGGCACCCGGTGATACCGGAGTGCCTCCACAATGCAGCTCCAGGGCAGGGTGTTAAGCGCGTTGGCGGTGTCGAGTGAGTGATCCTAAGTTACATTAACTCATTATAATTTAGGCACTTTATGATGCTAGTGATTCACATTTCAAAGCTTATGTATGACACATATTGTAGTTTTAACTGCTTACAACATACACTTAACACACAATAATCATGGGTAGGTACATGATGACGTGCGACAAGTCAATGATCAGCGGACGGGGCCTCCCTGCCACCCGCGCCCCGGTGTATCAGCGGCTGGACCCGGGGCGGCAGCGAGCCTCTCGAGGGTCAAGCCACAAAATACAGATAGTAGTCAAGCCACTGGACGCTCGCGCCTCGGGTGGAGGGAACAAAAGGTAGTGATGATGACGGTAAGTGCCGTAGCTACCTATCAATATAAATGGTAATTATTTTGGCTAAGCTTATTGAACAAAGATTTGAAATTAACGGGTTAGCAGTATTAATTTTGTTTTTAACCAACTTCAAAAAAAGGAGGAGTTTCTCAATTTAGTTTATATTTTCTTATGTGTGTTCTGAAATCTTGATAATATTTTAATTACGTGATTGAATAATAAGGGATGTTTATTTTTTTATGTAAGTAAGTACCTAATTTCTTAAGATTAGTTTTTAATTTGATTCTATATGATATTTTCATCGCTTTATTTCGGACAACGTGCTGTAGTTGATGGTTAGATAAACATATGCTACTCCAGACAGGGCAGGCGTAAGTTATACACGGACGGACAAGCGTAGTAAGTAGGTATAATTTCTTAGTTTAGTACTGCTACTTAATTTGCTCTTGCGATTCATTATAGGGTTTAAAGCGCCAAAGGGCTTGGGCACCTTTCAAACGCAAGTCTATAATTATGTTTGATTGTTTGTTGTTTTAGATGACTATCCATTTTGATCCTAAAATAACGCACACAAGTTTTCCAAGGCACTGTATAGCCTCCTAATTTTAAAGTTCTTGAGGGGGGAGGTTGCCTAGCACGGGAGAAAACTATTGCTTATTGCTCTTATCCTCATTAATTTGGTGTTTCCATTTCTTAAAGTAGTCCAGAAGCAAATCTATAGAATATTGTATTCGACCTATGATCAAATCGGTATCATCCGAAGAGGCACGGGCGTAGCCAGGGGGAGGGTTTTGGGGGTTCAAACCCCCCCCGAAAAGTTCAGATACCAACATTCATAGAATCAAAATAAGAACACAACAAGTAAAAACAGACTGAACGGCTTAGCTCTCCTGAACATTCACTATGGGATAGAAATTGATGCGAATGAAGTAGTGGATATATTTAAAAAGAAAAACAGAAGATTAATTTTGTAATATTCTGTGTTTCTGTGATATATTAGGTCTTTACCTATGAAATTGCCGTTTTGTATGAAAAAAATTAAACGAATTTTTTTCATGTATTTTTTATTTGTATTAATCGAAGTAATCACCCATGCAATCAATGCATCTTTGCCAACGCAGTGGCAGTTTATTGATGCCCTTCTTAAAGAAATCAGCTGGACGGGAGGCAACAAATTCTTCAAAGGCATTTTGTACGACCAATGGTGATTGGAGATGTGCCAGCTTCTCCATCATTGTGTTCAGTTCTTCACAGTACACATCTGCAGTAATGCTCACCCCATTTGATAAGAAGCTGTGATGAATAACACCGGAGCTAGACCACCAAACAGTGACCATCATTTTTCTAGGGGTAAGTTTTCGTTTAGGGCATTGTTTAGGTGCTGAACCAGGATCCAACCAACTTGCTGAGCGCTTGCGGTTATCAAACAGAATCCATTTGTCATCGCAGGTAACAATGCGGTTCAAAATTCCTTCATTTGTGTGTCTGTTGAGCAAGGCACGTCTCGACGCGTACTTCGCGCTGGCGATCATTGAGTTCGTGGAGCACCCATTTGTCAAGCTTTTTTACCTTGCCAATTTGACGCAAATGGACCAATATTGTTTTGACGCTAAGGCGATTGGCACACTGCTGCGTTTCACGCAGCGGTGAGCGGGAAACGGAGCCAAACTCCACGCGCGTGAGTGCGTTTTTATTGAATTTGTATGTAAAAAATCACGCGCGTGGGTGCGTTATCTGCGCCCCGCTGCGTGATGCGGTGCAGTGTGAGAATCGCCTAACGTCGAAAGCTGCTGCTAATTCAGCCGTAGATTGTGTATCACCAGCTTCCACAATCGCCTTTAATTCGTCATTGTCGACCAAAGTCTTCGGACGACCGCGAGGTTCATTTTTCAGGTCGAAATTTCCAGAACGGAAGCGAGCAAACCAATAACAGGTGGTGCGTTGGTTTGTAGTGTTAGCTCCGTAAACGTCGTTGATGTTGCGTGCCGCTTGTGCCGCGTTGCTGCCACGACGGTACTCATATTCCATAACTACTCGAATTTTTAACATATCCATGATGACGAAAAAGATTGAAATGCGATGAAAATGTAACACTATAATCAATAAACAAATGACTATTTTTGGAAAAAAATCCATGTTTTTAAAATAAAATTAATTTGAAATTACAATTCTAAGGGCTGATTTTTCCATCGCCAGATAACTTTTATTCGAGTAATAAAATTGACGTTTGACAGTTTTTGTATGAAATAACTGTCAAAATTTCAAAATTATTCCTCGAATAAAGATATCAGATGATTGAAAAATCAACCCTTAGCCAAACAAAAATTATTTTGATTTGAAATGGCCAGTACCTACTGCAGAACGGCAATTTCATAGGTAAAGACCTATTATAACAGAACGTTGTTTTTTTTTTATTTAGCTCATAGTTTATATTGTCCCATTGCTCGAAAAAGGACTCCCCCAATTCTTTCGAGGAGATTTTTTCTGTATCTATTTTTCACATCTTTAATATTTTTCTATAAGGGTTATTTTATTTTATGTACTTTTAGTCGTTTTATTTTCTTGAACCCTCCCCGATACTAAAACCTGGCTACGCCCGTGCGAAGAGGTATAAGAGGCAGTATCGTCAGCAAAGCAAGTTAATTTCGTTCGAGGTTGAATAGGTATTTCATTTAAGAATAGGAGAAATAAATAGGGTCCTACAATCGAGCCCTGGGCAACGCCAGCTAGGATATTTTGAGGTGATGAAGTGGTGTTTCCGATGTGAACCTGGAATTTACGATCCGCAAGGTACGAGTATTGAACAAGTTTAATTAGAAGCATAATGCACATCCAGGGTGAGCAACTTGTGTAGTAGGTCTTCGTGCCACACGGTACCAAATTTTAATGCTTTATCGATATGCAGCAGAAAAATACCTGTGGTCTGTTTGAGATTCAGGTGATGGGATATATGTTCAGTCACCCTGGCTAGCTGTTGGGTAGTTAAATGAGTGACACGAAACCCAAACTGCTCTTATATCATAAACTGCCCTGCGGCGCGTAATCGATAGATATTATCCTGAGGTTACCGTATAGATTTCAGACTCAAAGAGTTTACCAAGAGAAGGTAGCAAAGTTGTGGGGCGGTAATTTATGGGTAAAGTACTGTATTTTCCATGTTTTTTCAGGGGTATTGTTTTAGTATTTTCCTGATGTTTGGGAAATAGCCTAGACCGAAACAGCAATTGAAAAATTTTAGTAACATAGACTATCGCTTTCTGTGGCAAGTTCTTTAAAAGCAAGTTATGGCTCCCGTCATATGACTTATATATTTACGGGATTTAAGTCTAATTAAAATTTTACTAATCTCTAAAGTCTTCACCGGCTTTATAAAATTAGAAGCGAGATTGTAACAATTTTTCTGAGTCACAATCCCAATTAGTGGTAAGGCTCATATTGTCGCAAAAGGCATTTGCCAAAGCGTTACATTTTTCAGCCGTGCTAGCCGTCAGGAACCCATCCAAAAGTTTAAAGGTTAAATACATAATTATGTTCGCATATCTTGCTTGCTTGCTGGAGAGATTTAGTTATACATCAGATATCTTGACCGGGGTTATCAAAGCCAGTTTAGGATTCCAAACGTTATCGAGGTAATTTCGGATATTATTTGTAAAATGGTTTTTGTAACGGATTAAAATTTTTAACATACCTGGGAAGTTTGGTCGGGATATCGCTAAACACAGCAGTCGTGGATGGTATAGAGGAGTCTCTAGCATCGTTAAATAATAGTTTGTTGCAAATGAACAATGGCAGTATCAAACACTTTTTCAGTTTTAAACGCCTTAGAAGTAAGCATAATGTTTTTATTGAGGTGAGAACGATATTCCCACCATAACTAAATTCCCAGCTACAGCGCCTACAGCCTTGCAGAGAAGCAGTTATATTACAGACACGAATAATAATATCTAAGTAGGTAAATCAAATGTTTTCCTTAATGACCAAGTAGTCTATATTTTGAAAAGCATTAGTCAGATGAAGCGTGTGACTGTGCTTATTGTCACGGTTCCGGTTGGTTGGGTTTGTATGACCACCGTGTAATTTCCACTTCACTGACTACTATATAATAATACTATACTAAAACAGTTCGGATCAGGATCAGACCAACTGCAGTGTAAATTTGGCATCATACCAACTTACTCAATTAAAATAAAATCAATCGGCTTTACCGTAATCATATGTTATTTATTTATTTAAATTGAAGAACTTTAGTCCTTCTGCTACAATACAGTTTGAAATTAAATCTGAGAACAATTTAGCTTGACTGATTGTTTTTGCAGACAATATTGTTTTTGTTTCACTGCTAGGTACTGTACCTTGTCTCCTTAGCCATTTAATCTTGATCCGAAGTGTCGTTTTATCGATGTGCTGCGTACATATAAATTCAAGATTATTGAGATATCAGTTCAGTATCGGCTATATTTTTGAATCGGTAAGTGTTTCGTTTCTATACTAATATTAGTTTTCAATATGTATGTTTTCTGGCATGTATGACTCGACTCGTGCATTTTATCAGAGCTCATAATATGAGCGGCTCCAGTAAAATAAATAGTAGGCATTAACAAGTAACAAATTAAATTAATAATGAGTTTTATTTATTTTAAACATAACTGTCGAAATGTGTGGGTACACCTCTGCCTAAACCCTCGGGGATTACAGGTTTATGTTGAATTATTTATTTGATTGATTTGAGAACAAATGCACGGCATTAAAGACTTAAATTCGAGTTACCTAATGCACAGTTTTCAATAAAAAATATAACCGTAGTAATACTAATATTAGTACCTATACTATGTTACATCGGTTAGTTAAATATTTTTTAAGACAAACATACAAAAAAACAAATCTTTACTCTTTGTATTATAAACGCAAAAGTAACTAGGTATGTCTGTCTGTCTGTACCCATTCCACTTCTCTCTCACGCATCACAATATGCTTTAGAGGATGAAATTGAAAACTTGCGCCAACTCGAAATAAGAGTAACTGTTAGATATTTACATAATCATTAGAAAATTTGACATTTCCGAAACATAAATTCTTGCAAATTAATCGTTTTATTTCTTAGATAGTGCAAACTAAGTTATTGCCTTCACGTAAAGACAAATTATCGGAGTTTCAGTAAATAAAAAAATATAATTATCTATCATAACAAATAGAAAAATTTAAGTATATATTTAAGTGCGTTCACAGCATGAAGCAAGTTTACAACCCGGTCTTACATAAATTTAACCGTTCTCGCGTTCCTACGAAAAAAAGTGCGTGCCTACACGCACATATTATATTATGTGCATCCCTTTCCTTGATGACATGCTTTAAATTTTCTTTATATAACGTTGAAAAAGATATTTTCATTTGGCGTAGGTCCCTTTTAGATTTCCTCCTATACAGGGTGAATTTTTCGGGTGCGTCCCATATCATATAAAGTTATTTGATATAACTATTTTCATTTCAATCACGTTCACAAGATATAATAAACGTGAGAACTTTGATATAATTTCCTTACATATAACATTTATATACTCTAAAACTTATTTCGTATAACGTTATTGGATATTACGTTTATTTTATCGAAAATCATTAGGTATATCGTTTAAAATATATAATTCCGACTCGGATAGGTTAGGTTACAAGGCCTTCGTGGCTTCGGCTTAGGTTTGGTTAGGTTACTTGAAACCTTTTACACAGAAATAGGAGCCCCGCGAAGCGGGGCTTCGTCGACATAGGATGCAAGAGCGAGCGAAGGGCACCCCGAGGTTCGATTTGGTTAGGTTACTTTAAACTCTTTACACAGAAATAGGAGTCCCGCGGAGCGGGGCTACGTCGACATAGGATGCAAGAGCGAGCAAAGGGCACCCCGAGGTTCGGTTTGGTTAGGTTACTTTTAACCCTTTACACAGAAATAGGAGCCCCGCGAAGCGGGGCTACGTCGACATAGGATGCAAGAGCGAGCGAAGGGCTCCCCGAGGTTCTGTTTGGTTGGGTTACTTTAGACCCTTCACACAGAAATAGCGGGGCTACGTTGACATAGGATGCAAGAGCGAGCGAAGGGTACCCCAAGGTTAGGTTTGGTTAGGTTACTTTAAACTCTTTACACAGAATTGCGGGGCTCACGTCGACATAGGATGCTAGAGCAAGCGAAGGGCACCCCGAGGTTCGGTTTGGTTAGGTTACTTTAAACCCTTTACACAGATTGCAAGACCGAGAATATGAGAATACCAGAAAACCTTTACCATGTTATATATTAATTGATTAGAGACTCGTAGTTTTCAGTACAACGTAATTTAAGCGGGTAGAAAAGTATTACAGCAATAAACAGTCATGTTTATTTTTCGAAGATTTCATTCGGTCGTTTCGTCATTTTTATTCGGATAAAAGTAGTCGGAAAATTTGTATATTAGGCAGTAGATTTAATATTTTAAGTAAGGACAATTCTTATTTTTTGTCGGAGCTACCCTTAGACTAAATAGATTTTATGTATTTTGAGTGGTGCCTATATCAAACGATTTTATATTAATTGTCTGTTAAGCTTATAGAAATTAGTTACCTACTTTAAAATTATATCAATCGTTTTATATTTACTGATCATTATATCAAATAAAATTAGGTACGTTCAGTTGTTATATCTTGTAAATATTAGAGGTTTTGTAATTATATCATATATTATTTACCCGAATTTTTCAAGTGGGCGTGGATGGCCAAATCCGAAACTATGTGGAATAGTGAAAGTACTCAAAGGAGTCGCGGACTCGATTTTGATGAAAACTAAAACAGCATCATTGGACTTTTGAAAAATCAATATTTCTAGCCAGGAATCGAACCCGTGGCTTTTGATAAAAAAACACACAATGTATTATTACACCACTCGATAGTGTCCCTAACAAGGATCAAATTCTGGGAAGTAATGACATACGGGAAACTTAAGGAAAATGTTGCATTTTAATAAACAGCTTCTTATTTTAAAATATTCATACCGACATTACCTGTACCTTGTTCAAAATGATGCTCAATACACCCGCAGCGTAGTCACCTTCACAACATTATGTTCTAAATTTATTCAATTTTGAATGCACTACAATCCTTGAGACATCGAATCCAGCTATGTATTGAAAACAATAGTAATCATTTTGAACAATTAATCAGTTAAGGTTTAATAGGTACCTAAGAAAAATAAAAAAAAGTATTTTGTTAAAAATGAGCTCTTTTCTTTAGTTTCCCGTATGTCATTACTTCCCAGAATTTGATCCTTATCAGCGACACTATCAAATGGTGTACTAATACAGTGTGTTTTTTTTTTCAAAATAAATGGGTTCGATTCCCGTTGATTGGTTGGTTGATTGATTTTTCAAAAATCCAATGATGCAGTTTTAGTTTTCATCAAAATCGAGCCGCGACTCCTTTGAGTACTTTTCGCTATTCCTCATAGTTTCGGATTTGGCCATCCACGCCCACTTGGACAATTAACCATGTATATGTACCGGAGGAATCCTAGAACCAAGCAGTCTCACTCGGCACGATTTCTAAGAAAACTTCCTCCGGATAATCCGTACCGCCATTAGTACCTACCTATATAAGCCATAACTAATTTGATATTGCTTACAGAAAATATGTGGTCGGTGTTAACTGGCGTGTTAGCGGTCGCGTCTTTGGGCGCGGCGTGCACCCCTAGTGTTACCACAGTCAGCGGGACTCACGCGCCTGCCACGGTCTGCTCAGGCGAGTTGATCTTTAACGATGACTTCGATACGTTCGACCTCGAGAAATGGCAGCACGAGAACACCTTAGCTGGTGGTGGTGTGAGTATCAATTAAATGTTTCTAAAGCCTGTTTTCCTCAACCTGTAGATATCAAGCTTCTTTTGTTGAAATTTTTTCACTGAAGTTATCAGTTTTCTACGAAAGCACAATATTTTTTCTACACAATGTTAAGATACAGCCGTAGCCGTTTTAATTAAGTCGTCATTATTTTGTTCTAGAACTGGGAGTTCCAGTACTACAGCAACAACCGTTCCAACTCTTTCGCTCACAGTGGAAGGCTGTTCATCCGTCCCTCTCTATTGTCAGACCAGTTTGGAGAAAACTTCCTTTCTTCTGGAACCTTAAACATTGAGGGAGGCGCACCCGCTGATAGGTGAGAATTTATTTTCAAACAATAAAACAATGATGTGGATAAGAAGTGGCAATAAAGATAGCTGGTGATACTTAGAGAGATACATACTTAGTACATGGGAGGTCTAGGCTGGTGATAAAAATGACGGCCATTTTTTTACCAAAACGATCAAGACAAAATGGGTGCATAATAAGCTTAGAGTAAGAAAGTTATAGAGCATCGGGTAGCGTGGCCACACATGAGACAAAAAACTAACTTAACTAACATAGGCTACATGAGTAGCTGCCTTGAAAAAACTGGCACGCACTGAGAGACGGAAATAGTGTAGCTTTATCCTTTTCTGTTACTTATAATAACTCAATACTTTATCCCTTGCTTGTTGAAATGAAATGGAGATACCCGCCGTCTATACTTTTCTTTGTCTAAGATAATAAGGCTACTCGAAAAATTTGGTGGGTACCGTCGACCGCAAGACGGTGAAATAGTATAACTTTGAGCTGACGTAGCGTAGTATAGTTACCTACGGAGTTTCAATAGAATTAGAGGCTAGCCTATAGGTAGGTACTGACTTTGTTACCACTGAGGGCCGACCTACTGTAGCTAAAGCCCTGAGGATAGGATAACAACATTAAACTTAAAGGGAGCTGCATCACTACGATCTCTCAGTTTGTCAGGCGTGATGAATAATGGCATCTGCTTGGAGACCCCCATTTTCAACCGCGGTCGTTTACCTCAACAATTTTCCAAGTAGGTATTAGAACTACTAGGTAGGTATACCGTATAGGAGCTATTACTAACCTGTTTGTTTGACGCGGGGAAGTCTCTAGTCAAATGCAGCCAGGAAAACAATCGTCACCAATTCTGGGTTTCGTCTCAAACCGCAACAAGATAAGGCAGTTCGGCCTGCGCACTAGCTATATTTATCAAGCTCATCAACAATAAAATCGGACAAACATCTGATTAACAAAAACGCACGTCTTTACAGTACGATTTAATTAGGTAGGTAGTTAATTCCTCGATAAGATACGAAGGTAATCCGATTCAATGATGATCTTCTCAGTCTTCTGATTGTAAAGATGTTTAAAATTAGCTTTTTATCTGCTCAGGACCCCTATTGATAACATTGGAATTCTGCTTAAAATAATGCCGGCCGTCATGTAACGAAACAAAAAAAAGTACCTACCTACTTTTTAACTTCTAAGCCGACCGCAATGCAGTTGGAAAAAAACCGGCCAAGTGCGTGTCGGGCCACGCACAGGGTAGGGTTCCGTAGTAGCCCGTTATGTTATATTTTGTTTTTCAATGCATGTCTTTACCCGTTATAAACAAGCAACTACTTCATCTTAGTCACTTTAAAGGATTAATGCTAAGGATTTTGTATTTGGTACAAAATTATCCAACACCCAAGTTCAACGACTATTACTGCTAAACTGATAAAGTTATCTTAACCGCTATAGTTTTCCTTTAAAGTTCATGAAATGCACTATCATCGGTTCAGCTTTTAGATGGGGGGGGGACGCCCTACTGGAACAATAATTTGTACTTTAATGTTTAATATTCCGTAAATGGAGCATTAAATCGAAAAATAATTTTAGCAACCCCAAGTCATTTTAGAAGGCCTATTTAACGATACCCCACACGATGGGGTAGACGACGAATAATTTTCCAAAATTTTATTTTACCACTGTCGGCGTAATTGATATACAGTTATACACACTCCTACAAAATTACAGCTTTCTAATACTAACGGTCTCTTAGCAAAACTTTGGACAGACAGACAGACAGACAGGCAGACAGACAGACAGACAGACAGACGGACGGACATGACGAAACTATAAGGGTTCCTTGTAGGAACTACGGAACCCTAAAAAGGCTAGACAGATAGTGAATTTCTATTGTAGGTCCTAAGCCACACAGCGGCAAAAATAAAATCAAACCAATCTATCATAGATCAAAAGTTTCAAAGTAGGCGATGTAAAGTACCTTGAAAGTTTTATAAAGAGGTAAAAGAGGGTCTGGTCGACCTGCACTTTATCACGTTTTAAATTCAAAGATTAATTTTATATCTATGGTTTGCCAACAGATGTACAAACCCGCAATGGTTTGGTTGCGAGCGTACGGGCAGTCCTGCAAACATTTTGAACCCAATCAAGAGCGCACGTGTCCGTACCGTTGAGTCCTTCAGCTTCCGTTATGGTCGCGTTGAAGTTCGCGCCAAAATGCCTGCTGGAGATTGGTTGTGGCCAGGTAAGTCGCTCAAATGGTATTAAGTTGGTAGGCCGAAAAGCGCAGAGTTACCAACCGTTCCAATTTTTCCAGACATGTTCGATTTGATTTTCTACTTGTGGGGTTTTTTTAGGGTTCCGTACCCAAAGGGTAAAAACGGGATCCTATTACTAAGGTTCCACTGTCCGTCTATCCATCTGTCACAGAGCTGTATCTCATGAACCGTGTAAGCTAGACAGTTGGAATTTTCACAGATGATGTATTTCTGATGCCGCTATAACAACAAATACTAAAACAAAAAAAAAAAAATTAAGGGGGGGCTCCCATACAAAAACGTCATTTTCGGCATTTTTGCCTTGTGGTACGGAACCCGTCCTGAGCGAGTCCGACTCGCACTTGGCCAGTTTTTTAATGTACAGTAACGCATCAATTTTGCATAAGCATATTAGAAGTCAAAATGCTTTAGCACAGCTGCCAGCCCGTACCTACATCTGTGTGTGAGTGATCAACACAGAACGCACACACGTTCGCACGCAGTTTTCGAATACTGGCTAGCGTCGAACGATACAAAAAACGTACCGTCTCGCTTTTACACGTACTACGTAATTACGCATGACCTTGGTGGGTTCATACGATTGCTAAATTTCACTTCGTCACAGCAAGTAGACATAGCTAGTGGCGTAACGTATTGGATTAGCAAACGCAAAGGTCTGGGTTCCATCCTCGAGTTAGACTATATGATTTACTTTTCAACAATTATCTTTCTCGTTTTTTTATTATTCAGTAAATTATACGAGAATAATAATTAGGTATTTTATTTTTGTTATTATTTTGTTATGTTTATGTTATATGGGGTTAAAAATAAAATGTTTTATACATAAGTGATTTTTATTCGTTATAATTTTATAAATAAACTTCTAGTTAAAACAGTTTTTTTTCTCATAAAGAACAATCAGTGAACTACAAGCATTAGACTTTAAATAATATTGTGCTATAATTGCGGTTATAGCTTAAGTATTCATTTTCATTATGAAAAGAAGATTGAAACTAAACCTCAAAATAATCCTTATTACGGATATGACACAATATTATTTTAATATTACTAAAAATCTATTTGTAATTTATAACTTAACCCCCATTATTATCAATACTATCAAGTAAACGCTGGCGTATGGATCCTATAATATTTAAACATAATTATATCTGCATATTTCCTTGCAATGCAACTTCAACTGGTAACTGCTGTTAAAACCTTCTTCTTTAGGTATATCTTTTGACCCTTCGACTCACAGTAGGTAATTTATCTAAAACAAAAAAGGAATTCTGTAAGGCTACTAGCAAAATTATAAAATATTATTACTTACCTACTATTTTGAAACAAAATTATTTTGAAAATTGATTTAATACAAAATAATTATATTATAATTTATACATAGGTAATGTTATATTCATCATTCAAAAAGTAAATAAATAAACTTTTGGAAATATTATTTTTTTATTTAGACCCTATGGTAAATATAAAACGTTTAAGTAATAAAATAACTACAAGGATCAGAAGATCAAAAATCTTTAATTACATAAATGGATCAAGGATCTTTAATTACATAAATGTTCGATAAAATAATTAAATCATAATACTCACAGTCAGTCCGGTTTCATCAAATATTTGTGATATAATATTAAGCCCACTTTTACGCAGCTCGATAATATCCGCTTTCATCTCAATATTTAAAGTTTGCATTTTACAATGCACAACACCGTTAATAGATTAAACACACTTCACTAACCCTCAATATATCAAATTATTATCAACCAACAAAGAATCACAACATTCTATTTAGTCGCGGTGGATGGTGCATCTGTCTACCTTATAATTTATTTATTTAGATTTGTGTGGGTATAATCATAAAGTTTTACGAACTATGTGAACCAGACGCACATGACACGGAACTATCAATAGCGTGATTATTCGAGTACCTACTAAGCGAGTATGTGTGTGTCTAATTACTCATTAGAAAAAGGTTATAAGTCAAACTAACCTTTAAGCGATTACTGTGCGACCTTGCGTATGGACTTTTGGTCGGCACTGTACAGTTTTTGAATACTGAAAAAACTGGCCAAGTACGAAGGGTTCCGTACCACAAGGCAAAAACGCCGAAAAAAAACATGTTTGTTGTATGGGAGCCACCTTAAATATTTATTTTATTTTAGTTTTATTATGAAAGTAAACATACAATTAAGTATTTTGTGAATATTTCAAGTGCCTACCTGTTACCTATAATATTGATATCGAGCAAAAAAAGGCAAAAAATGACGTTTTTGTATGGGAGCCCCCCTTAAATATTTATTTTATTTTGTTTTTAGTATTTGTTGTTATAGCGGCAACAGAAATACATAATTTGTGAAAATTTCAACTGTCTAGCTGTCGCGGTTCTTGAGATACAGCCTGGTGACAGACAGACGGACAGACGGACAGACAGCGAAGTCTTAGTAATAGGGTCCCGTTTTTACCCTTTGGGTACGGAATCCTAAAAAGAAAGATTAAAAATTTAACCGATACTTTTGGTTGGTAACCCGTAACGCCTGCTGATAGTCTAGATTCTATTCTAAATCCTTGAGACATAGTTTCGGGGCCGAATTATAGGTAATCTTATTTATTTTGGTAGCTATCTGGTTGATGCCCGCCTACAACACGTACGGCACCTGGCCCGCATCCGGAGAAATCGACTTGGTGGAGTCTCGAGGCAACCGTGGCATGACATTCAATGGTGTTCATATCGGCGCACAGGTAAAGAATATACCTAAATACCTACCTATCGACCTCCTTTTATTCTCTGCCTCTATTTTATGTTCCGTCACCTCCATAATACCTATAATAGGTCAAATTAAATTAATTGGTGAAACTCCACAGCAAGTTCTTGTCTTCACAAATGTGTATCGTTATCTTAAATTAGGAGACAAAAAGAAATTATTTACGAAAATTATTTCATTTTATTGTATTTATTAGATAGTTAACCTATCGATAGATATAACTATGACGTCTGTGGGGTTTCCCAGTTAATTTAGTTTGACCTTGTATACCTACCTAATTAGTTTAATCAGTTCTAATTACACAGGTGTAGGAGGCTGGTGTTGAACTAAAGTCCAATCTTCCATGCCAGAATTATTTTGTTAGCCTTTTTTTGCCATCTAGCAACAAAATATAAAATTATTGTCTACCCACAGGAAGCCGGCTCAACCCTGCACTACGGACCCTACCCTGCCCTGAACGGTTGGGAAAATACTCACTGGCTCAGAAGGAACACTGCTGGTTACAACAACAACTTCCACCGTTACCAACTTGAATGGACCCCACGTATGTAATTGACACTGAGTTACCTACTTGTATAACCTTAACCTTACATACTTAGTATAAAAAACCGGGCAAGGGCGAGTCGGATTCGCGCACCGAGGGTTCCGCACCATCATAAAATATTATGTTTTTAAATTTTCATCGGCGAGGCCTATATTCGTCAGAGAATTTTAACACCGTGCACTGCAGTGTAGAATATTGCAGTTGTATGTCAACGCCATCTCTTGACCGATAGTGGAACTAATGTAATTTTTGTTGATGATTTTTGAAAAAGTGTGCTATTTAGAGACTTCGTTTTATTTTTCCTGTAATCTTTACATAAACTTCTATCACATAGAATGATGATGTTTTGTATAGAGATTGACTATGCATTTTTGACGATTAAATAAACGAAGAATTTCAGGTGTCTTTATGTGACCCTAATTCATTGCTCTCGAGTGTATTTTTAATAATTGCTAGTCAGTGTGAAAATAATATCTAATTCGAGATATTCTGTGCAGATTTCTTGAAGTTCAGCATTGACGACTTGGAGCTAGGACGGGTAACCCCCGGCAATGGCGGTTTCTGGGAATTAGGCGGCTTCAACAGCAACTCTCATAACGAGAATCCATGGAGATACGGAAGCAAGATGGCACCTTTCGACGAGAAGGTACAGATAATAATATAAACTTACTAATTACTGTTAAACATAATGTTAGGTACAGTCGGTGGCCAACATTATCTGACCCACTTGAATGACAGCGAATTTGAACCTTATCGTGAACATTTGGAATACTCCGTGCAAGCATTTCGATAAATCATGTTGTTAGGCGATTTTAATCATTATATTGTTGTTGTTAAGGTTGAAAGGCTAATGAGTTTCAAGACTACTAAAAAAAACCAAGGCGAGGGTGGATGAATAAAAAAATATATCGCGCATCAGTAACATTTTAAAGGTGTCTACGGTTAATAGCTAAATTCCGTGATTCATTTTAATAGCTTGTTGTGATTGTGCGATAATGAACTTTATGAAAATATACGATATGGTTCAAATTCTTTAGAATATTGCGTCTGTCATCACAACTAAGATCGAATTTCAAAACATATTACAAGAGTTGAGTTGGTCTCGTGGTCACTAAGGCAGTTCGATACTCATCGTTGCCTGCGTTCGAACCCAGGAAAAACATAACAATTTTTTGTTAGCAATGTTTTGTTTTTAATTATTATCTATTTTTTTTTTCGAATGAAATCGGGAAATATCTATTTGAATGGGCAGTTTGTATAGAAATGAAACAAAATCATTGCAAGTAACAAAAATGTTTATTAATTCATTAAAATATACATAAGTAAGATAAAGTAAGTAAATGCTCTTTAGTTCAAAATTAATACATTTTATAATATCATATTCAAACCTAACCATTTATAAACATTTAAAAAAAGTCATGCTAATGGTAATTGCTTGGAAGTGTGTATCGAGAAAACATTGATGTATAAATGCGAGAAAATGAATAATTTGTGAAATGTTTTACAGATTTATAGCTAAGTAAGTATATGTAAGTAGTGAATCAACATGTTATTTAAATAGAAAAATGCATTTCCATTTATAACAATAACATCACCACAGAATCTTACATTTGGCATTCATTCAATTGAGCATTTACTTACATAGTGTGTTTCAAAATACTTATAAGTAGATTAGTTAGTAGCGAAGTGGCGCACCGTCTCCTTCTATAACTTGCTGTAAGCGGTTACGCATACCGCACACCATGTTCCAACACAAATCTTTTCCTCTCATGTGCTCCCAAGTCGATGACACGATCTCAGCCAAATTGTTTTTATTTCGCACTTCGGATGTGTCCCAATTTAAAACCATTTGACCCCATAGGTTTTCTATAGGGTTCAAATCGGGAGTTTTAGATAATGATGACCAGTAAATAACAGTTACACCTTCTTGAGCAGCTAACCAATTCTTCACAATGCCTGCACGGTGGATGGAGCAGTTATCTTGCACGAAGTAAATATCTGTATTTGGATAGGCAATTCGCACAGTCGGCAGCACGATGTCACCATCCAGCCAGCAATGTTTTGTATAGTCATTAAGTTGCGACACGACGCTTTGATTACACCAAATTCATTAAAAATACTTTTCACGATTTACGTCAAACGTTTTAGAAATGTTTGTGCGCAGTCACTGTTTAGGCGTAGATAGACTGACTTTTGTCACTTAGATCAATTTAGTATCCATCTACCCGACGAAGTAAACTTTTACTTCGTCCTATTCATTTGAGGACTTCCAGTTTTATTTATTTACCCACTTGTTTTCCAGAAAAGTTGTTAAGCGAAAATCATATTGGTCGTTCTTTAATAATGCAAGAAATATTGTAGAAATCATAAATAAAAACAAATAAAAAAAGAAATTGATAAAAGTTGGATTGTGTTTTCGAACCCACATGTTGTTCGTCACCAATCCAATAATCGAACCGCAACGCCACAATGACTGATTGGGATTACGCGAAATTAAAGATTAGGTAGTAAGTATTGCCGTGTTACTTAAAAGCTTTTCAACTTTAACGACAAGAAGATAATGATTAAAATGGCTTAACAAGATATGCCGGTGGGTCGAGGAATGTTGGGTGGGTCAGACAATGTTGGTCACCGACTGTACTAAAATAACCTCATTTTTTTTTAAGTCTGTAAAAAACAAAGCCCTTAGATAATTTGAGTTCGTACCAACTTCTCGATGAAAAAGAGATCTTTCCTTTTAAGGTAGTTTTGAATTAGATATTAATTAATTACACAACGTTTCAGTTCTACCTGATCATCAATCTGGCTGTCGGCGGCACCAACGGATTCTTCCCTGACGGTGTCAACAACCCTGCTCCTAAGCCCTGGTGGAATGGATCACCGACGGTAAGCAAGTTTCTTCTGATTTTAAATAGAAATGGCAACACTGCTCGGTAAACCATTAAAGTAAATAGGATGTCTATGGACCATCGTCAAGGCGGAGTCACATTTTACACCTTTTTTTAAATATTTTGCTAAATTTATAATAGGCAGTTAAAATTTGAACAGGATTGAATGGAGTCAGGTCAATCTTTACTAATATGTCGTATTACAGTCTGCCCAACCCGTTGGCGAACACATATATGTTATGTGTATTAGTCACGTGGACGGACAGACGATCTAATACTCTCTAATCACATACCTACTGAATTATCTCGATACTTATTTTGACTCGTTATCTTTTTAATTCCAGGCCGCACGTGACTTCTGGAATGCAAGATCGCAATGGTTACCCACCTGGAACCTGAACAACAATGACGGACAGGATGCTTCCCTACAAGTCGACTACGTTCGCGTTTGGGCTTTGTAAGCCAACATGTCTTACACAGCCTGACTTCACCCACTGCTAAGCAATGCCTCTATTTTCATGTGCCAATCCCCACGCTTCTGTGCCAGCCTCATCCAAGTTCTACCCGCGTTGGTAACAATGGCGTCAGCCCATCTGGCTGCCAGTCGACCGACGTTTCGAGTCCTTGGACGCCACTCGGTTACTGCCTTCCCTCTATCTATCTTCACTTCATCATGCCAGGTGCGAACATCTACCTACCCATAAGTCAAAATGTGTCTTCCTGAATGTAAATTCCCAACTTTTTAGGTACCTAAACGACTGAAATTGCAATAAAATGTTTTAATTATTATGGTATGTCTTTCTTTTGTAGAATCCAAAGTTTTCATGTCCTACTTAATATTTAAAATTAACGAATTTAAACATGATGGATTAGTTCACGTTTGTTTGAGTATTGTGCGACTCAATAAATGCATTATGATTATATTTTCAGCTACTTACTGTCACAAAGTGCATTATTTTGCAGTGGACAAAAATAAATTGAACACAAACTTCTAAGTACTTACCTAGCAGTTTGGGATCTCCTCTACAACGTGTAATGTTAAATGCGCAAAATGTACATTTAACGTTACCCATTTCAGTTGCTTGTTATTTCCTGCGAGTCCTCGGTAAAGTCAAATGAGGAAAATGTGCCGAAGTTGAATAATCAACACATGATAATATCTAGAGGTGTTGTAGGATTGTAAAGAAAACTCTCGCTATAGATATTCATAATAACTTTATACATACAATGGAATGATACGAGAACAAGGACCATACCATGATCAGTCCATATGATAAAACCGTGGGCTCATGTACTGAGCAGGTTTGTTACTTGAAAGCGGCGTCGACGTTGACAAAATGTACGGTGGGAGGCGCCGCTTGTCCGTGAACGGACTCACTCTCGAATAATACCGCCGTTCTATCACCTAAAAAAAGTAATCGGAAATGTTGACTGCATATTTGGCTTCGATGTTATCTTTATCAATTGTGCTCGGTAATGAAAAGATGATCATCATCATCATTTCAGCCGACAGACGTCCACTGCTGGACATAGGCCTCCCCCAATTTTGGGGGGGGTTTGCCATAATCGCTACGCTTGGCAGGCGGGTTGGCGATCGCAGTATGGTATGATGGTGGAATGCATAGAGAACGCTGCTGCCCAATCTCCGGTACGACCCTTACTCGCCTTTTACGACACCCACGGGAAGTAAGGGGTGGTGCTATTCTTTAAGTCCGGCACCACACAGACAAGTCCGGCACCACACAGACAGCAATGAAAAGATACACAAACAAAAATAATAATAATACAACGGAATTAAGAACCTCCTCCTTTTTTGAAGTCGGTAAAAAGGGTACGTACGCACTGGCAGGTGGCTTGCTTAGCGCCTGGAGCCTAGCGAGCCTTGCGAGTAGCGAAGTGAAACGAACGCTCTAGAATATTCGCAAAGGGCTGTACTGCGCGCTTGGCGTCTTCGCTAGTCGCCTAGCGTGTATCGAAAGATGTTAAGTCACTTGGCTCAAGGCGCTAAGCAAGCCACCAGAGGGACAATTCTCGTAACTTTAAAATCGTTCACAGTCTGATCTCAGTCTCAATCTGTCAAAAATACTTCTTATTTCCCATTGACATAGAAAAGTATGGACTGGAAATACCTACAAAAAAAGGGTGCATACCTACAACTCGTTTTGTCGCATAAAATGGCTGCCATTGCTAGGGTTGTGTCAATCAAGGAACATAGGTGTTACTATTATCGAGTATCGATACTAAACATGAGTCTTACTAGTTATCACGTTTGGATCATAATACGTTACTTAATTAAAGTCCGTTGTAATTAGGGTTGCCAACTAAACTTTATAATAACGTATCTTACTTTATTTTCGATAAATATACTTTATAGTTTTGCATAAAACTATAGTGTGCGAAAATACTTTATTTCTAATCTTTTGTGATGGGTAAAACGAAAGACTCATGGTTAATTACTGAACTATTTATATACAAGTCAAAAAAGAAAATCTTTTATTAAAGTTAGAATTTTCAGAGAAAAATATTATACATAGTTATGCTTAAGACAAACCAGTTGTGAAGACAAATGGCAATATAATAAGATACCTACTTATAAATGCATCTGATAGCGTAAGTACCAAATGTAAAAACAAAATATTTCTTATTTACTCTCTGTTACCATCACTTCAGCTTTCACTGAGTTTTTTCGGTAATGAATCTGCAGTGGCGAGAAGAGAGAAACAGATAGTCCATAAATTTAATAAAAAACGGGTTACTTATGTATTAAAATCAGTACCAGGTACTTAACAAATTAGAAAACATTGTAAAAGTCAATTATTTTTAAAAGAAACAACCAATTGGTACCGTGCACCTAGCTTCTGACGTTTCCAAAGCAGCCATGCAGGTTTATGTGAATTAAAATATTTTAATTTCGGTGCTGTGAACCAAAGGCCGGACCTGGCAAGGTCTCTCGGACCGAATAAGACACAGGATTATTATGTTCACATCGCAGAATATATCGATGACGTTTCAGCGGAGAAACTAGTTTACGGAAACTATTACGGCAACGGTACAACCCTATTCCATTTGACATATTATTGTAAACAAACGAATGAATTAACAAAATATACTAAAAAGGTCTGATATACGGAAATGAACCCAAATATCAATACTTTAGCCATAAATTCATGATCGCGTTACAACTGTATCATCGAATGTGTATTATTAAATGTATTATTGCATGAAAACCGGCTATTAACTTGTGCAAAGACATTAGTTGTTAATATTCTTTCTTTCTTGCACCACACTTCACAATACAACACACATACATGTTGAATTGTTGTTTTCCAACATTTGCATGCAGTTTTAAAAGGTAAAATCCTTGTAATTTTCTCGCAAATCTCAATAATACAAAAAGTAAACAACCATTTGACAACAAAACTACCACGAAACTTGTCGCAAAAGATGGCTGCTACGGCACCTTACCTACAGCTGTACTACGTCACGTCAAAATGTTGCCAAAATGAGCAACAACTTAAAACATTGTTGTCTCTTTTATCAAATACGATTATCTTATTAGAAAGAACGAGACAAAACGATATTTCGTATTCTGAATCATATTTCACTCATATTTGTATAAGCAAATGTATGTATAGAATAACGCGGCCTCTCCGTGTTTTTCCTATCTCAATGTTATTTCCCTACATGTTGACAAGTTTTTGACATTTGTTTGTCGCCGAGATGAGAATGCGACCAGCAGTGCGATTCTGTAACCATCTCACCGTGAAAACTTAGGTGAAATGAGCGTGGAGTGAGCTGTCAATAGTGACAATTCCTAGCAAAAACAAACTCACATCACCTAAGTTTTCACGGTGAGATTTTTACAGAATCGAACGGCAGATTTTGAACGTGTTAAATTACGAAAATTGGCCTTCTGTCAGCACGTAGCCTACATCTGCGATAGGGTGCGTACTCGGTGTTCCCGATTTAATAGGCTTGTGGAAATAAGTGTCATGCAAGCACAATACCGGTCGATGTAGCGATGTTGCTTCGCGGAGGCCTATGTCCAACAGTAGACGTCTTTCGGCTGAAATGGTGATGATGTTTATGAAAATATCAAGTTTGTGATATACGTACTTTATCAAAGAATCTAGTTAGTTTGACGGAGTTGCTCGTTCCTGCAGCTAACGATCTGGAAATATAAAAACGACCATTATTTTATTAGGATACATGCTGTTTAATTTAACTACCTAAAAGTATAAAAAACGCTGTAATATATCCATGAATAAGTAGATAGGTAGCTACTTATGACTTTCTTAACTAAAGCCAGAATAAATCTATAAGGCATGTCAGGTGTTTGCTTGCTAAAACACCAGTTCATAGTACTTATACATACGAACGACTACGCGTCAACGGCAGAGGTAACATACCGCTCGTGTATTTGAGCACCGTACTCAAATACACAAGCGGCACGTAGTCGACGGCGGGCATCGACGGGTGTCGATGGCTGCAGTTCCCTCTGCCGTTGTCGCGTGTCGTTCGTGAGTATCCACACTTAGTCACGATTTCATAGAATTACAATAACATGTACTACCCACCTCGCTTGATGACAGTTAACGAATATTTCATCAGCGCCGCACTGCTCGGCTATGCTGCTGGCTAACCTCCTGTACTGGTTCTTTCTTTGTTTCTCTTCTGCCATATCGAACTTAGTTCCAATCACTAATATAGGAATCTGGAAGTTAAAGGCATTTTATATGATATATAAAAATAAGATTTTTTTTTTGTCAAGACCGCTAATAGGACTGATCACTTATGGGGACTCTCTCCGGTCGTGTCGGATTGCCGCCCCATCAGAGAATGAGAGTGAGGGGAGTGCACCTGTGTCATCTGCGCACACGCTTGTTCTGAGGATTTTATTTTTTAGGTTTACTTAAGGGAAGTTAAAACAGTTTTGTTTTTTGTTCATTTATTATCGTAATCATAACGCCTCGGAAAATAACCTTCTACCAAAGCGTGTACTTTTATGACATAAATCCCTTACTGACTTACCTGAGTAGAACCAAGAAATTGTTCCGGATCCACGTCTACATGAGGAACAGGATTTGAACTGTCTTGATTCAGAATCTCCGACAGCCATTTTTGTAAATTAACTTGACTTTTTCTATTAGTTAAATCGTGCACCAAAATAATACCTGAAAATATAATGAAAAATTTTAGAATGGCTTTTGTTCTAATCCTGTAATGCAGCTAATTATGTTTCATGATATTTTCCTAACAAAATAGGTATAATGTACCATGTATATTAGGTACAAAACGCTGAAGTAGGTACTGCATTATTCATTTATCCATATCAATAGATGAAGCCGTGTCTCGAAAACAACACGATCGCTCGACACGTGACTTGGAACACAAAGGCTATATTTAGACATTATTGATTTTAAGCGTTCGATGAAAAGCCCCATTGGCACAAATACACTCGAGAGCAATGAATTAGGGTCACATAAAGAAATATCATTGTCCTAACTGAAAGTCTCGGAAACTATGAAATAAATTGTGTTTATTAGGCAATTAAATGTTTCTTAAATGAAAGTAATAAAACTTCTTAGTTACTGTAAAGTTATGCTATCAAAAAATGACAAAATAAAAAAATGGGACTTTTGTAAAAGGAACTACGAATTTTCTGCATCTGTTTTTGCTTTTATTTCTATTATATAAAAAGGTATGTAAACAGCGTTTCTGCTGTTCACTGTTCATTATTGAAGCTGTTATAATGTCGCTTACACCTGAAGAATGCACCAGAACTCTCATAATGCTGGAAATCGGCCTGAGTCAGCGTGATACAGCAAGGACAGTCGGTGTATCGCTGTCAACTGAACAACGAGTTCTCCTACGTTACGAGGAAACCGGCTCTCCGGCCAGGTGTACCACAGCACGAGAAGATCGATACTAGGTCAACACAATGCTTGGAAACTGCTTTCTCACAGGAACTGCACTTGCATATCAGTTTTGAACTTCCGACGCTAAGAGGAAGTAACCCAAGTGCATGGACTGTAAGACGACGACTTGCTGAAGCAAAACCATTAAGACCTGCAAACGGCCCTAAGTTGGATCGTGGGCATCGTATTTCGAGATCAACATATTCCCGGAACCACTTAAATTGGAGTATTGAGATTTATGCTCTATTAGAATGACGGAAGAACAAGAATGTGGAGCGATTCAAGCAAACATGCATCAAAGAGAAAGTGACCTATCTGGTGGATCCGTACTTCTATGGGCCGGAATTTCTGCTGAGAGTCGCACAGAGCTGGTGGTTACAGAAAACGGCACTATAACTAGCGAAAGATACGTGGAAGAAATCCTAAACGAATACGTTGGTTCATTTATGGTCAATTTGGGAGAGGATGCTATCTTTATGCATGACAATGCCCGGCCTCACACTGGGGAAATTGTGAATGACTAACTACAAGAGGTGAACATTTAAATGTATGGAGTGGCCAGCACGCAGCCCGGACCTCAACTCAATCGAGCATGCTTGGGACGAGCTCGGACGATGTGTGAGACACCGAAACCCTTCCCCGATCACGCTTTGAGAGCTCAAAGTTGCGCTCGTAGAGGAATGGAAAAATATTCCCCAACATCGTTTAAGAAACTTTGTGCCAAACCGCATAACCGCAGTGATTGAGTGAGTGGGTGAGTGGTGAGTGAGTGCGCACGAGGGGGTAATATAACACTAAAACTCAAGAAAGTTTTAAAGCGGTAGAAATAAAAATTGTTTTTCTATTTTTTTTTATATGATGAGATTGGTTAATTTTTGTTTATGTAACGTTTATGAATATAATACAAAGTGACACATACAATTTCTAATACTTTAATTTAAGGAACATTTCATTGGTTCAACATTCTATTAAACACAATTTTATTTCATTAAGCTAGCATACTTATTTTCAGAGACTTTCAGGTATCTGTATGTGACTTTAATTCATTGCTCTCGAGTGTACATATTTCCCACAATAATATGAATGTATGCTTGTGAACAGTGGTGGCCCAGAGGTATTGGCCCCAACCTACGAATTGTAGGTCGTGGGTTCGAACCCAGACAGGTACTTTCTTTCTGTAATTTATTTCATCACCACTGCTTCAGGAAATCGGTGAAGAAAAACATCGAGAAGAATCCGGCATGTCCTAGAACCAATAATTGAGTGATATCTACCAATCCGCATTGGATCCGCGTGGTGGATTCCGGCCCGTTCCCTCTCACAGGGAGGAAAACTGTGTTCCAAAATGGGAACGTTTACAGGCTTATTATGCTGTACCTACCGTGAAATGCCGTTGCTTGTGCTAATGAGCTAAGAGGCTTTGGCTAACAATAGCCAGCACTTTTAGATAGCTACACCGGTGATTTGGAGTGACCAGGATCACGAAACGGATTGCCGTTTGCGGGAAGGTAATTTGGAGACCTAATAGGAGGACTTCAAGGAACCTTTACTTTTGAATGTACCTTTGAATATGGTACTCCATATTCTGCGTAGCCGCGTAGGATAATTTTCAAAACTAATAAAATATTCAACTTCCCTACAGGGTACGCACGCCGATGCTGCTAGTATTAAATAGATATGAGTGATCTTTTACTAAGCAGGTAATTAGGTATTCAAAAAACGCACCATGAGTAGGCTGATAAAACACATTCCTAGTATTTCTGTGTCCGTTTGAGCCTCCGACGTCCCACAGCTCCACAAAAAATGTGTTTTGCGCTTGTGTGCCTTCCTTGTACCTGTGTAACTTCACCTCTACGGAACATCCTACAGTCCATCCCGGTGACAATAGTGGTTTATTGTGTGCAATCAAATACGTCAGCGAGGTTTTTCCTACACCTAAAATATAGAAAATGCTTTATTATAAAACAATAACTTAGGTAGGTAAAATAGGTACTTAAGTTAAAACGTCACGTAGTACGTTCGGTCGTAGGTACTTAAAATCTTTGACAGGAAACTGTTACAAACGACACGGGATAATACAACATGGGTCAAGCCTTATCATCATGCAACACCTAGGATATACTTAAACTGTGCCAAATCGATGTTTTTCAGTTATGTTTAGAGGTTTGTGTCTGTTCTTACTATTTTCTCGGATTCGGACTTTTTTACAGCAGTTCACAAGACATTCTTATAGGTCGCGGGTTAAATAACCCGCAACCTATAAGAATCTAGCTCTTGTGAACTGGAATGAAAATGTGTTGGTCATCCAAATATAAGTAGGAGTGGTTTACCGGGTTTAACTAGCGTGCAAAGCATAGCGTGTCTATACACGATTGTAAGATCCAAAATGATGATGATGGTCATTGCCAGTTATTACACTATGAAACGAACGATCGCACTGTGCTGGCTATTATGTGGCTCTACGTAGGTACAACCATATAAATAAGGGAACAAAACATTATGATTTAGGACCATCTAAGTAGGTGAAGGGTAATTGAATATTATAATAACAATAATAGGGTAATATAGGGGTTATAGGGTAATATTGTTGTTTAGCAACATTTTTTCTAATAAATATTTATAAAAAAAAACATGCTGTAGAATTTGTAGTGTGGAATCACTTTGGGTTTTCCCACCAAAATAAACATCCTAAAGGTTGGCTAGCCTTCAAAGGTGTCATGGCTACAGTCATGTTGGCAAACGACAAGTTAGACCGTGAATTTTGTGTATTTTTTACATATTTATCAGTGCAAATATACAAGAAGTGTGATATTATATATTGAGACTTCATTTACCAGAATCACCAAGAACGACGACTTTAACTTTCTCAATTGCAGCCATTCACAAGATTTTAACTCGGTTCGTATCTTTTCTATTATTTTGACATTCACTTTACCAACTTTCTAAACTAAAAACGTGTATTGCCATGCTGAACATTTTTATTGTGACACGACTATGAGTAAAATCGACTAAATTTCTATGCATTAAATATTAATAAAATTGATATTTTAACCATTATGTTATATATTTACAAGTGAATTGTTGAGGCATTCTAAAAATCGTGCATTAAGGGGAATGCTCCAACCAGCCCGCGAAATTCAAAATTTCTTGCGTTTTTTGCAATTTGCAGGCCAGTGCTAGGTTGTATGTTGATTAAAATATTATTCGCGGCTGTAAGACGTATGTAGTTACAGAATTATAATAATCAAAATCACCAATACAACCCTCCAACTTCATAAAGGTGTAAGAACAAAAAAAAAACAGAAAAAGTAATTCTAACAGCTTTATGAACTTAGAGCGTTTTATTGATGATTTTCATGATTATAATTCTGTACCTATATATGTCTTACAACCGCGAATAATATTTTAATCAAAATACAACCTAGCACTGGCCTGCAAATTGCAAAAAACGTAAGAAAATTTGAATTTCGCGGGCTGGTTGGAGCATTCACCTTAAATATTATCTCATAAATTTTGGAGAGTTTTACCCGGAGAGAAATAATTTTTAGTATCACTATTGCAACGTTTAGTAGTTTTTCAGCTGTGAGTGTTGTCATGTTGTGACATTTATCAGATTGCTCATCATTGTTCGTTCACTGTGCTTCTTTTGCTTTGCGAAGCTAAAATCAATACATAATAAAATAACTACGTCCGCCATTGTACAAGGTTTTATCATGTTGTATTTAGCTTTACAGTAAAATGCAAGGAACCAATGTCATATACATCGAGTCTTTAGCTCACATAAAATAAAACAATGGACATTCACTACAAATTATTTATTGTGCTTCTTCTTATAAATTCTGTGCATTTATACTGTGGACCATACAATGGACAAATATGTAAAAAATATTCAACTGGGTACGTATGGTATAACCAAACAGGAGGTTTTGACAATGAGAAAATTACAACTGGACTTTGGAAAGAAATGATATCGAAACTCAAAGAGCCCTGTCGAAGTAGGGCTGAAAAACTGTTGTGTGCTTATGCTTTCCCCAAATGCATAGATAAAGATGGAGTAGGCTATTTTGCACTGCCACTTTGTTTAGAAGACTGTATGGCTGTTAAAATGCAGTTTTGTTACAATGATTGGATACTTGTTGAAGAGTATAAACGCCGTGGACTATACTTTGAAAATAGAGGCCATTTTCGGTTTCCGGAATGTGAAAAACTGCCAAAATTTTCAGGAAAAGGTCTACAAGTATCATGCAATAATGTTGGAATTACAAATATGGACTACAGCCAAGTTACAACAACATGTTACAGAGATAATGGACGCTATTACCAGGGCACTATGAATGTGACAGAAAGTGGACTAGCCTGTCAAGCTTGGGAGTCACAATCACCTCATCAACATACAAGACCTCCTTTAGTTTTTCCAGAAGTTCAGAATGCCACTAATTATTGCAGGAATGCTGGAGGTGAGGAAAGTAAGCCTTGGTGCTATACAATAGATCCTGATGTGCGATGGGAACATTGTGATATTCCATCTTGTGCCAACACAAGTGATGAATTTGACAATAGTAATGGACCAAATAATATTGTTATGGAGAATTACTTTACACCTACATTTGTATTGTTGCTCTCAATTGGTGGCCTTGGATGTGTCTTGGGAATAGCTTCAATAGCTTTACTGTGCCATTATTTTGTTAAAAATCATTACTCTAAATGTAATATATCAAGCCGCAGGAATATACCAAATATGGACATAGACCTGGATAAACTTCCTAGTAATTTAGCTTATCATACAACTGGTGCACAACTAAATCCTAAACTGGAAAAATTGGAGTTTCCAAGGAATAATATAATATACATCAGAGATTTAGGACAAGGCGCTTTTGGAAGAGTGTTTCAAGCTAAAGCTCCTGGACTAATCCCTGAAGAAGAATTTACTATTGTTGCTGTTAAAATGCTCAAAGATGAGGCTTCCCATGATTTAAAATTGGATTTTGAAAGAGAAGCTTGTTTGTTAGCTGACTTTGATCACCCAAATATTGTAAAACTACTTGGTGTGTGTGCTATTGGACGTCCCATGTGTTTATTGTTTGAATTTATGGGAAAGGGTGATTTGAATGAATATTTGAGAGCTTGCAGTACTGCCACCAATTTCCCACCTGTTGAAAATAGGGAAGATCTGAGATTGCTTGTTACTCCACTCAGTCATTTAGATCTTTTACATGTTGCAAGACAGATAGCATCTGGTATGGTATACCTATCAGATAGGAAGTTTGTCCATCGAGATTTAGCAACTAGAAATTGCCTTATCAATGAAGATATGGTAGTGAAAATAGCAGACTTTGGATTGTCTCACAAAATATACTTACAAGACTACTACAAGGGTGATGAGCATGATGCTATCCCTGTGAGATGGATGCCTTTAGAAAGTATACTGTATAATAAGTATACATTAGAATCAGATGTGTGGGCATATGGTGTTTGTCTTTGGGAAATATTTTCATTTGCCCTTCAGCCTTATTTTGGCATGACACATGAGGAAGTAGTAAGATTCCTTAAAGATGGAAATGTTCTTGCATGTCCAGACAATACACCCCGGTGTGTGTATGATTTGATGAAACAGTGCTGGAATAACAGTCCCAGTGACCGCCCCAACTTTAGAATCATCTACCAAACATTGGACAGTATTCAACTTATTTTGGAAAGAACTCATCTAGAATGAAACAAGTGTATATTTGATTGATTAGAATGTAGGCAAAACATTTTGTATGATAATTTTAGGACCTATTTTAATTATTTATTAGTATCCACCAAGTGTCATTTAATTGGGGTAATAACTACAAGAAAGTAATTACAACAATCATTTTTGTAAAAATATCCATACCTGTTCTGATATATCCCAATTAAAACATGTATGAATTTTCTTGCCCTTAGAATTTATAAATACTTTATTTGTACTTAAGTAATATGATTTCCACCATGCAAGCAATTGAATTTATTGGTCAATTTGTAAAAATAATTAATTATTTTATAAGTAATTATGTTCATACTTATGCAACAAACTAATTTTATATTTCTTTTTCAATTTCACATTAAATCCAAGACTGATTTTTGTTAGTACTTTGGTATTCTAAGTTAAAGTAGGCTAGTCTTTAGTTGTCTCCTGTACATTTTCATTTTTTTAAAAAGTTAAACCTTTTGTAAGTTATGTAATTTTGAATTTATAGTGTTTAGGTATTGCCAATTAAGTTCATGTAATTTTTAGTCATCATAGTATGACAACTTTATTATTTTAGGCAAAAATAAACCTCATTACTGATGTTAAAGTGTATGCATATTGTTGCATAATGTTTTTAAGAGTTGAAAATAGATATTGTTTGGCTCTGCCTGCCACTCAAGTTATTAAGTTTTCGCATTTGCGATTTAACAATAATCAATTAACATGCTTTTCACCATAAAGCAGCTCTAAAACAGTCTGATTTACATAATCCTTTTTTAAACCTTTAACTTTAATACTTAACTTGCCCAATTTCGGAAAAAAGAACTTGCTTTTGTACAAGGAGTTAAGAACTTGTTAACTAAAATAATTAAGGGAATTGCATTGCAGCTATGATTTTTATAAAAGTAGGATTGTTAAGCAAACAAATTGGACTGAATGTCTCCCTAGTGATCGATAACAATATGTGTTTAAAGTGATATGTCCAAAGTAAATAAAGTGTACATACTGCCAAACGATTTAAAAGTTCTATATACTTATACATACAAAGAGTGAATTGTAATATTTTTCGTAACGCTGACAGTTAATATATAGGCATCTTTAATTTTTAGAATATTTTTATTTATGTACGTACCTATTGATTAAAGTTTTATGATGTAATTTTATTTTGTCAATGAAAATAATGTAAGTACGGTCTACCTAAATAATTGAATAAAATTGTTTTTATGAAAATGCAATTTTTATAATTATTCGCCCTTGTAAAAGTTCACTAACACAGGTAAAAATGTTTTTTTTATCTGTGTTAGTGAATGTCCAACTAACATCGAGATTGTGGAGAACGTGTCGTCCACACTTGATGATCCGAAAAAAAGGTTTCGTTACTTCACAGTGTTGACGAACGAGACTATTTTTGCTTTTTTTTTCGATTATCCCCGTTCGATGACAGTGTTGCCGATCGGAACTTTTTTCCCGATCGTACTTAACTGTTGAAAGAAGCATGAGTCAAATTTTAGAAAAGTAGAGTTCAATTATTGAGGACATGGATTTAAGAAATGCTTTATTTACGAAATTTATATCAAAATTAAAAATACTTATATACTTAACAATCAGTGTTATGTTTTACAGTAAATAATTACAATAATAATATTTTTATACTTACCTACAATATTTTAAGAAAATGCCTTATAAGGACTCTTATTTGGTTTATGTAACAGGTAATCATCGGAACAAAAGTTCCGTTCGTCAACACTGAACGAATTAATTTTTTTTTAGCCTGATCGTCAAGTGTTGACGACAAGGTGTTATTGATCGGGAATATTCGCCCAGTCGTCAATGGAAAATGATAAATATTTGATCAAGCAAGCTTTCTTTTCATGACTCATAAGCATAACAAGAATACTGATTACATAATTATATCAAATATAAAGAATGGCATTGAAAATACTCTTTAAAATCAATGTCATAAAGTTTAAAGTTGAACAAACACCGACGCAGAGATCACACGGCTAAGTGCTTGTTTGAACTTTAACATACTCCAGATAAAGTTTAATTTGAATAGCATAAGAAATAAGCCACTGCCTTGGTGCTAACGTGCTATAGATGCGGTGTGTTATGCGGTGGGTGCTGTCTAATTACACAGTCATTATTATAATATGATCCCATCCCTTCATCACGCAATTAAATGTTTCAGATAATATGACTGAGGAACGGTTGGTGACTGAAGTGCCCAGCAGCTTGAAGCAGTTGGCACGACTTGTTGTTCGAGGCTTTTATACGATTGAGGATGCTCTCATAGTCGACATGCTCGTGAGAAATCCCTGTATGTAAATTCTATTTTATTTTATGATATATTTTGTAAAAAAATTACAACTGCTGAGCGGTTGGAGTCCTAGGTTCGATCCCCAGGTTAGGGGCAGAGTTACTGGGTTTTTTCATTAGGAATTTCTCAATAGAAGCACGGATAGATTTGCCCCTTTTATTGTTTAAGGATCGTCTATTAATCACGTGAGACTCGAAAGGGGGAGGGGGTTTGGAAAAAATCATGAAATATCCCTGGGGGGTAGGCAGATCTCACGTGTATTAATTTCTCGCTGAACGCGTGATTTCTAAAACGACAATACTATTAAATTTAAGTATGCCAGTCAGAACAACGTGCAACAGGAGGCCACGCCCATCTGTGAGTTCAAGACTCGCAGATGGGCGTGGCCACAAAGCACGCCGTCTCCTCTGGCATCGTGTCTGACAGAGATAGTATCTGTGATGAGCAGTTAGACGATAGCCTACACGCACAACGTCTAGTTCACACACACAAACACCGTTCCTAACTGAAAGAAACGACACGGCACACGTTGGACCATGCACACATGCACCGCCATTCAACAGCTCCCGTATTATTATTATATTCTTTGATTCAACAGTCATCCTCATCACTCGCCAGACGCGCAGTCGATCGGCAGCACCGATATAGATGTACTGTGGTCGGCAGTGATATTATTACCTACTGTTTATGCCGTATTAGACAATAATTGTGATTATTATTAGTTAACTACCTATATATTGTTTTAAAAATTATTTACTTATCTTATTTTTTTATCAATACCCAAAAACTTTAGATAAGTAGGTACATACTTAACTAAATGTAAACAATCTTGACCTACTCGTACAATGTTTCCACTGCTAGAACACCTAGGCCTCTTCTCGGTGCGATGGAATGGACCATAATCCACCGCGAGGACCCAATGCGGCTAGGACATGCCGGTTTTCTCAATATGTTTTCTTTTACCGTTTTGAGAGCAGCGGTGATAAAATAATTTACATAGTGTAAAGCTCCTGTCTGGGTTCGAGCCTACGACCTACAACTCAGGTCGCGGGTTACCACTGGGCCACCACCCTACCTACTGCAATGGAAACCAAACAAAGCTAACCAAACAAAACTAGAAAATATTTTCTAGACGAAATTACGCCTATCATAGGCGTAATTTCGTCTATCATAGGCGTAATTTCGTCTAGAAAATGAAGTTAACTAAATCGGCCCGATTATCGGTCCTACAAAAAGTTTGACGTGGGCGGGCAGCCTAAGGTGCAACAAGTTACGAGGCCACGCCCATCTGTGAGTTCGAGACTCGCAGATGGGCGTGGCCAAAAAGCACGCTGTCTCCTCTGGCATCGTGTCTGACAGAGATAGTATCTGTGATGAGCAGTTAGACGATAGCCTACACGCACAACGTCTAGTTCACACACACAAACACCGTTCCTAACTGAAAGAAACGACACGGCACACGTTGGACCATGCACACATGCACCGCCATTCAACAGCTCCCGTATTATTATTATATTCTTTGATTCAAGAGTCATCACTCGCCAGACGCGCAGTCGGTCGGCAGTGATATTATTGCCTACTGTTTATGCCGTATTAGACAATAATTGTGATTATTATTAGTTAACTACCTATATATTGTTTTCAAAATTATTTACCTATCTTATTTTTTTATCAATACCCAAAAACTTTAGATAAGTAGGTACCTACTTAACTAAATGTAAACAATCATGACCTACTCGTATAATGTTTCCACTGCTAGAACACAGGCCTCTTCTCGGTGCGATGGAATGGGCCATAATCCACCGCGAGGACCCAGTGCGGCTAGGACATGCCGGTTTCCTCATTATGTTTTCTTTTACCGTTTTGAGAGCAGCGGTGATAAAATAATTTACATAGTGTTTAGCTCCTGTCTGGGTTCGAGCCTACGACCTAAAACTCAGGTCGCGGGTTACCACTGAGCCACCACCCTACCTACTGCAATGGAAACCTACAAACAAGAACTAGAAAATATTTTCTAGACGACATTACGCCTATGATATCGATGTTAATTTATCTTCTTTTTCCTCAGGTATGAAAGAGGATGACATTTGCGAACTATTAAAATTCGAAAGGAAAATGTTGAGGGCCCGAATAGCCACGTTAAAAAACGATAAATTCATCCAAGTGAGATTAAAAATGGAAACAGGTACTTATAAACAACTAAATAACTGTATCTATCAGGTTTGTTCGCGTGTGTGTACAGTCAACCGCACATTAGTAGTAACTACTTACTACGAAAATCACCCTTAATGCTTGCTAACGACTACGTGGACGAAGAAAAAGAGAAGGTTTAGTAGGTTTCTGCCTACTCCTATGAGAAAAAGCGTGAGTTGATGCTATATAAACTATATAAGATGAGGTCTGAGTCGTGTACTAAGATGCCAGTTATTAAAAGTGCTGCTTTCCATTCATATCTACATAAAACCGCTCAACCGTAGCGCTCAGTCGCTCAGCTGTGACGCTAACGACCATGAACGTTATCAAATAACTTTCAGTTCCAATTCCCTGATAAACAGATGGAAAAGACGTAACATCCAATGAGAGGATTGCTCATTCAAAGTAATTCCCATTTTCCACCTTTTTCTCTATTTCCAGGACCCGACGGAAAAGCACAGAAAGTAAACTATTATTTTATTAATTACAAAACATTCGTAAACGTAGTTAAATACAAATTAGATCTTATGCGCAAACGTATGGAGACGGAGGAACGTGATGCTACCAGTCGCGCCAGTTTCAAATGCCCATCATGCGGGAAGACATTCACAGATCTTGAAGTAAGTTTACCTAATTTAGATTATTTTATTTCACAAAACCTACATTGGCACTTATGAAACGTCGAAGCTAGTTGCACCCCGTTCCAATTGGTCGTTTTCTAATCCCATGGAGAAGAGACGGCAAGAAACTTTTATAAATATAATTTGCTTTGATAAATAAATGAAATGAACTGGAAATCTCTCCGTAACTTTATCATCAAAAGTTTAGAGCATACAATCGTATGATTCTACGTGCATTACAAGAACTGTATGATAATTGTGTTACATAATACACACAGGTTTTTTGCTAATTATCAAACCAAATGACTTATCCGAAAAAAAACACGAGACATTTCTGGCCTGTACCTGGCTATATAACAAGTTTTGATGATACTTTGTTGTTTTCGTTATTTGTTTTTGTAATGATATGTTCTTGATTAGGTACTAGTTTATTTATTTATTTATAAGTATAAAAAAGTATGTATTAGGTATGTTGAAACTGTGTGTACTCCCCGTCACTTTTCCCTAAAGGTTCATTAGAAAACCAGCGTCAGACAGCATCTGTCTGGCATTAATGCTGAAATGAACCTTTTTGGCGCAGCCGTGAGGCACATATTATACTATTGTTGTTTTTTTGTTAATTTTGTATTTTGTGTTTCATGAACTGTGTCCAAATAAACATTTTTTCTTTCTTTCTTTCTTTCTTTTCTTTCTTATCCTATAATATTTAACATAGAATTGACTCATTCGTTCTCCACGTTCTGTTGGGCTGTCTTGTTGTAAAATAACTATATTAGCATGCTAAAAATTGACATACTTACTTGGGACCTACTCAGTGACGTCGTCGTCGTTTCAGCCGATAGACGTCCACTGCTGGACACAGGCCTCCCCCAATTTTGGGAGGGTTTGCCATAATCGCCACGCTTGGCAGGCGGGTTGGCGATCGCAGTATGGTATGGTGGTGGAATACATAGAGAACGCTGCTGCCCATTCTCCGGTACGATTCTTAGTCGCCTTTTACGACACCCACGGGAAGTAAGGGGTGGTGGTATTCTTTAAGTCCGGCACCACACAGACTCAGTGACGTATAATAGATAAAATAAGGCATGACATGCCTAAAGTGTTTATCTGCGTATTTTCAGGCAGACCAGTTGTACGATATGATGACACAAGAGTTCCGTTGTACATTTTGTAACCAAGTCGTAGAGGAGGACCAGTCGGCGCTGCCGAAGAAAGACTCCAGGTTATTACTGGCCAAATTCAATGAACAGTTAGAAACACTGTACATACTACTCCGAGAGGTCGAGGGCATCAAACTGTCGCCAGAGATATTGGAACCAGAGCCAGTTGACATCAACACGATCAGAGGGTATCTTATTACTCTTATTTTTTTTTACTTTTGTAAAATTTTAATGTTGTATGTATGACTCTTGGACTCCGTTGTCATCGCCTCATGCATGCTTCTGCTTTAAAATGTTCGTGAAGTTATGGGTTCACGTCCCGGTTCGGCTAACTATAAAATGAAAACCACAATTGTTGACTGTCCTTGACAGTACCTAACCGTTTTTGTCGACGACAAGGCGTTGCTACTAAAAGAGACCTTAATATGAAATTATAAAGCCTGCATTGTTCCATTACGAAAAAGAGATGGCGACTCTTTAGCATGAGTCTGCCATTTAATAAGGTCGTAATAACTTTTATATCCATATTGACGTCTGGAACCTGAAACAGCCTCGACTTTTGTGTTTTTTCACCGCGTGCTTTCAGAATACGACGCAGAACCAATTCTCTTATATGTTTTTCAGAGTTTGATAACATTACTAGCAGTACTTAAGTAGGTACTAACAGTTGCGTTGTATTACGAGGTGAATCTCTATCTGATCTCCACAAATCCAGTTACTTTGTAACACGATACCCCTTGTAACTTTACACTAGAAGTAAAACTTTTCAGATTGAACTCAAAGATGATGGCCCAACGTCCCCCTGGCCAGGAATGGTCAGGCGAGGCAACACGCAACCAAGGCATGCTGGTTGAGGAAACTCGCGTTGACGTCACAATCGGCGAAGCGGACAACGCTAACGACAACAGTGCGCTGCGCAAGGAGCGGCCTGTATGGATGGTGGAGAGTACCATCGTTACTAATGACCAAGTACACACTTTTTATTATATTTTAAACATGCTGCATATTTTTCTGTTGTATAGTTTTATTTAATACAGTTGGCCAAAAATGTGTCTAAGATGCTAAAGCCTGATTAACAAGGTAACACGGCGTCGGCGCGATTTAATTGCCTGTCGTATCCCATAAGTTGATGAAACTTTATTGTTCTTTAAAACTTCATTTGTTCTTTAATTTTATTCTAAAATGCAATATATTTTATATAACTTACACCGCACACCTTACTAGGTGTATTGTATGCCACAGGCAAGAAACTTGTATTGCGATATTTCCACCAGCTTAAAAATGTTGACAAACTGAGACCATTATCTTGATTGACCCTACCCTCCACGAATTCTCGTTTTTACTACCTAATGTATTTCAAAGCTAAATTATATATATTTCTGTAAATTGGTTAAAAAAAAACACAACATTGTGTTTTAAAACTAGATCGGTGTTTCCTATCTGATTATTCTGAGCAGAAAAACCGAAGCAAACTCAGAGGTCTCTTTTAAAGTCCAGACATAATCTTGGTAAGACCATCTGAGGACCATGCAGGTTAATGCCTGAGATGGTATTTCGAGGAAAGAACCATACAGATTTGAGTGGGCCTTTCCAGACACTCACAGACACAGACAGAACTCAGAACTTAAAGAGCTCAAAGACTCGACAAACAATATAAACAAAAGATCCACACAGCCTCACATTCACAATAATTTAAATAACAAAATTCTTTACAAAGTAAATATTCATGTCATTGTGTATATAATAATCATCAAATGTCAAATGGTATATAAAATATATATTTATTTGTGATCGCGCTATTTACATCGTCAGTAACCAGCTGCTGATGTTTAAATTTAAACAAGAGTGAAGTGTCATCCGCAAACAACACTATATCGTGATTATCTTTTACGAGGTAAGGCAAGTCATTAATATAAATAAGAAACAAGACAGGGCTAAGAATTGAGCCCTGTGGGACCCCCATTGTTACTGTAGATCCAGAAGATAGTTTTCCATTTCAATCGAATGCCTTGGACAAATCGCAAAAGATGCCCAAGGCATTGCATTTATCTTTCCATGCACATAAAAATGTCCTAAAAATTCATCTGTACTAGAACGACCGTGCCAGGGGCCACGGTAACTCTGTCGAACAACCCGCGACCCTGGCAGGCAGCCAGGGGCCCTAGCGGACCCCATCAGTCAGTGCTGACATCTCTTTGAGGCGCGCGTAGAACACAACGCGCCCTCGACCTGGGCCTGGTCCTTACCGGACGGCGAGCTACCCATCTGGAGGCGTGAGGGCGCAAAGATTGCCTCTCCCTCACGCACTCCGCCTCCTCCTTCGCGAGCATTACTGCTTCGCAGAAGGAGGTGACGGCTTCCCATGCACTCTCGTTCCGTACCATGGCCTGGACCAGGGCCGGACGCGAGAGATCACCGCCGTGAGGACGCGGCGGTGCTCCGCCCAAGCCGGGAAGAACTCTACCGTATGCTCCACCGTGTCCTCGGGGCAATCCACATAATGGTGACACCCGGGCGTTTCCTCTCGCCTTATCCGGAACAGCAACCTCCCTAAGCAGCCGTGTCCGGTGAGGACCTGCGACAGGCGGAAGGTTAGGACGCCCTGGCGCCTCTCCAGTCACTCCTCAAAGAGAGGACTTATCGCCGCAATTGTGGCGTGCCCAGCACTGGGTTGCGAGTTGCGATAGTCTCACTTTCCATGTCGCCATGAGATCCCGCCGGAGCTCTGTCTGCTGGGCCGTTATTTCTCACGGCAGCGGAGTTACGCCCCGGCGTTTTGTCTCGTCGCGCCACTCCCATATGTGGGCAAGGACATTTGCCTCCAGATCCCATGGCGGCAATCCGGCAAGGAGGCTCGCCGCCTCACCGTAGACCGTGCGGTACCCCGGTCTAGCCGGAGCTAGAACGACCCCTTGTAAAGCTTATTATCTTAATGAGATACATCGACTGTTTTGTAAAATAACTCCATTTTAAGTACAGTTACTTACAGTGAAGTTATTTTGCAAAACGGTTACGCCAACATTAAGGTCAAGTCAGTACTTGTGACATGACCTAAATTTTGGCGAAGTATCTTCTGATATCGCCTTAAATGCATAACGTGCGATTCATTCGGAAATGTCTGACCTTATCAGTTATCCAATACAGAAAATTACAAGTACATAAAGTTGACTATATTATCAGTACTTTTTTCAGGAAAAAGTAGAAGATAGAGATAGATAGATATTTATTGCATAACTGTACATCACTTCTTATTTTAAACGTAACGTTCTTAGGCTCAACAGTCTACCCACTGTCGGATACGCAATAATATTTAAAGGCAAATTACACACCTACTTACTTATTTGTTCCCAAAAATCTCATGCAGATTATAAAATACATTATAAATTAAGTTTTTCTTTTGTTTTTTTTTTATACATAATTTCTTTAGAATTTGGATTTGAAATTATTATTTTACATATTATTTTTAACAAACATAACTCAAGTATATAATAATTGCGAGTCAGTGTTAGGAAACCGTTCGAAAGCTCGATAGGTTGCTTTACAACCTATCGAGCTTTCGGGCGGTTTTCTTCATTCCATACATAATTCTATGTCGTGGAACTGAGGTGATTGCTGTCGCTGGCAAAAAGGGTCCACGGGACAAGGCACATGGTCCACTTTTTTTAAACCTTAGAGTAGCTAATAAGGATCCGGAAAGAAAAAGAATTCCCATTCGAAACTATCATAGCATCTTAGATGAACACCAGATCCCGTCGACGGATCGACGCGATTTTTTTTAATGATCTTGATTTGCCTCATACAAAACCAGAGACTAAATTGTATTCTTTATACATTTACAGAGTGACAGCGTGCATTCGACGGATGCCGCACTGGAGAAAGCAGCCAGCAATGCAAGTAATGCGAAAACAGCCGGAAAAGAGAAGAACGACGACATTATGTCTGTCCTGCTCGCTCATGAGAAACAAAATACTGGTAGTAAGCATAAAGAGAAATACATGTAGATAGATATTAGGTATTATTATCCACACAGAAAAAAGTCTGTGAGCCAGAGAAAGGCTTGTGGCAGCAGTAAAATATCCACACAACAAGTGTAGCGATAATTTTCGCAAAGTATCAGCGTTCGATTGGAGATGCCTATGTCAAACAATATACCTTCATAAGCTCGTAATGATGACTCACAATTCATCAATTACAATAATTTCAACCGTAAAATAAAAACAATGTATATTTTTGACAACTTTTTTAATTACAGGCAACAATGCAGCAACGAACGCTCTGAAGGGAATCGAGCCCGATAGTTCAGATTCCAGTGACAATGAATCTAAAGACCCATACAAACTCAAAGACGAATTGGCTGCAGTTGGTAAGAACACACAGATATACTTATAAAAATAATTCTTTCGGGCGAATGCACGTCAGTACGTCTGCGAAAACCACCCTTAGTACTATGAAATAAAGGCGATATTAAGTTACCAAGGACGTGAGGTTGACTACCATTAAAACTATTAATTTTAATAAGCTTTTTACATTTTGTCTTGTCATGTTTCAGCTGAAATGGAAAGTGAAGACTCTGACACCGATGACAACGCGCCCTCTGTGTTGGTCAACGGCAAAACGGTGCCACTTACAAGCGTGGACGATGACGTCATAGCACAGATGACGCCCTCCGAAAAAGAAACGTACATCCAAGTGTATCAAGAATATTACAGCCATATGTACGATTAGATAAGCCTAAATTGAAAACAAATCAACTAATCAGACGTAAATAAATGTCTTTTCTTTATCTAATGCTTTTCAATAAGTCCTTTTTTAAACGCTGTTATTTATTTATTTACGTTTTAGTTAGTACTTGAAATTTTACCCCTTTCTGTTGGCAGATTGATCTGATATTTGGTACACACCTTTAGTTTTGATGACAATACAATTTAATTTAGTCAGTATCATTGTAAATACAAGATGGCCGCCGCTACAAAATGGCGGATTGCATATTTTTTCACATCCCCCTCAATATGGGTATCAAATGAAAGGGCTTTACTAGTAAAATACTATACACTATGAAACATTTCAAATCTAAGATGTCCGCCGGCACAAAATGCCAGATTTCATATTTGTTTCCATATGGGTAATGGGTATCAGATGAAAGGGCTTTACAAGTAGAACACAGTGCGTGGCGGATTACAGTTTTAATAAAAACTTGAAAATAAAATAAGTAAAAAAATATTTTTAAATTAAACGGTTTTAATGAATAAAATGATGTAGATAATGTACTGAAAGCTAAAAAATAATTCGGTAGGTCCTAGGTACAGTCAGCAACAAAAGTCGATTAACACTTCAGTTTTTTTAATCTTAGTTATTGAGCAAAATATTTGTTCAAATTTGCAGCAGGCTTTTTACATAATAGCAAAGAGTTTATATTCTAAAAATTGTACTTCTGCTGCAATTTTGAACAAATATTTTGCTCAATAAATAAGATTTTAAAAAAAAGTTATCTAAAAAAATAAAAAAACCCGACTGCTGTAAAAAACTGAAAGCTAAAAACAAGCCCATTTTAAATTAAATAAAAGTTGGAAGCAGGCGGGACCCATTTGAATTTGAAAATATAATAAAAATGATATGGGTCCCGCCCGCTTCCAACTTTTATTTATTTCCGGCTTTTTAGTTTACAAGATAAATGTGAAAGATTTCGCAGACGATTTAGTTCTTGGTACGGGTTTTTGACGATTTTTCACTTCGAATTACTTTTAACCGTATAAGTTGTATATATTTTTGTAATCACCTTTTAAAACCCTTTATTTTGATACACCACTCGATAGGTTTGGATAAAAAAAAAATTTTTTTGCAGACATATTGCGCAAAAAATCGGCCATTTTAATTTTTTTTTTCAATTTTGATATACCCAGTGTCACTCTCACAATTAAGACGAATCTAACGGCACCTCTCAAGCTGAAATCGATCAAGCCGTTTAGGCTACAGAGCGTGCCAAAGAAATATACATACATACATACAGACACTCGAAAAACATAACCCTCCTTCAGACGCAGTCGGGTAAAAACTGAAGTATTAATCGACTTTTGTTGCTGACCGTACCAGTCATCACACCACTTTCCTCATCAATCTAGGGCATTGATCAGACAAAAAAATAAAATCGTGGGAACAACGAACATAATTATGAATGCTTGTTAAAATCGCACGGCAGCAGTAACACTTTTGAATTAAACTATGAAAATCGCTGCGAGATAAGGCCTTCAAGGCAAAATGTTACCATCGACGTTTAAATGGAATATTAGTAACACCTTGTCGTCAACACTGTTGCCGATCATGAAAAAAAAAGTTTCATTCGTTCACAGTGTTGACGAACGGATTTTTTTTTTCCGATCGTACATAATTATATACTTAATTCAACAGTCAAGGTTTTAAAAGTGAAGTTCAATTAAATATGACACGGACTTTTAAAATGCTTTAATTACGAGTTTAAAAAAAATACTTACAATTAGTTAAGAAAATGCCAAATAAGGCATTCTATTTTGTATAACAGGTAATCATCGTACAATAAAACATACTTATTTTTTAAGTAAAAACGAAGTATTTTTTTATTCTGATGTTAATTTTATGCTTTGTAACTCGTAATTAAAGCTTTTTTAAAATTTGTGCCATGTTATTTTCTAAACCTATCGAAAAAAAAGTTCCGTACGTCAACAGCAACACTGAACAAATGAAACTTTTTTTTTCCGATCGTCATCAGATTTGCCCGATTTGCCGGCAAGTATAAATGGGCAATCCACCCGGGTTTAAACCCGGTGGATTGCCCATCTACACCGGCAAGGTGTTACTGATTCGATTCAGACAAAGTTCAGATGACTTAACATACCTACCTACTTAATGTAGATAAAGAAGTTTAATAAGTAGTAAAAAAAAGCATTGCGCTTTACTTATTTATTTATTTTAGTACATGGAGGACTTACAGCTAATAAAAACAAACACAAAAGGAAAAAACCGGGCAAGAGTGAGTCTGACTCGTGCACCGAGGGTTTCGTACAATCATACTTAATTATGTTTTTAAATTTTCATCGGCGAGGCCTATATTCGTCAGAGAATTTTAACACTGTGTACTGCGGTGTAGAATATTGCAGTTTTATGTCAGCGCCATCTCTTGACCGATAGTGGATCTAATGTAACTTTTATGATTTCTGAAAAAGTGTGCTATTTAGAGGCTTCGTTTTATTTTTCCTGTAATCTTTACATAAACTTCTATCACATAGAATAATTTCAGGTTTTTGTCTTTACAAACTTCGGAGATAAGGGGGGGTCAACGGTATTTTTTTTTACATTATACATCAAAAGCCGAAAACTATGCGGCCTAAAAAAAAGAAAAAATCTTTGAGAATGTGCAAACTGCGCTCTTTCATATGATAGCCCACATGCTCTAGTAGCCCTACTTCGAATTTTTCAGACCCCCTTTGTCCCTGTTGCAAAAAATATACATATATTTTTATTTCTTTCTAATTTGCAAAATAGTTGGGCATACGTCATCTAAAACTACTCCGAATTTCAAGTTGATAGCATTAGTAGTCCTTGAGATATCCAGCTGTGACAGACAGACAGACTGAGTCTTACCATAAGGGTTCAGTTTTACCATTTTGGTATGGAACCCTAAAAAACATTATTTTTTATTTGTTGGTAGGTAGTAAGTATACTCCGTGGAACCAAAAATAAAAGTAAGAATTAAAATGTCAATTCAACTTTATTTTCAAATAATAAATTACTAACAAAATAGAAATATGTTTTTAACATAACTGTACAATATATTTTACATAATATAACACAACTTGAAAACATCATGGAACGATGGAATATAATTCTGAATAACATGAGAATGTTATAATACTGATGTTTATTGTATAAGTAGGTACCTTAGGTAAGATAATCATTACGTAACACATAATCTAATATAGGCACTTCGTTAGGTATTATTACTAACATTCGCAACATATCACTTGAAAACAATACATCTTTATTGAACACATTATCAAATTTTACTATTAAACGAATTGTAATTTGTAACATTAATTAAGATGTTTGCCCCATTTCTCCCAATACTCTTCTGTTTGCATTTCCATTATTCTGGAAAGACTCCTGTCACACGCAAACATTTCTTCTTCGCCCGTGAATATCGCTGCATTGGCATCTTCCTGTGAACGAGGGGGTAATCTTAAGTAAAAGCTATAGGTGTAAAATTATACTCCTCATCAGTCTTTAATATAGAGTCTATATAAAAGACTGATGAAGAGTAGAATTTTGCAAAACTGCTGTCAGTCTGTATTATAGACCCACCGTAATCCTATTAAACGCGGACACGTGCTTTTACAAGACTAGCTTCTTCCCACGACTTCGTCTGCCTAAAATTTCTTGTTTTAACATAAAATAAGTCCTGTGATACTCGGCAATACTGTACTTAAGCCTTCCATTATTGAAAAAAAATCCGGAATCCAATCGGTACCTAGTTTGAAGATTACCCCCTACATACAAACCCACAAAGTTTACCTTTATAAAATACTAGCTGACCCGGCAAACGTTGTGTTGCCATATAAATTATTTCTAGCTACCCGGCGCTACTTCGTTCGCGTGGTGTCCTACCCCTTACCCTACCCTACTCTTCTCCTAAAGTGTTTTTCAAATAAACTTGCGATAAATGTCATTCAACCACCCTGTACCAAAAAGTCCAAATAACTTACGATAGATATCGTTCCTCATACAAAACTGTCGCTAACATTGCATCGGTTGAGTTTCTTAATACCAAACACGGAGTAAGTCAATGTTTTGATCGTGTTACCGACACTGCCCATACATTTTTTTCGTATGGTTTGGAAATATTGGGATACATTAGTAGACGGAGGTGAACAAACTTTATCGCAAGTTTATTTGAAATGAACTTTACACTACTCCTACCCTACTCCTATAAGTAATTAAAAGTATTAATAAAAAAAATAAAAAAAGCCGGATAAAAAGTATTCTACGTCCGTCTCCTGGTTCTAAGCTACCTCCCCACCAATTTTCAGCCAAATCGGTTCAGCCGTTTTTGAGTTATAAATAGTGTAAATAACACGACTTTCTTATACACCCTTACATTTTGATCGTTTTAATCCTTAAGAGGGGTAATTGTACTCATCATTATGAACAACTTTTACTTTGGGACCAACCCTGAAATCGTGAAAAAAAAATCTGTTGATCCATACATTACGTCGAGTTATGTTAACATAAATGTATGGATCAGCTGATTTTTTTCTGTATACTGTATAGACTAGCTGACCCGGCGAACGTTGTTTTGCCATATAAATTATTTCTAGCTACTTAAAAAATTTTTTTTAGGGTAGTTCCCTACATGTGAAGTGGGGATGAATATTTTTTTCGTCGTCTTCCCCATCGCGTGGTGTATCGTTGAATAGGTCTTCTAAAATGATTTGGGGGTTGCTAAAATTATTTTTCGATTTAATGCTCCATTTACGAAATATTAAACTTTAAAGTAGGGCGTCCCCCCGCCCCCCTCTAAAACCTAAACTGCTGGCTTGAAAAATCTGGAAAAATTCACGATGATAGTGCATTTCATAAACTTTAAAGGAAAACTATAGCGGTTAAGATAACTTCATTAGTTTAGCGGTAATAGTCGTTGAACTTGGGTGTTGGATATTTTGTACCAAATACAAAATCCTTATCATTAATCCTTTAAATTAAAGTGACTAAGATGAAGTAGTTGCTTGTTTATAACGGGTAAAGACTTGCATTGTCAAAACAAAATATGATTTTTTTTTTTTTTTTTTTTATTCAGAATAAAGAGCAACAGAATCGTGGTACATTGTGATAACGGGCTATTACGGAACCCTACACTGTGCGTGGCCCGACAAGCACTTGGCCGGTTTTTCATTTTATTTTTATTTCCAATAAGTAATAATGTTTTGCCAAATGAAAATGCAAATGGCGTAACTTTGCTAACTTACTGAATCTTTTGTAATCTTCAAATCGTCCATCAGCGCTCTATCGGCATCAACGAAGTCCGTTTTTACATCTGCTTTAAACAAATCCTTTGGCTCACAATCGGCTGCGATGACCACCTGCAATGTATATAATAATACACAAATTACTGTCTTATTGAATAGTCTGACAGCTTGAATTAGTGCTCTATTGTTAAGTTAATTGGTACTTACCCTAACTCTGCTGTCATAGAGAGTATCAATAAGCGTAATAAACCTTCTTAGTTGAGATCTCAGCAACGTTACTGATAATTGAGGCAAGTTTCTAATGAACACGGTATGGAACGTCTTTGCTATCACAAGATAATCACTAGCTCCTAGTGGCTGCAAAATAATATAACATTTTGTTAAAATTTGAAACAGAAAGAAATATTGATGGTGCATTTTTTAACCTATATTGTCCCACCGCTGGGCAAAGTGCGATAAAAAAAAAAACATTCAACATGTTTCAAGAGTGAAAACACTATTTCTAATTACCCGACCACGGCAAAGCCAAGGAAACCCCTCCTATCATTTTATTGTATAACCAGAACCATGTATCATTTTTACCCTGATTAATTACTTACCCTATCACACAACTCTTCAAAAGTGGAATCCAGAATTCTTCCACAAGATTTTGCAAATTTAACATTTCTACCCATAATGTTGATCACACGAGGCCTTACTGTGTCATTCTCCTTGGATACTAAAAATTTAAACAAATTGTCCACTGCATTGTTCTCAGGAGTGAGCTCACTGTTTCTGTAATAAATGTTATTGTTATGGGTATAACCATTCAATTTGATGGCAAAATAATTATGTGTCAGCAAAACAAAGAGTATTAAGTGTTTGAAACTTTGGTATAAATGTATGTTTTATAAAGAAAAAACAAATGGGGTGCTTATTATACACATTGAACATGGTCAAACTATTCAACTACACACTACATCAACTACATTGATATGATACAAACAGTCACTTATCAAATAAATATTACCCCTATTCTAAATATAAAACTGTTTTTCATAACAGATAGCACAATCAGCCTATAATGTTCCAACTGCTAGGGCACAGGCCACCTCTCTTTCAGAGGGAATGGGCCATAATCCACCACAAAGGCCCACTGCTGGTTGATGGATCTAAATATTAGTCCCATTCAAAATATATAAATGTTTTTGTTAACAGATATTCAGCTCAATACATGCAATGATAATTTTGTACTTACAGAAAATATTTACTATATTTTGTGCCAGTTCCCCGTAATCTATAGTCAACACCTGAATCTAATTGAACCATGTTACAATGAGATTTTAGCACAGGTATAAATGGCAAAAAGTTTGACCGCTGAAGTCCATTTTTGTACAAATCATCAGGTTTTCTATTACTAGTTGCTATTACAACACAGCCATTGTCAAATAGTTGTGTGAATAGTCGTTTTAATACCATAGCATCCCCAATATCTGTTACCTACAAATAAGAGAAACACAAACTTAGGATAGTTAAGTCATTACATGCAGTTAAAGTGACTTCTGCACTGCCACTAATGACGCGTGGAAGTAGTGATGTCTTGGGCCAACAAAGTCTAAAATACAGTTGTGCCAATAACACAAAGGAGAAGTCAATTAAATAATTGGAAAAAAGTTTAGAGTTCTATCCAATTTTAGTTATCTTCAAAATAAACAAAACAGGAAAATGATAAAAAAATGTACACATTCATTCTTAGATATTCTACGTGTCTCCATTTTTATTTGTAACAACAAATAATCTTGTACCTAAAGTATTGCTACTCCGTCTTTTGCAAACAATAACAAAGGGATTACAGTACAAACAGAAGCAATTCATACTAATACAGGAGAGTGGATCCAGTGCTACATTATTTTCAATGTCTACAAAACAATACCTACCTTGCGTCTATAAATTTATCGGACATACTGTTACTATACATATCACAATGATACACTTACTTGGAATTCGTCAAAACAAATGAGCCAAGATTCCCGAGTGATGTCAGCAGCAACTGGGGGTATTGGATCAAATGGTTTCGAGCCCTCATCACGGAAGGAACTTGCTCCTTTTCCAGATTTAATCTTCAGCTCATGAATCCTGGCATGGATGTTCAACATAAATGAGTTAAAGTGGACTCTCAACTTTTCTTTTATCTGAAAATAGGTATGCAAATTTCTTCTAAATAGTGAATGAATGCAAAAGACCTTAACAAAAAAGCTATTTAAAAGTAATTCACCTGCTGAAGAAATAAACTTTAGAAATAGAAAAAATATATATATTATATGTTATGAATTTGTGTATCAAACTGGGATGAAGAATGAATAAAAATTAAAATGAAAAAAAAAACTTTAAATTACCGGTACTGTTTCATAAAATAAATCCATCAACATAGTTTTCCCTCCTCCAACACTGCCAAATATATAAAGTCCATTTGGAGCTATTATCTTCTGTGGCTGTTGTTTTTTAAAGAAACTAAATATCCCGCCTGCACTCTGACTGTGTAGGGCAGGTCTTTCAAAGGCAACTACTTCCTCATACACCTTTTGTAAGTTCTGCACAACAGTTTCCTGATGTGAATCTTTACTTAAAACTCCACTTGCCACTCTCTGAGAGTACAATGACCAAGGTCCATCGCTAGATGAAGGGCTTTCTCGCGCTTGCGAAGATAATAGCTTCATACATTGATTACATCTCTTCCAGTGGTACTTGACAAGTGAAGATACATGGAAGCATGAATTTGGTGCAAACATCTTGTTCATTGTCAACTGACTGGCTCGAACGCAGAAAATATTTTCATTATATAACTTTCACACCTCATAACCTTGGATACTGTAAACAGTTTTACAGGTTTTCCATTACCAATATCGTGAATCGCACTACATCATAGTAACATTATTTCGATGTTTGTTATTGGTTGACCACGTAAGACACTGCCTTCGTTATTTGTTACACTGTACTTTTGTGTGCTGTGCTGATTTATTGGATGTAATTTTTTGGGCAAATACTAGTAATAATATTAATAAATTACTGAAATAATGGAACGCAGCAGCAGCCGAAAATTCTCGTTTCTGACAGTTCCTGGGGGTTATGTCATTGACATATAAAAAGTATGGACTGGAAATACCTACAAAAAAAGGGTGCATACCTACAACTCGTTTTGTCGCATAAAATGGCTGCCACTGCTAGGGTTGTACCAATCAAGGAACATAGGTGTTACTATTATCGAGTATCGATACTAAAAATATGAGTCTTACTAGTTATCACGTTTGGATAATAACTTACTAAATTAAAGTCCGTTGTAATTACGGTTGCCAACCATACTTTATAATAACGTACAATTACCGGCACGTAACTTGGCAAGAGATTTTCGTAGTGGGGGAAGCTCGCGCATATAAAAATGTATGAAATTGTGCATGCGCAAACTTCCCCCACTACAAAAACTCTTGCCAAGTTACGTGCCGGCAACTATATCCTACTTTATTTTCGGTAAATATACTTTACAGTTTTGCATAAAAATAAAGTGTGCGAAAATACTTTATTTATGATCTTTTGTGATGCGTAAAACGAAAGACTCATGGTTAATTACTGAACTATTTATCGGTAGGTACATACAAGTCAAAAAAGAAAATCTTTTATTAGAGTTAGAATTTTCAGAGAAAAATATTATAGCAAGTTGTGAAGACAAATGGCAATATAATAAGATATCTACTTATAAATGCATAGCTGATAGCGTAAGTACCAAATGTAACAACTCTCTGTTACCGTCACTTCAGCTTTCACTGAGTTTTTTCGGTAATAAATCTGCAGTGGCGAGAAGAGAGAAACAGATAGTCCATAAATTTAATAAAAAAACGAGTTATTTATTTATTAAAGTCAGTACCAGGTACATTTTGAATACATTGTAAAAATTGTGGAGTTTCTTGCCAGTTCTTCCCCATAGGAAACAAGCAATTGGAACCGTGCACCTAGCTTCTGACGTTTCCTAAGTGTCCATGTAGGTTTATGTGAAATAAAATATTTTAATTTCGGTGCTGTGAACCAGAGGCCGGACCTGGCAAGATCACTCGGACCGAATAGGACACAGAATTACTTATGTTCACATCGCAGAATATGCCGATGACGTTGCAGCGGAGAAAACTATTACGGCAACGGTACAACCCTATTCCATTTGACATGTTATTGTAAACAAACAAATGAATTAACAAAATATACTAAAAAGGTCTATTATACGGAAATGAACCCAAATATCAATACTATAGCCATAAATTCATGATCGCGTTACAACTGTATCATCGAATGTGTATTATTAAATGTATTATTGCATGAAAACCGGCTACTAACCTGTGCAAAGACATTAGAGGTTTATTTTCATTCTTTCTTGCACCACACTTCACAATACAACACACAGACATGTTGAATTGTTGTTTTCCAACATTTGCATGCAGTTTTAAAAGGTAAAATCCTTGTAATTTTCTCGCAATTCTCAATAATACAAAAAGTAAACAACCATTTGACAGCAAAACTACCACGAAACTTATCGCAAAAGATGGCTGCTACGGCACCTTACCTACAACTGTACTACGTCACGTCAAAATGTTGCCAAAATAAGCAACAACTTAAAATATTGTTGTCTCTTTTATCAAATACGATTACCTTATTAGAAAGAACGAGACAAAACGATATTTCGTATTCTGAATCATATTTCACTCATATTTGTATAAGCAAATGTATGTATAGAATAACGCGGCCTCTCCATGTTTTTCCTATCTCAATGGGTTATGTTGATGTCACCGATATGTCACCTCAGGTTGAGAATGGATGTCATTATCAAATCTATCAATGTCATTATGTCATACCAATATTCGTTCAGAAACTCATATAAAAATACTTATACAAACAGAGTACGTATGTACACAATCATCCAAAGTTTCAAAAGGAAAGTTATTAAAAAAATTGGCCTAGTGCGAGTCGGACTCGCACACAAAGGGTTCCGTACCACAAGGCAAAAACGCCGAAAAAAACATGTTTGTTGTATGGGAGCCCCCCTTACATATTTATTTTATTTTAATTTTATTAGTTATTATCAGTGATCGGAATAGGTAGAGCTATTTAGGTTCATTGACCGCAAACATTGATGATAATATGGATATTCCACGGGATTCCGACTGATACTACGGGATTTTTATGGGATTTTATTGTCGCTAGAGTAACGCACTTGGTTTTGTCTCTTTCTGCGCCACTAGAATTCAATTCTTTACCAACAGTAACTTCGAAACTAAACTTAACTTCGTAACTAAAAGGGAATATCCATATTATTCTAACCTATGGCAAGTACATAATACAGCTCTACCTATTCCGATCTATGGTTATTATTAAAGTTAAAATACAACTGAGTATTTTGTGAATATTTCAAGTGCCTACCTGTTGCCACTTTTGATATCGAGCAAAAAAGGGCAAAAAAATCGCATTTGTTGTATGTGAGCCCCCCTTAAATATTAATTTTATTTTGTTTTTAGTATTTGTTGTTTTAGCGGCAACAGAAATACATAATTTGTGAAAATTTCAAGTGTCTAGCTATTGCGGTTCTTGAGATACAGCCTGGTGACAGACAGACTGACAGACGGACAGACAGCGAAGTCTTAGTAATAGGGTTCCGTTTTTACCCTTTGGGTACGGAACCCTAAAAAGGAGTATATATTCTGGCTTCGATATTAAACTACGCTGTAAAAGGCGCACTGTTTTAGTTGTTAGATTGCTTCATTGATTAAGTCTTAATAGAGCATAAATAACAATGTGTTCTGGTTGCAATGGCGGAATACTAAACTAAATGAGCCTCCCATGGTATGCAGGATGATGCCGGATGCAAGAGCAAGCTCGAAAAAAAACTTATCATAGTTTTTTTTTGTGAAAACTATTAATACTTAGTTTCAGGTTAATCGGACCGCGCCTTAAAATTCTTAGGTACAGACGCGAGACGCCAGCACATCAAGCTACCCGAAACTGTAAAATTTTCCCAATCAACCTTGGACCTTATGCTGTAGCGATAAAGTTAATAATAATATAATAATAATAATAATAATAAGTTTATTAGTACATGCATAAAAAAAAAATAACAACAGTAGGACATAGCGTATGGAAACAGTGGGTTGTACTACCAAGTTTAAATTTTTGTCAGTTTTCCGAGCTCCTAAACTAGGTACGCAGACCTGTATCTTAGGAGTCGGAGATTTTGCGGCTTCAATTTATATGTATAATACAACCGTGACTTTTCTGTTTGGTTACAGTGGTTGTTAACAGCAAATGGAGTGAAGTGAGAGATTGTGGTTGTGGATCTAGGAGTATGTATATGAGTGTAGTTTGTGTGTAGGGAGGTGTGTATGTGAAGTGTGAGTGTTTTGATAAGCTTTCTTTCAATGTAGGTTTGATAAAGTTATGACACAGTTATGATTCTATAGCCAATATATTTTCTGTTTCATCATAAGATAAGTATAAGAGCCATTCTCTTAATTTATTTTTAATTTCATGTAAAGTATATCTATACAGTGGAATAATTTTATTTATTTTATTATACATGCGTGAACTTTGAGCCAAAAATTGTCGACTTGTAAATGCAAAACGACAGGGGTTTGTTTTACATATAGGGAAACCGTGGCGTCTTAAAAGCATATTTTTATCCAATGGAAGGTTGGAGTGTCTTCGTAGGATTGAACGAAGGACATATAGTTGTCTTACTGTGAGAACTTTGGCCTCATAATATAAATGATCAGTAGGGTAGTCTCTAGGTTTAAACAGCATCACTTTAAGAACCGCTCGTTGTGCACGTTCTGCAGGGAGCATAGTGGTTTTGTAAGTGCCGCCCCACACCGGGATGCAATACATTATTATAGACTGACAAAGGCTGAGGTACACAAGAGTCACAGTAGTTGAAAATCTATTGAAGAAAAAAATCATGTCAAGTTTCAAGTTTATTCCAAATGAATAAGATTTTTCAGGTAAACTGTAAGTATATCCTCTTTTTATCCCCACAAGGACGAAATTTTGAAAAAAACTTTTGGTATGTTTCCTTAATTTATTACCAATTTACGGTTGCGAACTGTTGCGAAGCATTTACGAACTATTATCTGGAACACTACGAAAAGTGCGTGTTTATGCTGTGAAAGGCGTCTGGCGACCTCTCGTGCGATGCCCTGATCCAGCAAAGTCGAACCTTCTGCCGGCCGACGTGGAGGATTGTTGGTGAATCTACAGGTCAGTGGTGTTGCATTTTCCTGCCAAATTCCTTTGTCCATGTACAATTTTCGTCGTCCTAATTCGTGTCGTATTTTGCAAAGTCAGACCTACCCACGTACTTTTCACCCCCGCATTATACAGTCCACTATTTAATTGATCCAGCTCCCTGCGTCTGGGATAAACGCAAACAATTTTATATTTCCGCCCAAGTATTTGGTGTTAGGCGCCACCATTTATTTTTGGAACTCAAAGATTATTTATACAAATTCTCCAGTTAATCAAGCCAGATACCCTTTGAGTATTAAACCAACCAGGTACCTACCTAATAAAATACTCCCCTGTGAAATTGACTACCCCTTTTCACCCTGTTAGGGGTAGATTTTCGAAAAACCCTGATAGGTACCCGTTAGGTATTCTTTATTTTTTTATCATACCTAAGCATAAATACTGATTTTCGAGTTATTCGAACTGTGCGTTTCAATTTTCCATACAAATTTTGACACCCCTCAATCCCCCTTTAGAGGGTAGTTTAGAAAAACAAGAAATGACAATCTTCATAATTTACTTAGATAAGTATTCGTAGTTTATTAATTCAAGGAATAAGATTTTTCATACAAGCAAAATCCCCCTTTTTCACCCCCTTATTGCCAGAATTTCAAAAAATCCCTTCTTAGTGCTCCCCTAAATTCTAAAAGGAAGCCGTGTGCAAAATTTCACATTCCTAGTTCCAGTACCTAGTTGACTTAGTCCACTATCCCCTCAGGAGGGAAATCTGGACCCTAATGTAAAAAAAATCCACAAAATCCCATTTTCATTTTGAGTTATTCCACTATTTCCCTCTGAGATAGAAATCCCCCTTTTCATTTTTGATTATTCCACTTTTCCCCCTTATTTTTAGTTTTAATTTCTACGCTCTTTATGTAGCGTAAAAAATACTTTTTCCACAGGTCGAAAGTGCCTCCTGAGGGGGAAAACTAGAATCTAAAAAAGGAAAGTCTGGAATTCCCCCCTGATAATCCATAGGGGCAAAAACTGGACTCGTAAAAAAACCAACGCCCAAAAATCCCCACCTTTTTTTTTGCGGGTGGGAATTCATCAAATGACCCCTCCTGCTCTGGGTGGACCGGAAGGGAGGTCAGACTCTTATTGACTAAAACCCACCCGTATTCCTTCCTTATCCCTTTATGTTCCGGGCCAGCGGTAACCCTTTCGTACAATTCCGCTGACCCGGCAGGTTTCGGCCTTAACGGGCCCCTTCATCTGATGCTGATGATCTGATGCCGCAGTGAACGCGACCACACCGTAGCCCCGTATAGGGCCATGGACCGCACGACTCCCGCGTAAAGCCTCCGGCAGGAGGCGTTTGCCCCCTCAGGTTGGGCAAGAGCCGCTTGAAGGCAGCCCCGGCCCGTTGTAGTTTGGGGGCCAAACGTCGAAAATACTAGACGAAGTTCCACCTGTCGAGGACGAGACCCAGGTTTTTCATCGTTGTCTCGACGCCGATGTGAACCCCTCCTACCGTTATTTACTTGGGATCCCGACGGTGGCGTGTTCCGGGGCCCATGAAACGACATAGCCTCGGTCTTGTGCAATGCCACCTCGAGACCCAATTGCCGGATCCTCTCCACGACTATCGCAACCCCGCGTGTCATCGCGTCGGCCGCCGCCTGATGCGACCTCGCCTGCGCCAGGACTAGCGTGTCGTCAGCGTAGCAAACCACGCTGACGCCATCAGAGAGGTCGGCCCACAGCACCCAGTCGTAACCGATGTCCCACAGGAGCGACCTCAGGACCGATCCCTGCGGACACCGCACGACATCTCTCGCCGGTTCCACTCCCCGTCGCGACCGGGGTAGATAACGGCTCTGTCCGTCAAATACGCCTCGACTATTCGACGTAGGTAGGTCGGCACCGGATGATTCCGGAGTGCCTCCCCAATGCAGCCCCAGGGCAGGGTGTTAAACGCGTTGGCGATGTCGAGTGACACCGCCACAACGACCCCACCCCGGGACACCGCGTCCCCCCGTCGTGAGGGCTCTCACCAGTGATGCCAACTTAGCAACTTTATAGCTAGATCTAGCTATTATTTGGTGACAGACAGCTACAACTTAATAAAACTTGTAGCTAAACTTTTTAGCTACTTTTTCTAGCAACTTTTCATTTCATCGTGAGGCGTGAGTCTATCAAAATTCCTCAAGTAGTGTGACGAGTCCAAAAAAAAGAAATCTATGGTCATAGACTCATAGATGCTACGTTAGGTTGGTACAGGTCGACACTGGCCGGGAATTCCCTGTTTCCTCTTCCTCTGCGACAGAATACTTAGTAAACCAAAATAGTACGCGCTATTCGTATTCTACCTTGTGTTGTTTTATCCATAAAAAACTAATTAAATTTAATTTGAAAATGGATTTACCTTTGAAAAAAAAAACCTACGCACAGAAATACAGACCGGAGTGGGAAAATATGGACGAATTTAAAGGTTGGCTAAAATCGGCAAGTGGAGACTCGAGCAAAGCATTTTGTACATATTGCTCTACGGAGATTATTGCTAAAATGTTTGATATAAAGAAGCATGCTGAGACCAAAAAGCATAAACAGAAAGTAGAGTTCAAAACAGGTACGTGAATGAATTTAAAATTCGTTTTGTCGATATCAGACTTTCAGAGTATCGGACTCTATTGATGGGAAAAATGAGTTTAATATTTTCATTTTACCAATTTTTTTGGGTCAAATAATATTTTGCGTCTAGGGTCCTTATGTATATTCATTTTGTCTTTACAGGCAATAAAGAAATTCCTTTCAAAGTGGTACCAAAAGGCCATTTATTACCTTGCGATGAATCTGAAGGCGCATTGACGTTATTTATTGCTGAGCATTGTTCAATATTAAGTGTAGACCATTTAGGTGAACTATGCAAAATATGTTTCAAAGACTAGAAAGCTACACAGGAGCTTAAATTGCATCGCACTAAATGTACAGAAATAATGAAAAATGTACTGATGCCGCACTTTCGCAAGGAGCTCTTAGAAGATGTTGGAAATCAAAAGTTCAGCATTATAATGGATGAGTCCACAGATGTCAGTGTCAGAAAACACCTTGGTCTGGTAATAAGGTATTATAGTGCCGCACAGGAAAGGATAGTAAGCTCATTCCTGGAACTAGTTTCCATTGAGAGTGCAGATGCTAGAGGAATCGTTAATGGCTTGGTATCATGCTTAGAGAGTCACAACTTAGATATCAAACAAATGATTGGAATTGGGATGAATTGGAACTGATAATGCATCAGTTATGACAGGCATTAATAACGGGGTTCATGCAATCCTAAAAAGAGAATATGGTATAGAAAATTTGATACTGATACGATGTGTCTGCCACTCGTTGCAGTTAGCAGTGACCCATGCCTCTGAAAATACTCTGCCAAGAAATTTAGAGTTTTTAGTTAGAGAAATTTATGAATGGTTTTCTGTGTCTCCTAAGCGGCGGGACGAATACACAAAAATATACGAACTTATAAACTGTGCCGAAAGTCCGTTGAAAATAACCAAGGTGTGCGATACACGTTGGCTTTCAATAGAGCCAGCAATAACAAAAATTGTGACACAATGGGAAGAATTGAAAATACATTTTAATTTAGCAAGAGGGAAAGACAATTGCTACTCAGCTGAGCTTATTTACAACATGCTCGAAGACAAAAGAAATTATTTATATTTTGTGTTTCTGAGAAGCGTTTTAAATGATGTTCAAACAGCAATTAAATCATTTGAAAGTGAAAACTCTAATCCATTAAAACTTCTCAATACACTCACAACACTGATAGAATCAGTGAGCCAGAGAATTTTATTGCCTAGACCTGTAAACAGAAACTTATTAGATCCAATAACTGACAGGGATATTAACCCTAGGCCTTATCTTGGCTACATGTTTGAAACTGCTCAACATAATTTAGACTCCGAAATTTTAAATGCAATACGACAACGCTGCTCCGCCTTCTTACTGCAATTACTTAAGGAATTGCAACAAAGGCTTCCAGACAACTACAAGCAGCTAGAATCAATGGCGTTGCTAAGTCCAGAAGAGGCTATAAAACCAATCAAGTCAAACACTATCATCGATGTTGCTGAAATTTTGGGATTTACACCAGAAATAATAGACAAGATAATGCAACAGTGGCACATTCTACATATAAATAAGTGGCATTCTGAAGAAATAGTTCAGTTTTGGGTTGAAGTAAAAAAATTTTGAAATTCTTCCGGTGACAACACATATCAAGATATAAGTACTCTTGCTTTAACTTGCCTTTCACTGCCACATTCTAATGCAGAGGTAGAAAGGTTATTCTCTCAAATGAATTTAGTTAAAAATAAGCAAAGAAACAGAATGAGTTTGATAACTCTGAACTCAATCCTCTGCATTAGAGACTCTCTCAGGAAAAGTGGTAAATGCTGCTATAACTGTGTTTTACCTAAAGACGTACTGCATAAAATGGGCACCGTTGAAAAATATTCGAAACCAGTGAATACTGAACCCCAGCCATCGACATCTTCCTCTATAGTTGATTAATTTTTTTTTTTTTCATAACTTAATTTAACTTCTTGTTGGAATTAATGAAAATAAAAATGATTATCAGAAATTGTCATTTTATTGTAACCTACTTATCGACTGTAACATTTAGCAACTTCTAGCAACTTTTTAGGGTAAAAAAAACTGGAAATCTAGCAACATTTTGAAAATGTCTAGCTACTGGGTAAAGCTAGCAGTTGGCAACACTGGCTCTCACGCGCCTATTGGCATCCACCGTGAAATCCCCCTGAGGTCAAAAAAATTTAAGGAGTGCCTCTGCTACCAGCGGCGTAGGGCGGCGATTTGCTTGCCGGTGCTGGTTGCCAAAATCATTACCGCGGGCAGCGGCAGACATTTTACCTAGATAACCTAGAATGCAGGAGCGACTTTGGGAATAATTTTGACCATTCAAACAGTCAATAAAGCTAAAAACATATAGGTACTGACTTATTTTATGTTATTCATGTTTAAATCCACACTAATATTATAAATTCGAAAGTAAGTCTGTCTGTCTGTCTGTCTGTATGTAACCTTTCACGCCACCACTGAACAAAATTTGGCAAAGATATATATTACATCCTTAGGAAGGGCCTTAGATAGTTTTTATCGACATAGGTACGCAAGCGAAGCTGCGGGCGGAAGCTAGTACTTTATATAGGCAGACATGTTGTTTATTTATTTGTAGGTAACTAGATGCGCCCCGCGGTTTCATCCGCATAAATCTCGATCCCGTAAGAATATCGGGATAAAAAGTATCCTATGTCCTAATCCAGGTCATGGTCTACCCATGTGCCAAATTTCATCAAAATCTGTTCAGCCGTTTTAGCGTGAAAGCGTAACAAACAAACTCACTTTCGCATTTGTAAAATTACTAGCAGCGCCCCGCGGTTTCACCCGCGTAAGTTTAGATCCCGTGGAAATATCGGGATAAAAACTATCCTATGTCCTTTCCCGGGACTCAAAATTATCTGTATACCAAATTTTATCTAAATCGGTTCAGCGGTTTAAGTGTAAATAGGTAACAGACAGACAGACACACTTTCGCATTTATAATATTAATATGAATGATATAAATATTTATTTTTATTATTGCGAATAATTAACAAGGATTCTAACTGTAATATTATAAATATTTGATTTGATATCTCTTCACGCTGCCGCCGCTGCCGCCGCAACAACGCAACAGCTCAATCGATTGTTATGAAACTTGGTTTGACTTTGAAGATTGAAAAACACGTAAGCTACTTTTTAGGGTTCCGTACCCAAAGGGTAAAAACGGAACCCTATTACTAAGCTGTCGCTGTCTGTCCGTCTGTCCGTCTGTCCGTCTATCCGTCTGTCCGTGTGTCTGTCACCAGGCTGTATCTCAAGAAACGCGATAGCTAGACAGTTAAAATTTTCACAAATTATGTATTTCTGTTGCCGCTATAACAACAAATACTAAAAACAAAATAAAATAAATATTTAAGGGGGGCTCCCATACAACAAACGCGATTTTTTTGACCTTTTTTGCTCGTTATAAAAATGGCAACAGGTAGGCACTTGAAATATTCACAAAATACTCAGTTGTATTTTAAATTTAATAATAAATAATAAAATTAAATAAAATAAATATTTAAGGGGGGCTCCCATACAACAAACATGTTTTTTTCGGCGTTTTTGTCTTGTGGTACGGAACTCTTCGTGTGCGAGTCCGACTCGCACTTGGCCAGTTTTTTGTTTAATTACTAGTCAACCGTGTTGCCTACAAGTGATTGATTTATATTATATTAGCTTCCGCCCGCGGCTTCGCCTGCGAGGTATGTCGTTAAAAATCTATTTAGCCTATGTCCTTCCGATGCAATCTATCTCTCTTCCAAATTTTATCGAAATCCGTTCAGTGGTTACAGTTTAGGCGTGAAAAGGTATATTATTATATACTTATAGATTTTCTCCTTATCTTTGTACTTCATTTTTACTTTCTGCAAATTGCCGAAAAACTTGATAAGTACCTAATTGATTTCTAAGCTACCTAGAAAATCTAAAATCCTCGAAAACCCACTAAGCGAGCGAAATTGATGCAATTACTTTTCAAACTCAATAGAAGAGTGATAGCTATAGTGTGCGTGCGCTCGGAATAAAACGACGTATGTGCAAAAACGAATTTACTCATTTTTCAACAAAATAAATGATTTTTTGTATCGAGAAAAAATTAATTGAATTCATGAAAAGGAATACAGGATTTCTTTTACATGATACTAGACCAAAGATTACAGTTACATGAAATAGAAAAAACCGGTCAAGAGCGAGTCGGACTCGCGCACCGAGGGTTCAGTACCATCATGTTTTTAATTTTTCATCGGCGAGGCCTATATTCATCAGAGAATTTTAACACTGTGCACTGCGGTTTGTATATTGCAGCTTTATGTCAGCGCCATCTCTCGACCGATAGTGGAACTAATGTAACTTTTGTTGATGATTTCTGAAAAAAGTGAGCTATTTAGAGACTACGTTTTATTTTTCCTGTAATCTTTACATAAACTTCTATCACATAATAATTAAAGATTTTCTCTTTGCAAACTTCGGAGATAAGAGGGGGGAGAACGGTATTTTTTTTTACATTTTTCATGAAAAGTCGAAAACTATGCGGCCTAAAAAAAAAAAAAAATGTTTAAGAATGTGCAAAATGCGCTCTTCATATGATACCCCACATGCCCTAGTAGTCACAAACCACATTTTTTTCAATATATCACCATAAATTCGCATGATGCTTTCAGGGGGATATGCTAAATAATTTAGTTTGTCTAGGTAGGTTTTTTTTTATTACTAAATGGGCCCGCTCTTGACCCCGATCACCCCTGATGGAAAGCGATAGATGAGGTTTATGATGGAACGAGCGTGCTCAGAAGATGCCTGTTCACTCTTGCTTTGAAGGCAGACGGGTTATGTGGGAGGGAACACAGATGCCGGCAGAGAGTTCTACACTTTGGCTGTGCGCATAATTAAAGTGGAGGAGAAGCGCTGAGTACGACTTGTGGGGATATCAACCAAGTGCGGATGGTACGCTGCAGTACGTCTGGCTGTCCGATGGTAAAAGGGCGATGGTGGGATCAGGTCGTGGAGATCCTGCGCACTCTCCAAAGTACACTCTGTAGAAGACCAACAGGCAAGCAACATTACGCCGATGAGCTAGGCTATGAAGCGTAGCTACCCAACGTCTCGTCGCCTATGAGCCTTTTAGCTCTGCGTTCCACCGAGTCAAGAGCAGCAAGCTGGTATTTTGCTGAGCCATCCCACAAGTGGCTGCAATACTCCATACAAGAACGGACCTGTGCTTTGTACAGACTTAAAAACTGTCCTGATGTGAAGTATTGCCTCACTTTATTTAGGATGCCCAGCTTCTTGGTTGCAGTCTGAGATTCGATGGTTGAGCCGAAGTTGAGATCAGATATCAACTCCATGCCTAAAAGCTGTAGGCGGTCGGTAACCGGTACAGATGCACCTCGGAAAGTAGGACATAACTGGAACTGGCTCCTTTTCGCAGTCAAAAGACATGCCTGTGTTTTCAGAGCATTGAATTTGACAAGATTGTCGTCGCCCCACTGGGAAACGAGATTTAATGTCAAATTCATTCGCTCCACAATGGCCTCTCTAAGAGTAGCTGTTTCCTCTCTGCTGGCTCTTGCACTGGACAGGTAACTTTCCGCGACTGTGCTGTCATCTGCGTACCTAATTGCACCAAGCTGTAATAGGTCGTTGATGTGCAGTAGAAATAAAGTCGCGGAAAGAACAGACCCCTGAAGAACACCGACATCAATAGCCACTATATTCCGATGAGCAGCCATCTATGACCACTCTGATCGATCGATCACTCAGGAAGTCGGAAATCCAGTTGCAAAAGTCAGCAGAGACGCCGAGTGCGGGAAGCTTACCCAACAGACTGGCAAACTCAAACTCAAAGCATTTATTTCAATTAAACCAATTACAGGCACTTTTGAATTGTCAAGGGGTCGGTCAGTCAGAAAGACGAAGCTAGTTGCCTATTCCAAAGAGTAGGTACCTATGGAGAAGAACGGGCAAGAAATTCCATGGACACTCTTTTAAATCAAAATAATATGGTTACAAAGTCTTGTTTACATCATTCATGTTAAAAGTTATGCATGTGAGAACGATGCAGCCGGTCGATTCTGTAAAATCTCACCGTGAAAACTTAGGTGATGTGAGTTTGTTTTTGCTAGGAATTGACACTATTGACAGCTCACTCCACGCTCACTTCACCTAAGTTTTCACGGTGAGATTTTTACAGAATAGCACCGCTGAACGTTAAGGGCCATCGCACACTAGAGACACGACAGTTTTTAGACAATCTTGTTTCACACAGACAAGTCAGCTTTAAGATTAAAGAGAAACAGTTGTGTCTACCACACGGCGCATACCAAGACGAAACTGTTTTGTCTACGACGACGCAACGCATACAAATGTATGCATAAATTCATCAGTAGCAGAATGGACTTCACCGAAGCTGCTGTGCATAAGCATCCTTGTTACACGAGCAATTGCAAAACGGCGCAGAAGACGTATATATTGGGTAGGTACACCCATTTATAGTGAAAGACTGATAAAAGGCTCGCATACACTTCAAAGGGAAGCCGACAGTCGTGTCAGACTTGTCGCCGTGCAGTTGTTGTATGCATTAGACAGCTTTGACTATAAGAGACGTTTTGTTTCAAAGGTGCGCGTTTAGTACTTTTTATTATTATATCTGTCTTGAGACTGTCGTGATTATAGTCTGCTCTCAGCCTAAAAGCGTCCGTAATGAAAGACGAAAAAAAAAATAACGACGGGTTGCACTCCGGGAGTGCCGGCAGAAGTGAAAACTTGAATATTAACGTTGTGCATTTTTGATATTTTGGAATCTTACGAATTTTTGATCAGGTCACGTGTCCTGACGCGAGTTTAACATTTTTTACCCATTACAAAAAAAGTGTGTAACAAACGCCGCTAAAAGTTTTCACTTCAAAAATTAAATCCCCGACGCGTAATGTCGTAAAAAATATGAAAATAATTAGATACTACAATATTTTGATCTTGATGCATAAGACTTTTTGGTACTTACGACTTTGGGTCAATCTCCTTTAATTTTTTTATTTTATTTTAACGTGTTGAAAGATGACACTATGTCAACCGTGCCGTCTTTCACATCTGTCTGTCTGTCTGTCTGTATGCCTGTCTGTCTACCTGTCTGTGCCTGTCTGTGCCTGTCTGTGCCCGTCTGTGCCTGTCTGTGTCTGTCTGTCTGTCTGTCTGTAATTTGATCCTGTATACTTGTTTTCAATTTTTGATATTTTGGAATCTTACGAATTTTCGATCAGGGTCACGTGTCCTGACGCGAGTTTAACATATTTTACCCATTACAAAAAAAGTGTACAACGCCGCTAAAGAAGTTTTCACTTCAAAAACAATTCAAATATTGCGTGGCGTGCCAGACCCTGTCAAAGGCCTTTGAGATATCAAGCGACACAGTAAGGGTTTCGCCGTGTCTCTCAATGGCCTCGTCCCAGCAATGTGTAACATACGCAAGAAGATCCCCAGTTGAGCGACCACAACGGAAGCCATACCGGTGGTCACTGAGGAGCTCATTGTCTTCGAGGTAGGTATGCCAGCAGCTTATTGTTAAGTAACCTTTCCATCACTTTGCATAGTATGGAGGTTATGGCGATTGGTCTATAGTTACTTTGCCAGGATCGGCACGGTTACCCTTTTTGGGCACCCGCTGCACATTAGCAAGCTTCCAGGACCTCGGTACCACTTCGGTTTTTAGAGAGAGGCGAAACAAGCGCGTCAAGACAGGAGACATCTCTGGAGCAGACTCTTGCGGGTTTTCCGTCAGGTCCGCTGGCTTTGTTCACGTCTAGACTGCTAAGGGCCTTACGGACCTCTTTGAGATACTTTGTTTAAACTGTTTTAATGTTGTTGTTGTTGTGTTTTACTAAAATCAACCGATTTCCCTCATCGCTGTTGTTTTTGATTGTTTTTACTCTTCATCACATTTGTGAAAAAAAAGACTGATTATGTAGGTATAGGTAATATAATATGGGTGGTATTTAATATTTTAACTGTAAATCCCCTTTTTTCAATCAAAATATTAAATCACATTGGCCAAAAAAAAAGTAAATCATAGTGGCCGAGAAAAAAAATCCCAAAATTTTTTTTATCTACAAAAATATGTGGTTAGGCGTAGTCGACGGAGCCCCGCTTCGCGGGGCCCCTATTACTGTCTACAGGGTTTAAAGGAACCTAACACGAAGGGGATGACGGGGGCTCGTTCGCTCGCTTTGCTCGCTCTCTCTAGCCCCCGTCATCCCCTTCGAACCTAACCTGTCCGAGTCGGGGTGCCCCAAGTCCCGAGCTCGCTTCGCTCGCTCTTGCATCCTAAGTTGTCATTACAAATGTGTTACTTTTGTATATTATGTTGGTTTAGTGTGTAGTGTAGTACAGTCATTTATTTGATATGCAGTAGGTTATTAGTGGAGAAATTTTGTTTGCTTAAATTTCTAAATAGATAGGTGCAGTTAAAAATTCCCCATAATTATAACTAGCTGCGCCCTGTGGTTCCACCCGCATAAGTGTCGATCCCGTGGGAATATCGGGATAAAAATTAGCTTATATGTTAATCCAGGATGTCAGCTACCTCCATACAAAATTTTATCAAAATTGGTCCAGCCGTTTGAGCGTGAAGAAGTAACAAACATATAAACACACGCACACACACTCACAAACTTTCGCCTTTATAATATTAGTGTAATATTGTCGAATCACTATTTTTTTAAATTTACAAGAGCGTAGAAAATAAAACTAAACATAAGGGGGAAAAGTGGAATAACTCAAAATGAATAGGGAACTTTATGATTTGTTTTTACATTAAAGTCCAGATTTCCCCCCTGAGGGCGATTCTCTCAGGGAATAGTAGAATAAGGCCTGTTGATGATGTCAGTCAGTCAGTTTCTCCTTTTATTAGATAGCTATATCTATAGATTAAAACAATCCTTAAACTTGACCTCAATTAACGTCTTAGTAACCTATTAAGTACAACAAACATTGTAAACATTGCACATTTATTATTTACCTTTTTTGATAAGCCTGGAGGACAATAACGTCTTACAAGCACAAAGGCTATCTTATTTTTGCGACACGTCCAAAAAGCAAACAGTTGAACAAAACACAAGTGAGGGTCAGAGTGCTGATTTAAAAAAAAAACTCTCTCATAACAATAAATAACAAGAATATCTTGAGAAAGCAGGATGTGGTCAAATTGAAATCGACGTCCTGACTGAATTGATGCAAAGTAAGTGCTTATTGCAATCAACAGTCACACATTATCGTGACATCCTCTTTTTCTTGAACGGCATGAAACAGGGGTGCCACTTTAGTATGATGAATGCTAATTTGTTTTTTTATAAGAAAATTTGCCTGTTGTGTCGGCCTCAATAAGTCAGCGTTCCTTTCTTTCTGCATGGGCCATAATAATACCATGAGTCATGGGAATAAGTTATTATACCTAGGTAGGTAATGTGAGAGAAACGCCCTAACAGTGACTAAAAAAGTAAATCAGATAGTTTAAGGAATGTTAGAAAATATTACCTTATAGCTTTTAACAGCGGCTACGCCCGCGTGTATCCGCGTGGAAATTATCCCACGGGAACGTAATAATACCGGGATAATACTTACATATCCTAGCCTCCTAGGTTATAAACTAGCTGTGTGCCAAATTTCATCCAAAATCCGTTCAGCCGTTTTTGTGTGACAAACCAAACATCCAAAGTTATAAGTGTAAGTGTAGAACTTGTAAGTGAGTAACAAACCATACATCCAAAGCATCAATCAGCGTCAGGTGGTACACCTTGTGTTGTCATCTGACATTATGTTGAGCTGAGGCCCTTTTGGCATTATAATCTTTGTTTTCTGTTTTTATAGTTTTAAGGTGTATTTATTTTGCTGTAATGTTAATAAACGCATTTTTCTTTCTTTTCTTTCAAAGTTTTACATTTACCGGGGTTACTAATAAACGTTTTAGATCAGATGAATAGTTAGGTATACACCGATTTCTCTCTTTCAGTAACGACTGAAATCAAAAATCGTCAAATTACTGACGAGTAATTTGACTTACGAAAGAAGAAGACAAAGCGTTGTGTAACTACCTATACAGACGCTATACAAGGTTTATTAGGGTTATAATATTAAGTACCACCTAGTAGGATACCGATCTATCCAAAAAATAAAAAAAATGAAAAAATAAAATAAATAAATATTATAGTAAGGTACTTGCCGCAGTCGCCTGAGAGAAATCAATAAACTTCAAAAACACGTCTCCTGTTAATTTCTCCTGTCAGTTTGGAACTTATAAAGCTTTCGTTGAAACAATCGATAAGTATTCATCTTATCTCATCTAAAGTAAATGTTCCTATTTCAGTTTTAGTAAAATTTCGCAACTCACTCAGTATCTTGTACCGAATAGTAGAGAGACAGAAGTAGTTAAATATATCCTTCTCTCAGATAAATCCTCTATAATGGGTCTACGGCTCTACGCCCTACGGCCCAGACCGTATACCGTACCCTTTGAAGTATCAAAGGCTACTTATTTACTGTAAGTACTCAAAGTTATAAATAACCCCAGACGACAACAAAGGTACTAAATGAAACCTAAAACAGCCCTGAATGAAACGGCAGCGCACGCGCAACGTCTCCGCCCGCTTAATTTACGTGGTGTTCCTTTTTTTCTGTCTGTGTCTCCTGTCTCCTGGAAATCCGTCGCGACCAAGCTACAAGTTATTTTCAAACACTACGTACTTAGGTACTTCAGCTGTTCAAATGCTTACGAACACTTGTTTGTAAAGTTTGAACTTACTTATACGTAGGTAGGTACCTATACTCTGCTTAAAATCTGTGAAGACGTGCACACAATATTAGGCAAAATTATGTAGAGCCGCAGTCGAACTTCTGTAAGAACAGTACCTACTACTGTTAGTGTTTCGTGGACTGTATTGTATAAATTACTTGTGAGTGATAAGCACCAAAAGCAACGTTAGGTATTTGCCTAAAACGTGATGACCATTTTACGTCATGTCATGTTAGTTTTGCGGCAATTTTGGACTCAATAATAATACTTACCTATGCTTATGCTCAGTTTTTTACATAGCTAAGTAATGTATAGGTAGGTATTAAATAAATATGTCGTGTTGATAAAAATAGGTCGAACGCAGCGCAGCTGTCATTTTAGTCTGGCAAATTAAAAATCAGAGATAGAGTAGGTAGTTTTATTATCATCAAAATACGAGTATGTTTGGATGGTTACAGCTGAGATAGAAATAATCGATTTTCGAAATAGTTCAACAAAAACAAACATTCCAGGTGTAACTATTGTAGTCAATGTCAAGGTTACCTTCGGCGAACTGACCTACGGAACCTAAATTGCTCTTGAACTCGCTCACACACTGGCCTCAATTGTGCGGTTGTGCCCCATCTAATGCACCGGTTAACAACCTCTAGTGTCAAGGTGCCTGGTGTTGTTTGCATAGTGAAAGGAAGTCTCAAAACTATCACATCTACGAGCGATAAGCCAGTCCACAAACTGATTAGTCTTATTCATATACCACTGAAGAGATGGATCTAGTTCATACAGTTAAAATTATATTATAATTTATAAGTTCCTGCATTGTTTTAGGGAATGTACCGACACCAAAATAATTGGTCCCGGCTGTCATTCGTGGATCTTTGGCAGTCGTTACTAGTCGTCAGAAGCCCGAAAGTCTGACAACCAGTCTTAGGTACCAAGTGCCAAGGGGTTTCGTATTACCTAGTAACTGGGTTGTGAAGGTCAGATAGGCAGTTGCCTCATGTAAAATACTAGTATTCAGCTGCATCCGGTTAGACTGGAAGCCTGAAAGACTGAAAGGATTATAACGAAACATATTTTTTCGATTTTAGTACCAGCTGCTAAACACGAGAGAGATCATTAAAAGTGGCTTTATGACTAAGATCTTAACAATATAAGTACCAAAGAATGGAAGACAGTTTAATTGACATCGAATTATTGATGTTGAAATCTACTTCAACTGGTTTGAAGCCCAAACTATTGTTTAAAGCAGAACCATGGTAGAGACATTTGCCCTGTTGTGACTCTGTGGAACAGTTTAAGTGCGACGTTCTCTTTGTTTGTATTCTTGTAATCGGTTTATTAATGCCACTAATTACTTTTTTCTCGTAAGCACCTTGATATATAGGGTTTAATTTATGGAAAATATAACATGTGTTTCGCAAGGTGCAGACCAGTGCAAACACCTATAGTCCAACTTTTAATTAGCTGCAGTAAAATGACTTCTTAATAACTGATTTCGAACTGACTTTAGAGATATGCACGTCAAACAAGATTTGGTAGATGGCCGCGAAAAAACAATAAGACGCCAATTTCAGTCATTTAAGTAACACGTAAGCTGTCATTTTATTGCAGCTAATTAAAAGTCCGACAATAGGTACCTAGTTGTTACTACGCACAACTAATTTAGAAACGACATTTACCGTCTTATTACAAAACGAGATCTAATTTTAGACCTAGCCTAAACCTTCGAGCCAGTTACTCTATTTTGAACTTTATTCCGACAAACGTAATGTTCTTAATGCAAAATTGACAACTTAGACTCGGGTTTAACGTCAGTTTTTGTAATAAGAACTTTAGCTTCGTTGGATTATAGTTCGAAATTTAAAAATGGCTGGATGGTTTAAACCTGGGTCTAAAGATAAATCTTGTTTTGTAATAAGGCCGTAGAGTTTTTCATCTTTAGTCCGACCGAATGCGTTCCTGACACTGTCATTGTGACGATTCCAGTAACTAATAAAGATCAAATTCGCAAAACACGTATTCATTTGTAAGAAACTGACAAGTGTCAATCAAGACGCATTCTCTTGACGGCCGAACTATAACTACCCAATTTACTTAATCATGTTAGATTACAGAACATAAATCAACAATTTAGAAACCGGCATGTCCTAGAATCAAATATTCGAAGACTTGTAACATCTACCTACCCGCACTCGGCCCGCGTGGTAGATACAGCCCTCTCTCTCATTTGTCTTTCAATTATACTTAATCATTTGTGTCTATTCATCATCTTCCTAGCGTTATTCCAATTTATTTGGGATCTCTATTATCTGTTTCAGAGTAACCCCTTTTCTAGCCCTTTCATCTTTCACACTATCGATCCATAGTTTCTTTGGTTTCTCTACTCTTGTACCTCTATAATAACCATCCACATTCATACTCAAAACTGTCCTCATGTCACACATTCCACTGCATCAAATGCATAGTTATCATGGTCCTTAATTGCACCCAAGACAAAAAATTAACCATTTCTTGTTTATATAGTTAGTTCAACCATCTCCGTTTATGTGCAAGACTAGCGTGAGATGCGTTCAACCAAAATCCGTACCTACGGTGTAAGAATATGTGGGATCATCCATTGTGCAAAATAAGCAATCACGTGTGTAGTCGTGCGCTGTGCGCATGATTTATAAAAAAGTTAAACCTTATCCTGCACAGTGTTCTGAACGCATCCCTATTGCTGTCAACCCTACCAATTACCGATTTGTTGCGAAAGCGCGAGGGTGGTCGACTCATGCGGGCTCAGCTGCGTAGAACTTTACACATAATTTTGCACATCATACTGTATAGGTATGCTGTTTGTACCTACCTCTATTTAAGTCTGCGGATGTGCTTTCCATACTTGAGATATCCGCTATCTTTGTGTATCTATTGAGTTTGAATGAATGAACTCTCGCTCCTGCAACTTGGCTTCAATTTCATGTTTCCAATGAAAACCTTTAGTAGGATTTACATATTAACGGGTGAGTGAAGAATCTGCGTTTTTTATTTAAAATCGCGCCCCGGTAAGTTGTTAATTGTTGATACGTAATGCAAAGCAGATGTAGCCGTTTGACTCTACAAAAATAATCCGCGTATAAAAAAGAGAGCAAATTGGTATCAAATTAATAACAGCTCTGTTTGAAAGCTAACAATATCCAGCGCTAATCCGCATTTAGCTACATCAATGTAAGCCCACAGGTGATGGGTATTACAAATTAAAGGATTTATGTGGGTTCAGCCTCCAGGGCGTTCAGGAACACATAACAACTTTCTTCAAAGCTCAAGACGCAAATAGCATAAAATATCGGCTACTGGAAATACTCAAAGATTTTTATTGCATGGAATTTCCAGATGTAGCTAAACGGTTTTTTACGCAGGTACAAAGCGACTGTGTAACGTTTGGCATCTGAACTTCGGATCTTGTCATGGCAAATGGCTTCACTTTTCACACGAGAGGAGTGACCTTTTGGTTTGGAAAACTTAAGTGAATACTAAGCGTAATGTTCCGCACTTCCATCATTTACTTCTGATCTCCTGACTTTTGCCGATGGTAGCGCTTTAACAAAGGGTCATATTGTATACTATCCCATATTGTAACTAGGTAATTAATAGATAAATTGACCGGTTTTTTCTGTAAGTTTTGAAATAGGTTCGATCGATCAAATAAGATGACAGACATGACTGACAGTTTAACTTTTCGTTAAGAAAGTACGTATGCTGCTGTGAAGGATCGAGGTGAAGACGGTTACCAAAGATGTTACAAATATGTAGCTAGCAAAAATAGACAAAATAACTACTTACCTAATCCTAATCGAGATTAAACTAACGTTCACACTGGCAAACAAAGAAATCAAATCGTCCGAAATTTAACTTATCAAAACATATATATATATACCTATATTAATCGAGGCTAGTCCTGATCATTCCATACTAAAGCACTCATGTCATCTTGATTCACGAGCAATTAAGGTGACTGCCAGCAGCCAAAACAATCGATCGTTGCAAATGGCCGTCTACTTGACACGCACTCGTCAGACGTGCGCGAGACAGTCTCGAGTCTCTCCGTACACCGGACTGCCAATATATATGCTTTATAATGCAGAAATAAGATTATTATTTTCGCTGATAGTGTGCTACGACTACGATAAGTGATATTATGAAACTTTTAGGTCACGTTAGGATTAGATTGAATGATCCCACACGTGACACACTAAAGTACCTACAACTGTAGTAAGATTAGGGTTCCAATTTAGACTCTTTAGTAGAGAGAGCCAGAAATAGATTTCATTGTCATTAGGTACAGTTTATCGCAGATTAGTTCTTCTCACAGCAACAAACAAATTATCAGCGAAATAATATACTTACCTAGGTAGGTACGTAACGCCTAAACTATATCAAAGTTTGAGCACATGGGGTATTTTTTTTTTACTTTAGGTATTTTCCATTTATAACTTTTAATTTGAATTCGTAGCTAAGCGTCTTTCATGCGTGTGAGTGCGCTCGCACTCCGCTGATCGCTGAGAGAGTGGGAAGCTGTCTTGTTGCCAACCGCACTCTCAATAAATTAACTGTTCTTCAGTCCTGAAATCTTAATCTTTTAATTAATTTAGATTTAACATTATCTGTTACTTTGAATGCATAAATAATTATCAAAATTAACATACTTAGTCAGATAAACTTTAAGGATAAACTCTTCAAAAATGCAGAAACTGTCTCGTATCTTAAACGCATAGGTACCGCGTTTAATTTACGTTTTAAATTTAAACTCGTAACAGTGTCACGTCCTTGCATCTCAAGATAAGGAATGATTATATTTATAAAATAAAAGTAAGAAGCATGTGTGCATTAAATTAATGGTTATTTGACAATGTTACATTTCATAAACCATATCTACCAATTTTCCAACAATATATCTTAATAATGTTCGGAGATGCAGTGATGCGATAGCTGATTTATCGACTGTAGTCATCGTTTTGGCAGGATGTTGCCTGTGGGTCAAGGGGAAATCAATTAATAGGAGCGAAAGTTATGGTACTGTTCCAGAAATCATTCAATTATACCGAATATAACGTTTTTGTCGGTTTTATTACAAAACTGGGTCCTTTTTCCACACCACCTAGGAGGTAAGAACCGTAGGTGCGTTTTTTTTATAGAGGTCTCCCCAGTAGGCATATTCCTCTTTGAAATATCGTCCATAGGGAGTAACCGGTGGCCTTAAGTAATATCCGGAAAAAAATTGTAGTGCAATTTCGTCTAACAGATTGGGATCTTCGAGGACCCAAAATTGAAGTAGCGTACGTTGTCGAGATTAGGTAATGTGTCAGGAATTGTGTCATTCAGTTAAACGGAGGCGGTGCGTTTGCACGTCGATTATATGAGTCGAGGGCAGTGTTCCTCGGCCAGCGCGAATGGCAGACACTGAGACGTCGACCGCCTACTCTACGTTAGATCCGCGATTGACAATTGCGATCAGCTTCAGTTCCGCTTTCGCTGAATTATAAATCTGGACAATGAGAAAATGGGTTTTTTAATAATATCCCCGTCAAGACATCAGTTACCAATCATACTTTGTACCAAGTAAGGTAGTTTTAACTTTAATGCCTACAGATTTGATTGATTTTTAAATATTCGTTTAGTACAAAAAACATTGAAATCATTGCAAGTCATAAGTCCATTCGTAGGAGGTATTTAGGAATTTTCACATTCAGTCAGTTTTCTATCAGTTATGGTTACAAATCAGGTGAAAAGTTTTGTGGTGGCGGCCACGCACTCTTACCCGACATGTAAAAGTAACAAATAAAATACCTCGTGCCAAATCTCACATTCGATCTCTATAACTTTAAATGTTTTCAAGTTCATACAAAATTGTGCTTCTTCTACATAAAAATACTAAGTACCTAGGTACATTTTGCATTGATATCTTGCACCTTCTCAATGCGCTTCCAAGAACGCTAGTGATGGCTTTATCAGCTTGAATATGCTATAAATAACGTAGATACCTAACTAGTGTTCTGGGTCGGTCCATAATCGTGGGAATAACAGCTGTCCAGAAAAACCAAGTTTTATAGGCAAATTAACAACAGCTACAGCTTAACGAATAGAATATCATTATCAAATAGTGCTAACTAATATGTTAGGCTTAAAATTATATGACAAGTGGGTTTATAAATACATTTTATCCAAGAGAGACTGACAATTTATGCGTGCACTAACATAAGAGCGTTATTATTGGAGTCAAGAGCTAGAAACTAAAATTAACAACATAAACATACAGCTACAAAATCTTAATCTACACCATGTTTGATTAGCTCCAGGGTAATATTTACTATGCCAAATGGCTTGTCTATATTTGCACCCTAGTACTTCAATGAATGCTATATATTCCAATATGACTTACAAGCAACGGAACTTTTCTTTTGGTACTACCATCTCATAGCTGATTTGGCTTTTATGTTTCGCACGAAAACTAATCTACAAGGTGGCGACGAGAATGAGACCTTACAGTGGACTATCAATTAATTATTGCGCTAAAATTGTTCAATTAATCGTAAGCTATACGCTGTAGTAGTGGAGTTAACGTTATCGTCACTTCGTCAGCGGTCGAAGCCCCTCGCTCACGTTACCAGATTACATACTAGCCTGAACTTTGATAGCCCTGTTTTCGCATTACAACAATTTCACCCTCCAACTTCTGTGTCATTTCTATATTTACTAATAATAACGATAAAAATAAAAACCGTTCATCACAAGATACGCATTATCCATTATTCAAATACCTCTCTAGTTGGAAAAGTGTTTCAATGGAATTCATTTAGACAATCAAAGATTCACTGTAGGTACATGACAAGAAGAACATAACTTTGACTTTGCTTGAATTAGAATACTTAAGTAGGTACCTAAATGCTCAATAGACGTTTACATTGACCGTTGAAGATTTTATTATTCAAAAGTTGTCGGAGACGATCGCGATTGCAATCTCAAGTTGTGTTCTATAGACAATGGCACATAATATACGCGTTGAAGTTGAAGCAATCATTGGTTAATTAAAATTTGCTGTGCGTGACGCGACCACGAAGTGCCTTACTCACTTATAGGCTGCACACGTGCCTGTCAATGAACTTCGCAGACCATGCCAATAGCCGAGCACTCGTTAAGCCGCCAAATTTCTAGGCACAGGCATTGATCTATCCGTCACTCGTCGTCAACCAAAAACTTTAGAACTTGGGGAATATATTGCATCCAAAGGAGTTTTTGCAGTTTCTTGCAATATATAGACATAACAAAATTACACAGATAACCACTTGCCAATGACAATATTAGGTACTGAAAGATTTTTGTGATTTACTGTCTTATATGAACCTACAAATGGGCTGGTGCTTCTATCTAGACTAGGGGCATCGAACTTAGCTCTATATCGATATTAAACAGTACAATTATTTAACTGATTACTAAATAACTTGTTACAAACTTAATTTCTCGTAAGGTACTAACGTGCAAAAATGATGACATTGTCGGTCCGCGCGAGGAAGTCGTCCTGTTCCGTGTGAGTGACGAAGGTCCTGGTCAAAGCTGGTGCATCGGCCTGCACGCCGGCGGTCGGCTTCCGGCGCTCGAAGCGTTCCATCATGTCTGCAGGCACAGTAGGCAGCTCCCGGCCTGTCGTGTTCGGGGCTTGGGTGAAGCCTAGTTTCGCCAGCAGGCTCTCGCGGATCACTCGTAAGCTGTGTTCTCGCGCGTTCTCGTAGGAGCGGCAGGAGGCGCACGCGATTTGAGCCGCCGGAGGGTCCTGCGGACAGGCGAGCTCGGCAGCGACGGCCGCCAGCCACGCGGCCAGAAGCAGCAGGCTCGCGGGCCTGGCCCGCGGCCCGCGCGACGCGCCCAGCGGACGCGTGGTGCGGCAGAGCGGGGAGGCGGCGGCGTAGCGCGATGAGCGATGTGAGGCCGCGGACGGCGCGTGCTACACTGCACACGACTCACATTCGACACTACAGTCGCACGCCACGCCACGCGGCGTTGCCCGGGGCGCTGCAGCCGCCCGCCGCGCCCCCGCAGCCCGCGGTCTGGCCTGCCGCCTGCTGACTCACTCGCTGGCGGCGCCAGGGCTGCGCTGGGCACTCGGAAAATGCGCCCGATGATGAAGTTGCACCGCAAGCGCGCCACGCGCCGCCCGCCCTGAAGAGTCTTATAAATAACCTGAAAATTATTGATGAAAACTTCACGTAGCAGGAAACACTTCTGCTGAAAAAAACGTACCTACACTACACTACTCACTCGCTTTCACTGTGGAAGAGATGAGGTGAAATATTTTTCATAGCTTTCAATTTGGGTAGATACCTACTAGATATGGAATATAATTATGTAGGTTACCTTTCGATAATCCACAGAAACTAGCTAAATTGGACGTGGAATGTAAACATACAGGATGCTGCTGATCTAATTAATTTAAAACACAGGCAATAAATCAGTTACTAAGCAGAACTTCATGACATGCAAAAAATTCCGGGTAAAATAAAATATGCTGTTAAAAAAATATGTATGTAGTAATTTTAAACAGTTTATTTTAACAAGTAACATATGGACTAATCCGTTGTGTAGAGTAGAATAAATATTTTGACAGCTCTCACGAAAAAATGTGAATACCAACCTACCTTAGATATCTTTTTGAGGAATAGCGTATGGCAGTAAATACCTACCTATGTATGTTTGTAGGTAATAGGATTGTGGGTTGGAAAACGTTTCGGTACCTACATTTTATAGTCATAGTAATATGATAGGTACCTAAGTTATGATAAACTCAATTATCATTTCGGAAGGTCCATTTTCGATCGTCAACCGATACACAAAAGGATCTGAAAACTTCCGTATTCGGACACTCTTCAAATCGTTTCACGAGTAGTAGAAATTCCCGTAGAGTGTCTCATACATTAGATAGATACCTGACTCATTATAATGTAGGTAGGTAGGTACTCGCTCAAATAAAGTGGCTAGTATTAATTTGCGTGCGAGCTTATTCTCACAATAATGATAATGATATAGTCCTTTATTAAGTTTTTATTAAAAAAGAGTTTTTGTGACCCGACCCCCAGATACGTAGGAAGTGAACAAACCGACTCATGATAACATATAGGATAGGATGCTCTATGTATTATTATATTTATTATAATTAAGTAGATACCTACATTATATACACCTATCTGCTAGGCTTTTCCCATCGCTTTTTCACGTTGGAGCCGGCAGCACAATTTCTGCATACTTACTACATCAATATCTACCATATCCGTACGTAAACTGTAGAAATGCGTTTAATACCGCCAATACTGACGATATTAAAACTAACCGTTTTTTTATCTCTACAAATAAGTTATTTTGATTCCTCATACATTTTCCGCTTGGTCACCGCAACGACAACGGTTTTGTATTTCGTGCTATAATGCTAATTGTGTTGGAGTAGGTACCCCAGGGTAGCATGTACAGGGTTATTGGTAAAACATTAACAACCTCTTAAGACGCCATTGTACTCATCATTATGAACAACTTTTACTACGGGATCAAACATGTGATCGCGAAAAAAAAATCAGCTGTTCCCTACATTTATGTTCGTATAACTCATCAGAATGTAGGGAACAGCTGATTTTTTTTCGCGATTCTCGGCCTCTTAAGAGGTTGTTAATGTTTTACCAATAAATAACCCTGTATATCTACTTACTGTCTCCGTTGCTTTTTAACCGACTTCAAAAAAAGGAGGAGGTATCAATTCGGTTGAATTATAATATATTTTTTTAATGTGTGTTACCTCAGGAAGTCAGGACTCCGCGTTATTTTTAAGCCGACTAGCTTCTGCCTGTGACGTCGTCCGCGTGAAATTCGTACTTTCCTCTAAAAATTTCGAATATGTATGTTTATGATCTTTAAAATTTATTTCAGATAAATAAGTACTCGGGCCAATTTTTAAGTTTATAGATCAAAGGGATCACATTTTTTAAATAAACTGTATTCCCGTTTTTCACCCCCACAGGGGTGGAATTTTGTAAAATAGTTTGGGATGTGTTCATTACCGACTTGACTCAAAGATTATTTTTACCAATTTTCGAGTTAATCAAGTCACGCAGTAAAATCCTCCCCTGTAAAATTAACTATAAGTACCTCTTTTCACCCCGTTAGGGGTAGATTTTCGAAAAACCCTGATACAGTTTATTCTTTATTTTTGGTCTTAAGTATAAATACTGAGTTTCAAGTTAATCAGACCGCGCCTTAAAAATATTCCATACACACTTTGTGACCTCCCAATCATCCATAAAGGGTAGTTTAGAAAAACAAAAATTCCATAATTTACCTAGATAAGTATTCATACCAAGTTTCAAGTTAATTAACTTAAGGAATGAGATTTTTTATACAAACAAAATCACTCCTTTTCACCCCTTTAAAGGTTGAATTTTCAAAAACCCTTTCTTAGTGCTCCTCTACATTATAAAAGGAAGCCGTGAGCAAAATTTGACATTCCTAGTCCCAGTAGATTCGGCTGTGCGTTGATATATCACCCAGTCAGTTTACCATTTTATATATTAACTAGCTTCTGCCCGCGACTTCGTCCGCGTGAAATTCGTACTTTCCTCTAAAAAATTATTTAGATAAATAAGTATTCGGGCCAATTTTTAAGTTTATAGATCAAAGGGTTTTGTATTTTTCAAATAAACTGTATCCCCGCTTTTCACCCCCAAAGGGGTGGAATTTTGAAAAATCGTTTGGGATGTGTTCATAACTTGACTCAAAGACCCATGTACCCATTTTCGAGTTAATGGAAGCAAGCAGTAAAATCCAACCCTTAAACTGTAGAAACCTTTTCCACCTTGGTAAGAGTAGATTTTTGAAAAACCCTAAAACACACTTTTTTTTTAACCGACTTCAAAAAAAGGACGACTAGGTTCTCAGTTCGTCGGAGTCTTTTTTTTTTTAATTATGTTCCCGATTACTCGAAGACGGCTAGACCGATTTGAAAAAATATTTTTTTGTTTGAAAGGTTATACTTTCCAGGTGGTCCCATTGTCATCAGGTCAGGATCTGATTATGGGATCCTGGGGAAATCGAAGGAACTCTTCACATATTATAGGCACACTTATAGCGATTTGGGTATTTTTTATAGTGACTCGTGCATTTGCTCTCGAAAAGCACTATTTGATGAAGTGGAACTGATGATGAAGACCACAGATGGCCACCGGAACTACTCAATAATAAGTATTGCACGGGTTGCGATTCGATTACTTTAACATGCAATTTATGCTCGTCACAATGCGAATAGTGAAATGGAGCTGTCGGTGGAATACCAGGAGGAGAACTCCTCAACAATTAATGTCCCTGCATCGGAAAAAGCAATATTTTGGTAAAGGCGATGAGCAAGTTAACATTAGGCTATTGTAACTTGGATAATTTATAAACAGACCCACTAAAAAGTGAGAAATAAAAACTTTTTAACAAAAAAAACCGACTTCCAGAAAAAAAACAGACTGGAAAATGACTTTAATTTCAGAAGTCGGTGGCAAAAAACTAATCCAGATCCAAAGACATCGACTTCCGAAATTAAAGTTATTTTTCACTTTGTACTTAGTGTTTTTTTTGGAAGTCTATAAAGTTTATAAACCAAATAAATAAGATGTTTCATATAAACTGTATCCCCTCTTTTTATTTCCCCTCTTTTCTAAATTATCCCCATATCCCATAATTTAGTAAAATTGTCTGGGATGTTTCTATGACTTGACTTAAGGATTATTTATACCAATTTTCCAGTTAATCAAGCCAAGTAATAAAATCCTCCCCTGTGAAATCGACTACCCCTTTTCACCCTGTTAGGGGTAGATTATCGAAAAACCCTGATACATTATTCTTTATTTTTGGTCATAAGTATAAATACTGAGTTTCGAGTTAATCGAACTGCGCGTTAAAATTCTTCCTTACAAATTTTGACACCCCCCAATCCCCCTATAGGGGGTACTTTAGAAAAAAATGACAAACTTCACAATTTACTTAGATAGTAGGTATTCTTGTCAAGTTTTCAGTTTATTTTCATTTAATCTGTATACCCGCTTTTCACCCTTATAGGAGTGGAATTTCGAAAAATCGTTCATAACTTGACTCAAAGATTAGGTATTTATACCAATTTTCGAGCTAATCAAGCCACGCAGTAATATCCTGCCCTGAAAAATTAACTACCCTTTTTCACGCAGTTAGGAGTAGATTTTCGAAAAACCCTGATATACGTTACTCTTTATTTTCAGTTTTAAGTATACATACTCAGTTTCGAGTTAATCGGACAGAGCGTTAAAATTCTTCGATACAAATTTTGACACCCCTCAATCCCTCTTTAGAGGGTAGTTTAAAAAAACCGAAAATGCGAAACTTCATAATTTACTTAGATTAGTATTCGTGCCAAGTTTCAAGGTTATTAACTCAAGGAATAAGATTTTTCATACAAACAAAATCCCCCCTCCTTAAAGGTGGATTTTCCAAAAAATCCTTCTTAGTGGATACTACTCTTCACAAAGAACACACTCAACACGCCCTCCAAAATTCATGTCTCTAGGACCAGCGGTTTAGGCTGTGTGTTGATATATCAACAGTCAGTCAGTCAGTTTACCATTTTATATGTATATATATAGATAGAAGATACATAGATAATTGTCGCTCTAAATAAACGGGATAAACGAAATTATGCGGAATTTTAACTTTTCCAAAGGTAGTACCTAATCGTGCCAAATTTAATTCTCCCATTTTAAAGTATGCCATTGTAAATTCGGACATAATTATACACATTCGGCCAAACAATAAATTTTATAATAAATATTTTTTATGCCTTAAAAATATTCGTGTAAAGAAGATTATGCCAAATAAATTTCGGAGCATCAAGATTCTGCCAGTTAGAGGGAACCCCTTTCAGATTGGTCCCATATAAATTTTATCAAAATCGGTTCAGGAATTTGGTTTTTAGACCAAAATTACTGGTAAAAATTCAAGTTAACGACATTGTTTTTGTATGCAAGTAACGGGTGATTTTTTAAGAGTTAAGTTTTTCAGGTTGGCGGCACTGGTTGGTAATGGCATCCAAACGTCATCTGTCAAAGTGAAAAGTTTTCAGTATACTCTGCCATTTCATCATGGAAAGACTTACAAACGAGCAACGATTGCAAATTGTTGAAATTTACTATCAAAATTCGTGCTCTGTGAAAAATGTGTATCGTTTGTTACGACCATATTATGGTCGTCATAATCGACCTGGTGAATCAACAATTCGTGCTGTTATCACCAAATTTCGCACCAAGTTTACTTTGTTGGACATTAAACCATTGTCTCCCATGCGTACAGTGCGTACAGTGCGTACTGAAGAGAATAATGCAGCCGTAGCGTCCAGTGTTAATGAGGATCGTGAAATGTCAATTCGTCGCCGTTCTCAGCAATTGGGCATGTGTTACTCAACCACATGGAAAATTTTACGTGTTGATTTGGGTTTGAAAGCCTATAAAATTCAACTTCTGCAAGAATTGAAGCCGAATGACCTACCACAACGTCTAATTTTTGGTGAATGGGCCTTAGAACAGCTCAATGAAAATCCGCTGTTTTATCGAAAAATTGTGTTCAGCGATGAGGCTCATTTCTGTCTTAACGGATATGTAAATAAACAAAACTGTCGCATCTGGAGTGATGAACAGCCACATGCCATACGAGAATTACCGATGCATCCCGAAAAAACGACAGTTTGGTGTGGTTTATGGGCTGGTGGCATCATCGGTCCATTTTTCTTCAAAGACGACCGTGGAAGAAACGTTACCGTCAACGGCGAACGATATCGAGCCATGATACGCAACTTTTTTTTGCCCCAGTTGGCGGAGTTGAACTTGGTTGACATGTGGTTTCATCAAGACGGTGCCACATGCCACACAGCTCGTGAAACAATGGACATGTTGATGGATGAATTTGGTCGAAATGGCCCTGTGAATTGGCCGCCAAGATCATGCGGTTTGACGCCTCTGGATTATTTCTTGTGGGGTTATGTAAAGTCGTTAGTGTATGTGGACAAGCCGAACACGATTGAAGCCTTACAGGATAACATAACACGCGTAATTCGTGGGATACAGGCCGAAATGCTCGAAAAAGTGACGCAAAATTGGACCTTCCGAATGGACCATTTGAAACGGAGCCGCGGACAACATTTACATGAAGTTATCTTTAAAATGTAAATGGCAAAGGCCAAGTTATCAATTTCAATAAAAATTTTGAATATATGATGCAAATTGAGTGTTTTTATTCGATTTAAAAAAAACTACGCTTAAAAAATCACCCATTATGTTACGCGATAATTCCGGCAGTTGTAAATCGATTTCAAAAATTATTTTTTAATGGATAGGGGTTCAGGGGGTTCAGGGGTGGTCCTATATAAATTTTTCTAACTTTGCTAGGGTAGTTTTTAAATTATCTTCAATAATACGATTTTTTTCCACTCAGTTTTTAATAATGATGTGTTAATAGCTTCCTGTCACTAATATTTACATAGAATGTAGTGTTATATGAATTTGTGTGGGATAGGTAGGTACAACTAAAAAATGAAAAATAAAAAACGATTTTACAAAAAAAAAAACACTACAAAGTGAAAAATAACTTTCATTTCGGAATTCGGTGTCAAAAAACGAAAATGCGAACCCAGCGACACCGACTTCTGAAGTTAAAGTCATTTTTCCCTGTGTAGTGTTTTTTTGGAAGTCGGTTGTGGTTATTTGTAAAAAAGTTTTTTAGAATTATACAGGGTGAATTTGTCAAGTGGCCGTGGATGACCAAATCCGAAACTATGAGGAATAGCAAAAATTACTCAAAGGAGTCGCGGGCTCGATTTTGATGAAAACTAAAACTGCATCATTGGATTTTTGAAAAATCTGTATTTCTAGCCAGGAATCGAACCCGTTGATTTTGAAAAAAAAACTGTATTATTACACTATTCGATAGTGTCGCTAATAAGGATCGAATTCTGAGAAGTAATGACATATGGGAATCTAAAGAAAAGAGCTTATTTTGTTAACAAAATACTTTTTACCCGACTGCGTCAGAAGGAGGGTTATGTTTTTCGAGTGTATTTATATATGTACCTATGTATGTATATTTCTTTGGCACGCTCTGTAGCCTAAACGGCTTGATCGATTTCAGCTTGAGAGGTGCTGTTAGATTCGTCTTAATTGTGAGTGACACTAAGTATATCAGAATTTAAAAAAAAGTGAAAATGGCTGATTTTTCGCGCAATATTATGTCTTCAAAATTTTTTTTTCCTCAAAACCTATCGAGTGTGGTATCAAAATAAAGGGTTTTAAAGGGTGATTACAAAAATATATAAAACTTATATGGTTAAAAGTAATTCGAAGTGACAAATACAGTCGTAAAAAAAGTCGTAAAAAACTCGTACCAAGAACTAAATCGTTTGCGAAATCTTTCACATTTGTAAACTAAAAAGCTGGAAATAAAAAAGTAATTTTAAAAATAATTAAAGTAATTTAAAGTTAAAAAACTGAAAAGCTAAAAACAAGCCCATTTTAACTTAAATAAAAGTTGGAAGCAGGCGGGACCCATTTGAATTTGAAAATATACTTAATAAAAATGGTATGGGTCCCGCCTACTTCCAACTTATATTTAATTTAAAATGGGCTTGTTTTTAGCTTTTCAGTTTTTTAAACTTAAGGTGAAGGGGTAGTAGAGACCGCGAAATTCAAATTTACTTTCGTTTTTTGCTATTTGTGGGCCAGTGTCAGGTTGTATTTTAATCAAAAAATGATTCGCGACAATAACAGGTACATATTTAGAGAATTATAATCCAATTATAAACCAACCACCAATCTGTTATGGAAAAGTGTTGGTGGTAGAAATCTAAATTAGAAAGATGTATTAATGATTCTAATGATTATAATTCTAATGATAATAATAGGTAGGTGCAGGTAATGTAGATATGAATACTTTAATAAAAAAGTAATTTAAAAAATAAAAAACCCAACTGCAAAACTGAAAGCTAAAAACAAGCCCATTTTAAATTAAATAAAAGTTGGAAGCAGGCGGTACACATTTGGATTTGAAAATATAATAAAAATGGTATGGGTCCCGCCTGCTTCCATAAAATGGGCTTGTTTTTAGCTTTTCAGTTTCGCAGTCGGGTTTTTCATTTTTTAAATTACTTTTTTTATTTCCAGATTTTTAGTTTACAAATGTGAAAGATTTCGCAAACGATTTAGTTCTTGGTACGTGTTTTTTTACAATTTGTCACTTCGAATTACTTTTAACCATATAAGTTATATACATATGTATATTTGTAATCACCTTTTGAAACCCTTTATTTTGATACCCCACTCGATAGGTAATGAGAAAAAAATTTTTTTTAGAAGACTTAATGCGCCAGAAATCGGCCATTTTATTTTTTTTTTTCCAATTTTGATAAACCCAGTGTCACTCTCACAATTAAGATGAATCTAACGGCACCTCTCAAGCTGAAATCGATCAAGCCGTTTAGGCTGCAGAGCGTGCCAAAGAAATATACATACATACATACACTCGAAAAACATAACCCTCCTTCTGACGCAGTCGGGTAAAAATAAGAAGCCGTTTATTCAAATCCCACATTTTCAATACTTCCCAGAATTCGATCCTTATTAGCGACACTATCGAATCTATACATATAATAAAATGGTAGGAAAGTCAAAACTGTACCTACATTGAATATTTTTTTAAAGAATACTTGGGGTGTGATCTAAAATCGATACCGAAGCCAAAAATATAGTTTTTAGAATTTTTGTCTGTTTGTCTGTATGTATGTCCGGGATAAACTCAAAAAGTACTGCATGGATTTACTTCAATAAATCTATTAAGAAATTGATTAAGAAGTCGGGTCAACATATAGGCTACATATTATCACGCTATCACCTACGGGGAACGAGCAGTGAACCTTTATCTATACATATAATAAAATTGTAGAAAAGTGGTGTCTGTACAATGGAAATATATTTTAAAAAAGTAGCAGGGGTTGTTATTATATCGATGCCGAACCCGAAAATGTAATTAAATTTTTTTTTGTCTGTTTATCTGTTTGTCTGTTTGTCTGCTGTGTTTGTGCACGCTAATATCAGAAACGGCTTATTCGATTTAGATGCGGTTTTCACTAATATATTGTAGTAAGCTTCACTTAACATTTAGTGTTTATTTCATGTCAATCGGTTCATAAATAAAAAAGTTATGTCAATTTAAAGAATCACGGCGAACATTTGTTAAGGTATTCTATCAGAGTACGTAAACGCCTCGCGCCTGCGCGTCCGTGGCTATATATACAAGGTGTAACGGACAGGGGGTATCAACCCTGAAGGAGGTGAATGAAGATGAAAAAAAAAATTTGGACCTCCCATAGTAATAGCACATCAATGATTTACTATTACTATGGGAGGTCCAAATTTTTTTTCATATTTCGACCTATGTTCTTTGGGGAAATTTGTTCAGTTTCATGAGCACATTCACCTCCTTCAGGGTTGATACCCCCTTTCCGTTACACCTTGTATAAAGCGCGCTGAGAGCCGCGCCGCTGCCATAATTCCGATCCAGCCTGTCCCTTGCTGCCCTCTCCCAGCGACGCCCTAAGCCGAGGTCCGTACCCCACAGGGGGTGCCCTTAGCGTGTAGTCGCTTAGTTTTTAAGTTTATATTGTGTAGTTAAGTTGTGTATTATGCCCTGGCTGGAGGCCTTAATTTATTGAGGCATTCACAGGAAAGCCAGGTTAACACATTGAAGGACACTGAACGAGACACAATAGAAGTTTTATTGTTATTACGTCTATAGGCGTTCAGTGTCCTTCAATGTGTTAAGCAGTCGACAACCCCTCAGGTTGTCCTCAGGTTGTGCGAGATGACCATTTCAAAACAAAACGCGCCGCTGCCATAAGGATTCAGTTATTCGTAGCGAACGCACGTATCCTGGAGAGTATAGGCGAATAGTTGGATTCGATTATTGCGATTCACTTGAATACTGACTGTTTGCATATTTCATTTATTTATATTTTAGGGTTTGTAGGTTAGGTTCTTTTTCTTAATTTTCTTTAAAATTTTGTAAGTATTTGGTATAGGTTAGGCGGTTCTTTCCTTGATTATTGGGTATTTACTTATCTTAATTTTTATTTAGGGTTTGTATATAAATATTATAAGTATTTGGTATAGGTTAGGCATTTCTTTTCTTGATTTTCTTTATTAATTATAAGTTCATTAGCTTAGGTTAGTAATTATTTTTTCTAGCAATTCTTTTGTTTTATAAAGTTAGTACGTTTGTCTGTGTAGAAGAATAGCACCACCCCTTACTTCCCGTGGGTGTAGTAAAAGGCGACTAAGGGTCTCACCGGAGAATGGGCAGCAGCGTTCTCTATGCATTCCACCACCATACCATACTGCGATCGCCAACCCGCCTGCCAAGCGTGGCGATTATGGCAAACCCCCCCAAAATTGGGGGAGGCCTATGTCCAGCAGTGGACGTCTATCGGCTGAAATGATGATAATAATGACGTTTGGTTTACACGTCTTAACACTTATTACTTAAACTGTGATAATTTTAGACTGTATAATAATCTGTAAGTATTTATAATTTAATTGTTTACGATAGTACGTGTTTACTAAATAACTGTGTGTTAAGTAGTAAGTACTATTTTATTGTAAGAATGCCTCGAAGAAGATCCAACCTCTCCCAATGTAGCAGAAATGCTAAAAGGATGAGATTAGTTCGATCACAGGAATCTGAGGAAGGTCGTGAGGCAAAAGGCTCTATGCACCAGGCTAGGTTTCGTGCTGCAGAAACTTCGACTCAGCGAGAATCTCGACTGAGATCGCGAAGCTCACGCGCTATCGCGTGAGTCTGAGACTTTTGCTGTCAGGGAAATCCGCCTGAGCTCCCACAGAGTACGGACAACAAATGCTCGATTCCAGGAGACACAGGACGAACGGGAAATACGTCTCACTGCCGATCGTGAAGCTCATACACTATGGCGTGAGTCTGAGACTTTCACTGATAGGGAAATTCGTCTGAGTTCTCAGAGGGTTCGGACAGCAAATGTTCGGTCTCAGGAAACACAGGAAGAACGAGAAATACGTCTCACTGCCGATCGTGAAGCTCAAGCACTAGAGTCTGAGACTTTCACTGAAATTCGCCTGAGTTCTCAGAGGGTTCGGACAGCAAATGCCCGGTCTGTAGACGGTATATGTAATTCAAAATATGCTGCCCGAAAAGTCACTATTCCACGCGGACGAAGTCGCGGGCACAGCTAGTCTATACATATAATAAAACAGTAAAAAAACTATGTCTTACATTGAATATATAAAAAAAAAATCACATATCCAAAAAAAATTCTGTCTGTTTGTCTGTTTGTTTGTACACGCTAATCTTCGGAACTACTGAACGAATTTGAATGATTTCTGTTTTGTTGTATAGGTATTAAGTCTGGGCAACATTTAGGCTATAATTTATCTTGGAAACTTGAACACCTGATGCAAAACCGCAACAGACCAGCTAAACTATAAGAGATACAAAAATGGTACCATAGCAAAAATTGTTCCACGTGATGAGCATTTTCTGCTAGGAGAATAAATTTGAAGATCTGGAACACCTGATGTGGAACTCCAAGAGCCCAGCTACACTATAACATATGTATATAGGAATGACGTCTTAACAAAAGTTGTTCGGTCTGATGGGCATTTCCTGTTGACTTACAAAAATGAAAGATCTGGAAATCTCGAATCGTCTCGCGCATCCCGTTGTTTTCCCGTCCCCGAGCTCTTAGAATTCGAAATCAGACGTTTTAGGGCTTCGATTTTGACGACCCCGTTGTTGCTGGCAGAAGCAACAGAATCCGCGTACGAAGTCGCGGGCAGAAGCTAGTGGTGTAATAATAATTTTTTTTTTTCATAATTAATTGGTTCGATTCCTGGCTAGAAATATTGATTTTTTTTAAAATCCAATGATTCAGTTTTAGTTTTCATCAAAATTGAGCCCGAAACTCCCTGAGTACTTTTTGCTATTCCTCATAGTTTCAGATTTGGCCACCCACGACCACTTGGAAAATTCACCCTGTATATGCCTACGCAGACCAGCAGGGTAGTTGCGTAACACACTATCAGTAGTAATGGGTTTCATTTTGACAGTTCAACAACATTCATTGCGTTATTTGCGCTGTTGAGCAGACACATCTTTTGAACATATGGAGCAATGGATTAGAAATATGCTTCAAAATGATTCAAATTTATAGTAATAGTGTGTTACGAAATAGGGTGCGGGACGGCATGGCAAGGGATTTAATTTTTTACTAATGGACATTCAAACGTATCGATATAGAAATACGACATAAATTGCTATGCTTTAAAATGATGCCGTGGCATCGAAAGGGATTTCATTGCACGGCATTGAAAGACGCGCCACGGGCTCCCGCGGCGGGATGCCGTGGCGTCCTGCGGCAGGCAACAGCATGCCAAGGACTCCGGCGCTCGTTGTGACATACCGCGGGGCGAGGCGGCGGGGAAGCCGCTGGAATGCCGCGGTATCTAAGCGGCTAGTGTGCGCTGACTGACGGCAAAATCCCTTGCCATGCCGGTCTGCGTAGGCCTTTAATGGCACAGGTATGGGCTATTATAACAGTTCACTTTTTGAGCTAGTTGTTGGTGGACGTGCTGTCGTTTTTGGCGTTTATTCGAAACTGCTTGCTTTTAATTTGCTTTTTAAATTATCGGTGCCTCTCTTACTATCTTGTGTGAAGTGTCATATGCTGTCTGCGCCATCTTGAGGAGTGTAGAGCGCTGTCCCTCTCACCGGTTGCTCGACGGAATTAATATTAACATCCGAAATAAATATTCCGAGATTGGAAAAAGCGTCGCACTTTGCGGGGCGCGAACCGGCGACCAAGTGTGCACGGTGAGTGGTAGCGGCCGGCTTAACCAACTTAGCCAACTGTACGTGAGATTTGCGTTGCGAATTTTTGTACTGCTATCTATTATATTTCGCTTGCTGCTAAACGCTAAGACTTTTTATCATCTATTTTATTTACGCCAACATGATTCGCTCACCAGATAGCAAAATAAGCAAGTCGAACCCTGATTTGTGCACGACTAATGAACCGGGTACCAATGTCACCCAGAGAAAGCGGAAACAGCCTGACTGTGAGCTAACCCAGGCTATTGCCTTGTTGTCCGCTGAGTTGAAGAAGAATATTGACGATCACCGAGCTGATATGAATAACCAGTTCACGAATATTAATGTGAATATTAACAACCTTAGGGAAGAGTTCAATACTTTGTCGCTGACTTCGGCCCAAATTCAAAATGACGTTAGGGAACTGCGTGCAGAATACGTCGTTATTAAAAAGGATATGTCGCGGCTGGACACAAAGCACAATGAATTATCACAGACTCTTACGGAGTTGAAGTCTACAGTGAATTTCAACTCAGATAACTATGTGGATTGTGAAAGGCGCTTGAAACAGCTGGAACATAATGTGAATAACTCGGCAGCCTCGACTGTTGAACTATTGGAAAGAAAGATCGATTCTTTGGAACAACAGGCGAGGCAGTGCAACGTTGAGATAGGAAAGGCGCGGTGAGAATTTAATTACTATATTGCAGTCAATTGGTTCAGCGCTCAACATGTCTTTAACATCGAAAGATATAATTTCCATTCACCGTGTTCCACATGCACATTCACAGAATAATCGTCCGAAGAATGTCACAGTAAAATTTACTTCTAAAATTATGCGTGATAATGTTCTCAGTGCATACCGGCTATCTAAAGGACTGACTTCGGATCGTATAGGCCTGTCTGGTGCACCGTGTCGCATCTACATGAACGAACACCTAACGCTGCGCAACAAGGATATATTTCGAAAATGCCGTGCAGCCGCTATGTCAAACAAGTTCAAGTTCGTGTGGGTCCGGAATGCAACTGTCTTGGTCAAGGAATCTGAAGACTCCTCTACGTTCGCCATACGTACAGAAGATGACATATCTAAGAAGATCAAGCCAAATCACGTACCTACAACTACGGCTACGGAATAAGCGTGTTTTACGGGTTCATTCGCCTGTCCTTGCTAGGTATTTCGATATGTATTTATATGTCTATTAAGTATTTTTATGTTTTTTTGGCTCACTTTTTATTTTTATATATTCTGTAACACACTTTAAATGGTCTAAAACATTAATTAAGCGCCAAACATCTTGTGGAATTAGGTTTTTGTTTTATTTTTGCCATTATTTGTGCTACACATTGATCTCTCTATTTTTAATCCTTGTTGCTTTATTTTTGCATACTTTTTGTATACTATTATTACATTGCTTGTTAAATTTATGTAAGAAATCTTCCAATTTACCACTTAAAATAAATACTCAAATGTCTACTAAAATTCAAAATGTTGGATAATCTTTCCATATATTATCAGAACTGTCGAGGGATCAGGACTAAACTGAACACATTGTACATTAATATATTATCGCATGCATACGATATCATAATTTTGACTGAAACTTGGTTGACGCCGGATATTTCCGAAAACGAATTCATTGACTCTCGATATACAGTTTTCAGACACGATCGCGATCGAGCAGTTTCAAATAAAAAAGATGGGGGAGGCGTCCTAATAGCTGTCTTCAAAGATCTTATTCCATCTTGTCTCACACTGTCACCCCCATTAATTTTACCAGAACATCAAATAATTAAAGTCCCCCTTTATGATTGTAAATATCTACTTCTTTGTGCCACTTACATACCTACAAACACCTCAGAAGAAATTTATGTAAACTTCATGAATTCGTTATCGAAATTATTAGATGATCCTTACATAGAACACATTATTTTAACTGGCGACTTTAACCTACCAGAACTTAACTGGATTAATGCACCGTCATACATGGTGTGTGCCACTAATAATACCTATTCGGATACAAGTAGGCATTTACTAAACTTTTGCTCACGATTTGATTTGAATCAATTTAACAATTTTAATAATCGTAACGGACGTATTATCGACCTGTTTTTCTGACACATGCTGTCGCTTGTAATCCTAATACTCCTCTCTTACCTATAGACACTCACCATCCTTCATTTTATATACAAATACCATTTAAAAAACCCTCACGAATGCCTAAACAGTCAAATATAAAAGCACTAAATTATCACAAATCTAATTACAATGCAATAAATACAGACATTGAAAACGCTGATTGGAACATGTTACTCAATGATTTACCACCTGATGAAGCGGTCTCTACTTTCTACGAAAAATTATACGAAATTATTAAATTATATACTCCCACTCACAAAACCAAAAACTTTAAATTCCCACACTGGTTCACTAAATCACTTTTGCATTTATTTAAAATGAAATCTCGAACGTGGATTAAGTGGAAGAAATATGGAAACATTAGTGACTACGAACTATTTTCTATTTACAGAGCAAAATTCAAAAAACAGGCCGACATATGTTATAAAAAATATATGAATTTTGTAGAGGACAGCGTAGAAAATAACGTTGGCGCATTTTGGAAGTACGTTTCTAATCGTAACTCCAGTAATGGTATCCCAGCTACAGTTCACTATCTGCAACAGTCTTCCAATGACCCTACTACTACTTGTGACTTGTTCTCAATGTTTTTCCAATCTGTTTATGAACCGTCTACTTTCGATCATAACTCATGGGTACCACCTCCCGCTAATCCTGATAACGATATTAATATTTGTAATTTGCACTTTCCTGTATACAAAATTCAAAAAGAACTTAAATCATTGGATGCCTCTATGGGTCCTGGGCCAGATGGTATTCCCTCAATCTTTTTAAAAAATACTTGTGACACATTGTGCTTTCCGTTGTTTATATTATATAATAAATGCCTTGCCTATGGCGTATTCCCTGATGTGTGGAAACGAGCAAATATTGTTCCAATCCATAAAGGCGGCTCCAAGAGTGATGTATCTACATATCGTCCAATCTCGTTGTTATCGGGGCTTTCAAAACTTTTTGAAAGATTAGTGCATAGTGAGATATATCCAATCATTCAGCGTGTAATATTAAAAGAACAACATGGATTCGTCAGAGGAAGGTCCTGTATAAGTAACCTCCTTATTTTCACAACACATCTGTTTGAAGGCTTAGACAAGAGGCAGCAAATTGATGCTGTTTATACAGACTTTCAAAAGGCGTTCGATAAGGTAGATCATAAGCTATTACTCGACAAAATCGCATTCAACGGTATTAGAGGAGATTTGCTGCGTTGGTTTGTGTCGTATGTCACTAATAGGACTCAGAAGGTTGTCATTAATGGGTTTGAGTCTCATACAATAAAGGTCACTTCAGGAGTCCCCCAAGGCTCAATTTTAGGGCCCTTTCTGTTTATCTTATTCATCAACGACATCAAGGACTGCTTTAAGAGTTCAAAGTTCCTACTATACGCGGACGATTTAAAAATTTACAAAAATATTACCGTTCAAACCGACTGTTTAGAATTTCAGAAGGATCTTGACTGTTTCTCGGAATACTGCACTGTTAATAAGCTTCACCTTAGTATCTCTAAATGTTACAGCATTACGTTTACTAAGAAAAAACATGTGCTGAATTTCAATTACTCTCTTGGAAACACTGCCCTAAACAAGGTTTCATCCCTCCGTGACCTAGGCATAAATCTTGACTCAAAACTCCATCTTGACACCCATGTGGACAGCATAGTCAATAAGGCTTATAAAATGTTTGGTTTCGTAATGAGAGCGTCTAGAGAATTTCATCGGCCTTCTACCTACTTGCATCTATCCAAATCAATAATAAGGCCACAACATGAATACGCAGTACCCATTTGGAACCCTTATTACAAAAAGTACATTGAGATCGTTGAGTTGGTTCAACGTAAGTACCTCCGTTCCATGCATTATAGATGCTATAAAACCAAAATGTCCTATAAATTATTACTTGAAAAATATAACCTCATAACCCTACAATCCCGTCGCACCCTACTTGAAATGATGACTCTGTTTAGTATATGCCGTAATAAATTTGATTGTACTGATCTTGTGAACAGTTTGTGCTACCTGATCCCTCGTACTGTAATCGGTCGAGAGGTTCGTTCGAGACACCTATTTGCTACTTCATTTTGTCGAACGAACTCAGGCGCTCGCTCACCGTTACATCGCTTGGTTGACACCTATAATAAACGGTTTGGCTCTACTGATATTATGTTTCTCAGCAAAGCTGTATTTAAGAGTGAAATTACAACTATTTTAAGAGATAGCCCTAGTATATAGTTAATAAGTGCTTTTTTAAATTGCCCTGCTAACATCTAGCTATTTTGTATTGTAATCTGTGGATAACGTCTTGAGTAGTGTATTTGTTACTTTTATTGCAAGTTTTATATTGTATGCCTACTGTGTAATATACTGCTGTTTGTTATTCCTAACAAATAAAATAAAATAAAATAAAAAAAAAACCCGCCAAATGCGTGTCGGGCCACGCACAGGGAGGGGTTCGTAGTAGCCCGTTATCAGAATATTAGTACGATTCTGTTGTTCTTTATTCTGAATATATGTAATGGTAAAGATATTAGGAGGAGTTAATGGTTATAATAACAATATATGACAAGGGTGTCCAGAGTAAAACAAAACTTTAACACATAACGTAACCACGACGGTCATACCTTGCAAGAAAATCTTAACACCGCGGATTAAGATTTTCTTGCAAGGTATGAGGATTAATGCTAAGAATTTGTATTTGGTACAGAATTATGCAACACCCAAGTTCAACGACTATTACTGCTAAACTAATAAAGTTATCTTAACCGCTATAATTTTCCCTTAAAATTTTATGAAATGCACTACCATCGTGAATTTTTCCAGATTTTTCAAGCCAGCAGTTTAGCGTTTAGAGGAGCGGGGACTGGAACTGGAACAAAAATTTGAACTTTAAAGTTTAATATTTCGTAAACGGAACATTAAATCTAAAAATAACTTTAGCAACCCCCAAGTCAATTTAGACCTATTCAACGATACCCCACACGATTGGGTAGTCGACAAAAAAAATATTCATCCCCACTTCACATGTAGGGGAGCTACCCTAAAAAAAAATATTTTCCAAAATTTTATTTTACCACTTTGTTGGCGTAATGGATATACACACTCCTACAAAATTACAGCTTTCTAGTACAAACAGTCTCTTAGTAAAACCTCGGACAGACAGGCAGACAGACGGACATGACGAAACTATAAGGGTTCCTTGTAGGAACTACGGAACCCTAAAAAGTTAACCTTTCACTTTTACGTACGCTGTTAATCATCTTCATTGTCAAGCTTTGTTCGAAAAGATGACAATTAGGCTATCAGCCAATTAACCTAAATCTTACCCAATTTAGGTAAGTACTGGAGCAGAAGTCATTGTTTTGGCACATCGTAAGTATTGTTTTAAGACCATTGTAAGTAATGAGGAGGAAACCTCAATAGCGCAACGGGCGAGCTTAAAACTCTCGATTTCACGCTCGGCAATCCGCGGCAAACCAATATGCAAGCGATCTCGAATCGCTTCTTTTAGCAGAAAGTATTATGACTAATTATTTAATAATTAGGTTTATTTGACTGGTAGGTTGATCTAGCGGTTCACTAACTCGACTATTGAGCAAGAGAGTCCTGGGTTCAATTCCCGGGTCGGAAATTCTCAGAATTTATCCCGAAAGCTCGACCCTTATTACTTATTACATATTATAGTAAGTATAGGTACTTATAAGTATAACATGACTGGCGATGTTATAGTGTACCATATACCTACTCATATACTTGCACACATCTGCCTTTCCGTTTCAAATGCAAGCGTGAAGTTTAGTCGATTTTCATTTATCTGTAACTACAAAAACCGGGCAAGAGCGATCGGACTCGCGCACCGAGGGTTCCACGTTTTTAAATTTTCATCGGCGAGGCCCATATTCGTCAGAGAATTTTAACACAGTGATTTCTGAAAAAGTGTGCTATTTAGAGACTTCGTTTTATTTTTCCTGTAATCTTTACATAATTAAACTTCTATCACATAAAATAATTTCAGATTTTTCTCTTTGCAAACTTCGGAGATAAGGGGGGGAACGGTATTTTTTTTACATTTTTTATCAAAAGTCGAAAACTATGCGGCCTAAAAAAAAAAGAAAAAATGTTTGTGAATGTGCTAACTGCGCTCTTTCATATGATACCCCACATGCCCTAGTAGCCCTACTTCGAAATTTTCAGACCCCCTTCAGTCCATGTTGCAGAAAAAAAAATCTTTCTTTCTTATTTGCAAATTAGTTGGGCCAACGTCATCTAAAACTATTCCAAATTTCAAGTTGATAGGATTAGTAGTTCTTGAGATATCCAGCTGTGACAGACAGACAGACAGTCTCACCATTAAGGGTTCCGTTTTACCATTTTGGTACGGAACCCTAAAAACAACAACGACTTTAAAATCCAACATGGTGGACGTGAAATACCATCAGCCTCTGTTGGGGTGCGATGGGGTTGAAATGTCTAAATATCAATAATAATACATAGATATGGGTGTCGTTTTTATGGTTTGTTGGGACGTAAATTACGAAAACGGCATCGATTTTTAAATTTAATACATAATCAGCCTAGATAACGTTCCCACTGCTAGGACACAGGCCTCCTCTCTGTGAGAGGGAGTGGGCCGTAATCCACAGTGCGGGTTAGGGATGTCACATGTCTTCGAGTTTTTGGACGGTCTCACTGGAGAAACGTAGAATCCAGCTTCGTTTATAAACTACTCCGATACAAAATTGATTGTTATTATTATTATTACTATCCAAGTTCCAGTTTCGAGCTCCTGCTAGACTCTTTCGTGCTCCTATTACTCCTTTACACCCTCCACTCCGCAGAACAATACTTGGTGCAAACTCTGTTGTTTCTCGTCTTTGCAAATTGTTAATTAGCTGCAGTGATCTTGTCGACGTGCATTTTGACTCATACGCCAAGTTTCATAGAACAACTAATATTTTTCAATTTTGTTGTGTCACTGTTTGTTTTGTTCTATTGAATTTTACTTTTACAGTTTATTTTAGTCTTATATTCCATCACATAGTTGGGAATCACGTACCTAATGATTTTAAACTTGTTAGGTAATTTTTAATTTTAGTTAAATTTAGTTAATAGATATTAATTTTAAAGTACAGTGCTTGTGGCACACCTAATATGTATATGGGGCTTGCGGTGCTAACCTGTAAGAAATTGTGGGTCCGTGGCTTAGGCCCCCAGTGGTCGACGCACCTGTGGCCGATGCCCCCGATTCGATTAATTTAATTCAAAGTAATTTTTGATCAAATGTACTGTCAGGCACAAAAATTCTTTTACAAAAATATTAAAGGTTGTTGGCGATCTATTCTCTCTGCTATTTGATAGATAACTTTTGTTTAGCAAGGAAAAATACTTTATTAATAGGGTGAAACACTTTTTTCGTTTACTGTACTAAGTGAAAAAGCACAAAAAATAAAAGATATTAAAATAATCGTATCGGGGGCGTCGGCCACAGGTGCGTCCACCACTGGGGGCCTAAGCCACGGACCCGAAATTGTTACACTAACCCTAGATTATGGTACCTATAGTTACTTTAAATATTTACAGAATAAACAATTTGCTGGTTGGCCACTAAAGGAAAATAAAAATAAAATAAATAACGGCTTTACCATCTTGAGGTTGAATGACACTTGCAGGGGCGCCGCCGCACCGACTCTGTGGGTGTTAGGGGGCTCCAGCGGGGTAATTGCGTAACACTTATTCAGTAGGTAGCAATGGCCTAAATTTTGACAGTTCAGAATCAGAATCAGAAATATTTATTTGCCAACAATGTACGTACAGGTTTGAGATGGTACAGAATACAATGTTTCCGCTACATTCTACCATAAGGCGTGCAAAAACATTAGTTAACAATTAGGAAGGTACATTGACATAAAATAACAAGACAATAGACATCAACAGCTAATACACATAAATAAATTGTCACATAAAAAGTCATTACATTAAAAATTAAGTTATCAAATTATAAATGATCGCAAAAAGGTATTTAAAGTGTCAATTACAAGAAAAAAGTCAAGGTACAGTTATAAATCTTTGTCATTCAAGAAGTCATTTACAGATTATTAACATTCTTGTAATAGTAATTCTGTCATTTTAGATTTAAATATGCGTGTGGGGTATTCTTTGAGATTATTTATTATTAATTTTATTAAAAATACCTAAATGATTGGCCCCATTTACATTATATTTTTTCTTAATAGTGCTATATTATATTTTTCTGTATGTAATAAGAACTTGTATTGTAGTCTTAAAGGCCTTGACCTTGATCTAATGTAGACAAGTGACAGAAATAAATTTAAATTCGACCTAACAAAAATGGACACTTCCATTATATACAGCGACGGGAAGGTTAGTATTTTTAGAGACCTAAACCCAGGCTCACAGCTATCTGCAGTTTTTAAACTTGACATTGATCTTATGCAACGTTTTTGGACTGTGAATATCACCTGCCTTTCGCTACAGTTGCCCCAGAATATTACTTTGAACCCTACAATCGATGCCACCAAGCCATTATGGTAAGATGTTAAAAGAGTAGTTGTTTTGCTAACTTTATGCGATAAATTGTACATTACTTAAAATTATTTGTTCAATTTCTTACATAGATCCTCAAAATGAGGTTTCCAAGTCAGATTACTGTCAATCAAGATCCCTAGGAATTTAGCTATGCTTGTTGAGTCAACTTTTCCCCATTATGACTGATATTTATACTGATCCATTGGTAAAAATGCATTACCTTCGTTTTATTTAGATTTATGATTAAGTGATTTACATTGAGGTAATAATGCACTTTAATGTGTTATTAAAATCACTTTCATATTTTTTTAAGTCCGAACATTTTACGATTGCCGTACTATCATCCGCAAACAAAAGCATGGGATGATGTGTTTGACGACGCTCCCTTGTGGTACGCCATGTTTTACCTCTCTACAACCCGAAATATATTTAAGTTCGCGTTTAGTTTTAGGGCATATTCTCGTTATTTCTGTGCACTGCAGTCGGACTTGTAGGTAAGTATGATTTTATTAGATTTAGAATATTTCCCCCCCCTTTTGGGGGAGGCCTATGTCCTGCAGTGGACGTCTTTCGGCTGCAATGATGATGAATATTTCCTTATATACCATAGGCGTAAAGCTTCTTTAGAAGGACGTCATGGTTTACATAGTCGAATGCCATAATCATATCAGTCAGTATTGCACATACAGGAATTTTATTGTCAACGTTTGTCATTATATTTGTTAGGACATTATATTATTATATTGCCATATTAAGATTTTTATTTTTTCTTAAACCCATTTGTTCTTCGCAAAATATATTATATTTATTTAAAAATCTATCCATTGCATATCTGGGGGCACGGTAGTGCCCCCGCCAAGACGAGCCAAGCGAAGCGCAAGGGCACTACCTACCTTTTCTCGAAGCACTTCGTCGTATTTTTGACCCCTCTTAACAAATGATGCTAGAGGTCTGAAAATTTATATAGGGGGTCCTTGTTATAAATAAACCTCAAAAAAAAGAAAGAAAAAATGAACAACAGAAAAAAATACTCGTATAAATATCATAAGCAACTTACAAAAAGAAATGAAATCCCACAAAAACATTTCATGTTAAATGTTGCCAAGACGAGACCATGTAGCTCGGACTGTCAAAAAGTAATCAGATCTCATGTAGAGCCAAGCTTCTAACTCTACACGCCCTAACTCTACAAGGCCTAACTTCACAAACTCTACACCTTAGTCAAAATATATGGCTTGGCCATTTCGCTACATTCACATGAGCGTAAGGTGAAAAACTCTCATACTGTTAATGGTTCTTGTAGTAACGAAACGGCCAAGCCATATATTTGGACTAAGGTGTAGAGTTTGCGAAGTTAGGTCTTGTAGAGTTAGGGCGTGTAGAGTTAGAAGCATGGCTCTACATGAGATCTGATTACTTTTTGACAGTGCGAGCTACATGGTCTCGTCTTGGCAACATTTAACATGAAATGTTCATGTGGGATTCTTTTTACGAAGAGGTTTTATTACTACTGTTTTTAGGCTATTAGGAAATATACTAGATTCAATACTAGCATTTACAATATGACTAAGAGGCCCTGCAATATCTTGACTAACAAATTTAACAATACTGGTCGTAATTTCATCGTAACCATAACTTTTGTATTTTTCAGTGATTTGATTAATATTCATATCATTTGGTACTATCGGTGACATAAACATTGAATTTGAGTTGTTAATTATGTCAGAAATTCCGTAAGGTGTGTCACTCGTTATATTTTTTACCTGGTCAACAAATAAATCATTAAACGATGCTGCAATATTTTTGGGATCCGTTACTGTCACATTTTAATTCATAATTTTGTGGATAGGTTCTTTAATCAGCTTACTATTGTTGATTTGCCACACTGCTTTGGATTTATTGTGAGCGTTATTAATAATATTATTGTTCTTTGCCCTTTGAGTAAGTTTAATGATCTTTTTTAATCTTTGTGAGTATGTCTTAAATGTTTGTTTATTTTCGCTTGACGGTTGCAATCTATATTTCCAAAGTAAATTTCTTTGTTTCTTACTACAAAGTTTAATGCCTTTCGAAATCCATTTAATTTTTTATTCTGATTGAATTCTTATCCATCTAATTGGAAAGCACTGATTGTAAAGAAGTTGAAAAGCTTCCATAAACTTATCATAGGACTCATTAGGGCTACTCCGACGGTAAACGTCTGAAAATGATAAGCCCTTTAAATGATTTTTAGGGTTCCGTAGTTCCTACAAGAAACCCTTATTTATAGTTTTGTCATGTCCGTCTGTCTGTCTGTCTGTCCGATTTTAGAAGACCTATTCAACGATACCCCATCGTGTGGGGTATCGTTGAATAGGTCTTCTAAAATGACTTAGAGGTTGCTAAAATTATTTTTCGATTTACTTAATGAATAATTGTGGCCACTATTTGCCGTTTTATTGTACCTAATAAAACTAAACAATGTAAAACTACCGTTTATAATAATATTAACGTATGATCTTGTGGTGCTTATTTTCTGCATTTTCATTCTAAAATAAAAGAAATAACCAAACAAACGATGAGGGCGTCACTAGGCGGTCGGCGTAGCTTTAACATCTAACTACTTACGCTATTACGTTGGTTGTGTTAAATAAACTAAGAACATTATAAAGCGAGTGCAAAAATTTTCATGCTCGCTTCTCTCGGTCTTGCATCGTGGATGTTCTAAACTCTAAAACTTTTCTGCATGAATCAGCTAACTTAACCTATCCGAGGCTGAGCTCGCAATTTAGTTTTCGTATTCACTAGCACAAACTAAAACTAATACATAAAATATATACCTATATAACATCTTCCTCACCCTGCTGCCTATCTGTTTGCGTTACATGAATCCTATTAGACGGATTTAGATGCTAAATGAAGAAGGTAAGCCAAGGAAGTAGGTATAAAAAGTCCCCAAATAGGCATGAGTTTGAGCACCCATGGGTTTTATAAAAGTCGGCGGCCCTAGACACCTGCACGACATAAAACGGAACGGTATTTTCGTGAAGGGCAGGCGTTTTGGGGGACTGTCTTTTGTAATTTTGACGTTCGAAAAGTGCAGATTCTCAGCCTAATTTGAATAAATGACTTTTGATTTTGATTATTGGATGGTGTTTTGGATTGTTGTCAAAGTGAAAAAGCAATTACGAGGTCGACTATACTTACAGGTACATACATATAGGGTATGCGAATTTCATACTACTAGCGCCATCTCGTTACTTGGTAAAGTACTACTTTAAGTATCGTGACTTTTGTATGAATTCATGATTTTTTGAAGTAAATTAACAAAAAAAGTTAAAACTAAAAATAGTCATCGCCACTGTATGATCGTTAGAAAAGATCGTTTATTATTCAAAGATTGCCACAGCTAATAAATACTCTAGATAGTTACACATCTCCTTTTTCTATAAAACTTGTGATTATGATCTGTGCTTGTCATGTGACATTAATTGACAATTTGACATATTCAAAACAAAGAGTATAATAACTATATACAGGAAAAGAGAGCCCTCTCGCGTGAAAAGTATGCCCCCATAGCAAAAGCGCCATCTATCAATGGCGGATCTAACTAATCTGTGTATACATGTATAGGTAGGTAGGTATGGTATGGTAGGTTTATAGATAGGTAGGTATGCTTTAGCTGACGAGTTCACTTTCAAATTCTGCGATATTCTCATCACTATGATGTAGTGATACAAAAATACTAGCAGAATCTGAAAGAGAACTCAACGTGAGTTAATAAATTCGAACGTTTTAGGAACTTAAACTATTATAAAAAATTGACACCATATTTGATTGAATTATTTATTTGTTGTGTTTACAGTGTTTATTATAGTAAATCTGTGCAGCTTTCTTCAACTCATCATCCCCATCATATGTGATTTTTCCTGCCAAAATTCGATTAATCCCTCTACACCAACTATAAATAATTACATTAATTGTTGTATCTAAAAAGAAAGATTGCAGTTTTTCTTTATGAATTGAACAATTAAAAGGAAACACAATTAACATATCTGCTAACATTTTAATATTAGTTTTTAAATTATGCCTATTTGTATTGTGTTTCAATGTATTAACTGTTAATTTTTGTATTTCATAAAAACATTCTTTTAATTTCTGGGAGGGATAGCACAACCACCGTTTCGTTTGATGATATTCTTTTAATTTTATATATTTATTATCATTTGTATTTGTGGAGAAAAGTGTTTGTTTGCAATTTTCACATGATTTTACTACTCTTTTTAAGCATTTGGTCAGGACCCAGCCACAAACATATTCTCTTTGCTCAGTACCTTTATTTTCTTCTGTAACTGGACAGGTGAAGAGGCTTTCTAAATTTTCATTAATAATGATTTCGTCGTTTTTTTCTATTTTATCTGGTCTTTTGTCTCTAACAAAAAAGTCCAGTTTTTGCAAACATGCATTAACATCTTCTTCACAATTAGAATTATAGGCATGTGGTGAGTTGAAATTATTAAGTAGAAGGGCTTTATAGGAACCCTCAAACGAAGTAGAATTAGGTGATACATTTCGCACGCCTAAACTTCTAATATTACCAAAAAAGTTTTCAATAGGGTCCTGATTGAAATTTCTTGTCAGAATGCTGTCAAACAAATACTTTTCATGTAATATTTTACAAATTTGTAACATTCCCTCTATTGTTTTTATGAAATTTTTAACAGATGGCACACATCGTTCAACAATTCTTACTTTGTTTCCATCTTTTTCTTTAGATACAATGACATATTTAATACTCTGTAAAAACGTTTTGGCATCATACCACAACTTATGATGGGGTGAATTTTTCCTTACTGCGCCTTTATAAACTTTGCCATTGGGCACATGGAATGAGCTGGTATTCAAACTGTCGAATACATTGTCAACCATCAAAACAAATGGGACGATTTGACGGCACTCTTCAGGTAGATCACCTCTGGCTGTGATGTGTTCCGCTGCTACTGCAACACTGCGGCTAAAAATCTGGGCTGCAGTTTTTACCCTCATTTTTTTCAATTTTCCGGGTTTATATGCTCTTCTGTAATTTTTTGAAGATATCGTAATTCTCCATAACTTTTATCTGCTTCATATAGCAGTCGGAAATAGTCCCATTTTAATGTCTTTTCCTTCTTATCTCCATTTATGTCAACGTATTTTAAATCTTTATTGAGCAAATTATTACGAATACCTTTTAATAAATGAGGGACATCATACAGTGGTATTATCGTTTTTTTATTAACTTCAAAATATTCATTTCGCCATTCTTTTCCTTTTTGCAGGTAATCAGCTTTGGTATCTTCAAGTAAACTATTGATAGTACTCACGTTAATTGTGCTTTGGTCACACACTGTGCAGAGAACTATAAGACCTGTTTGCTGTACATTTGTGATTACATCTTTGACCATTTTTTTTAACTCGTTTTTCTTCAAAGCTTGTGTAAAATAATATGCAATGCAACTGGCTGCTTGTAGTTCTTCTTAATACCCTTCACCATAAAAACGAGTGCATGGTCTGCCAATTTGTTTACTTCACCATAATTTACAAACCCCTTCAATTCATCAGTCCCTGAGTTATAATGGACTTGTGGGGTAATTGACATCTCATCAAAGATCAATGTACAAAGACGGTCTTCTTTTTTCATCTCTGAAACAGTCTTCTTTAATTGATTGAATACTGTCTCATTGATGCCTGGACCTATTCTTACTTGGCTCAGTAACGTTTTTAATGCCTTAGCTGAAGGCAAAGTAAAATATTTGGACAGTAAAGTGTAGCATTTCGGACTTCTCTTAAATAGTGATAATGAGAGCACTTTTTCATCGACTGTAAATCGCCGTCCTTTAGGTTTCTTGCACGTTTGGCGAAACTGCATTTGTGTGAATGTTTTTCCAGCAGCTGTCATCTTTTCCGAGACCCGTTGAAATGCTACATCATTGGAAAGTTTTTTAGCACTAGAAAGTCTTTCACTGTAATTTTTAACCTTCTTCCTAAGGCGAGACACTTCTTTTTTTAGATTTCTTATTTGTCGTCTGTGTGTTTGAAGCACAAGAGCAGGTGATTTCCTTTTTGAACCTGTAATGGAAATAAAAATAATAGTTTCTTTTTACAGTTCTGTACATGTACGTATAAAAAGTAACTGATGAATGTTCCTAAAGTGGAAAGTGTATTAGAGTAGAGACAAGGACTGCTCCATACCCCGTAATGATAGTGATCACTATAATTACGGGGTATGGAGCAGTCCTTTGGTTTTGTTGCAGATTTTCGTTATTACTGCAATTATGGCTATAGCCATAACAGAATAATAATAATAATATTGATGTGTACGAATTTCCATAACGCCATAGGCAGCTTCATGGCCAAAAGCTTATAATACAATAAAGTTATAATTACCTGATCGACAGTCCTTTTTGAGGTCATCTTTATTATTTTCAGATGAAAACAATGGGTTGCTACACTCCATAGGATTTTTTTGGTCCAAAACAACTGTTTCTGTAATTAGACAAAGTTTCATCATGAAATACAAGTACCTTTTAATTTAAAACCCATATCTAAAGGTTAATGAATTTCTAATGACTAAACTGTTGTATAATCCCTTACACGACAGTTTTTTTCATATTTAGGCACAATTCTAAAAACTTGACTTATTAAATTACCTGTATTGAGAACTGTTTGTGATGTAGACGGTTGGCTGTCAAAATTGGTATGGACATGTTTTGAAGCATATATTTCTGTGGAGCAAAATTATTGTATTAATAAATTATAAGTTAAATTATTTAAAAAAAGATGTAATCCTAACTTAATATTATAAAATAATGCGAAAGTGAGTTTGTTTCTTTGTAACACTCTCGCTAAAACGGCTGAATGGATTATGATGAAAATGGCACAGGGGTAGACCATGATCTGGATTAGAACATAGAATACTTTTTATCCCAGTACATTCCCGTGGGATAGTTTCCGACCTGCACGCAGGCGAAGCCATGGGCAAAAGCTAGTAATATTGAAGACACAACAATGAAAATAATTATTTCAGTTAGATCTTGTTGCTGTTAGCCACTGCTGGACGAAGGTCCCTCACATCATTTCCAGAGATTTTGATCTAGAGACTGGATCATTTGTTATATAAATGTTGTTTGTTATTTGCGCTGTTGCCTGCGGTTGGGCTCGCGTGGATGTCAATACTAACTATTTATGGGTTTTCATATTTTTGTGCAGAACCATAATTATTTTTCTAAAATAAAAGTAGCCTTAGTTACTTAATCCTTATTTGTTCACCTGGCAATTGACTTTTATTTGTATATACATACTTATAGATAATAATTTTAAAATTACCTTGGACTAGTTCTATTTGTTCAAAAGATTGACCAACACACACAGAGCTTTGTTGAGAAACTGAACTATCTCCTGCTGATATTAGAGAAGCATAGTTGTGTTCCCTTTGTGGAGAATATTTTGACTGGAATACACCTAGAAGAAAAATAAAAAGTTGTTTTAAGACCTATTTGAACATCATCACACAAGATGCTATTACTGCTCATAACGCAATGAAGTTATCTTAGACCTTGCTTGAGGAAGTTCTATGTGGCTATTTCATGGAATATACATAGTACCCGGGAAACATCTTGAACATTACGACGCGGGCGGGTGAGCAGGGTCGGGTAAACCTGTAGTAGCACTTTCGCCTACAAATTTAGTTTTGTTCAGTCAAGGTCATTTTTCAAACCGTTTGCGGTCTCATCTGTACTACAGTCTAGTGATGGGTCGTTGACAGTTTTTCCCTTAACATAACATCAACATTGATTTACGTTCTTCGATTCTATTCTATTTTATTTTTTTGAAGTTCTGGCTCCATTGGTAACATTCGATGATTTTGCCAATGACAAGGTATGAGAAAGTAATGATTGGAAACTGTTATACAATATTGATCAGTGTTTGTAGCGGTGGCATCCATGGATCGTTCGTCAACTAGTTAAATTCATCAACAAGTTAACATGCAACTATTACCAACTTGCAACGTAAACCGTTCATTCATTGAACAGTTTTTACTCAACACTACGACACATCTACCAACCAATGTTTGTATTATTGACCGTTGCTAGCATTCTACATTATGATGTTGTTTTCAGCGTACTTTTTTTTTTTGTTCATTTCATTATGTTAGCGTTCTCGAATTTAGTTTGGTTGATTATTAAACGAGCCAAATGAGAACGAGACAAATTCAACTAGTTGATTCATAAACAGGTAACGTAAATACGTTGACAGGAGATCAACGGTTGATTCAACTAGTACGTTGATTCAACACCCATCAGTACCTACTACAGTCACACATGGCGACTATGTGGCAGGCAGGTGCATATGCAGTGAAGGTCATGGACTAGAATATTATTGATTTCTTTTTTCCACATTGCACATTCTCACTGGCACATAGTCGCCACGTCTGACTGTACTACGTTTTTCTAGTATGAAACTATAATAAAGTTAAGTACTTACCACTCAGGTTGAGAGTTGGTATAGCTCCAAATATTACACGACGTCCTGCAGTTATTTCTTCTGGTTTGAAGTGATAATCACAAACCCGCTTGTTATTATAAACCGTCATGGGATCGATATCTTGCAATTTATCACGCAAAACGGTAACCCAACTCGAATACCACTCGTAGTTGTTTATTGGATGAGGGAAACGATGTACATGGACATCTAAAAAAGAAGATTTTTATTTGAGACATGTCTCTGCCAGCAACTACATGAAGCAATGCCAAGGATTAGAAAGGTTTTAGAAATACTTACCAAGTTTATCACATCCGAAAATGCAGGACTTTTTACGTAATATTTTCGTGTCCGAAAACATCTCGATGAGAAAAATAAAACAGGTAGGTAGGTAGGTAGGTAAAAACAAAATAACAAAAACAACGAAAATAACAGAAAACTTAATAACGATGAATTAAAAGACAACAATGTATGAATTAATAAAATAACCGAAGAAATGCAAATTTTACAACGAAAATTATCCGAGAACTCAAAAGCATACGAAAATAACCGCTGTAAGAGTGCGCCATAGAGGAAAAATGAGTGCGCAAACTGTCAAACTGAATTGAAATTTTTTCCTTCTTTTTTATCCAAAATTAAATCAGAAAACTAAGCAGGAGTATAAAAGTACAAAAATAATATAATTAACTCCAAAAATATATTGAAATATGATGTTTTGCACCCAGAAATAACTTTATGAAATAAAATACAAACAAATTCTGAATTATATTATGCGTAGAATGGAACGTATAAAATAATAGCTAGTTTCAACTGCCATCTAGTGGTTTTAATAGACAATAATATACTGCTTTATCCACAATGTCATAAAAGTTTGAATCCACCGCTGGGAGATGGCGTACCGTTCTTCGCAACTTTACCTTTTGACTAAGTGTACCCCCCCTGATTCAAAACCTATTTTCAAAGTAAACAAACCAATGATACATTACATATAAGTTAATGCCTAGTACCTACAATTATTGCGGCTTTAAACATTTAGAAATCGTTTAAGGAGGAATACATTTAGAAGTAAAGAATTCAACAAGTCATACATCAAAATATCTCAAGAGCTTTAACAAAACAGTTTACAGAATTAGAGAATTTTAACAAAACAGTTTACAGAATTATACACACAGTGCGGTGGGTTTGTTTTGATAAGACAATGCTAATATTAATTGGGTGGCCCAATTCATGAAATCACTAAGTCCATTTTTACAGTTTTGAGCTAGCAACACCGTCTTGTTTGTTTTTTAATTCTCTTTAAAATGGTATATTTGAGGTTCTTGGCAAAAATCTCTAAGTATCATTTCTAGATTACGAAAAAAAAATTTTTTTTTAATATTCAATTCATAAAAACCCTAAGTGTAACAAATCACTAAGTCTACGTATTTTTTGATCGTGATTTCGCACTAATAGAAAGGAAGAAAAGGAAACAAGAGAAGATATATACACCAGAATATTATGTTCAGCTGATAAAAAATAGTAGGAATGTCAATAAATTTCAAATAGTATTTTTGGAGAAAAGTTTGATGAAGGAAGATAGATCTGAAGATGTTTTAAAAGTAAAAGACTACAAAAAGTTGTATGATGAACGAATTAAAGCTAACTTGCCTGGAATATCTAAATGCCGTAAAGTTGTATTTAAAAGAATCGGTAAACCAGAGTTTTCAATGTCTATGAGAGGTCAGGATATGAGACCGTTTTCATTATATAAAGTAGGTTACAGCAGGCGTATTAATGAAGTGCCCGATGACTGTTATGCTGTACCCTTGCCTATAAAAGCCGCTAAACTGCAAGATATCAAGCGATTATTAGAATCTGTTCCTGAATCGGAAAGGTATTTTTATGAGGATTTGTTCAATGATTCTCGCGATCCCATAACTATAGAATCAGATTCTGAAGAAGAAGTAGAATGATAACATTATGTCATTCACATTTTTGTACTGGATACAGCAATAATATATCTAAGTCCATTATTTATCATTTAAAAATAACTAAGTCCAAGGATTAGAAATAAGTCCAAAATTTTTGATATTTTGTTACGAGTTTCCTGTTAACTATATTGTTTTCTTTCTTTTGATAAATAAAACTACGCATTTTGAACTAAAATGTACTTTTTTATTTTTTTTATACTTCATCACATGTTATTTCAACGCTCAATTAACACCGTAAAATGCCGTTATTTCAAAAATGACTTTTAGGACTTAGTGATTTCATGAATTGGGCCACCCAATTGAACAATGAGTGATTTTGTTGTGATGTACATTATGCTTGTATGCCAAAGTAAAGTTATTTAAACTAAATTGTTTACTTATTTCTTACCCTACTGAATCTGACATTAAGGTATTAGAATAATGTATAGGTATATAAATTACACTATCACTGTAATGTTTTTAGAGAACCATATAGTTAGGTAATTAACAGTCTTTGCACAGACACTTTCTTGGAATCACTTGTCTGCCTGATCTGGTGGTGATAACTTCCTTATCTCTCTCTGGTGTTGATTCAAAGTTTGTAGATGTATTAGATGAATCCGGGGTATCGAAAGGAGAGGATGAGCATGAATTCTCCTTGGTAGGGATGTTATAATCTTGTGTAGGAGCTTCTATTCCTATCTCCTGTGACGGAGAGCACGGTCTCATCTCTGGTAACAACAATTGAGTTGCATCTTGGTTTTCCTGAGTTTCTAGATATTTAACAGGCTCTGGTTGCTGTTGTCTCTGTGCCAAACCTGATTGAGAGTGTTTTGACTTCTCATCATGCTGTTGCGGTTGGTCTGAAACAATATGCTTTAATGGACTCGAAGGGGATAAGAGAAGTGGAGTGAGGGGAGGTAATGCAGGAGTGGAAACAGGAATGCTATGTTGATTAGGCAATTCGATGATTGCTCTCCTGTTCTTTCTAATTTCCTTCCCTTTCTCTGTCAATATTAGGTAGCTGCGGGGCTCTTGTCTTTTTTCAGTGACTGTCCCATATATTTGATCATCAGGTAGAAATACTCTATTTCCAACTGTTAATTCAGGAAGTTCTTTAGTTTTATGTCTTTTATCATATGTTTCCTTAGCTTTTTCTCTTCTCTTATTGAGTTTTTGTCTGTATATTTCCAAATCTTGCACCTTGGGTTTAAGTGCTGTTGATGTCATTGGAATTACTGTATTCAAGAGTCTAGACATTGCAATTTCAGCTGGAGCTAGTCCCAATTGAGTGGGGGTTGTTCGGTAATGAAGTAATCCAAGGAGTGGATCTTCTGGATTCCTTTCAAAAATCTTTTTGATTATCTTTACTCCAATTTCTGCAGCTCCATTACTTTGAGGAAAGTGTGGGCTTGATGTGATGTGAGTAAAATCCCAATTTCTTGCAAATTCTTGGAAGTTCCTTGAAGAGAACTGCGGGCCATTATCGGTCCTCAAGATCTTAGGGATTCCATGTCTTGCCATGATCGATTTTAAGTGGTTGATTATAGCTTGGGAGGTAGTAGATGTGAGTGAGATTACCTCTGGGTAATTGGATAATATGTCTCTAACTACAAGATATTCTTTTCCTCTGTATGTGCATAAATCAGCCGCTATGATTTCGAAAGGGTATTCCGGGACTTCTCCACTAATTAAAGGTTCTGGTTTTTGTGTAGCTAACTTGCTGCATGTTTCACAAGTTGCTGACCATTGGATGATGTCATTATCCATAGTAGGCCACCACACTGCTTGCTTGGCTCGCTGCTGACCTTTAAAACTGGTGACATGTCCAGTGTGAATTTTGGTAAGTATGTCTCTTCTCATGTTTGAGGGGATATATAACCGTAGACCAATAGCTATTATATCTTCTAGTAAAATCAAGCTGTCTCTGTGATTATAGAACGGTTTCAATTCTTCCTCTATGTATTTGTAATGAGGCCAACCTTCCTTTATGTATCTGTAGAGTTTCTTTGATACATTATCCTCTCGTTGAGCTTCTCTGACTTTTTGAAGTCGTTCATCAGAGAAAGGCATGTCTTTGATTATGCTGAGGAATGTTGTCTTGTCAAGTCTGTCTTCTTTTTCTAAGATATCTTTATCTTCTTCTTGTGTTGGAAGTGGTGCTCTTGACAACAAATCAGCTGTGTACATGTACTTACCTGGTACATGCACTATATTGTAGTTAAATGGTGTCATCCTCATGCGGAATCTTTGGAGTCTGGTTGGGAGGTCTGATATAGGTTTGGATCCTAGTATGGATACGAGTGGTTTATGATCCGTACGTATGGTAAAGACTTTTAGACCTTGGAGGTATAGTTTGAATCGTTCACAGGCCATAGTTGTTGCACACGCTTCTTTTTCTATCATTGCATACCTTTGTTGAGTAGGTGTGAATGAAGAAGACCAAAAATGAACTGGTTTCCATTCATCTCCATGTTTTTGTTCTAATACAGCTCCTATTCCCTGCTGGGATGCATCTGCTGAGACTCTGGTCTCCAATTGGGGGTCATAATGTGCTAACTGAGGGGCTGAGGTTAACAGCTTTTTGATTTTTTGGAATGCAGTAGAATGTTCATTATTCCATTCTCTCGAAGAGTCTTTCTTTAACAAGTCACGCAGAGGTTTTGTCACATCAGCTGTGTTTCCTAGAAATCTGAGGTGCTGATTGACTGCTCCCATGAAACTTCTCAATGCTGTTAAGTCTTTAGGTATGGGTAAGTCAATTATTGCTTTTACCTTGTCTTGAAGGGGTTGCACTCCATTGGCTGTGACTTTATATCCCAGAAATGTGCATTCTGTTGTTCTGAAAATACACTTCTCATGATTCAAGGTTACTCCAGCATTGTGAAGAGCTTTTAATACTTCTCGCAGGTTTGTATCATGTTCTTCTACTGTTCTACCATAAACCAGGGTGTCATCAACATGGTTTACACAACCTTTTATGCCTGACAATATTACAGCCATTTTCCGCTGGAAAACTTCACTAGACGAGTTCATTCCCATGGGCATTCTATTAAATCTGTACCTTCCAAATGGAGTAATGAAGGTTGTGAGGTCTTTACAGTCTTCAGTTAATTCTACTTGAAAATAGCTTTTCACTGCATCAATTTTGGAAAATGTTTTGGCTCCAGCTAGTTGTGCTAAACATTCCTCGACTGTTGGCAGAGGGTGAAATTCTCTCATCACTGCCTTGTTCAGCGCTGTGTAGTCAACCGTGATTCTTACCTTATCGGTGTTACCCTTCTCTACTACTGGTACCATAGGAGCGCACCACTCTGTAGCGTGTGAGACCGGTTCTATTACCTTCATGTCTTGGAGAGTCTTCAAAGTTTTCTCTACTTGAGGTCTGATAGGTATAGAGATGTGTCGTGGCATTGTAACTGCATAGGGTGTTGCATCTTTCTTCAACTGTATGTGGTACTTGCCTTCCATTACACCAAGACCTTTGAACATTTCTTTATATTCATCTTCAGGGTGGGTGTTGTTAGAGATTTGCACCTGCATAATTTGTGCTCCCTCATGCCACTTTATTATGCCAAAAGCATCACATTCTGGTAGTCCAAGTAGTGGGGTATGTTGGTCTTCCAGTATATATATATCAGTAAGTTTTGTATTACCTTGCCAAGTCATCTGAACATTTTTGCATATTCCACGTCCTGGTAATACTATGCCACAGGGTCCCAAAAGTTTCTCTTGTACTTGTGTAGGCTTAGGTAGTTTCAGCTTGATCCTAAGTTCTGGGCTGATCACTGTCTCCGATGCTCCGGTGTCTATTTTAAACTTTATCTTTTGTCCATTGACTGCTATGCTTGCAAATTTAGGTTTGGAGCGTGCTATCTTCGGTGTAGTAACTGAATCGATGATCTTCTCTTTCTCAATACTTCCAAAGAAGAAGTTTTCATCTGCTATCTCATTTACACTCTTGGATGTACTTTCTTTTTTTTCCACTTTCTTTTTCTTGCACACAGCCAACCAATGACCACGGACGCCGCATCCATTGCACGTAGACTTTGTTGCTTCACACTCAGAGAACTTGTGTTTTGGTTTACAACCACATTTTCTGCACATATCTGATGTTTGGCCTTGCTTGATAGGCTTTTTAAATTTATTTACTTGATGTACCTCTGGTGGAGGGTTAGGTAGAGTGGGGTTTAGTACTTCCATGTTAGCTTCAACCATCTCGGCGTGCCTCACTCTATTAATCACCATTTCTAGTTTAGGTTCCTCTTCAAGGTTTTGGATAGCCTTAGACAATTCTGTATTTCTCATGCCGGCCACGATTCTGTCTCGTATAAGTTCGTCTTCGAGCTGCCCAAATTCGCATTTCTTGGCTAAGCCATGTAGGTCAGTTATGAAGTCATCTATGCTTTCTAGCTCACTCTGTATTCTTTGATTGAAGCGTGCTCTGGCATACATTTTCGTCTTTCTTGCAGTGTAATAGGTGTCGAATTTAGTTTTGACGATATCGTAGGACTTTTTATCCGAGTCACTCAATTTCATAGAGGTTAGTATGTCATTTGCTTTGCTTCCCAATAAGTATAAGAAAGTGTTTACTTGTGTTTCGCTTGGCATATACCTGAGACGTGTCGTTTCCCTGTACTGCTCAAATCTGGTGATCCAGTTTGACCAGTCGGCGGCTTTGAAAGTAAATTGTTGAGGCGGTGGTGTGGACACTCCGGGTAGTAAAGATGCAATATCCATCTGAGTAGTAAGACCTGATGCTGGCTGGGACTGTTGTGTCAACTGCAATTGTAGTTGTTGTATGAGTACCATTTGTGCATCTACTTGGCTTTTTAACTCGTCCATGATGAAAAATTACACTTTTTTACGGATCGCACGCGCTGTCACCATGTATGATCGTTAGAAAAGATCGTGTATGATCGTTAGAAAAGATCGTTTATTATTCAAAGATTGCCACAGCTAATAAATACTCTAGATAGTTACACAGCCACCTTACGTGTTATAAAAACACTGTAAAATATACAAAAAAAAAAAAAACAGTGGCACTCCGAGAGTGCCGACAGAAATGAAAACTCGATCAATTACGTGTGAATTTTTTAATCGTCTTTTAATCAAAACACAAACAGAATACTTTGCCATCACTCACTAACTATCGGATATACATATAAGGATAAAATACATCAACCATTTTTCAGATTAGCCAAAGTACATACCTACATCTTTTATGGGGTACTGTGTTAAATGTTACAATAAAATACCTAATGATATATTGCAATTAAATGAAAGAAAATTTAAAACTCACATTAAACGTACACTTTGTAAACAAGCGTACTACTATAAATTAGAAGATTATATCCAAGATAAGAACGCTTGGAAACATGCTGGTCCTGCTCCATAGGACAATCTAGAGTCAAGACAAAATCAAACTGGTTGCTAATTTAATTGTAAATTTTTTTTTTTTTCTTATTTTATTTTACATTGATTTACATTCTGTAATTATTTTAACTCACACCCTGACTTATTACTATTAATTATTATTATTATTTTTTTATGACAATCGTTTATTTTTACCATTTTTGTAAATATGTGAGCACCATGTATCTATCAGATAATTAATTTATATGTTATGGTTTCATTTTTAATTATTTTACCTATTGTGGTACAGTAATTTTATTTTAGGTGCATCGTCTTCACATATATATTATATAATTAATGTACATGCAAAATATTGTAAAACATTTTAAAAGAGTAACGGTGGAGTTTCTTGCCCATTCTTCTCCATACGAAAACTACCTTTTGGAATGGGCGACTAGAATCAATTCTATTTTAGTAATTTTTGACGTTCAAAAGTGCCTGTCAAGTGCCTATTTGAAATAAATGCTTTGACTTTGACATTAAAACCACTGACCTGAGAGAATTAACATGAAATAGCAGCATGCTAGATTTAAATTTTTGCTTTTACTTTTTAGCGTGTTGTTATGTTCTATAAATGTGAAAATGGTAATCCTGTCAAGTTTGCGCCTAATGTGGTTACCGTCCGCCGCCGATATCCGCAACACCAACACTCCGACAGGTTTGCCAATAATAAAGATATCAATTTCAAACGCATTTAAAGACTCAAAGCTTTCTAACGACATTTTCCTCATTCCTTCACATCACATGCCCAAACCATGATTATTGGTTATTATTATTATAGGTACTCTTTATTGTGTAATCAATTTTTAAGAAGTCTTTAATATGAGCTATAAATTCCACTTGCTTTTATATTATTGCAGTTTTCAAGCCGCACCACATCTTTGACGCCTAATGATGGGCAGCAGTCTGCTGACCGGTACTAAATCGGAGTCAGATTTTTATTATTTAGTGTGGCTCAATGGCCTATGTGTTGACAAAAACAAAAAGATTTTTAAACATGTCAGAACACTATGACATTAGCTTGCTAGTTTTGTCACTGTCAGTGTCTGTCAGTGTGTCAGTCAGGCAGCAGGGCAGGGCAGCAGGCTCAGACTATTGCCGCATTATATTGTAGTCTTTGGACTATTGCACAGAGTACTTTTTGCTTGATTGATATGTTTTGGATTTGTGTTTTTAGGCTGATGTATTTCTCATAAAACTTGTTAACTAAATTTAAGTAAATATCTTTTAAGAATTTTATCATAGTAATGGAAAAATGTCGTATTTGTTTACGATGTTCCAAAAATGTACTCTCAATTTATGCGAAAGCAGACGGAATTACATTTGCCGATATGATGTCTTCTATTGCTAACATTAAGGTATCTATAAAGTTTTAGCTACAGCTAGAGTTTATATTATGAGTTTATACCATAATACATGACCCTGTGTCTTGGGTATTTGTAGACCAAGTAATAAACTAATTTGTGTTTGTTGTTTTTCAGATTCGAAATGAAGATGGGTTTAGTGATAATATTTGTCGTTCCTGTCGTGGGAAACTTACAGACGCATACAAATTTAAACTCGACATTGAAAGGTGTGTCCATAATCCAACACTAACAAAAAAAACTAATTGTTGTGGTACTAAAAATATGAAAACAGTGCATGGAACTCTTGTTAGGTATAGTTATATTTTATAATAAAATTATTAAGTATTATTTTTATTATTTTACAGGGCCGAAATGGTACTACAAGAAACTTCTAACTTGAAGAGAATCAACTTTAGTAATTTACAAGATATTAGAATAAAAATTGAAATTGAAACTGACTGCAAGCCTTTAGTACCGTCAATGGAAACCTTTTCTGAGAACTTATTTAAAGGTCTTGATTGCCTATCATACAACAACACTGTTATTAAAAAAGTTGAACACTCAAGTAAAAATGAGGATAGTAAAAATAACAAGGCATTGTCTGTGGGTGAATTTCTAAATTCAATTAAAACAGAATCAGACAATGACTGTGATTATGTAAGTATAGGGTTTGATAAGATATAGGATATATCATTTTAATTTTGCAATATTTCAAGCATGCATGACTGCATTCAAATAAGCACATAATTTGCCTTATAATTTGATTAAATTTAATTCTTAACCAAGAATTCAGGAAGAATTTGGGCCAAAAGCATAATCATAATATGTTGCACAGCTTGGTGTGCCTTTTGGCATAGGCCACCTCCAACCGTCTCCATTGTGCTCTGTCCTTTGCAACTCTGGTCTAGTATGGCCTCAGGGTTAGAGATACATTGATTTTGTTTTTAAGTCTATTACTAGTTTTTAAATTGTCACTTTGGGATGGCTTTAAGGTCCCAATTATAAAACCACTGTATAATGATAAATCTTGTTAGTATATTGTAACATACAAAAGGTAAAATATATGTTATGTCACCGCCAATGCCAGCCTGTATCGCAGGGGTTGGATCGAAGTGGCGCTAGAGAAGGATGCATGGAAGGATTTGGGGGAAGCCTTTGCTCAGTAGTGGGACAGTGTATTCTAAATAGTAATAATAAAAGTATATGTTAAGAGCGTTTACTCAAAACAGCATTTCATACAAACTTTCAAGCCCTTTTTTTTCGAAGTGAATGAACCGATTTTAATGAAACTTCGTACATATAAGCAAAATATAAAGGTCTAAAAAGTTAGTAGAGAACATTTTCGAAAAATAGTGGTACAGCCAAATTAGACCGATTTTAAACTTTCCATAGAAACAGATATTTCCAGTTATCTTTTTTAGGGTTCTGTACCCAAAGGGTAAAAACGGGACCCTATTACTAAGACTTCGCTGTCTGTCCGTCTGTCCGTCTGTCTGTCTGTCTGTCACCAGGCTGTATCTCAAGAACCGCGATAGCTAGACAGTTGAAATTTTCACAGATGATGTATTTCTGTTGCCGCTATAACAACAAATACTAAAAACAAAATAAAATAAATATTTAAGGGGCTCCCATACAACAAACGCGATTTTTTTGCCCTTTTTTGCTCGATATCAAAAATGGCAACAGGTAGGCACTTGAAATATTCACAAAATACTCAGTTGTATTTTAACTTTAATAATAAATAATAAAAATAAAATAAATATTTAAGGGGGGCTCCCATACTACAAACATGTTTTTTTCGGCGTTTTCGCCTTGTACGGAACCCTTCGTGTGCGAGTCCGACTCGCACTTGGCCAGTTTTTTTATATATGACATTTCGAAAATGTTCTCTACTAACTTGCATGCTGATTTTTTCGTATGTATACTCATGTTTAAACAAATAAAAATTATCTTATCTTATCTTAACTTTTTAGACCTTTGTATCCTGCTTATGCTTAGGAAATTTCATTAAAATCGTTCATTAATTTCGAAAAACAAGGGCTTGAAAGTTTGTATGAAATGCCGTACGGCGTAAACGCTCTTAATAAATCAGGGATAAAAACTTACCTGATTTGTTCTATTGCAGCAGGACTATGAAATAGGTGCTGATGACTATAACTCTGACTCCGGAAGTAACTACAGTTATGATAAGAAGAAACAAATTACAAAAAAGAAAAAACTGAAAGGTAAATACTGAATTAAAACAAATGAACAAAAAAACCGGGCAAGAGCGAGTCAGACTCGCACACCAAGGGTTCCGTAACATTCAGGTTTATGCATAAGGTTTATGTTTATGAAATTATTATTATTTTTTTTTTTTTATATTTGATTTGATTGAATAAATGGTAAATTGCGGTTTATGATTTATGACGTATTAAAAAAAAAACTACTTACTAGATCTCGTTCAAACCAATTTTCGGTGGAAGTTTACACGGTACCTACATCACATGTGATGTAGGTATGTACATTACCATGTAAACTTCCATAAAAATAAGAAAATAATAAAACTAAAAAAAATATGTATATTTTTTTTAGTTTTATCATTTTCTTATTTTAGAAGTTGCGAGGGGGACACATTTTACCACTTTGGAAGTGTCTCTCGCGCAAATTATTCAGTTTAGAAAAAAATTATATTAGAAACCTCAACATCATTTTTGAAGACCTATCCATAGATACCCCACACGTATGGGTTTGATGAAAAAAAAAATTTGAGTTTCAGTTGTAAGTATGGGGACCCCCAAAATTTATTGTTTTTTTTTCTATTTTTGTGTGAAAATCTTAATGCGGTTCACAGAATACATCTACTTACCAAATTTCAACATTATAGTTCTTACAGTTTCGGAAAATAGTGGCTGTGACATATGGACGGACAGACAGACAGACATGACGAATCTACATATAAGGGTTCCGTTTTTTGCCATTTGGCAACGGAACCCTAAAAAGGAGTATCACAACAGCTGCATGATGTTTTCGAAGATAATTTGCATAATCTTAAAACTCAGCTTCTGTGAAACAACTTGAAAATCGGTGTAATCTTATTATGATGGATAGGGAAAACATTTTAAATAATTGTTTGAAAATTATTAATGTGTAAATTTGTTAAAGAACAATCAAAAAGGATATTGCTAAATTGTCAATTTTTATAATATGTGCATTTCATTATAAAGCCTAGGGCACAACACAGCCGCAACGGAGCGCAACGCATTTTCATATAAAAAAGTGCTTCCCGCCTGTAGTGACTAGTGTGCGATGGTTCATAGAAAATGTAGGTACGAAAGGTACCAAAGAGAATTTTTTGCAATGCGTAACGTTGCGGCGGCCCGCCCTTATCTGCGCTAGCTTATAAGATGATAATAAAAACTATGCAAGAAAAATATTCTTTCAGAACAAAAAAAAAAACAAACTGTCAAACAGAAAGATTGGTTTAAACCTCTACTCACCAAACCTATCAAGCCTAAATATATAGCAGACTTGAGGTTAGCTCGGTCTGAAGTTCCAGCTAATAATAAACCCAGGGCTAGAAAACCACGTAAAGAAACTCCTAAGAAGTTTAATGTTTGTCCTTATTGTGGGAAACTATTTCGACACTTGGATACTCATATTCTGCTTCATACAGGTAAGAATTGTAACCAAGCAAACATTTTAATACCTAATTTTTTTATTTAGCCTGGCTAGCCTAGACTGGCTCGTGGCTAAGAAATAAGAGCCGCACGGTTCGATCGAATAGGTTATGTTACGCTTGACGCGATTGGTCCGTGGTGACCATTTTTACATACCAAGACTGGGGGTTCTGGAAAGCACGTTAAGCTGTCATTCATGTATCTTTAACAATCGTTATGGGTCGTCAGAAGCTCGAAAGTCTTACAACCGGTCTTACGAAGTGTTGTCGCATTACCCAGTAGGTAGCTGGGCTGTCTGGCTCAGATGGGCAGTCGCTCTAAGAAAGATACTGGAATTCAGTTGCATCCGGTTAGACTGGAAGCCGACCCCAAGTTAATTGGGTAAAGGTTAGGGAGATGATTATAACGACACTTGGCCTATAGACTTCATTACGGCATTATTAATCAAATGTGTCAACATTTTTTCAGCTGAAAGGAAATACAAGTGTGATCAGTGTCCAAAAGCATTCTTCACGGAAGGTAATTTGAAATCGCACATGAAGCTGCATTCGGAGATTAAAAAGTTTAAATGTGATCAGTGTATTGCTGCTTTCCACAACATTGCAACATTGAAAACGTAAGTCTAACATTAAAAAGAATAACTCGTGTATTCCCGTTCGTCCCCTCGACTTCGTCCCCCGAGGGGGACGAACGGGAATTCGTTATTTATTTTCCCGATGGTCCCTCAAAATTTTTTGGGGGGACGAATGGGAATAATTTATTAATTCTTTTTTGGGTCTATTGCTCCCACTAAATAATATAAGACTGGTGGTTTTAATTGGTAAAAAAACAAAATTGAAATAAAAATCAGTCATTTATTAAGGAATAAAAATCACAGTAAAAATCACAGAATCAACTTTGCGATAACTCGCAATATTTTTATATATAATATTTTTTTAATTATGAATAAAATTCTCCTTATAACTAAAAATTATGATTTAAAAATCTGTGTATACAGATTACAATAAAAAAAGTCTGTATTATATTACAATTAAACACTACAAACAGACTTTTTACCATTCAGGTTGTTTCCTTTTGAAATATAAGTCACTATTTTTCGTAGAGTTGCTTATATGTATGGTGGCAAGATTTTACGTTTTACGTTATGTAAGTGATTAGAAAAGTTTACTCATTATTTTAACACATAAATAGGGTCAGTAAATTATCACACTTTCAAAAGCAAAATTAAATAAAATACCTAAAATATCACGAAATCAAGATAAAAATAACAAAAAAAAACTTATCGTACTAATTTTTAAAAAGTCACATTTGCTTATATGTATAGGTATACGGTGTCACATTTTTGTGTTACATATTGTATAAGGAATCAGAACAGGTTACACAGCACAATTTCAAAATCAAAATAAAAAACATATACAAAATCAAAGTGAAAAAACATGAACACAAAACATCATAGAGGGTAACAACAATAAAAAATTCACAAGTATTGAAGAAAGTAGTCGAGGTCATAACAGTAGGCAGTAATAATTATTGCACACAAAGCCTAGAGATTACATCAACGTACACAACCATCGAGCACTTTACTTATTATGATTAATACCTACGTAAGTTTTTCTAAAAAATGTCCTACAGTTATTTCTGAATTAAGAAGTTGCATTTGGCAATCCATAATATATTGGTCTGTCAAGATTGAATGTAGCTTACGCCGTTTTGGATTTTGTTTTGCTTTCACGCTGTATAAGTTAGAGTCTTGATGTAACACCGTAAGCAATTTTAAAATATTAGGTTTTTTTTTGCCTATGGCACTATTTAATTTAAAATGCCACCCTTCGGCAAAGTTATTAGTACGGTGTCGTTTTCCAAAACTGCACCACACTTTTACGAAATTCGATTGAAGCCACTGCGATAGCATGTATTGCCGAAATTTTTCACTTTGGCTATCACCGGGGCTTTCGCTAGCGATATAAAACCAGCCTTCAAAAATACGTTCCTCTGGTAATAATGGAAGCACCGCACTTAGGGCTACTTGACGTCTTAAAGTTTTATTTTTTGTTAGATTTAATTCACGGCCTTTCCTCCAAATAGCATTATTAAAATGGTAATAACAGCCGTGGATACTTATCTCTGGAAAAATTGTACGCATAGCAGACATAGCTGCTTCTTCAAAATCACTGGTAAATGATGTAGGATTCCAATCGTTGATTTGAGATTTAACAAGTCTGAAAAGTATCTCGTATGTTTCTTTTTTACGGTTTGACATTAAAGCGTAAAATAATGGCGTCATAGCTGTGCTTTGATTATTACTTCCTAAATCACCATGAACGGTGTAGAGCTGTTGGAATGGAGGTGGACAACTCTTAAATGTACCGTCACCAAATATATTTTTTAAAACTATCAATTTTTCTTTAGCTTCTTGGGAACAAAAAATGAGTAAGCGTGTGTTACCGTAACAGTAATCTGCTAACAAAAATGATTGAAATTTTTGAGGAACCTCAACCGTTTTAACGTCATTGAAAGTGATTTTACTCATATTATAAGTGCTATTTCGATGGCGATACAAAGTGCTTTTGATGTTTGCAAACTTAGGAATATCTTTGGGTAAAGTTACTTTATCAAGTCCTTCGTCCAAAATTTTCGAAATTGTTGAATTAAAGGCGGCTGGTACGCAAGGTACATCATCAGAAGTTATATTTTTCTTGCATTCATCAATATGAATGTCTATTATGTTTTTATTGAAGTCCGGTGTACAGGATGTGTGTGTGGTTTCTTTCAAAATTTGATCATTCTGCAATAAACGTGCATAATTTATTTACCCATTGTCTGGTTTTGCATGAAAAAAGAAGTCAAAAAAGTAGGTACTTACTTTTATGGTTAAGGTCCCACTGCACTTATTCTTTCTTCTAAGATGACATTCCCATACAACAGCTCCACTTTTGTTTTGCCTTTTCCTTAAAAATTGGTATCCAGCACGCAGAAGCACGATTCCACCTTTCCTTTGTATATACTGCAAACAGCTTCCTGTACTACCAGAGGGACCAGGATGCGCTTCTTGTGACATTGTTAAGCTCTAAAAAACAGGAGACAACAATTACACACTTATTAATATAATTTAGAATGATATTTAATATATAAAATTAAATACTAAAATTGAATACAAATATTGATACCGTACATTATTAGCATAAATTAATAAGACATGAGACAATATAGTATTGACTATAAACAATCTAATAATATTTGTAACTTACAAAAATGTAGGTACTTACATCAGTAGTTTTCCGCAGAACTCGTGTCGAATATATATTATTACATTAACACCCGTGCACTTTCATTGTTTTGTCAACACTAACCCGACCGGTCTAATTTAAGGATAGGAAAGGGAGAGAATGTCAGGTAAACCAATAGGATTTACGCAAATAACACAATGTTATCGGCACTCTTTTGTTAACTACCAGAATCGCCGGCGCTTCCCGTCAGAGTTGCTATATTTAGTGTAGGTAAACATAATGAAACAATGATAAACTTAGGATACGTTTTATAATTCATAAAAAAATAGAGAAGAATTTTGTAAAATAATGATTAAATCTAACGAAGAAACTAATTTAAAAGTAAACTACGAAACATCGAATAAACATATTTTCTGCACAAATCTTTTTAGTGGGACGAATGGCACTAATCGAAGAACATATTCCCATTCGTCCTCTCTTGAATTAGGATTGGGACGATCGGGAACAAATTAAATATTATTTTTGTAAATTCCCGTTCGTCCCCCTCGGGGGACGAAGTCGAGGGGACGAACGGGAATACACGGAATAACCGTGTGATCGTATACTTTTATTGTTTCTAAAGCTTGCGTTTTTTGCGTTTAGGTCCACACATGTGACTAATCGGTGTAGAATGTTCTTTGAGAATCTGATGCCTAAACCAAAATTATGTCAATAATGGGTGTAAACAGACACTTAACGAAGCCGAGAGTCGCTTGTACCTACTCCCCATCATTGTAATAATTTTTGTTGTATTGGACCACACCTGGAAACCTTCTGGTTACGGAGACATTGAAGGTGATTCTAATACCACAAGGCATAAAACGCCGAAGAAAACATTTCTTTTATAGTTATACCCCTTTAAATTTTAACTTTTTTTAAATTATTTGTTGTTATAGCGGCAACAGAAATACATCATCTGTGAAAATTTCAACTGTCTAGCTATTACGGTTCATGAGATACAGCCTGGTGACAGACAGACGGGCAGTGGAGTCTTAGTAATAGGGTTCCGTTTTTACCCTTTGGGTACGGAACCCTAAAAACAAGTTTAACACAACTTTAAATACCCCTAGGTAACCCGGTAACCCTGTACCGTTGCATGCACCCATAAGCACAATGTTTTGCGTGCGTTAGGTACCTACATTGCGCACGCGCGCAAACAAATTTTCACACAACAAATAAAAGTCATTTCCCAGCAATTATTTTTGTGCAATGTTACTTAGTTTGATGTACAAAATGCTTAGTTAACGGCTATGTGATGTCTTTTTACACCCCGTGTCTTTTTACACCCCGTATACATTTTTCATGTGTATTGTTTCGCTCGAATCTTGTTATGGAGAGCAGTGGTGCTGGACTGCTGGTGGCGCAGTGGAAACTGCCCCGACTTACGAGTTGTAGATCGTGGATTCGAACCCATTAGGCCGCTTGTATACGTCCGTTTTTCGTCCGGTGTCCGTTGCGCCAAGGGGAGGCGGCGGTGAATCCGGCGTAATTTGTTCGCCGGACTTGTGTCCGATGCATGTGCACACATTCGTTATAAACCATACACCACCGCAAATCCGGCGAAAAAAAACGGTCCGTTGTCCGGTGAAAAAAACGGACGTATACCAGCGGCCTTTACTTTGTGTAAATAATTTCATCACCACTGCTCTCAAAACGGTGAAGGAAAACATCGTGAGGCAACAGGCAAGTCCTAGAACCAAAAATTCGACGACAGGTGACATGTCAACCCACACTGCGCCCGCGTGGAGATTGGAGTGGGTGGCGGAGGCCTGTGTCTCAGCTGTGGGAACGTTATAGGCTGATTATGCATAAGTTTGCTATGGTTTCAGTGTCATAAAGTGCGAGTAATTAGTTAATAAGGTACGGCGTTTTATTACGCACCTATAACGCGCTGCAATTCCATCTATATGTGTTTTTTTTTTCAAGTTTAGTGAGGCAGATTATGCATAGGCATTACATTATGTTATTTTCTATTTTATTAGAATAAAGTATTTATTTACACCTATACCTATACTCCATTTGAAATAAGATTAGACATTTAAATAAACCTTTTTAGGGTTCCGTTGCCAAATGGCAAAAAACGGAACCCTTATAGATTCGTCATGTCTGTCTGTCTGTCTGTCTATCTGTCTGTCTGTCTGTCTGTCCGTCTGTCTGTCTGTCCGTCCGTATGGTACAGCCACTTTTCTTCGAAAGTATAAGGACTATACTGTTGAAACTTGGTAAGTAGATGTATTCTGTGAACCGCATTAAGATTTTCACACAAAAATAGAAAAAAAAATAATACATTTTGGGGTTCCCCATACTTAGAACTGAAACTAAAAAATTTTTTTTTCGTCAAACCCATACGTCTGAGGTATCTATGGATAGGTCTTTAAAAATGATATTGAGGTTTCTTATATCATTTTTTTCTAAACTGAATAGTTTGCGCGAGAGACACTTCCAAAGTGGTAAAATGTGTCCCCCCCCCCCCGTAACTTCTAAAATAAGAGAATGATAAAACTAAAAAAAATATATGATGTACAATACTATGTAAACTTCCACCGAAAATTGGTTTGAACGAGATCTAGTAAGTAGTTTTTTTTTAATACGTCATAAATCGTAAACCGCAATTTACCTTTTATTCAACCAACTAAAAAAATAAAAAAACATTTAATTTCATAAACATAAACCTTATGCATGAACCTGGATGTTACGGAACCCTCGGTGAGCGAGTCCGACTCGCTCTTGCCCGGTTTTTTTACAGTCTGTTCAACCGACTTTGACTTCTATACCGTAGGCATAACGATGGCCTTAAAAGCAAAAAAGTGGTTACAATGCCAACTTTTTACTGCAGGTGCCATTTGTCATGCCACCGACGCAATAGAATTCAAAATCGGTTGAACGGACTGTAATAAAGGTTTATTTAAATGTGTAATCTTATTTTAGGTCACGCGCCGTTGACTGTGCGTACAAGAACGTCGTATGTAGGTATAGGTCCTTATACCAAAAGGATGAGAAAAGCATTTGTTGTCTCTGGTTCTTTGCTATACTCGATCAGAAGTAATGTTGTTTTAAGCGCATTTATTTTTTATTTTTCAGTCACATGTTAAGCCATGGTGATGAGAGAAAATATGTTTGCGATATTTGCAATAAAGCATTTAAAAGGGTATGTATAAAATAAATATATTGTGTTGTACAGACGCCAGCACATCAAGCTACCCGAAACTGTCAAATTTTCCCAATCAACCTTGAACCTTGTGCTGTAGCGATAAAGTTGAAAATCTATTAAAGAAGTTTGACAGATTGTAGTAGCTTGATGTGCTGTCGTCTGTATCCACCTACCAGGGTTGTTTGCTGATGCATATTTTTTTCACATCAGCGGAAGCTGATGTTTTATCATTGACATCAGCGGATGCTGATGCTGAAGCTGACTTTAATTATTTGCTTAAAAAAGAAGTGACCTTAATGAATTTATAGTTTTCTTTGGTATTGAAATAAAAGGCTGGTTCAATAATTTTGTGACTTTTATAAAAAAAGAAATAATAATTAGCTTTTGTTTACAATCGCAAAATTCGCAATAACCGCGGTCGTCCTCTGGATTGGTCAAAACACGCTACCGAAAACAACACGTGCTAGCCCCGCAACCTCTGCGGTCATGTCACGACTCGAACTTCGGCATTAATAATCAGCATCGATCAATACGGATGCTGATGTTGATGTTGAAAATGATGCTGAAGTTCCGCTGATGCTGATGTTCGCAACAACCCTGCTACCTATCCACACAGTTTTGTTAGTTTTTATCCGACTGCGGCGTTGCCCAAAAGGAGGATGGACAGACAAACAAACATAAAAAAACAAACATACAAAAATTACCCTCCTTTTGTGCTCCGCCGCAGTCGGGTAAAAATCAAGATAAAGGATTTTAGCGCCCATTAACAAAAGCCGTTTCATTTTTTACTTTTACAGAAAGCGGTACTAACACGGCATAGGATGATACATAATATCGGAAACAAACCCATCAAGTGTGAGCAATGTCCTATGACTTTTATCACCAAGTACGCTTTGCGACATCATATGCGCGTGCACACTGGCGAGCGACCTTTTAGATGCGAGGTAAAATACATATTGTAGTAGCATTAAATTGTGACCCAATTAGGTCTGAGCACCTAATTGATAACTAATATTAATATCCGAGACCTTGGTATATCAGAGAACAGTACCTACTATGAGGCACTGAACTCGTATACAGGGTTATTGGTAAAACATTAACAACCTCTTAAGAGGTCATTCTGCTCATCATTATGAACAACTTTTACTATGGGACCAAACCTGAAATCGCGAAAAAAACTCAGCTGTTCCCTACATTTTGACGAGCATAAATGACGAACATAAATGTAGGAAACAGCTGATTTTTTTTTCGCAATTTCAAGGTTGGTCCCATAGTAAAAGTTGTTCATAATGATAAATGATTTTATTTTTGTAAGTAGGTTTGCACAACTCTTTTATACGTCAATCATATTTTTTAAAACTAGATGAGGTTGGTAATGATGAGTACATTGACCTCTTAAGAGGTTGTTAATGTTTTACCAATAACCCTGTATACGTGGTGGCAGGAACATCGACGCGCAGCGTGTTACCATGGAATCAGTAGGTACACGATTCTAGGCCCGCGTTGAAATATTACGTCGGTTATTGAAAAAAAAAATCACAGATCTCGTGCCTTTCACGACCTTCTGGTACATTGGAAATGCACTTAGATAGGGCAAACTATAATGAAAACAACTCTGCGCAAGAGATTCACAAGGGTTAGTAGCAGGTACCAGCGAGTACCATTATTTTTTATAAACGGGTGGTTGACAGCCTCAATCGGATCGTATATCTGCGCTGTGAAGCTGCGATTTACAAAAATAAAATGTGTTTGTATAAAACAAGTCAAAATAATGTTAAGAGCAATAAAAGAGGCGTAAAGACGATTGTTTCTCTGTGAATATATCAGGAAGCGCACTTATAAATAAAGTCTCAAAAGGATAGTAAACTCATAAACCAATAGTAAGTGTATTGTTAAAATAAGTTGAGACCATGAAAAAAATAGGACTTCATTGTTTATAGGGCCGCTTACCAGCAATAATACAAAAAATGGACTATGAAAAGGGTGGTACAGAGCCTGTCACACGTGTCACAGTAAAAATAAAATAAGTTGAAAATTAATGCTGCACCCTGCGGCGCGCGACTGTTATGTCTGGCGGTTGGCATGGTACAAGCCGGTTGAATGGCGTCCTCGTCCTCGTGCGAGGACTGGCAAACATATGTACTAGTTTACTTCGTAACCTACTTTCAAGTTATTGTACTCGCCAACAATCACAAATAAAACAAAAATTAATAAAATAATTATTTTTCATTCATATTTATTTTAACATTTTTTTTAATGTAATCTAAAAACCTTAACGGTTTACAACTTAAATAAAAAATATTTAACTTACTAGTAGTACACGAAACTCACTAGTACACGCGCGCGCCGCGCGTCGCGAAAACTCCGCCGCATAAAGGTAAAGCTTTCTCCAACTCCATTACAGATAGCGAGGTTCCGTTTTTTGCAAACTGTAGCCCAACTCAATACCCCGAGTACTTTTTTTAATTTTTTCGATATCGCTTTTCGTTTTCGAGATATCGTCGATTCAAGTTGAGAAGTCGCAAAAAAATCACGTAATTTTTCGACATTTTTGCACTTTTTCGAAAAAGTTTTTGACTTAAAAAAAAAATTACAACATCTTGTAGATCAAGACACGTCTTTTGATACCCCATTGACCCGCGTAGCCCCAAAATTGACGACGCCAGAGCGATGTCGCACTTTCGCTGAAAACGATCCCCTACCAACGCGATCGAAAAAACATTTCCAATGTTAAAATTGCTGTTCCATACATTTTGACCGCTAGGTTCACACGTTTCTATGAGACCGCTAGGTAATTTCTACGCTTGGGTGTTTAGAATCATGAACTAAATTCAAGCTAACAGTTTGTGCATCGATGTCCCTGTCACCCCGTATATACGAGTACAGTGCCCCATAGTAGGTACTGTATTCGCCAAGGTCCCAATTGATTTATATTTTTTTATATTTTGCTGTGAATTGCAGTGTTCTAGACAAAACTGTTCAATCCTGTGTGCTATAGTGCTCAATCATGCATTACGGTACTAGTTTTCCACAACCAGATTTACAGTACCTATTAGCAGACTTTTATCAGCTTGTATTATGTTATATTAATATCTCCGATCGAAAATTGGAAACTGGTCCGTTAACCAATAGGTCCCTTGTATTTGTTGAGCAGAGAAGACCCGCTAAAATATGTAACAGTTTATTTCAAAGACTTCTCTCTTACCTATTTATCAGCAGCAGGCTGCTACTGATAAGTAAGAGAGAAGTTAGTGTGGGGATTTGTGTTAGTGGATATGTACTCGCAGTAAGGAAACAGCTGGTTCTTCTAAATAATGAAGTATATTCTCACCAATATCAATCGTAGAGGAGCACGTTATCGACTGGTTCGAAATTATCAAGATAATGATGTGAACGCAAGTGCAGAAATGTTCATTCGAATACAGTTCACTTTCACGAGTGCATTTTTTGTTATTATCAATCGATAATTATCCATGTGTTATTATCACGATAATTATCATGATAATTATCATTGATAATTATCCTTTCGAACCCTGCTTGTCGCGGCTCGACCCCAAAGGAAACTAAACGAGTCATTCAAAGGAATATGGCTACCGAGAGCGCACGCTAGTGATGTCCATAATATTAATTTTATTTAGTAATATTTAGTGTTGGGATTCCAACAGTTAGAGAAGGTACGAGATATACGCAATAGGCTCGCCCCCAATTGCACGGGGCTTAAGCAACTGGCGAGTGACGTGCTATAAAGTGCACCTCCCCTAATCTTCTGGCAAAACAAGCGTGATGTTATGTCTTCTAATATTGTTATACAGGTATAAGGAACAGGGTATAAAGTTCACTCATCCTTTATAGAAAAGGGAGGATCCTCAGACCAGACGGGTGATGTGTCTGGTGGGCAACTGCCCGATCATTCATGCATGTCGGGCCGTTGTAATGCTAGTTGCGTGGTAAACGCCTGCGAGATGCAGGATTTTGCGTGACGTCAGTATGACGCGAAGTTCGTATGTGGCGTTGTAGATACAGCTACATTGTAAAATTGTTTTCAATTTCAGATTTGTTCGCAGCCTTACAGCTACAAACACGATTTTAACCGACACTGTTTAAAAAGGCACGGAGTGTTCATGAAACGAAGATCTGTGCGCGTGATGAACGAAGAAGTTTTACAGCAAGAAAGAGCTATTGTGAGGGACCTACTGTCGCTTCGAGCACACGGCACTATAAAAGGTGGCGAGCTAGAAAACCCATTCGATGGTCCTCAGGCAGCGATGGCGTATGAACAAGCTATGAAAGCCTTAGAAACTAACAAGAACCAAATTTGCAAATTTCTTTGATTAGCTACCTATCCTCCTGTCAAAAGGTAGGTATTTAATCAGTACAAAATCCATAATCACGGACTGACGACCTTAATTAATAAAAACTATTTTATTTAATCGTACATCATACGTTTTTGTTTACTTTCTCAAATTAATGGAAAATAATTTTGTAAATAAATCCGTTTATTAATAAAAGTTAATTGAAAAATTGTGATCTGTTTTTATTTTCCATATGTCAAATCTTTTTATATGCCCTGTGAATGCTGCAACCAACTGGTTTAATTAGCCGTTTAGTTAACCGCCTAGCCTTTTAACTAAACAGCGGCCGTTCAACTAACGGCCTGAATGATATTCAATATTAGTTTAGGATGGAACTGTAACCAATCACGTCCGAGCTGAATTGGTCGCCGTAACTAAGCCAGGGCACCACGGGTACCCAGACCAAATGGGTTAGGTTAGGTTAGAACAGTGATCGCGTCGCTGTAGCGGTGGCGCGAGGAAGCGCGGGCGCGAGGCGAGGGGCTGATGCAGCGCCATATGGAGCTGCGTCGGTCTCAGCTTCGCGAGGTCCTGGTGGCGGAATGGCGGGACAGGCTCTCACGCCCTACCGCCGGCCTCAGCACTATCGAGGCGGTCCGGCCAGTACTCGAGCTCTGGCTCGGGAGGAGGCACGGCTCCCTGTCGTTTCGGGTGACGCAGGTACTTTCGGGGCATGGTTGCTTCGGGAAGTACCTGTGTCGCATAAACAGGGAGCCGGACGCTCGGTGTCACCTCTGCGTCGACTGCCGGGAGGACACGGCGTGGCATACGCTGGCAGAGTGTGCCGCTTGGGAGGAGCCGCGCCTTGCCCTCGTCTCAGAAGTAGGCAGTGACCTGTCGCTGCCGGCCGTGGTCGAGTCGATGGTCGGCAGCGAAGAGTCCTGGGACGCGGTGGTTTCCTTTTGCGAAACAGTCATGTCGCAGAAGGAGGCTGCGGAAAGGGAGAGGGAGATCTCGTCCACTCACCCTGCCCGCAGCAGGCACACCGGGCGTCGGCAGAGGGCGGACAACGCCCTCTTCCAGCCCCCCTAAATGGGTCCAGGGGCGACGGACTCGGGGACGTCCGCCGCCCCCCACACATTAGGACCCGAGGTGGCGGCGCGTAGTGTTCCACGCGCGCCCCTCTTAGACGTCACGGGAGGAGTCAAACACCTCACTCCCCCCCCTGACCAGACGAGGCCCGCAGTGGCGGGCCGGCACCAGCCGGGGGTTGCGGAAGGATCGAACGTTCCCGCGACCCCTGGCGTAGGTGTGAGATGGAACACCGGGGTGGTTTTTAGTCAGTAAGAGTCTGACAGACCCCGTCGCCCGCCCCAGGGCGGTGGACATCCATGAGGATTTTCCACTCCGGAAAAAAAAAAAAAAAAAAAGCTAGAACAGTGATCGGGAGGACATGGCGCGGCAAACGCTGGTAGAGTGTGCCGCTTGGGAGGAGCCGCGCCGTGCCCTCATCTCAGAAGTAGGCAGTGACCTGTTGCTGCCGGCTATGTCGACTCGATAATCGGCAGGCAGCGAAGAGTCCTGGGACGCGGCGGTTTCCTTCTGCGAAACAGTTGTCTCGCAGAAGGAGGCTGCGGAAAGGGAGATCTCGTCCACTCACCCGGCTCGCAGCAGGTGCACCAGGCGCCGGCGGAGGGCGGATAACGCCCTCTTCCAGCCCCTAAATGGGTCCAGGGACGATACTCTGGGACGTCCATCACCACCCACACATCAGGACCCGAGGTGACAGCGCGTAGTGTTCCTCGCACGCCCCCCTTACACGTTGCGGGGGGAGCGAAACACTTCACTCCCCCCCCCTGACTCCACCACCACCACGACGCGACCAGTTGGGGGTTGCGGAAGGATCGTACGTTCCCGGCCCGCGACCCCCGACGTAGGTGTGAGACAGAACACCGGTGTGGTTTATAATCAGTAGTTTGATAGACACCGCCGCCCGCCCTAAGGCGGCGGACATCCATGAGGATATTACACACCGGAAACAAAAAAAAAAAGGTTAGAACTGTAATCAACCGCGTGCGAGCCGAGAGAGCGAAGCGAGGCGAGCACTACTTCCAAAGGTCAGGCGGTTAACTAAACGGCTAATTAAACCAGTTGGCTGCGACATGAACATCACTTGGTTTTGCTGAAGTAGCCTACACCCTTTTATTATTTTCAAAGGTCAGAAGCGTGGCTAAATAATGACAGCCGCACAGGTCGATCGATCAGGTTAAGCTACGCTTGCCGCGGTTGGTCTGTGGATGGGTGACCATCTTTACATACCGTGACCCCTCCGTGCCTCGGAAAGCACGTTAAGCCGTTGGTCCCGGCTGTCATTCGTGGATCTTTGAAAGTCGTTACGGGTAGTCAGAAGCCCGAAAGTCTGACAACCAGTCTTACCAAGGGGTATCGTATTACCCAGTAACTGGGTTGTGGAGGTCAGATAGGCAGTCGCTCCATGTAAAATACTGGTTTTCAGCTGCATCCGGTTAGACTGGAAGCCAACCCCAACATAGTTGGGAAAAGGCTAGGCAGATGATGATGATGATGGTCAGAAGTTAATTCAGACTAACCAAATAATAACATAGGTGGTACAGCACGATTCCAACTTTATGGCGGCTCGGAAGTGCGCTACTCGCCGCGCAGTAGGTACCTCACCCCTTACACCCGCTGATAGGTGAATTTGTTACTGCGTAGCGACTCGCCTCATGTTTCGAGCCTTCATAAAGTTTAAATCGGGCTGTACCTAAACGTGTACGTTACCCCAGCAAGAAAGTATCTCCTAGAGTTATATGAGTAGAACGTATAGTTGGTGCCTTGTCTGCTGTAAATGTGCCCCCACATAAAAAATGTGTGCCCCCTGTAGTTTTGGAAAAAAATCGGAAAATCGATTCTTGCTGGGGTAACGTTTTTCTAGCAGGAAAATTCTAAACGAATGATCGGAGAGAGAAAAACTGTGCATGGCCAGAGAGCTTATATGTGTGCCAAAATGTGCCCCCAAAAAAAAAATCTGTGCCCCTTCAGATTTTCGAGATATTGCATTTCCTGCTGGAGTAACGTTTTGATGAATCGTATATCTCGAAAACCATTGCATGTGCCCCTGTAGAATAAACATACACGAGTAGCTCTTAATGTGTGCCCCTTAGTGCCCCATTTAGATTTAAGAAAATATTTATAGTTTTCAAGTTATCGCGGTTTTATGAAAACCCGAAAAAACATCGCAGCGCCTAAATGAGACAAGGCACAAGTTCGCTGAAAACTGTATTCGGTCCTTCTTGACGCTAATAATAACCATACAAAGTTTCAAAACTGTTCATGCATGCGTTTTTGAATAATCTTGCTAAAAGTCAAAACGATGGTTTCATAACTTTGACGGCAAGATACAAGGAACTGGCTCAATCCCAGATGTGTAGGTGGAAACCAAAATCTTGTGCCCTTAGTCAAAAATATATGGTGAAAATATTGAGCTTGGAATGTTTCGCATTAAGTAAAAATAAACAAAAAACCAAAATATGTAAACAACGGCTGGTTATCCGACCAAATCTGAATGACTACTAAAAAGCGACGGATTCATACATATCGATGACCTTCTTTACTTTATTCACTAACCGGTTCACACGTGTTGTGCCTGAGTACACTGAAGTAGAAAAGTAATAAGTAATAAAATAAAGTTGTTATTGGATTATATTCTACTAGCTGTTTCTATGACCTTACACATGATTAAGTACATTATATAGTAGCGTAAGTGGTATTCCAAGGTAAGCTATCTTCTCCATTCTAAATTTCATTAAAATACATCTAGTAATTTATGTGTGAACGAAAGAAATACATCCATTTGCCAGGTCTTTGACCCAAAATTTGACTGGTCCCGACGTTTAAAAAAAAAAAATAGTTCATGAATGTGTGATGAATACCTACCTACTACTAAAAAGAGGTAGCTCTTTTTTATATATAAATAAAAAGCCCGTATTTGTCTTGATTTATATATATATATTTATTGATAAGCCGTAGGTTAGATAAATTAACAATAAGTTTTTCTTCATTAAGGGGAATGCTCCAACCAGCCCGCGAAATTCAAAATTTCTTGCGTTTTTTGCAATTTGCAGTATTATTCGCGGCTGTAAGACGTATGTAGTTACAGAATTGTAATAATCAAAATCACCAATACAACCCTCCAACTTCATTAAGGCGTAGGAACAAAAAAAAACACAAAAAGTCATTCCTACAGCTTTATGAACTAATGAACTTAGAGCGTTGTATTGATGATTTTGATGATTATAATGCTGTAAGAGCATATGTCTTACAGCCGCGAATAATATTTTAATCAACTTACAACCTAGCACTGGCCTGCAAATTGCAAAAAACGTAAGAAAATTTGAATTTCGCGGGTTGATTGGAGCAATCACCTTAACCAAATAAATTTTGCCTACAGTTTTGAGAGTTGTATTTAGTGTATACCTATAGTCAACCGCACAATGATCTGTGTTGCAACAACGTGTTTCCATTTTGTATGTCGTATTACGTACCTATGAGGGATTTATAATTATAAACCAACGATTATTTTAAAGCTGATTATGTAGTGTCACATAATTTTGATTTGATGGCTTTGGATAATATGTGTCATTCCACAGTCAGGTGATAATGTTGTTACGTATATGGGGTAAATATGTTTATTTATAGCCAAATAGGTACCATCAGATAATTTGTGCACATTCGATGTTTACAGTTATATCTTTATGCGGTTTACTATACTAACACACTTTATCTGAATCTATGTATAAGCAAATTACTCATAAGAAAATTATTTATCTGTGATTTCAAATTTAATATTTTTTTTACACAATATTATACTTAATACTGATCTGTGATTTTTTGTGATGCGAATTTACTAATCATATGTTAGACTTAGATGAAAAACTGATCTGTGATTTAAATAATAATGACTACACAACGTGCAAATAATTTCTAATATTTATAGGCAGAAAATTTGATCTGTGATTTGATGGAATAATTACTTTAAGAATTAAAATTAAGGGAACAAAAATAATAATTGCTGTTTCATTAATATAGTCACAAGGTGCATTTAATATATTTTTTTAATTAGCCCCCAAAACTTTTGAACACGACTGTACGGACAATAGCTTAGGTATAATACGTCCAATAAAGAACGTCATCGATATGTATGAATCCGTCGCTTTTTAGTAGTCATTCAGATTTGGTCGGATAACCAGCCGTTGTTTACATATTTTGGTTTTTTGTTTATTTTTACTTAATGCGAAACATTCCAAGCTCAATATTTTCACCATATATTTTTGACTAAGGGCACAAGATTTTGGTTTACACCTACACATCTGGGATTGAGCCAGTTCCTTGTATCTTGCCGTCAAAGTTATGACACCATCGTTTTGACTTTTAGCAAGATTATTCAAAAACGCATGCATGAACAGTTTTGAAACTTTGTATGGTTATTATTAGCGTCAAGAAGGACCGAATACAGTTTACAGCGAACTTGTGCCTTGTCTCATTTAGGCGCTGCGATGTTTTTTCGGGTTTTCATAAAACCGCGATAACTTGAAAACTATAAATATTTTCTTAAATCTAATTGGGGCACTAAGGGGCACACATTAAGAGCTACTCGTGTATGTTTATTCTACAGGGGCACATGCAATGGTTTTCGAGATATACGATTCATCAAAACGTTACTCCAGCAGGAATTGCAATATCTCGAAAATCTGAAGGGGCACAGATTTTTTTTTTGGGGGCACATTTTGGCACACATATAAGCTCTCTGGCCATGCACAGTTTTTCTCTCTCCGATCATTCGTTTAGAATTTTCCTGCTAGAAAAACGTTACCCCAGCAAGAATCGTTTTTCCGATTTTTTTCCAAAACTACAGGGGGCACACATTTTTTATGTGGGGGCACATTTACAGCATATAAGGCACAAACTATACGTTCTACTCATATAACTCTAGGAGATACTTTCTTGCTGGGGTAACGTACACTACCTAAACTGGTAGTGCCGGTGAAAGGATAATATCGTGAGGAAACCGGCATGTCCTAGAACAAAAAAATAGGGCCTGTGGTCAAATCACTGGGCCCGCGTGGTGTACATATTGTAGTCTTTGGTGGTGGATTACGGCTCATTCCCTCTCGAAGAGAGGAGGCCTGTGTCCCAACAGTAGGAACATTATGCCTAAGCTACCTATTGTGCACTTGTGCAGTATCCACAGAGTACATACTTAGCTCGATCCTGCTCTGCAAGCTAAATTGATAAAAAGTCCCGTACGGTCAGCAACAGAATATTGACACAAAATGATTCGATATCTGTTTTTTAGCATTTCTTGAAGACTAACTTCTGCCTTCGACTTCGTCCACGTGATTTTTTTTATGCCTGGTACTTGGCGCAAGTGCTAGCAATAAGTTGAGAAAGCTTTGTCGCAATCGGATTAACGGTATGGCAGCGCATAAAATACGAACAAACAAACATTGATTTTTAGGGTTCCGTACCTAAAGGGTAAAAACGGAACCCTATTACTAAGACTTCGCTGTCTGTCCGTCTGTCTGTCTGTCTGTCTGTCGGTCACCAGGCTGTAACTCAAGAACCGCGATAGCTAGACAGTTGAAATTTGCACAAGTTATGTATTTCTGTTGCCGCTATAACAACAAATACTAAAAACAAAATAAAATAAATATTTAAGGGGGGCTCCCATACAACAAACGCGATTTTTTTGCTCGATATCAAAAATGGCAACAGGTAGGCACTTGAAATATTCACAAAATACTCAGTTGTATTTTAACTTTAATAATAAAATTAAAACAAAATAAATATTTAAGGGGGGCTCCCATACAACAAACATGTTTTTTTCGGCGTTTTTGCCTTGTGGTACGGAACCCTTCGTGTGCGAGTCCGACTCGCACTTGGCCAGTTTTTATATATTAGATAAGAGTTTATCAATTCATCATTATCAGCCTACAGCAGTCCACTGCTGGACATAGGCCTCTTCTATTGCACGCCATTCAACTCAATAAGAGTTAATATTCTTTAAATTTTATTTCTGTTCCGATTTTAATTTAATGTAGGCAGGTACCTATATATTGCTAAAAAACCGGGCAAGAGCGAGTCGGACTCGCGCACCGAGGGTTATTATTATTATTTGGTTAGACACACTAGCAGCTAATTAGCTGATGCGTGTGTATCGTATAGCTTGGAGATATTTAATCTGTCCAGTCGATTCTTGAAGCAGTTCAGTGTGGGAGCCATCACAACATTTTCCGGGAGCCTATTCCATGCTGCTATAACTTAACATCATTTAACATTATAACATCATATTATGTTTTTAAATTTTCATCGGCGATGCCTATATTCGTCAGAGAATTTTAACACTGTGCACTGTAGTATAGAATATTGCATTGTTTTATATGAATAGTTTTATATCAGCGGCATCTCTTGACCGATAGTGGAATTAATGTATCTTTTGTTGATGATTTCTGAAAAATGTGGGCTATTTAGAGACTTCGTTTTATTTTTCCTGTAATCTTTACACAAACTTATATCACATACAATTGTTCCAGATTTCTCTTTGCAAACTTCGGAGATAAGGGCCGAACGGTATTTTTTTTACATTTTTCATCAAAAGTCGAAAACTATGCGGCCTAAAAAAGAAAAATGTTTGAGAATGTGCAAACTGCGCTCTTTCAAATGATACCCCACATACCCTAATAGCCCCACTTCGAATTTTTCAGACCCCTTTCAGTCCCTTTTGCAAAAAATATACATATATTTTTATTTGCAAAATAGTTGGCAAACGTCATCTAAAACTATTTCAAGTTGATAGCATTAGTAGTTCTTGAGATATCCAGCTGTGACAGACAGACAGACTGAGTCTCACCATAAGGGTTCCATTTTTACCATTTTGATACGGAACCCTAAAAATTAAGATTAAGAAAATCGTTAATAATTTTAACTGACCTATTTATCAGAATAGGTATTATATTATTATCTGTGTACCCGGGCATTAATTAGGGTGCGGCCAAGGAATGAAAAGGTTTGTTGCATAGCTAGCGCATATTACCTTTTCGAACAGTTATTTTCAATCAGAATGATGGCAAAAAGTACCTAAGTAGTAAAAAAATAGGTCAAGTGCGAGTCGGACTCGTGCACCGAGGGTTCCGAACTTTGTAGGTATGTAACTACAAACTTACAGTTCGTATTTTTTCGATTACTTAGGTATGCTACATTTCATGACATTGCTTCTTGCCAAATTTCATCTAATTCTAGGTCAACAGAAAGTATCCTATAGTTTTTGATTTCGGAACATAAACGCCCGTAACTTTTGATTGCGTTATTGACTTTTTAAGTTTAATAAGTATGATTTTTCGCTGCTTCAAGGGATTGCAGCCCTAAGTATTTGATATTAATTTCAACTTGATAACTCCACGCGTTCTGAGAAAAAGGGTCTCGACTAACGGTCAACGAAGTGATCTTTTTCCTTTTAAGGTATGGAACCCCAAAAACAAATAGGTGCAAGTAAAAATCGCGAGCTCGAACTCACTGGTGGTCATGGCCATAGACTAATATATGTCGTGGATAAGTGGCAACACAGTACAGCGAACAGCGCCATCTAACAATTTGATTGGTAAACGAAGAATCATGTGATCGGAAACGCAAGCGAGCCCTACCGCTTGGACACGATCGTCGGTGGAGGGGATGCCGCGAGTACTGGTGGCGAGACCGAGTGTTGCGACAGTCTACAGTCGACCGTCGAGCTCGGACAGTCTCGGCAAACGCTCAATACCAACGCACGTGTTTGTTTCCGACGCACGTGTGCGTTTCGGTTGTTAATAGCTAGTTTATTAAATTACTGTAAATCCAAATAATCTTTTCGTTCGAGTACCCACTGTAGTGCCCACACCTATCTAAACTATGTCGGATCGTGAAGAAGACCCGATGTATCGCATCTCGGCCACCCGTTGATGCGACATCAGAACTGGGATACACTCGAGCTGAAAAAATTATGGAGAATTGAGCGTTGACGTCACGGTGCGATATTTCTTTGACTGGATTTCACCTGGATAAGGACATGGAGTGACTTTGAGAATCGAGCCAAGCCGCCTCGCTTCCGTCAGTGAAGCCCTTCGTGTGCTGACGTGAGAAACCAGGACATATCGCGGCCCTCCACAAGCAGTGCCAGCAAGCGGATGGTGGTCAACGTGCTGGAAGTAGTGAAGGGCGAGTGGACGTGGTAAAACTGCCCTCAGACACGTTAGAAAATAAAGGTGAGCTGTATTGTTTTGTTTACAATTCTGGTGCTGAATGCTCGTTGGTAAAAATGAGTTGTGCAGCCAAATTAAGTTGCAAACGAGTTGATAACGTTATTGTGTTGACACACGTGTATTCAGCACAGAACAATTCTTATGACGTAGTGTACCGATTAGCAAGCCTAAATTGAGATTTTATTACATTTTTACCTGACATTTACTTGCAAAGTAATATTATGATAGAACAAAGGCAGCTATAACAACATTGGCGATTGAGTGTTAGTAGAAAATGAGTAGCAAAATCAGATACTAAGTTCAGATCATCAGAATTAGATCGGAAATTCAGAGGTCCGCTTAAGTTAGTTGATGTTTGACGATATGGGTGGCATGAGTGTCACTAGCTGCTGCGGCAGCAAGGCCATGAGCGTTGTATGTGATCTAAATTGATATACTTAGTTCCTGACCTGTCCCTGTTATTACTAAGGCTTAGAGGAATCTTTTGTTGTCGATGATTGCTATCGTTTTTACAAAATTAAGTAATGCGTTTCGATAACAATGTGTAAACAGAATTGGTAAACAGAATTGGCCAAGTGGAACATGTACTGCTGTTGGTTTGTTTTTGTGGTTACAGGTTAACACACACGGACGTGTACAAGCAGAATGGCAGTGTCGGAGAGCGCTGCACTCTGTGGACCTCCTGTATGAATAATCGCTGATCAAGGACGGTGCTTTCCGTGCAAGAAGCTGCGCGACTTCTGCCAAGGAGCCAGTGACAGCGAGTGAATGTCTGTACCATTAAGCCAGCTACAGATCTATTGTCTACCGAATCTGGTGAGTCGTTTTCATTTTGTTATGACTCGGGTACTGAGTGCTTCCCTTGTAAACAACGGCAAAAACAGTTACATTGAGAAGTAAAGCCCAGTCTAGTTTAAAATGCAATTTTTAAAGACGCTCACTATAGATTACAAATGATGCCAGTAGGTCATGTACCAGTCGGAGTAGATGGTGATCACAGTGGTGATGAGCAAGCCTAAGTAGTGGGAACCACACGAGTAGGGGTTCTCTATCGGCCGTAGTAAAAAGTGTGTAGTCACAGGGTGATGCACACGGATCCATGCGCTGGATGTGTAAGAGCAATGCGATTGCTAGTCGGCCGGAGAGCCGTGGCGTTAGAGTGGTTTACTCGTGTGTGTTTCCAGGTGTTTAAGGCTCTTAGTGAAAAAGATTATTGTTGTAATGTGGATAACGATGGTACATGGCTCTGGTTGGTGTTTTTTTGGTCAGTAGGTTGACTTAGGTGCGTACTTACAAATACGCTGTATGACCGTGTTCGGAAGATGCCCGAGGGCCAAGTACCAATTGAGATTGTAGACGAAATGGATGATGAGCTGGCATCACTTTAGTTTGTGTACTCAGGTTCTCGGTTCATTGGGTCGGAGACTGTACCAGAGTATCGTGAGTACGTGGTATACGCGGTAGCTCTGGGTAGTAGGGTCGGGTCTAGCCTTGAAGCCAAGACCGTAGAGTCAAGGATGACTCGGCATTCCTGCGGGAAGTGCGCATGTGACAAATGTGTTGGACCGTGAATGGGATACCTGAGGTTTTGTTTTCTTTGACTAACGTAGTGTGAAAACGTTGTACTTGGTCTCGGTAATCTCGAAACTAGATAGTTCAAATTCTTAGATTAGCCTAATTTTTGATATCTAATTTGAATGCTTATTGCAAATTGATAAAACAGATTTTAAAGAGTCGAGTCCCGTTTAATGATCTCATCAGTCTTCATGTGGGAGTTAGCGAAAAATGCCAGAAAATCAGAGTATTACTAACGAATTTAAGGAAAACCAAGTAAAAGTCTTGCTGATGAAACAGAGTAGAGATTAAGTCGAGTGATAGTGGTGAATCATAAGTCGGCTGGTCGGAACCGTACCAGTAGCCATTTCGTAGCCGTAGTCCGTTAGAAGTCGGTATCTGCTTTTAGTAGTCCGTGGATACGCGGTGCGCGGGTGGCTCTGGCGGAGCTCGAGTCTTGTAGAGACCATAGAGTCCGTGGGACTCGGAATTCAGAGGAATTCATAGAAACAAACGTGAGGTTTGATGGGTTTGATGAAAAGCCACAGGCCACGAATAAGATTCCTGCTTTGTGTTTTGTGATGCTCTAAGGATGTTTTATTGGCTTAGTTGATTATTTGCTTTGTGATCTTGAGATTTGGGAATCAAATAATGAGTACTGCTCTGAACACTGCAATTTTTTTAGTTTGTTCAAATTTTCATTGTGTTTTTTGCCTGTACCATATTTGGTCAGGAGTGACCGAGCTATGTGATACTTTGCGGGTATGTTTGTTGACAGATTAACACACGAGAACGAGTGCAAGCAGGATGGCAGTTTCAGACCGCATCTGTTTTCGATGCGGCAACACTAGACATTTTGCTTGGACATTTCCACGAAACAAAGATGGAGGCGCCATCGCCAGTAGGGCTAGGGGCTCAGGCGGTTTCGGGCCAGCGCCTGCAGCAGCGGCTAGTAGCGAGTGATACGGTTCAAGTTTGCTATGTCAGCAATCCGAGCAGTGTATTGATGAATACTGGGTGAGTCACATCCATTTTATTACGACTCTGTCGCTCTATCATCAAAGATTGTGTTGCGTCAAAGTAAAGTGTATTGGCTTAGCTTAGTGACAACTGATGATGAGTTGACTGATATTCACTTAGATGAGATAGTAGACCACGTGACACAGGGTCTTAAAAAAATTCAATTACGATAACATTCGATTTGACTAAAGTAAAGTTAGTCTCTAAGTTTGCTTTCAATGATTGTTTTAAAGGCGCTTGACTGAGCGAACCTAAGAATACTCTCATGATTTTGTGAGGAGGGTACCCGATCACCAAGTTACTCGAGAATTAGATGTCCTAGTTGAGGACAGTGGTAGTGAAACCACCTCTGATTAAGAATGGCTTGTACACTCAAACTCAAAACTTAAGACCGCACCTCATGAGTAACATGTGGCCATGGGTCTATAAGAAATCGTTGGTGCGATTTCTGTCTGTGTTGGTGCACAGGGCGCTTCATGTGTTGTAGCACATATTGCGCTAGATATCTAAAGAGTCGTTGGTGCGATTCTTTTCTGTGTTGGTGCACAGAGCCCCTCATGTGTTGTAGCACATGTGGCGGCAGATGTCTAAAGAGTCGTTGGTGCGATTCTTTTCTGTGTTGGTGCACAGAGCCCCTCGTGTGTTGTAGCACATGTGGCGGCAGATGTCTAAAGAGTCGTTGGTGCGATTCTTTTCTGTGTTGGTGCACAGAGCCCCTCATGTGTTGTAGCATATGTGGCGGTAGATATGTAAAGAGTCGTTGGTGCGATTCTGACCTGTGTTGGTGCACAGTTTACAATAAAAGTTTCATGAGTTGAGTATACATTGCCAATGAATTTTATTTCGATAAATTCTAACTGATTTGTCACAACAACTGTGATGGTATAACTTGTTGATCGGTCGAGTCCTGTCTGTGTTGGTGCACAGAGCGCTTCATGTGTTGTAGCATATATTGCGTTAGATTTTTGAGAATCGTTGGTGCGATTCTTGTCTGTGTTGGTGCACAGACCGCTTCATGTTCTAGTATTCTTTTTCTGAGAATCAATGGGTCGATTCTAGTCTGTGTTGATGCACAGAGCACCTCATGTGTAGGAAGCACATGTCGTGACTAGTCTCAACCGCACCTTATGTGCAGTAGCAAATGTGACAACTGATCTGGTAAGAATCATTGGTGTGATTCTAGACTGTGTTTTTGCACAGATTTTGGTAAATGGTAACTGATTCGTTACAATTTTGATTTTCTTTGGTTCAACTTAATGATCGAACCTTTTCTAATGAATAATGTTGTATGGGGTGTGAAACCTTGACAACAAGGCATTGTAAATTAAGACTAGAGAAATTAAAGTAACAATGAGATACAGTTACCTTAGTTATTAGGTATTGGCAGGATAGCCGAGCTTGTTTACTCTGTGAGTATTTTTGGTCCCCAGGTACTACACCCGAGGACGGGTGCTAGTCAGGGATGGCCGTGTCGTGGATAAGTGGCAACACAGTACAGCGAACAGCGCCATCTAACAATTTGATTGGTAAACGAAGAATCATGTGATCGGAAACGCAAGCGAGCCCTACCGCTTGGACACGATCGTCGGTGGAGGGGATGCCGCGAGTACTGGTGGCGAGACCGAGTGTTGCGACAGTCTACAGTCGACCGTCGAGCTCGGACAGTCTCGGCAAACGCTCAATACCAACGCACGTGTTTGTTTCCGACGCACGTGTGCGTTTCGGTTGTTAATAGCTAGTTTATTAAATTACTGTAAATCCAAATAATCTTTTCGTTCGAGTACCCACTGTAGTGCCCACACCTATCTAAACTATGTCGGATCGTGAAGAAGACCCGATGTATCGCATCTCGGCCACCCGTTGATGCGACATATATATAGAGAGAGTCATGGCCAAAAAGCACGCTGGCTCACCTGACTTCGTGTCCGACAGAGATAGTATTTAACTGTTTACAGTTAGACACTAGTCTACACGCGCAACGTCTAGTTCACAGAGTACACTATAATATACTGAAAGTCTAGTTCTCGCGCACAGAAACACCGTATCGAACTGAATGGCGCGTAAAAATAATCGAAAAGTGCTTTGGAAAATCGAGTTTTATAAAAAACTACTGCATAAATTAATTACAAATAAACTCTTCGATAACTGAGCTTTGTCGGTACTGACTTTGTTTTGAAGATTTTTCAGTTCTTTTAGTTACTTATTTACACCCAAAGTTAAGTTAAAAATAGCGTACCGAATCTTTGTTGGCTCATAACTTTTTAATGCCTTTTTATTTTACTATTCTGTTTTCGTACAGACAAAATTAATAATAAGACAAAACATGTTTAACTTTGGATGCACAATATCAAATAGTGGAGTGTTAATACTCTCCCGAAATTTGTATGGCAAAAATATCGAGTAGTGGCACCATAAGGTTTTAGAAAACGACTTATTAACACCCGTGTAGGACTGACACGAGACAATGACATTTTAGCGACTCGTGCTGTTTTAGTAGGTACGGCTCAAAAATTGCCTTTTCTAACGATGCTGAATTGTTTGGCTGAGAGATACCTAAAGCATTTTGCTAGATATATCGAGCTTCCGAAAACCGATTGCATCGCTAATTGTTAATGTTAAAATTTCAGAGATGAATCGAGTATCCGAAAAATTACTAATTCGCTAATCGTAAAAGTTAACATTATCTGCTAAGGCCCATATATTGACCTACAACAAAAAAAAAACAGCTGTTTCATACAAAAGTTCAATACCTGCTTGACCAAAATGTATGAAACAGCTGATTTTTAGGGTTCCGTAGTTCCTACAAGGAACCCTTATATTTTCGTCATGTCCGTCCGTCTGTCTGTCCGAGGTTTTTCTAAGAGACGGTTAGTACTAGAAAGCTGTAACTTTGTAGGAGTGTGTACCTATATCAATTACGCCGACGAAGTGGTAAAATAACATTTTGGAAAATAATTTTTTTAGGGTAACTCCCCTACATGTGAAGTGGGGATGAATATTATTATTTCGTCGTCTACCCCATCGTGTGGGGTAGACGACGAAATAATCGGGTCGTTGCATAGATCTTCTAAAAAATGACTTTGCGGGTTTAATCCAGGACAATAGGCCAGTTACGTACCTATACTACCAAATGCTATGGTATAGGTACTACCAAATGCTTGGCAGAAGTTTTTTCTGTTGTGAGCAACAAACGACCAAAGAGGCCTCCGCGAGCTACTGCTCCACTACGACAACGCGCCTTCGCACAACGCGCTAAAAACGAGGGACTTCCTGGACAGCACGCCGGTCAAACTCCTGGGTGGGCCCTGACCAATAGGTATAGCACCGTGTGACTTCTTTTTATTCCCGAAAATAAAAATCAGCTCAAAGGGATACAATTTTCGTCGCCGGAAGATGCGCTGCCAGCGTTCGAGCAGGCTTTAAACGAGGTGTCTGCGGCGGACTGGAAAAAGTGTTTCGTAAACTAGTTCAGATGCATGAAACTTTTTATAGAGGCTGGTGGAGAGTACTTTAAAGATTTAATATAAACATAGTTACATACAGATCATTTTTCTTTATTTTCGCAAAACTTTTTGAGTGTCCCAACTCCCACGTAGGTATATTGCACTTGGTTTCGAGGATCTGATGATTGAGGCAGCTACTTGTAAACCCCTCCATTTGTTAGTACCTAGCCCATAATCGTCATAATTTTCTTCGTTGACTATACTTAAACTTAATGAGGAATATAAGTACATTAAGTACCTATAACTAGACGCAAAAGTTAAAGATAAATATATTTAAAAAAAAGCTTAAGTATAATAATGAATTACCGTACCTACGCAAAATACGCGCATTGACGTGGAGTTGCGGACCTTTATTAGCCAGCCACCAGCAGCCAGCTACTCATTCTAAAAGCGCTCCACGCTTTTTTAATTCACATTATTTATTTTTTCATTTTTAGTGCGTGTTAAAAGCGTTTTTTTTTTTGTTTTAAATCCAGTACATGCGTGATGCAGTGGTGTTCCGCTGTTGATGTCTTTTCTCGCTAAGGTGTAGGTACCATTATTCCTTGTCATGATCCTAATAACCCTTGTCACTAAGGCCATTACTAAGAAAAGGCTTTTGTTACTTCAAAAGTGTAATCTGATAGCACCCATCTTCAATGAATTATAAATAACACAACGCGTTGTTTTCTTCTCACTAATGGACCCTTTTATCCACCTATCAATCAATATCTGCTATATAAGGGTGGAAAATTTTCCCAAGAACATCAGTCTTTTGCGAAAACTAGGGAAAGCTGTACCTACAGTCATGGTAAGTACTACATAATTAAATTAAGGGTCATTACTTTACCTTCTTAGTTACCGACTTATAAAGATCTTTTTATTTTATTTTGATTAAATTACATACACATTATGTTATTATGTGCTCTTAAAAAACTTCGACACTATAACCAACCAATATAATGTAACTTATAACGGGTGTAAAACGACAAATAACAAAGCCGAGAGTCACTTGTACTCCCCGTCATTTTTTTTTTGTACTAGACCATACCTGGGAACCTTCTGATTACGGAGATATTGAAGGTTAAAGGTCCAACTTTTACTAAAGGTTCAACTTTTACTTAAGGTCCAACTTTTACTAAAGTTTCCTTAAAATCGAGTAGGTAACCGAGTTGATTACAACGTCACGTCTCGGGTCTGTATCTCCAAAGGGTAGGCCAATGTGCATCAGGATAGCACACCTAGTCTATTCAAACTTGTTTCTTATTACATAATATTATTTCAAGTGAAACAAATACCAACTATATTTTAATGATAATTAAGTTGATTTCAGAGTGCCTAGCACTATTGAAAAAGTTATAAAAATGTTCGAAGTTGTAGCGTAAACTGAACTTGTGTAGGATTTAAAGTAATTTGTCCACAAATTCATATTTGTTTACATTTTTGGCAAATAAATCGCGAATGCAGAATGTGCAAATCATGACCTGCTTAAAAGTACTCGAATCCAGTGCAAATAGACAGTCATGATGATTGTTTATTTGCTTTAAAGTGGCGAAGGGAGAGTTGTGCAATTGGACCAATTATGTTCCTACTTATTTGTAGAAATAAATTGTTACAGTTAAGTATAAAGATAGGTACCTACTTCACTACGGTAGTTTTGCAAGTTTTCATATTAAAGGGATTACAGGACCTAAGCGCAAAAGCCGCGCAAGAGCGAGTCGGTCTCGCGCACCGAGGTACCATCACATGTTTTTTCGGCGAGGCCTATATTCGTCAGGGAATTTTAACACTGTGCACTGCGGTGTAGAATATTGCAGTTTTATGTCAGCGCCATCTGTTGACTGATAGTGGAACTAATGTAACTTTTGTTGATGATTTTTGAAAAAGTGGGCTATTTAGAGACTTCGTTTTATTTTTCCTGTAATTTCACATAAACTTCTATCACATAGAATAATTTCTCTTTGCAAACTTCGGAGATACGGCGGGGGAACGGTATTTTTTTCACATTTTTCAAAAGTCTATAACTACGCGGCCTAAAAAAGAAAAAAATGTTTGAGAATGTGCAAACTGCGCTCTTTCATATGATACCCCACATGCCCTAGTAGCCCCATTTCGAATTTTTTAGATCCCCTTTCAGTCCCTATTGCAAAAAATATACATATATTTTTATTTCTTTGTTATTTGCAAAATAGTTGGGCCAACGTCATCTAAAACTATTCCAAATTTCTAGTTGATAGCATTAGCAGTTCTTGAGATATCCAGCTGTGACATACAGACAGACAGACAGACAGACCGAGTCTCACCATAAGGGTTCCGTTTTACCATTTTGGTACGGAACCCTCAAAACGCTAGTTTTAGAAACAATATAATTATATGATCGACTACAGTAAACAAAATCAGAAAAATATATATATGATATTCTTCAGGATATATGCTAGGTAGATAGTGTGTTGAAAACATATGATACGATAGAAAAAAATCATGAAGATACCTCTAAAAACTTACTTTTTACAATAAAAACCGGCCAAGTGCGTGTCGAGCCACGCACGGCGTAGGGTTCCGTAGTAGCCCGTTATCACAATATAAGTTATAAGTACGTTTCTGTTGTTCTTTATTCTGAATATACATATGTAATGGTTAAGGTATTAGGAGTTAATGGTTATAATAACAAAAATCGACTTTAAATTTGAATACCTTGCAAGAAAATCTTAACACCGCGATCTACAAAAGTGACGTCACGGCACAACGCCATCTGTTATTGAATAGCGATACTATACACAACAAAATATTGATTTTCGAAGATAATTATTTAAACAGATTAGAGATTAACTAATAAGAACCACTTTCTTCCTTGTAAGGTAAAAATAAGAGTACGATTGCTGCCAAGCTATTATTTCAATTCACAAAATTGTAATTCGAAAATTAAACAAAGTTCGTTTGTGACTTCTACAGGTACTCGAATGAAAGCGTAACCCGTTGGTACAGCGCCATCTAGCGGCATATTGGGAAACTTATGATAATTTATTATGGGTAGTATTTAAACGCAAATCAAAAAGTATCCTTTTTCTATGCAATAAGATTCCGAATTCCCATCAAAATTACTGATTGCACAGCAAAATATTCAACTCAAAATATCACTAAACACACTACAATTTATTTTCGCAGCGTACAGCGATTTTTCCTAAAGCAAAAGCTTTTTCATCAATGCACAGCTAATAATCTTAATGCACATTATACATGTTAACTCTTTTTCTTTTAAATATAGCTTCTATTTTTATATTATTTACAGCAGTTTTTCTAAATAAAACAGTATTTTATTAGTCACAGTCGTCTTATTATTTATTAATTACCACATAATGAGCTCAGCAAAAAAAATATATAATTAGATACAAAATTGTAATTTATTGAATTATTAAAGCGGGTCTTGCTTTCGCTTCGCTTTTTTGATTTGCGTTTAAATACTACCCTTGTTTTTCTATATAATCTCGTCATTTCTGGCACTCGCCGGCCGCTGCCGCAGCACCGCTCGCTTCGCTCGCTCGGCTCGTGCGTAGGTGGTCACAGTTTTAACCTAACCTAACCTAAGCATTTTTTTTAAATAATTAACCTCGTCTAACTACTTAATTTGATTCTCGATAGCCTGCTAAAAATAATCTCTTTTTTTCCATATTTTTTCTATATAATCTAGTCGTTTCTGGCACTCGCCGACCGCTGCCGCGGCACCGCTCGCTTCGCTCGCTCGGCTCGTGCGTAGGAGGTCACAGTTTTAACCTAACCTAAGCATTTTTTTAAAATAATTAACCTCGTCTAACTAATTTGGTTCTTGATAGCCTGCTAAAAATAATCTCTTTTTCCATATTTTTTTTCTATATAATCTGGCCGTTTCACACCCGCCGGAAAAAAAAGAAAAAAAAATGGAAAAGACGACAGAATTAATCGAATGAGGGATTTTCTTTTTCTTTTTTTTTTAACGCTTCCCTAGTCGCTGGATAGATGGCGCTGAACTTGGTAAGTTACTGCAAGGAACGGAAGTTACATAATTTTTTTATTAATTCACTTGGATGTAATTTTAAGATCGTAAAACGAAAGCAAACGAAACTGTCACTCAACGAGCGTATATGACGTGACGCAATGTTTTTTTTCTAAGCGTTTTGACTTTGGCATCTAGTAACATAGTCAGTTCAACGCCATCTTCAGGGTTCTTGGGAACTATTTTTTTTTTTAAATACTGAAAAGAAAAACCTCTCATTCTGCAACACAATTCTGAATTCTCCGAAATAAAATTGCTAATGTCCATTGCAAAAAATTTTAAATTGTGAGTTAATATGCGACTGGGATAGTTATTTTGCTATGAAATATGGAAAATTTGCTGTGCAGTCAGTATTTATGCTATGTATGTAGTATTGTTGTGCAAAAATAAATTTAACTGTATTGCATTATGAGGAAAAAAGTAATGTCATATTGATGTATAATTTCGAATTATCTGCAGTTTGAGTTTTGTTAAACATTTAGTTTATTTGTAGTGAAGTAAGAAGTTATTTGATGTAAAAAAGAATATAAATGATGAGTATGTATTGATAGGCGATTATTTATTTGATATGCAATTTATAATATCCCATTTATTATGGTTTTTTTAGTTTTTTTTTCATATTTGGTTTTTAATGCGAGTCTTTACCCGTCATAAACAAGCAACTACTTCATCTTAGTCACTTTAAAGGATTAATGCTAAGGATTTTGTATTTGGTACAAAGTTATCCAACACCCAAGTTCAACGACTATTACTGCTAAACTAATAAAGTTATCTTAACCGCTATACTTTTCGGGGCCCGTGGCTAAATAATAACAGCCGCACAGGTCGATCGATCAGGTTAAGCTACGCTTGCCGCGGTTGGTCTGTGGATGGGTGACCATCTTTACATACCGAGACCCCTCCGTGCCTCGGAAAGCACGTTAAGCCGTTGGTCCCGGCTGTCATTTGTGGATCTTTGACAGTCGTTACGGGTAGTCAGAAGCCCGAAAGTCTGACAACCAGTCTTACCAAGGGGTATCGTATTACCCAGTAACTGGGTTGTGGAGGTCAGATAGGCAGTCGCTCCATGTAAAATACTGGTATTCAGCTGCATCCGGTTAGACTGGAAGCCGACCCCAACATAGTTGGGAAAAGGCTAGGCAGATGATGAACCGCTATACTTTTCCTTTAAAGTTCATGAATTGCACTATCATCGTGATTTTTTCTAGATTTTTTAAGCTAGCAGTTTAGCTTTTAGAGGGGGGGGGACGCCCTACTGGAACAAAAATTTGCACTTTAAAGTTTAATATTTCGTAAATGGAGCATTAAATCGAAAAGTAATGTTAGCAACCCCCAAGTCATTTTAGAAGACCTATTCAACGATACCCCACACGATGGGGAGATCACGAAAAAAATATTCATCCCCACTTCACATGTTAGTGGTAGTGAGCTACCCTAAAAAAAAATATTTTCCTAAATTTTATTTTACCACTTTGTCGGCATAATTGATATACGCACTCCTACAAAATTACAGCTTTCTAGTACTAACGGTCTCTTAGCAAAACCTCGGACAGACAGACATACAGACGGACATGACGAAACTATAAGGGTTCCTTGTAGGAACTACGGAACCCTAAAAACCATACTAATATAAGTACATACAATCATTCTGATTTTTTGTCCGATTATTCTACAAGCAACAATAGTGTTTTAATTTTTTAGTCCAAACAATAGATTTTTTGTAAATAGAAAATTGCTTCATATTTTGCAATAAATTACCAGCGACGTGTCATCGCGCTTCTCTTTCTTTTCTATGCAGTCCGACAGTGACCGCGCTTTAGGTCATGTAAGCCCCTTAAGGGACAAGAATTTGGAAAGGATCTTCTTGGAGCTTGGTTTATCTATAAAATTGGTTGCCCTGGTTGGTACCTACAAGACGCGGGTTCGATTCCAGCATCGTTTAATATCTATGGCCATTCATTGCTCTAGAAGTCTAGAATGTTATGTTTATAATTTACAGTACAAGTGAAATCCTAGTGGGTCTATTTTTTCATTTAATGGCAAACATTACCTACGTACATTTTATATCTTGGGAATTAAGAATTCTAAGGAAATCGTTATTTCATTTTCAGATAACACGGCCGTTTGTCTTCGTGATAGTATGTTTCGGATTCTTCATTTTCATTCAGTCATTAGTCCCAAAGGTGATGGCAATGAAGAATTCTAACGTTGACGAGTACATGCTAGAAGACCAAAGAACGCGCAAAAGAAAAAACTATGTCGTGCGATTGGCTCGAGACAGTGAATTATTAGGGAATTCTGGAAATATAGGAACAAATTATGACATGGACTCCATTCAACCTGATCCTGCTAACACTGAAGAATTGTCAGCTTTTATTGTTGATTATGCAAATATGATACGGAACGATGTCGTTCTATTGGACAAGTCTGTTGAAACAAGAACTCGAAAAAGGGGTAAAGTTGGGAAGCATCATAATGTGAGTATGTGCCATAGTTTGTGAAAACTATTCCATTATTCTTATACCTAATGAACATTGCCTACAGTTGCATAAAACAGTCGGTAGGCATTTCGCTTGACCAACGGATTGGTGATCGTTGATTATAATTTGTTATCTCAAAGTGAGTTGTTGCTTCAGCTGTCATTTTAAAATAATTCCTTAATTCTGAGGCATCTACGGAACCACTGAAGCCATCCACTCGTCCCCACCAAACATCATACCAACATTGGATGGGAACAACCAATACCTATGTTGGAATGTGGCTGCACATTAAATTAATTTAATTAAATACTTACCTAATTTTTTATTTTATACTATTAGTAGTTTTAATTTTATGTTTTATTTTAATTTTATGCTTTTACCCTTTCAGGGTATTTTTGTACATAGCTTCAAGCCTTTTGTAACGAGCTCGATAAAGAAATAGATACCTAAATGTGTTCTAAATAACTAACCTGTCATGAAATAAATATTAATTAAAATAACGAATAATTTAAAATGATTTCAGCAAGCTATACCGGATCCTCCCTGCGCTTGTAACCCTACAGTAAGCGAAAAAAATTTAAATATTGCGATACATACAGTCTGTCTATAAAGTCGTGAAAAAAAAAATGAGGGCGCTGTGGTCGTGCACGTAGCAACCCTGTATAGTGTGACTAAATTGATTTTGATACTAGCACATTATTTTGTACTAAAAGCAAACCTGGTTTTAAAGAAAACGAGCTTTTTTTTAAAACTGGATAGAAAAGGTAGTCGTAAAATCCGTAATCTTATTAAAAGAATCTACAGAAACCATAGAAAAAGATGCTACCTTCATTATAAATAATAATACCCGCCTCAACAAAGCATTGATCACAACGCTTGCTCAAGACGGGTTGGCGATTTCAGACTTATATTAATTATAAGACCGCTTTCACATTTAGGCGACTTTAGCAGCGCAACAGTCGCGCGACCGTCACCCATTCAGAATTTCATAATAAAAACAGAAGCGCACCAGCCGCGCGTCCGCTGCGCTTCTGTTTTTATTATGAAATTCTGAATGGGTGACGGGTCGCGCGACTGTCGCGCTGCTAAAGTCGCCTATATGTGAAAGCGGCCTTAGTCCAGGTTTCCTCACGATGTTTTCCTTCCGACCTTCATTAATTTGCATAAACGATCAGATAGCACAAATCTATGGTCTCTTTCGTTCAAATAAAATGAGTAAATAAAAGAAAAATGTTCATACATATTTTTTATAATATTTATTTATTAAAACTTTATGCACAAGTAAAAACTGTACAAAGGCGGACTTAATGCCATGGGCATTTTCTACCAGTCTACCTTAGGGTGATGCAGAAACAATACATAGTAGGTGCAATAGCAGAAAACAAATAGAAAATATTTATAAGTAAAATATAAGAATAAATACATACAACGTGCCGCTACAATGGCGACATTAATTTAACACACGGGTAGGGCTAGTGCCCATTAACCATATATATAAGTATAGGTTAAAATAATTCGTAAATTGAAAAAAACATTTTTTCAAACAAACTAAATAATATAATAGTAACTAAAATTGGGATCATCCTTGCAAAAATTCATTCATGAAATTACTTACCTACGCTTCGCGCGATCGTACTCGTAGTGATTGGTCCGATTCTTTGTCGGCATTTATCATAGAAACCGAGCTGCGCGGCGCGGCGCAAGTGGTAGGTACTAGAGCTGAGGTACTACAGCGGAGGTGCTTAGTCTTATAACTATCATCACTCATCACAGTCATCACTAATCACTGCTTTTATATTGTCTGTTTTGGGTTAGTCTTCGAAATATTGTAGCAATATTCACGACGTAATTATGCGCACTAGTTTGACGAAGTGTGTCAAGGACACGGGTTCGGCTGAGACTAGATTACTAGAAAAGCAAAAAAAGAATTCGAGTGCAGTGCGGGGCCGCGGTGGGAGGGAGGGGGCGCGAGCCACCCGCGGCGGCGACTTTTGGCGGCGAGCGGCAGCAGCGGCGGCGAAAGGAAAGAAATATACCTTTACGGCGCGCCGACAAAGGGGATGTCTTTCCTTCAATTCGCCTACTCTTTGCATTTGTTTCATACTAATAGTATTGCTTATTCGTTTTATTTCATTGATGCGATGTTATGATCCGTGACCCCGGCAAATGACCGCTGCGCGACAGTTCTTTAAGTACAGGTTGCTCTAAAATACAATTTTCTAAAATTTAGAATAAATCGGTAAATAATAACGTCTAATGGAAATATAATTGCTTCATGAAACGAAAATGTGAAAACGTATATGTGTGTTAAATTAATGTCACCATTGAAGCGCCACGTTGTATATACATACATACAAAAAATATATAAACCAAAAGAAAAGATGAGAGAGAAACAAGAAAACCTACAACAACGAATCTGCTAACTTCTTAACTAATAATACGTTTTAACTTTTTTTTATTCATGAAAAATATCCCATAACATAATAATGAATTACTTTCATCATCTGATTCCAAATATTCTAAGTAAAAAAAGTATTTTCATTGTCAGCTGCGTCACTAACAACGTCTTCGCTACTGGTGTCATTGCTGCTGCTATCTTCGCTTAGGCGAATGACTAACTCATCTATATCTTGTTATAGGGTTCTTCCTCGTTCATAATATTATTTTTCAATTATTGTAACATGACGGCAACAGTTTTTACATTTTTCAGGCGTAAAAGGCCAGCAATAATAATAATTTCATCTACAATACGCCTCACTGTACTCTCAGATTTTTCAGAAAGAAAGATTTAAAAAAAAATAACATGACGTAATTATCTAACAGAAAATAGATAGCACTATTTTTAATTTCAAACATGATATAACTTATTCATATGTATTTAAAACCAGCGGTAAATTTGATCATCCAAAAGTATCAAAAGTTCTGGTCGCACTACAATATGGCCTACTTATATTTGCAATCTAACCTATTAATGCGCAATGTAAACAATCCTTATTTTAGTCTTATAATCGTATATTTAGTAAATTTGTAACTTCTGGTAGATAAAAAACAAACAGCACCACGATTACATACCTGTCTTAACTGCTGTTCGAGCATAAATATCATCCAAATTTAATAAAAATTTGTCCAGCTTGGTGTTCTAACAAACATCGCTGATACACACTTTAAAAATAATTTCCCGAGCTCCACTCCTATTTGTTTTCCTCATATTTAACACGTTTCTTCGAAGTTTTATGCATTTAGATTTGAAAAGCAATAAAAAATGCACTAAATAACGAGTTACAAAACAAGTCGATGGCAGCCGATGACATTCGATGTACTATGATTTAGTGTTGCCCTAATTTGAATAATATTAGTTCCTCAAACATTAGTTTCATGACTTTATAGACAAACTGTACGTAGTGCAGTCAGTGTAAATCAGTGGCACTGGAAAATTCGTCGTTATTGCTACGGTATTAAGAGCGTTTACGCCGTACAGCATTTCATACAAACTTTCAAGCCCTTATTTTTCGAAATTAATGAACTGATTTTAATGAAACTTCATATGCATAAGCAGGATACAAAGGTCAACATTTTCGAAACGTCTTATTTAAAAAAAGATAACTGGAAAACTCTGTTTCTATGGAAAATTTAAAATCGGTCTAATTTGGCTGTAGCACTATTTTTCGAAAATGTTCTCTACCAACTTTTTAGACCTTTGTATCCTGCATATGCGTATGAAGTTTTATTAAAATCGGTTCATTCATTTCGAAAAATAAGGGCTTGAAAGTTTGTATGAAATGTTGTACGGCGTAAACGCTCTTAAGCGCTGTCAATGCCAAATTGTTTCCACTGATGTACGGTTGACTGTATATCTGGAAATAGATATTTATATTAAGAGTATGTTACACATTTTTCAGAACAACACAGTACACTGGGGCGAAGAAACGATCCCGAGGTCCGTAAACACTTTCACTTGTAGCGCACAGGCATGCCCCTGGCCATACGGGTGCAAGGAAAATTTATACAACGTAATATGCCATTACATTATATTTCAGTTAAAATATGACCCCCTTTCTAATAAAAGTTTTATATCAGATGAATAGTTACACACACCGATTTTTCTTTTTCAGTCGTCATTAATTTGACTTTCGAAAGAAGACAAAGCGTTGTGTAACTATACAGACGCTATACAACGTTTATTAGTAAGGAGGTAAGAACATAAATAGGTACTCACTTAATAATTATATGATTTTGTTTCAGTTAACAATAATAAAAAAAAAGGAGACGGCTCACCAATATTCCCAATTTAAACTACCAGAAGAATTAGAACGTAAATGGGTTGGTGAATATCGCTCCATCAGCGTGGGATGCGAGTGCTCCAGAGACTACTATGGAACAGCGAACTAACCAACATGACAGTATTGACTGAATTTCGACAATCGGGAAAGCAGCTCGAAAATATGTCTTTCCATATCAGTTAAATATGTGAATCGAGCCGTTATGGGCACATTTTAACCATTGAAAAATAAAAATGTGGATCTTGTTATGTCGGATTTTTATTTGTTATTCCTATAAATACTACTATTTCCATTTAAAGATTTCTATGTTTCGACAACCTGCTTGCAGTCTTGCAGAATACCAAAAACATGTTTTCATATTCCTTGAAAACGAGGACATGAGTAACCGGTCAAGCTCCGCGCTTAACGTACCCATGTGTTACGATACAATAGTAAATCAATTGTGACTTATTAACTTTGGCATTTCACTTGTACATACCCCCTTTTCAAAAATTAAATATCTGTGTGAAAACCATAACGCAAATGTTCTTATATACTCCACACACTACCTATAACATTTTTGTTGCCCTGGTTTGTTCAATTAAAATACCAAGACAGTGTGAGGCATTCTGTTTAGATCAGCACCGAGGGTTCCGTTCCGTACAAATTTGTAGGTATGTCTCGCGCGCCGAGGGCTCCGTACAAATTTTTAGGTATGTAACAAAAAATTTACGGTCCTCGGATTTTTCCTTTACTTGTGCTACATGACATTGCCTCTTGCCAGATTTCATGATTCTATAGGTCAACGGAAAGTACCGTATGTGTTTGGCCAGACTGGGGACCGGGCGCAGGGCGGGCGCGGCGCGGCGAGCTCAAAAATATGAACTTCCTTTGAGTGTCCATAGTGGGCACGCGGGCGCGGTGAGCGGCGTGGGCTGCTTGGCGCGGGTTGCGCGCGGGCAACTCACGCCATAGCTCGTTCATACAACTGGCCGCTGTGTGTGCGCGGCGCGGGCGTGGGGCGGATACGGGCGACTCGCGCGGGGACCGGGGTTCGCAAATTAGTTCGAGCTTTTTTCTAGTAAAAATAAGTCCTCTTCATCCATATTATATTTTGCCAAACACTGGACACGACAACACGCAGAACGCAGCCGCGCTCCAGTGCGGACAGGCAGGCCGCGCGCGTTCCCGCACCTGCGCCCCAGTCAGGACGGACACTAAAGGTCTTGATTCGAGCGAGTTGCGAGTGTCAAAATATGCGGAATAAACGGAACATGAACGCCCGTATGTTTTGATTGCATTGATTTAGAAGTTTTTTTTCCACTCTTCAAGGGTTTACAGCCGTGTATTAAACATTAATTTAATTTCCTTGTTCCTGGGAAAAAGGGTCTTGACAGATGGACAGACAGACGGCGATTTTTTTTAATGTTTCATCAAAAGTCGGTAACTATGCGGCCTAAAAAAAAAGAAAAATGTTAGCCCCACTTCGAATTTTTCAGACCCCCCTTTCAGTCCCTGTTGCAAAAAATATACATATATTTTCATTTCTTTCTTATTTGCAGAATAGTTGAGCGAACGTCATCTAAAACTATTCCAAGATGATAGCATTAGTAGTTCCTGAGATATCTAGCTGTGACAGACAGACTGAGTCAGCAGTCAGAGTCTGCAGACAGAGTGCGCAATGTGGAATACTGTGGTTGATATTCGCATGGATGATCGTTAAATTGGTGATCTAAATGGAATGCCTCAACGCGAGACGATGTGCAAGTCAGGACGAAGAACGCAGCTTAACTTCATTATGTATCAAAAGAAACCATTCTAACTTAAATGTTTAAACTAGTTTATTTAATATTATTAACAAAAACTCTGTATCACAATATGTACAATAGTGAAAATATTAATAAATCTAACTTAATAACATGCTAGATCTGGGAAACATGTAAATGTCATAACCATAATTCATGTATACAACTCATAATTGCATTCGACACTAAATAACATGAAAATAAGATATTAAAGTTCAAAAGCTTGTACACTAATAGGTTTATGATACAGATTTATGAATGATACTCCCTGTTGTCGCATCAGGATAATGATAGTACAGTTTCATGCGCAGCCGGCGTCGGTACTTCTCCCAACTGCGGCATAATATGCGATAGTGCAACTCTTGTCTCATTTAGCATGCCCATTTCCCTTCGAAGAACATCCTCAGTCACGGTATGAATAGATTTGAATTTCAGGTTGATACCGTGCACTTTGAACACGTGGTTATTTAAGTTCACTTTGTAACTGAATGCAACATTGCAGACCTGTAAAAGGATTTTTTTTTGTTAAAAAAACGTACAAGTCAATAAACCATTAGGAAATTTCTGTAGTCAAACCTAAGTTTTCACTGTCAAGATGGCTGATGAGCACAAAATGCCAGCCCAAACAGGGGTTTAAATCTATAAGTAAATGCAGGCTTCCTCCCATTTTTTGTTATAGAATTACTATAATTTATGGCAAGTATAAATTGGTGAAAAGTAGTAATAATAAACTGGCAACACTATTGTGTATGGAGTCCCATAATGGTCAAGAATAAAGATTATTAAAAAAAAAATGGAGTCCCATAAACAATAGTGCTAAAAGATATAGGGTCAATTATGTGGCAACATTTTGTACTTGGTTGGTACTTCTTACATCTGTAAGAAGTACCAACCCGCATTGGGCCCGCGTGGTGGATTACGGCGCCTACTCTCCCTCTCACAGAGAGGAGGCCTTTGTCCCAGCATTATAGGCTGATTATGCTTATTATGCTTATGCATTTGTAAGAATCATGTGGAGCCTACTGACCTCGCAATTATAGGGCCTATCACCAGTGTGGGTAATCATATGGTTCTGTAGATGGTGGCTTTGCGTAAATTTTTTACTGCAGAAGTCACAGTTGAACCGTTTTTCGCCAGTATGTATCGCCATATGGCGGCGCAGACCTGCCATCTGGAACGTGACAACAATAATGTAACAACTATGACGCACCTGACATGTGTACGGCCGCTCCCCGGTGTGCATTCTCTCGTGGTTTTGCAACTGATGTTTCGCGTTGAACGACATTGTGCAAGTGTTACATTTGAAGGGTTTGTAACCCGAATGTATGCGGAGGTGGCGATTCAAGTCACAACGCTGAAATACATCAATTGCACTTATTTTTTCTTTAATTTTATCAAGCACATAAGAGGGGATTTAGAAAAACAGCCATTATAAATGATAAACTAATTGGTACTACTATTGTAAAAAGTTCTATACTTACAGCAATAAATCTCTTTGTACACAAATTGCAGGAAAATGGTCTATCTCCCTTATGAATTAAATTATGTCTGAAACAAATAATAGAAGGAATGTTGCATCAAAGTCAATTGATGTCATAAATCGGGTTCTTTGCCTATAAAATACATACCTAACCAAGGATTTCTGGCTGTAAAAACCAGCTCCACATACTTCACAAATGTGATCTTTAATTCCTGTATGTTGTTTAGCATGTACCATCAAATTACTCTTCTGTGCAAATGATCTTGGGCATTGAGGACAAGTGTATCTCTTTTTCTCTGAAAGACATAATAATAGATATTAGGATTTGTTAAACAAAATCTCTAAAGGGCTGGCGGACACTTCCCTTGATGCAAGGGCTCCTTGGCCAGCAGCTTTCGATGCCATATTTTAGTTTGTTAATAGTTCTAGTTAGGTTAGGATATTATACATTTGTTTTAATGGTAGCGAGGTCAAATCGGGTATAACTAAATCAGACATTATATCAGTAGAAAATGGGAGAATATTTTATATAATGCAATATAATTATTAGTTGGTACCTTGATGTGTGGCTATGTGATTGCCTAAAGTGAACGTAAGTATCCCACATACAGGGCACACCAGTTTCTCCCGTTGTTTGGTGGCAGCAGTACGTACCATTCGCACAGGTTTTTCTCTACGTACAATTTTGTCTCCAACAGATGATGGAGTTTTTGTTTTGTATCCTGTATGAACTTTTAATACTGTTGCATCCTTTGGTCTTTTTAAAAGGATAGGCGAGCCTCTTGAACCATTCTTTAAAATTGGATCTATAAATAAAATATCATTTTAATTATGGATAATATAATTTAATTATCAGCTTCTACCTATTCAGGTTAAAAACTGTAAGAGTAAAACTCTTTCTGCCCCATCAGGGAATATAGAATTTAGTCAAACAGTTATATTTGGTAGCAACATTAAAAAAATCAACTATTTGTGTATATTGGAAGGCGTGGCTAAATAATAACAGCCGCACAGGTCGATCGATCAGGTTAAGCTACGCTTGCCGTGGTTGGTCTGTGGATGGGTGATCATCTTTACATACCGAGACCCCGCCCGCCGTGCCGAAAAGCACGTTAAGCTGTTGGTCCCGGCTGTCATTCGTGGATCTTTGACAGTCATTACGGGTAGTCCCCGAAACGTCCGAGTCGGGGTGGGCCCGAAAGTCGGACAACCAGTCTTATCAAGGGGTATCGTACCTATTACCCAGTAACTGGGTTGTGGAGGTCAGATAGGCAGTCGCTCCATGTAAAATGGTGGTATTCAGCTGCATCCGGTTAGACTGGAAGCCGACCCCAACATATAGTTGGGAAAAGGCTAGGCAGATGTTGAAGATGGATAGATAGGCAGTCGCTGTATGTAATACACTGGTATTCAGGTGCATCCGGTTAGACTGGAAGCTGACCCCAACATAGTTGAAAAAGGCTAGTCAGATTGCTTGAATTACGATTATGTCAAAACTTCAGTTAACTAATGATTAATCTGATACTTGAAGGTAATTTTTAATCAAAAATGATTAACAAATTAATTAGTTTTTAATAGGCAATAACTCCCTTTGGATAACTAGATAACTTAGTACTTACAGCAAGTAATTGTAGTAGCTCGTGATTTATTCTCATCTCTAGATCTACCAGAACCCATGTCATATTCATCTTTGAATTTTTTCAGAACTTTGACTTTCCTTACGACAGTTTTACCTTTAAAAACTTTGATATCGGACAGTTTGGGTTTCTTAAATTTAGTTTTGGGTTTTTCAACTGGAGGAACATAGTCATCATCATCGTCGTCTTGGAATACTTCATCATCTAAATATTCAGCCTCAGCCTGAAAAATTCAGAGTTGGTGTATGTAGTTACCAGTTTGGATATATCAACTGTTCATTGTATAGAAGAATGCTGCACCAATGACCAACCAACCAATGACCAACAGAGTATGATGACTTACAATACAACAAGTTTGTACTCACATCAGGGTCACTTTTAGTAGCATAATTAGTCCTTGTAGTTCTCCAAGTTAACTGCACGTCGTCATCATCATAGTTATCAAATTTTACCTCCTCTGCATTAGGATCTACTTTTCTTATCACTGTTTGAGCGATCACAATATCTTTGCCATCCATAGTTTCCACAGATTTTTCTGGCACCTCTATTTCCATTTCCCATTTTGGTTCAGGTTTGATTGTCAAAGGGCCTATTTCACTTTTTATGTCCGTAAAAGAGTCAAATGCAATCTTTTTAGTTGGTACATTCTCTTTTTCCCTAGCTAATATTTTTCTCAGTTTCTTATCAGACCTGTACAAATTGAATTTGATTTTTTAAATATGTATACAAAATATGGACTGACCTACATTATTAGCACAGGACAGAAGCGAAAATCATTTTAATAATAAAAATTTAAGTTAAAAAATTGGGTTGTCTGAGGTGACGCAGGAAAAGAGTTCCTGGAAAGACTTGGGAAGGCCTTTGCCCAGCAGTAAGACAGCATAGGCTAAACAAAAAAAAGGAAAAAAAAAATAACGAAAGAAGGCCTTGCAATGGGGCAATACAAGCTAGATAGACACAATATAGTGAGTGTGCTGATTTTCAAGCCTAAACTGTATTTTTTTTTAAATCTTTATTTATTTTATAGAGGGTTTGATCAAACATGTTCATGCCATCCTCATAGGCCTCACAAAGATTGACTTATCTACGCTTAATGGCTAATTTAACTAAATTATAAATTGACTTAGCCTCCTCTGATAGCGGGCCAGAATCAAGTTACACATGCCCATTTCCCGCAGATCCACATCATATTCGAGCATTAAGCTGACCCTCTCAACCTCGTTCTGGGCACATTCGGTCAACACATGGTAAACATCCTCAACCACTCCACACTCAGCACAATTTGGTGAGTTGGATTTACCGATCAGGAACGCAAAGTTGTTTAGTGGTATGTGCCCGGACCGAAGTCTTAGGGCTGTCACAACATCTGTTCTAGGCAAACCAGACTCTGCGAACCACGGTGAAGGATGTATGGTCTTATACCAGATGCTTTTAGATAATGACCTCTCGTCATAATGCTCCCTCCAAATAAAGTGTATCTATAATAATAATTATAAAATAAAGTCCTCCAGACTGTATTTCGGCCACTGCAGCCAATCTCAATGGAGACTAGCCTCCAGCGCGGGAAATATTGTAGTGCACAAGTGTGTGTGCCGACAAAGGTGCACTCACTCTTCCCTCACTCACACACATAATTATATGAAGTAACCAAACAACAAAACTGGTAAGAGTGGTACTTATGGACATAATTGGCTAGCAGCCTCATAACAATTCAATAGAGCACACACATACTTACGTAAGAAAAAGTTTGTCATTGCAGCAATGTTTTGGAAATAATATATTATCTTTTTAGATGATTCAAGGGATAGAAAAAGGTATATATAGGCTTACCTTTCAGCCACTGTTTTAAGAAGGTATGCTTTCTCCAAAGTTGTGCAGCATTTGAGGCATATCTTTTCAGGCAAGCCATCATTGGATGAAACCTAAAACATTTAATTTTGTTTACATGGCATTAGAAATAAATAAATAGCATACATATTACTGTAGCATGCATGCATGATTACAATCACATAAATTCACATTATCGGTTATTGTGCATGTATTATATGAAGTTAAAAGTGATGTAATATATCACCTAAATCCTTGTGATTGTTTTGCTTCGGTTTGTTGACAGAATTATGCCAATATTAAATTGCATTCAACGATAGTTTTGTTTTTCGACAACGATCTCCTGCGGTTATCGGTTATCACCGTCCTATCCCGACACTATTGAGTTTGTTTTGGTCAGATTTCTGAAATCAACTGACAAGCACCAAGGCCCGCTAGTTTGTATACAAAATAGTGGAATACCGAACTTACCTTTACATCGGCAATCGCAGTAAGCATTTCAGCATAATTACCAGACAACTTATATCTGAATAGAGGACATAGTGGTTTTTTGTTTGTCAAACATATACGACACGATTTCATGTCGATAGTATCAATTGGATCTAACATTGTCCACCACCAAAACTAAAGTGATGGCAATATAGTAATCCGTTTTTATATCGAAGCACTTCACTTTTCTTAAATAATCTTTAGGGATTGCTTGGGTACGATTTTATGACAATTTTAGTTCACCACCTCACTAGTCACTACGCCGCCATAGACAATGAAAAGGAAATAGTGTGCGTCGTAGTTCGTCTTTCGAAGCACAATGTTGCCAGCATTGCCAGCCTTTAAACAGAATAATTTTCGAAACTCAGCTAAAATACTTATTATCAAAACATATCTTTATCGACATAGTGCAAAATTTAGCTTTGTTGGTGGATTTTTCACATGGCCTATTTACCAGCTGTAGACTGTAAATGGGTTGGTGTTCGTGTTCACTGCGGCAAAGGCACAAATGGCCTTTGCCATTTGTGTTGTGGCACTGATAATAGATTTCAATAGAAGTAATAGTTCTGTGCTTCCTTAATTAGGGATTTTCTTTTTCTTTTTTTTTTTAACTCTTCCCTAGTCGCTGGATAGATGGCGCTGAACTTGGTATGTTACTGCAAGGAACTGAACGTCACATCATTTTTTTTATTATTTCACTTGGATGTAATTTTGAGATCGTAAAACGAAAGCAAACGAAAGTGTCACTCATCGAGCGTATGTGACGTGACGCAATGTTTTTTTTCCAAGCGTTTTGGCTTTGGTACCTAGTAACGTAGTCAGTTCAACGCCATCTTCAGGGTTCTTGGAAACTATGTTTTTTTTTTTAATACTCAAAAGAAAAACCTCCCATTGACTGGTATTTTTTCAACAATTTTTAGATAAAAATAAGATATTGAAAAATCATCAAATACAATTTCGAGAACTGCAATTTATAACATACACATACAGTGTAAAACAGAGCTGTAATTTGCGAAAAACGTAAATTTCATGAAACACGACTAATTGTGAAACGCGGGCTTATACTATGAAACCAAGTAGCGTATACAGATTGTGGCTTAAATAGTGGGAACGAAACACCGTTTATTCAGTTATACTTATGTAGTGGTACACATTGCATAGCCTCATACTTTTTGTTATTTTTTCCTTTTTTACTTGTCAGCCGTCACTGTCATTAAAAAAATCTCGAAAATCTAGCTTTGATATTTTGTCCAAATTTCTCCTCATTTTTAGTTCATATTGTAATTAAGGAAGTGCCGAGGTAGGCAGAATTACGAATCATTAATAAAAAATCACTTTTATTAAATCTACCCCGTAACACTTCACTTACAAAAATTTGAACAATTTTTTACCATAGATCTCAGTAAACGGCTGGCCACGGGCCTGTTAGCCTGTTACCCCAAAGACTACAATATATGTTACCCTATGACATTACGCTTTTTTTTTTATTTTTTCGGATGGGCAATCATCAAATGACTCCTCCCGCTCTGGGTGGAGCGGAAGGGAGTGTCAGCCTCTTACTACGTAGTATCTCTAAGTAGTCTGTGGACTCTTACTGACTAAAACCCACCCGTGTTCCGTCCTTAGCCCTTTATGTTCCGGGCCAGCGGCAAAGAGTAAAGTAACTATAGAGGCAGCCAGCGGTAACCCTTTCGGACAATCCCGCTGGCCCGGATGACATAAAGGCCTCTACACACCAAACCCGCGGCGCCCGTCGGCTTGGCCCGGCGGGTTAGGCCGCCGGGCTTGTTTTGCGATAATCGCTTTGTTTTTGCCGGCTGGCACCAACCCGCCGGGCAAGGCCGGCGGGCCGGCGGGTTTGGTGTGTAGAGGCCTTTACGCTTACGTACCCAAAACGCATCATGATGCCCGTTCTAGACTATTCCAATATTTTTTTTACAGTAGAGTTTAGTTTTTTTTCAATCCTAATACTTTTTTTTTTGGTAACTCAGCAGCAGATAAAACCTCTGCGCAAAATCATACAAACACTAACTGATTCCACAGACAACTTGTAGTTACAAAATATTGCAGAATTCATACTTGTCAAAATACAAGTCAAGTCAAATGTGTGGTGTTGGTGTGTGAGGAAAACAGGACTGAATTACGGTTTATTTTATGATCTATGTCTAATTCTTAGAGGAATTACTGAAAGTATTTATGTCCCTACACGTTGGTGTAACATAAGAACACTCATTACTTTTACAAACTGTTGCGTAAAAAATGTTATAATGGCTACCACCTACGAAAATTGGTTGAGTCGCAGGAAAGGTAAATATTTGTAATTTATTTAATAAGAATTCATCTATTCGAGGACTTATAACCCTTTACTAATGGTGAATAATAAGATTAATAAACTAAGTGATTTATTTACATGTGCGGGGATATATCATTTCACTCTTGGATATGCATTTAACATTGCAAATTTCAGGTAAACAGAGTGATTTATATAAATTGGACACTAAGAATAAAACACCCGAAGAGAATTTGACGGAAATCATTCAAGGATTATATTTGAAGAAGCAATTCCACAATGACACCTCACCCACCAACAAAAATAACCCCATGGAGTTCAAGTCAGGTCTTAGAGGCATCCAGAAAAGTGGATCTGATAGCCGTAGACTGTCCTACTTAAATGCCTTAGTCACACTTTTATGTAAAGAAGACAGAAATAATTTGGGCTTCACACCCGATGAACTCATGACTTGGTAAGAATTCATCCTCCTACTTGTACTAAAATAAATTGAAACTGTTACTTCTATAGAAATAGGTTATGTTGTTTAATTTGTGATGTCTTTACGAGCAGCATAATACATTTCTATTGAAAGTTTATAAGCAATAAATGTAAATATATGATAAAGATATTATTAATTTTTGTTTACAGTATTCGTGTGAGTCTTGTTGACGATTCTATGGTAATACGGGCTACAGCTCTGAGAGTGTTACGCTACTTAATCAAGACAGAAACTGATGTAGTAACATTCAATAACTTGAAACTACCATTTTTAGTTATAAGGTAAACCCAATTATTTTTATAATTTTTTGTCAGTTCATAATTATTACATTTTTAATGAATATATAATATTCATAATTTTTATCATGAAACAAACTTAGATGGGTACATACTAACAATCAATTGGTTGTTCAAATATATCCCTGAGTTACAGAAGAATTCTAATGTGATCTTCATCATTGCTTTATGTGAAAGCAATAAAATTAGTTGGATTAGGGGATAATAATCTTACTGCATTCAAAATAGTAAAACAGGAAAGACCAGAAGCAACACTTTTCCCAATAAAAAAATCTTATTTATCCAATTCTTGTTTTGTTTTATATACTTTCCTGTTTTTATGATTATGTATGTTCAAAAAATAAATTTTAAAACTATTTATAAACATCTTGATAAAAAGCTTGTCGCACAATTCCAATTTATGCTTTTCATGTTTCTGCAAAAAGATTTTCCCAGTATTTGTAAATACTTTTTACTGGCCTAGTGAATGCACCTAGACATTAATTAACAATGCAGAAGCTACAAAAAAGGCAAGCTGAATTTTCGACAGTCAAATATGGCGATGTTCTTTTTCCTAATATTAGTATTATCAAGCAGGCGTTCCTGCACCCTCTGGTGGTGTCGGATTGCCGTCCCATCGGACTATGAGAGTGAGGGCGGAGAGAGTGCACTTGTACCATACACTTGTGAACTGTAATAGCTCCCGCGCCGACTGCTCTCTGCTGAGATTTATCGCCACGGCGAACATTTGGTCTGGAGGACTTTAGTTTATTACTTGGTAGTAGTGTCCTAATACACTATAGATACATACAATGAGTAACATCTTTTGGTGGGCCATACATATTATTTTGAACCCCAAAAAACCCCAAGTCAGGTCTATTCATACTGGAAGCAAATGTATCGAATGGTAGTATAGACTAGCATAGCAACATATATATGGAAATATATGCAACGGAAGTTTGACCAGATATTATTGCAGGTAATTTCAAAGCATTGCAATATTTCATCGCGTTTATTTTCGTACATGTGTCGGTAGACTTGGTGTACTTTAAAAGCAGAGCATGAAGTGATTAGCAGCGTCATTGTGATCCTTTAGGTCAATGGATTTAATGCTTCGCAACGAAGAAGAACGAGCGCAGGCCTTACGCGTGGTGCGGCGAGTAGTGGCCGTGGTGGGCGCGGCGGGTGGAGTGCGACGGCAGCGCGGTGCCTTTGTGGAACATGGCTTACTACGCTGTCTGGTTGCCGTGGCCCGCGCAGCCAGCGCTGGCGACGGCACTGGTGACCGACTGTCTCGACCCGCCATTGCTACGCTTGCTGAGATCTGTAAGTAACTTTTGGAAGACTTGTGTGAAATGTTCACTGCTATATAAGATGCATTCAGGTTATTATTTCAACTAAATCTTATGTATATCTAGTTTATATCTTAACCTCCCCAGGCTCTTATCAACAGTCAGATACAAGTTAATTGGCTCCAATTTTACAGAAAATAAACCACCAATAAAATTGCAGGTGTTCTCAACCCCGACATGTTTATATCATGTGGCGGTGTGAACGCGGTGACGCGCCAACTAGCCGAATGTGCGACACCCCGCATGGCGGAGGCGTTGTGTGGCGTGTTACTTCACGCACTCAACGACCCTACCTCGCGAAGGGCCGCGCGAATAGACCTCATGTGTCTCAGTTCACCTTACTGTGATTTTCACTTCCGTCCAGCCGGTACTGAGACTAGCAGGTATGTTATGGTTTAAGTTGAGTTGTATTTTACTTTAAAAATACATAGTTCAATGGTTAAAATATTCAAAAACAGATAAGTAACTTCTATACCTTTCACAAGTTCATGATTTCACTAGATCACATGTTCCTATGTGGTTGTTACACTCCAAGAACGCGAGTGAATCATTATAATTTAAACCTTATGTCTGTCTCCATAAGTCACAAGCGCTCGGGATGCCGTGGCTATTACCAAAACAATCTCTAGAAATTTAATTTTGTTGATAATGGAATAGTAAAATTCGAAAACAAATGAGAACGAGTGTATCTTCATCTGGATTATCTTCGTTGATTAAGAATGCAGCATTTGCCTTTTTGTGTTAGTAAATAAATAAAACATTAATATTAAAAGTTACTTTATTAATCAGAGATGAACGCGAGATGCGGTTCACGTGTAGTCGCCTTGCCCTCCTGTGCGTGCTACGCAGTTGGCCAGGGTTGCTCCACTTCTGTCACCCATGCAGCACGGGCGGCCTACGTGCCTTAGTCTCCGCCCTCTACTTACCGCGATTAGAGGTTCGAGTGAGTAAACCACGTTTTATACTGTTTTAAAAATAATAATATTTATTAGAATAACTATGCTGGTTATTCACAAGCATTCTATACGCTTCCGTACCGAATCGAACATCAATCAATGTTGTTGTAGGAGTCCTCTAAACGCTGTTCACTAGTCCAAAACCCGAAAATTTTGTCAGTTTAAATCAAATAGACGACCGCTATTCTTCCGACAGCTGTTTGCTGTCGAGGGCAAGGCAAATCAGGTTATCGAAATTTTCGATACCCTATCGGATGGTCAGCGGGATTGTCCGAAAGGGTTACCGCTGGCCCGGAACATGGCAAAGGAAGGAACACGGGTGGGTTTTAGTCAGTAAGAGTCTGACACTCCCTTCCGCTCCACCCAGAGCGGGAGGAGTCATTTGATGATTTCCCATCCGCAAAAAAAAAAAACCCTATCGGATGGTTGTGAATAGCTATGTAGAATGAATAAACATGTTTCACAATTTGTCCATTAGCTACTTATACTAATTATGTTTAAAAGTAAACAGTTACAATTGTGTATAGTTATTAGCATCTGCTTTTATAGCCATTCGTGGTATTCTATTCTTTTTTTTTGAGGTTTTGGCTTCATTACATGGCAACATTCGATGATTTTGCCAATGTCAAGGTATGAGAAGATAATGATCGTAAACTGTTACACAACTATTGATCAGTGTTTGTAGCGGTGGCATCCATGGATCCCCATGCTAAAAACGGAGAAAACATTTTTTGTTTAGTAGATGGTAAAACGCCACAAAATAAATGTTAGAACAATCAGTAAATATATAATAAGTAAATAGAAATATCAACTATAAATAAATAAAGGATAAATAAATAATGGTATAAATAAAGGAGTAATAAAGGATTTTCACTGCAGGGGTATGGGCTAAAGATAATAGGAAAGGAATGTTAATTGGGCAGGGAACATCAGAAGGGAGTATGTCGTAGAGGGGAGTGGTTAAAACGAGGACAGGAGAAAAACAAGTGCTCCAATGTACCCTCCTCCAGAACGCATTCACACAAAGAAGAGTCCCGCACGCGTATTTTGGCCAAAAAAACTGTTGTGCAAACAAACCCAAGTCGGAGCCTAATTATGACAGAGGTGGCTATTTTTCTAGAAAATTTTAGTTTGCTGAACCAACATTTAGATGAAATGAATGGTTGGATAGAGCCATAAAATCAACCCTTCAATAATCGAATTTTTTGCCAATGCTCATTCCAATCCTTCATCATCTCGGGTTTAACAAGACAGCGCAGATCTCGGGGATAACGAGACGGATGAGATTCGATCCCATTTCGACTAGCTAGCTTGGCAATCGAATCCTTATTCTCATTATCAGCAATTCCAGAGTGGCTGGGGATCCAAGCCAGTGCAATCTCTATGCCTAAGCAGTGGCATCTATACAGGAGTTGTTTTATTTTTACTACGAGAGCAAAAAGGCGATTTTATTCAATCCTGTAGACAGCTAAAAGAATCTGAGAGAATAAGGCTTTTGTTAAGTACATTTGATTCAATGTAGGAGACTGCTTCCAAAAGAGCCAAAAGCAGAACTACGAAAATTAAGAATATTTTTGTATTTTGGGATCCACACATCTGATCCGACATTACAATTATCGGACAACTTAGAAGCATCTGTAAATAACGTCAGCCAATAGTGCCAGTCCTCTGCCAGTATCCTATTGAATTTGACATTAGCAGCAGGGTCATGTTTGGCATTGTTTGGATACACCAAAGTTAAAAATAATTTTTGGTTGGAAGAGCAAGGAATAAAAATTTACTTCAAATAAGGGGCTTTTATCTAACTGGACTAAGGAAATGTGAAAATTATTGAATTTACTGAAACTGTTAACGAGAAGTGGACGATTTTTATGAGACCAATAGCGAGATGTTGGGATTAACTGAGAAAGTGTACGAAGAAGAGGGAGTAGAGGATGACATTTATTCTGGATGACTTTATAAAAAAATCTGGCACAGATACTGTCTACGTAAGTGAAGGGGCGGCTCTGAACATTCTACCTGAAGGGCATTAATAGGTGAGCATTTCATTGCACTGATAATACGCAAGCATTTATCTGGATTGAATCCTTTCCAGTTTGGCCAGGGCTATTTTGTTGCATGGTTCCAACAGAAAGATTCCAGGTTAATAAGGGGAATATTACGCTTGCGAGAAAAAACAACTGCATTGCATTTAGAGACTGACAAACTTAAGCCGTGAACGGTCAGCCACTGGTTTAAGTAGTAAAGGCCAGAATTTAAGCGAGATGAGGCATCTGAAAGGGAAGCTGAATTAAAGTAGAGAGCAATGTCGTCGGCATATTGTAAGATTTTACAGAAACAACTCACTGAAGACTCCAAATCATGTGTGTATATATTATAAAGGATGGGGCTTAAGACCGACCCCTGGGGTAGACCCACACTAGACGGGATGGGGAGAGGTGGTTTTGATGACGGACAGAGATAGAACGGGACATAAGGAGACTACAAATGATGTTGACCATCCTCACAGGGATACTCAGCAGTAGCATCTTTTGCCTGATTATTGGAAGTTGGACATTATCATAGGCTGAAGCTATGTCTAGGAAAACACCGAGAACACTTTCATTATCGGAAAAGGCAATGCGGACATTAAACATGAAGACACTTAGGCTATCTAGAGTTCCCATATCTCTTCGAAAAAAAACTGAGAACTGGATAAGAACCCTTTAGTTTCTAAGATGAAGACAGAAGAGAGGGCGATAGGACGATAGGAAGTTGAATCTTTTGAGTCTTTCCCAGGTTTCAAAATTGGGATGATTGTTTGGGATTTCCAAGACTCTGGAACAACTTGGCCAGTAACGAAAAATAAATTAATTAGGTTCAGCAAGATTAGTTTACAGTCACTCGCATAGAAAATATATGACAAGGGTGTCCAGAGTGAAACAAAACTAATTCGTGATAAACAAGTATTAAAGTGTTTCCGCAACTTAAGAAACTTATTGATACAAAGATGTTGCTCAAAATTTGTTTACTAAGCAATCGAGGCTTACTAAACGAGTTAATTCATGTGTTTTCACGAAATTATTGTTTGATTTTTTCAGAAAGCGATATTAGATCTCTTGTATGAACTAGTCGGATTACCGCAACCGGAATGGACAGATGAGATTTCTGTAGCCTTAGATGCAGTTGATCCATCTGACTTTCAAGTAAGTTATAGTGTTGTGTTAATTTTCTACAGCATACATAAAGCGTGGTCGGTTGTGTTAAATATTTAATATTTTAGGATTCCTGGCGACTGAACGAAGGTTTCGTTGCCGCTGAAGGCACTGCCATATTACCTCATCTTGGTGCTACGGGCCCTGATATAATAGAAATTCATCTTGCACTCTTACTTCAGTGTTTCTTAGAGGTACGATATTTGTTTTGAAATTAATGATTTTTTGTTAATAACCTACAGTTGCGATATTAAATTAATATCATTTGTGTGTTTCAGGCTGGGTTGTTAGACGGTTTAGCTGAAGTGATTGTTACAAGTGATACTTTTATATCTGTCCGAGCGACTGTGTTATTGGGTCAACTATTGCATTTAATACACCTGTATCTACCTCCTCAAATATGTAGTATAACTCCGGCGCTCCCGACGCTAATGTCTCAAGCTTCGGCAGGCAAGCCACAGGCCTTAGCCGCAGTGGCCGCCTTGCGGAGACTGCACTCTATGCTCGCAGCCAGGCCGGCGAGCAGCAGCTTGTTCCTAGACCACATCATACAGTATTGTAGTGGTGCATTTAGAGAGAAAGTAGAAGATAATACTAAAAGTCGAAAAGAAAAAGACAACGCTAGTATGGTTAAGCCAAAACATGATGTTTCCCTCCATAAAGAAAATAGTATTGAATTCTTAAATGATTCTGATAACGAAAACGAGCCAAAACAGAGGCACAGTGTTGGCTCTCGGGCTGATGTTCCTAACAGAAATGTGAGTGCTTTAGTTAAAAGTAAAAGTGTTAGTTCTCGGACTAGTGCTGCAGTCAGTAGAGTTACTAAGACAGCGAAGTTTTTCAATCTGTTCGAACGAGACAGCGACAGTTTGATTCGATGTACGTTGGTCTTGCAGAATAAGGACGGCAATACTTGGAATTGGGATATAATAAGGACTATATTGAAGGTATATTATGAATCAGTAATACTCATTTAATTATTACAAATCTCGAAAATATAATAATTTTTCACAATATACTACTGTTTCAGGAAAACGACACTCCGTTGTTAAACCTCAACGACAGTGGTCACAAAGCGTGGGTCGCTCGTATAATTAATTACCTGAAGCCGTCTTCCAATAAATATTCTCACACAGACTTGTCTAGTACTTGCCACGGGCACTCCGCCACTCGTGCGGGCTGCCAACTTATTAGGCATCTATTGAGACATAATGATGTAAGTAAAATATATGTACAACTTTGTTATTTAGTTTGTTGCCCACTATTTTTACTTTTAAGGCGTTACCTGACACCAAGACTCGAGAAAGTCAAGGGGGTTAAAAATTGCGAGTAGGACAGTGAATATTTAGGAGTGTCTATTCATCTCGCGGCCGTCTTTGTGTGCATACACACAAGTGGCAAGCGTCAACGGCAGAGGCAACTGAAGCCGCCGACGCGTCGACGGCCGCCGTCGACACTCGTCAACGGCTGCAGTTGCCTGTACCGTTGACGCGTAAATGCCTCGAAAAACGGACATAGCTTTTTTATTCTTCTAATCGATAGTATACACTGTTTTGAATGCCCGAGTAGAACTCCAAGAAACCAATTCAGCTTAGAACCAGTGCTATAATTTTTTAAATATTTTATTCTGGTTATTCATAGAAATCAAAAGAATTTTTTATAACTTTTTATATAACTTAATATGTATGCAACGTTTTTATGTTTTAGTTATAGTATGTGATAAAGCTAAATATCTAGAGGCACGGCAGTGCCCCCGCCAAGTCGAGCATAAAGCGGCACGGCCGTACCATCCCTTTTCTCGAAACAGTTCTGGCATTTTTCGACCCCCCTATAAATTCGTTGTGGATAAAACTAGAAGCCTGCATTTTCAGTAACCAACCAGGCATTGTATAAACACGGTATATTTCAAATTTCATTCAATTTGAACCAGTTTAAGAATTATAACTAGTCAAAGTTTCTTAATTTTGTCACTCACTGACTGACTGACCGATCATCAAAACTAAGGCTCTTCTAGCAGACAGAAGCTTCAAATTTAGAATACAATTAGTGTTTAGTGTATAAATCAAGGAAAAACTAAAATATTTTGCAATTTCGGTCCACTTTTCTAGATACACCAACTGCATAAATACAGTGAATGAATCAGTATACCTGTGTTGTGTATATGTATAATATAATGGAATAATAGGTGTAGATACGTACATAGATATAATTATGTTCAAAAGTAACTTGTAAAATGGTCAAAGGATTACCTATGTCAAAAAAAAAGGTAAAAGGTACCGGAAAGGAGAAAAAGTAGGACTATCTACAAAAAAAAGTGACATGCCATCAAAAACATAACTTGTAAAAAAAACCAAGTCTCGCAACTCAGTTCTTCTACCGTAAAAGGTTGTGAGATCCAAGTAATACCAAGTCGGTTAATTTATTCAATCTCAACTTAAGCGACTTCTGTCTTAAGTTATTACATAATTAGCTAACCTAACATCTTATAGTGACCATATCAATATTAAAAACATTTATGTTTTAAATAAAATTTAATATAATATGTATTACTTGTGAGATACATTGTGTTTTCATGCGATGGCCAAGTCAATCTATTTATTTTAATTCTTTTTTTAATTTAAATGAATAAAAATTATAACTCTGTTTTAAAGTATATTTAAGATCCGGGAGTTCTACTCATACTTTCGATTAATAGAATAAAAAAGTGATGTCCGTTTTTTGAGGCATTTATCATACTGTGTGCTCGTGTGTATATGCACACTTCTGTGACCGCGGCAGCCATGATCGTTGACGCATTCTATAACAGCAAATGTAATCCAATTTCATTGATTAAAGTATATCTATATGATTTTAAAATTATATTTCAGCTTGAGTGCCAAAGGTTGTTAGAAGACTTATTCCTGGATGTGAGCCGTCAGATCGAGGCTATAGAGACGGGTCTGAAGGCTCACGAGTGCCTGTTCAGTCCTCAGCATATGTGCAACACTATGTGTCAGATGTACTTCCTGTTCATCGGCCAACTGTGTCACTCGCAGAATGGTTTGAGGCTATTTAAGCAGACTGGATTGTATGAAAAGTAAGTTAACTGTACCATTGGTCGGTAGCCGCATAGAGAACAACGGATGGCGCTATACGTCTTGTACAGCTCCATCTCGTTTTCGCACTGGAACAATGTGATGTGATACATACATGCGCTTTTATACGTAACTTTAATTTTTGCAACCACTTTTCAGCCTTTTAGAACTATCAACAAGAACTCATCATAGCTGCTATGTGAAATTAGTTATATCCAGTCTGGATTACACTTTGGACTCATTTCCAAGAGACATTTTAGCAAAGACTTTGACTTGCAATATTCAAGCGTCCAGATTGTATGCAACACAGTTTTTGAATGTCCTGCTGAGAGCGTCACGAAAATCTCTTGAGTTAGTCCGAAGAAAGGCCAAATTGAAGAAGAATGCTGTTAATGATCATCTTAAAGCAACTCAAAGAGATAATAATAGTGATGCTAACAGCGGTGTGGACATGGATACCTGGATATTACAAATGTTGGTCGGCCAAATAAAGGACGAATCGAAAGTGGTTGTAAAAACTGCGCTCACGATTTTGGAAGAAGCTTATCATGTTCCTGTAAGTGTAGTTATTAATTTTTATTCCTAACCTATTCATTAGACCACAATGCGATGTAAAACCACCTTTATTATGATTTAAGCCACCTTAGAGGCTAAATAATACCAGCTGCACAGGTCGATCTTCAAGGTTATTAAGCAAAGCTTGCCGAGGTCGGGCCGTGGATGGGTGACTATACATAACATACCGAGACCCCGCCGTGCTGGAAAGCACGTTAAGCTGTTGGTCCCGGCTGTCATTCGTAGATCTTTGACAGTCGTTACGGGTAGTCACTAGTAGTCGAAGCCCGAAAGTCTAACAACAAGTCTTGCCTAGGAATACCGTAAAGGGGGGGTTAAAGGTCAGATAGCCAGTCGCTCCATATAAAATTCTGGTATTCAGCTGCATCCGGTCAAATAAAAGCCGACCCCAACATAGTTGGAAAAGGCTAGGCAGATTGATTTTGTTCTTAAGTCAAAAGACGGCACGTTGTCTACTCTTGATTTCGTTTTTTTGCCTGAAAAAATCCAAGCAGGTTCTATTTTATTATCTGTCAAATCATACCTAAATTATTTTTATACATATATCTACTATTATCATGAATTTATCCAATAAAATAAATTTGTATTTATGCAGGCGTATGTGGAAAAGTTGATAACTATGAAAGAGACCCTCTGTCAGAACTGTCATTTGGATAAGACAGCGGAACCCACTTCCCTGGATTTTGCGGCGATCAGCGACAGAGGATACCTACTGTGGCTCAGTCTCGAAGTCGCCGCCGCCGTACAATCGGTAGATGCGAAGTCAATTGCTTTTCTCAAGAAACATCTGGATTTCTGGACTAAATCCTACAACTATCGGTGAGTTTTTTCAATTATAAACAAAGGTTTATCTAAAGGTGGTGTGATTTCTCTTTCTATGTTTTTCCAATGAGTTACAGCCGGTCGATTCTGTCAAAACCTCACCATGAAAACTTAGGTGAAGTGAGTTTGTTTTTGCTAGGAATTGACACGATTGACAGCTCACTCTACGCTCACTTCACCTAAGTTTTCACGGTGAGATTTTTACAAAACAGCACTGTAGGTTCCAATTTCACTCCCTCCTTCTTTTTGGAGGAGTTTCGATGGTTTTAAGGAGTTTAGCAAGATTCAGAAAGGCACCAATCGCTTTGCTGGAACTGGCGCCTGACAATACTTAGGTTTTCTTTTGACTATTCAAACAGAAATAGGAGTTACTATTAAAAGACTTTTGATAAGAGCGAGCAAACCGAGCTCGAAATTTAAGCACCGGTTTACCTTCTCGACTTATTTATGGAAATAAGTTTGAGGAATATAAGAGAATGTATACATATAAGAGCCAGTAAAGCGAGATAATTTTTTTTATTTATGTTTGATGCATGCTCTATATTTTACATAATTATGTAAGGAGTCTCCAACTGCTTCTTGCTGAACATATCTTTGCCTTTTTGGAATTTGATTAAAAAGTAAGATTTGGGGGCGGACCGTCCCTTCCGCTTCCCCGTCCGCCCCCCAGTGCATTTGTGTAGAGGAAATAAAGAATCATCATTGAGCCGAAATACGTCCACTACTGGACATAGACCTACCCCAAACACTTCCACTTCGAGCGGTTCTGTGCTTCTCGCATACAGCGGATTCCTGCGGCCTTTACAAGGTCGTCGAAATAAAGAATACTTTATTATTATTATACTGGTTTATTTAGTGAGGTCGTGCTCTGTCGTGCAGGTACGTGCGACTAGTAGAGGCGGGCGTGCACGAGGCGCTGGCGGTGAGCGAGGCGGGCGCGTGTCGCGGAGCGAGGGCGCGGCGCGCGGCGCGCCCGCCGCCGCACCTGCACGCCGCGCTGGCGCCGCGCGTGCGCAGCGCGCACCCCGCGCACCCCACGCACCGCGCGCGCGCTCTGCTGGCCGCTGTACTACCCGACCACTATAAGGTAAGCGAGAGGTAGGCGAGGGGGCGCGTGTCGCGGCGCGCCCGCCGCCGCACCTGCACGCCGCGCTGGCGCCGCGCGTGCGCAGCGCGCACCCCGCGCACCCCACGCACCGCGCGCGCGCTCTGCTGGCCGCTGTACTACCCGACCACTATAAGGTAAGCGAGAGGTAGGCGAGGGGGCGCGTGTCGCGGCGCGCCCGCCGCCGCACCTGCACGCCGCGCTGGCGCCGCGCGTGCGCAGCGCGCACCCCGCGTGCGCAGCGCGCACCCCGCGCACCCCACGCACCGCGCGCGCGCTCTGCTGGCCGCTGTACTACCCGACCACTATAAGGTAAGCGAGAGGTAGGCGAGGGGGCGCGTGTCGCGGCGCGCCCGCCGCCGCACCTGCACGCCGCGCTGGCGCCGCGCGTGCGCAGCGCGCACCCCGCGCACCCCACGCACCGCGCGCGCGCTCTGCTGGCCGCTGTACTACCCGACCACTATAAGGTAAGCGAGAGGTAGGCGAGGGGGCGCGTGTCGCGGCGCGCCCGCCGCCGCACCTGCACGCCGCGCTGGCGCCGCGCGTGCGCAGCGCGCACCCCGCGTGCGCAGCGCGCACCCCGCGCACCCCACGCACCGCGCGCGCGCTCTGCTGGCCGCTGTACTACCCGACCACTATAAGGTAAGCGAGAGGTAGGCGAGGGGGCGCGTGTCGCGGCGCGCCCGCCGCCGCACCTGCACGCCGCGCTGGCGCCGCGCGTGCGCAGCGCGCACCCCGCGCACCCCACGCACCGCGCGCGCGCTCTGCTGGCCGCTGTACTACCCGACCACTATAAGGTAAGCGAGAGGTAGGCGAGGGGGCGCGTGTCGCGGCGCGCCCGCCGCCGCACCTGCACGCCGCGCTGGCGCCGCGCGTGCGCAGCGCGCACCCCGCGCACCCCACGCACCGCGCGCGCGCTCTGCTGGCCGCTGTACTACCCGACCACTATAAGGTAAGCGAGAGGTAGGCGAGGGGGCGCGTGTCGCGGCGCGCCCGCCGCCGCACCTGCACGCCGCGCTGGCGCCGCGCGTGCGCAGCGCGCACCCCGCGTGCGCAGCGCGCACCCCGCGCACCCCACGCACCGCGCGCGCGCTCTGCTGGCCGCTGTACTACCCGACCACTATAAGGTAAGCGAGAGGTAGGCGAGGGGGCGCGTGTCGCGGCGCGCCCGCCGCCGCACCTGCACGCCGCGCTGGCGCCGCGCGTGCGCAGCGCGCACCCCGCGCACCCCACGCACCGCGCGCGCGCTCTGCTGGCCGCTGTACTACCCGACCACTATAAGGTAAGCGAGAGGTAGGCGAGGGGGCGCGTGTCGCGGCGCGCCCGCCGCCGCACCTGCACGCCGCGCTGGCGCCGCGCGTGCGCAGCGCGCACCCCGCGCACCCCACGCACCGCGCGCGCGCTCTGCTGGCCGCTGTACTACCCGACCACTATAAGGTAAGCGAGAGGTAGGCGAGGGGGCGCGTGTCGCGGCGCGCCCGCCGCCGCACCTGCACGCCCCGCTGGCGCCGCGCGTGCGCAGCGCGCACCCCGCGCACCCCACGCACCGCGCGCGCGCTCTGCTGGCCGCTGTACTACCCGACCACTATAAGGTAAGCGAGAGGTAGGCGAGGGGGCGCGTGTCGCGGCGCGCCCGCCGCCGCACCTGCACGCCGCGCTGGCGCCGCGCGTGCGCAGCGCGCACCCCGCGCACCCCACGCACCGCGCGCGCGCTCTGCTGGCCGCTGTACTACCCGACCACTATAAGGTAAGCGAGAGGTAGGCGAGGGGGCGCGTGTCGCGGCGCGCCCGCCGCCGCACCTGCACGCCCCGCTGGCGCCGCGCGTGCGCAGCGCGCACCCCGCGCACCCCACGCACCGCGCGCGCGCTCTGCTGGCCGCTGTACTACCCGACCACTATAAGGTAAGCGAGAGGTAGGCGAGGGGGCGCGTGTCGCGGCGCGCCCGCCGCCGCACCTGCACGCCGCGCTGGCGCCGCGCGTGCGCAGCGCGCACCCCGCGCACCCCACGCACCGCGCGCGCGCTCTGCTGGCCGCTGTACTACCCGACCACTATAAGGTGAGCGGGTTTAATGAATGAAAATAAAAACAAATCTACCAGAAAACATACCTTTGTATGCCAATTTGTAGTGTCATTTATAAATAGAGTGCTTTGATTTGATTAATTGAATACTCAAACCCGAAATCCTAATCAATAATCCGAGTTTCGAGTGGTTATGCGCGACCGCTAGCAATCGGCCCGAGATTGTGACGGACCGATATAATACAAAACACATTTGATATTGTCTCACACTCCACACTGCCGTTTTACCGTGCTGTACGGCAGGTTTCTGTTTTATCTAACACTAGCTGCGCCCCGCGGTTTCACCCGCATAAGTTTCGATCCCGTGGGAATATCGGGATAAAAAGTAGTCTATATGTTAATCCAGGGTGTCAGCTACCTACATACCGAATTTTATCATAATTGGTCCAGCCGTTTGAGCGTGAAGAAGTAACAAACATATAAACACACACACACACCCCCACACACACTCACACACACACTCACAAACTTTCGCCTTTATAATATTAGTGTGATAACATACTGACCCGCCGAGTTCGGTTACAGTGGACGCACGATCGGCCGTTACAATCTCGTTTCCCCGAGAACAACTGCGGTGGACAAACGCCCGTAAGCGGGTGTTTAGACATGAAGGAAAATTGCTGATTAAACTGCATTTTATGGCGTGAATTGGCATTTAGATAATTATTGTTTATTTATGTAATTTTCTTGACGTTTTCAAGGATTGATACCCTTACCTTAATACCTACAGCCACCAAAATTGTAGAAAAATAAAGACTATAAAGTTGAAACCTTCTAAATACAAATGAACGTGTTACTAATTCTCTTTAGGCAGTATTTGCTTAAGAATTTAACATAAACAGGGTTTGTTTAGATATTCATTAGATACTTTTGGAACACACTATAGAATAATGTGATGATACAATGGTAACAGATCTAAAATACCAATCCTTTCAGATTTTGCAACGCAAGAAGTGCGCCAACGAGCAAGAGATCGCCGACATAAAAGCTTCGCTGTGGGCAGTTGGCAACACTGCTGTGACGTCACAGGGCCTCCAACAACTAATGAACTTGAGTAACGGATACTTGGAAGACTCTGTGTTGGTTCATATCGTAAGGCTGGCCAAGTACAACCCGGTGTATTCTGTGCGAGCGACTGCGTTTTATGTACTCGGACTTATAGGAAGCACGTATGATGGTGCTAATCTACTTTCCGATCTCGGTAAGGAAAATTAACTAACAGGTTTTGTCTAAACTAATCCATACTAATATTATAAATTCGAAAGTAACTGTCTGTCTGTCTGTATGTATGCTACCTTTTCCCGCCTAAACCACTGAACTGATTTCGATAAAATTTGGCAGATAGATAGATTGCATCCCGGGGAAGGACATCGGATAGTTTTTATCGACACACCTCACGGGCGAAGCCGCAGGCGAAAGCTAGTATTATAAAAAGAAAAGATTGGATGTTTTTAAATGTTTGTTTGTTACGCTTTCAGGCTAAAACCACTAAATGGATTTGGTTGAAATTTAGCACATGGTTAGACCATGACCTGGATTAGGACATAGGATACTTTTTATCCCGATATTCCCACGGGATCGAGACTTATGCGGGTAAAACCACGGGGTGCGACTAGTGTGTAATAATTTTGTCTCATTGGCTTAATAAATACATTTTGTTGCTTACCTTTTAGGATGGCTGTGCGTAAGACATACGAGGCACGATCAATTCCCAGTGATTCCCGACGAAACCTACGCCACCTTTGAGCAAGGCACGAACGTACATTACTTTGTGACGTCAGCAGAATGTCGCTACAACGCCTACGACACAGAAATGAGCGAACATTCAGATCACACCGATCAAAGTGTCGCAGAAAGCTTACATTCAGATACTACGAAACTTTATGGAAAAGCTGGATCGATATCCGCCGACAATTCGGAAATCAAAGACCAAGATGTGACAGACCATAAAGGTTACACTGATGGGCGACCGGACAAAAGAAAGTCGCATACGCTACCATCACAAAGTTGCTCCAGTACACACGACCGACCAATTTTATCGGAGTCGAGAACTGTCGATATACTTCGCGATTGTTCGAGTTACGAAAAACCTGGACCTCATCGGGTCCCAATGGCGGAAAATAGGCTGTTAATAGGCCGAATGAACTCCTTAGAGCACCATGAGGGTAGAGTGAGGAACACCAGTGAATCTAGTACCAGTGGAGTTAGTAGTTGCGATTCATTTCTAGGGAAATACGCTATTCCGTAAGTATAAACCAAAATCCTCTTAAGGCGAAAGCGCCAGGTTAGCCCGCGAAATTCTAAGGGCTTTGCAGGTCCGTGGTGTACCTACCTGTCGGGAATTTCTTTTTTCAAAATGTCTAATACATCGAAACTTGACACTTTACGGGGATCGATTGTTCTTATTTTGTTTTCTGTTTGCATTGATGTCAACTATTGATTTGTATAGGTTCCATTCGTGGCCGCCTTTAAAAATAAAAGGAAAAGGCGTTACAGTAGGTTTATGGGCTCCTTATAAAATCTTCAATCCTCTTTCTTAAGGTGCCACTAGTCGACATTTTTTCCATACAAATTTCGGGAGAGCATTACTCCACTGTTTGATATTGTGCATCCGAAGTTAAACATGATATCGTTTTGACTTGTTATTAATTTTGTCTGTACGGAAACAGAATATAAAAATAAAAAGCCATTAAAAAGTTATGAGCCAACAAAGATTCGTTTTTCTTGCTATTTTTAACGTAAGTTTGGGTGTAAATAAGTCATAAAAGAGCTGAAAAATCTTCAAAACAACTCCGTACCGACAAAGCTTAGTTATCGAAGCGTTCAATAAACTTTATTTTTTGTAATTGATTTATGCAGTGGTTTTTTCATAAAACTCGATTTTCCGAAGCATTTTTCGAATTTTTTTACGTTGTTCGTGTAGACTAGCGTCTGCTCATCACTGCTACTAGTTCTGTCGGACATGAAGCCAGGTGAGACAGCGTGCTTTTTGGCCATGACCACCAGTGAGTACGAGCTCGCGACTAGTTTACTTTTAATTTCAGTTTTGCAAAAAAAAAATGCAGGTCAGGTGCAGGTCTATTAGATTGTATGTGGATCAAAATATAATTCGCGTCCGTAATAAATATGTATTTACAGAATTAAAATCGCTAAAATCTGAATTCCGCGGGGTACGTTAACGCATCTATATAAATAAAATTCCAAGTTCTGATTGACTGATATATCAACGCACAGCCTAAACAGCTGCTCTTAGAGACATGAAATTTAGAGGGTGTGTTCTTTGTGAAGAGTAGGTATCCACTAAGAAAGGGTTTTTCGAAACTCCACCCCTAAGAGATTGAATGGGGGGAGGGTGAAATTTCACGCGGACGAAATCGCGGGCCCCAATATAATTTCATTATATTCTTTTATTCTGATGTGTAATGTGTTTGCAGTGATAGAGTTTTAACTCTGAGTCCAATACCGAGTTCTTCAAGTCTGTATGGTATGAAGAGCAGTAACAGCGCGCACCGGCCGAAGATATCGGAATTACAACGTCGCACGTCCACTTCCAGTGAGTTGGACCTCCACCATATTTACATTATTCTTATTGCCCCTTATCCTGAAGGCTTTTGTGCATACACGGTTTTCTTGCCGTGAAAAACTACGGTTTATTCGCCGTGTGTAGGCACGGTTGTCAATGTTGTATCTGATCACTATGGAAGCTTAATTGTACACGGACACGTATTTTCTACGCCGCGGTTTATATGCCATAAGGGCCTGACTCCGAGAGTTTGTTATACCGCCTTCTTTTGTTATTCCGAATGTGATTTTTTCAAAAAATATTATCATTGCAGGTTTCACGGGAAACGAAGTGGCAAGCTCGCCTCCGTCTCAGATGGATATGACAGGATACGCTACTTTGAAGTCTCTCAATAGACGGTAGGTGATAAGAAAAAGGAAAAAAAAAACTATGCACTAACTATACAAAACTATTTTTTTAAACTATGCAATTAAGGCTATAATCGCTTATACCCGGCTTAGACCATCTTAGCTGTAACCCAGTTGAATAAAATATTAGAATGCGATCGAAAAGAGTTCAATTAAAATATGAGTAACTTATCTTAGGAATACTTTTCTAGGCCATATTTGTCAGAAAGCGCTGCAGGTTCAAGTGAAATGGACGACTTGAGCTGGTTACTATCGGACACGAACAGACGTTCAAAACCTTTCTCTTCACTGAGGGACAGAGCCAAGTCTACTAAAGAAAGAATGGCCAAAATGAGGTAATTTTATATTCATTCAACAATAATAAAATAGGTATGTCAACAGCATAATTGTATGTTGTCCATTATACATAGTGTACATCCATTACTTATACATTATAATTTGATCACTATTTTCATATAATTTGATTTTAGATGGCATATCGTATTTATTCGGTTTAAATACATACATAAAGTCACACCTTTTTCATGGGATTAGGTGGCCGGCAAAAACAACAGAACATCAGCTGCGCTAAGATTATTTGGTTTAGTAATCGAGTTATTAGAATAAGTTCCTATTGTGTTAGACAAATGTTGGATATTGTATAATGTAGATTAGGGTCATGTTCTATGTTTACTGAAGCAGCAACCACTATTGTTGCGTATGGCGTAATTATTGTGGGTTCCCTCTCTATCTGGCAGAATCTTGATGGCCCGAAATTTATTTGAAATAAAACACTTGGCATAATCTTCTTTAAACAAACATAAACCACATGTTCACAATCAACTGTTTTATTGAGATATAATTATGATAGGAATCTTTCAATTATTATGGATATGAAATGTATTCCAAAAGACGATTCTCACTGTGAACTTTCTGCGATATGATGGTTCTACTTTTTAATTATTATGGATATGAAATTTATGCCTAATGGTAATTCTGACTTACAAAATTATGAGTTTTGAATGTATGATAAATGAGTTTTTGCCAATCGATTTTCTGCGAAATGAAGTTTATGCTACCCGCTGTTATGCAAAATAATATTATGACATAAAAAATTCTGCTATAAGGGGTGGACCCAATTATTGTAACCACCGACGTATTTTTAATGAGGTTGTTAGCTGTAACATCTAGTCATGAGCGCACATGAAGCAGTGACTTTTATGAACTCTGACGTAAGGTTCATTATTACAATGATTGACGCACTCTCGTGAAATTAAATTACATGACATTTTTTAAGTTGTTGTTGACATTTCCTATCTGACTACCCCTGAGAAGAAATGGCGATACAAATTCAGGGGACAAAGTCTCTTTTAAAGACATTAAGGAGCATCATACGATCTGCTCTGGGACATTTTCCCGCTAGATGGCGCTGAAGTCAACATTTTTAGTTTATTTTGTTTTATGTGTAATTGGCACATTATTAAGTCGTAAAAGTAGTGGACGCGGTTATCGGACATTACACTTTATTGAATTTGGTCGTAACATTGCCTCAAAATCCACCCAATTCGACACATAACTGTTAGATAAAATCTGCCATTGAATACAGGTCGTTTACACACACAGACGTAAGCGAGTACTTCCATACGTTTATAAGAATAGACCACTAGATGGCGTGTATTTAAAAAATGCGCCGCCTGCTACGATATTTATATGAAAAATGAAATGCGTTTCTTGAGAATACTGTACCTGTGCGTAGTACTCGCAACCAGCGTGCGTGTATGACAAGATTTATGAACGTAAACGAGACAAAGGGAGTATGTAAGGTATCGTAGCAGGTGGCGTTCTGTAGTTTCTACCTACCCCCATGGGGAAAACGCATGAGTATGATGATAGGATAATAAAAGTCAAGCATTTATATAAAATCATTTAATAATCAAACTAGGCTGAGAATCAGCACTTTTCGAATGTCAAAATTACAATAAGACAGTCCCCCAAAACGCCCGCTCTTCACCACTTCCTAGAGCTTTACCTGGAAAGAAGTGGCGCAACAAACTCCCAGCAGCACAGCTGTCTGTTCAGTTACAAAAACTTCAGTCTACACAGTTTATAAAGATAGTTTTATTAGAATACCTTACACCGTAATTAATTATCAAATAAAAGTATTTGAAGTGACACAAATGAAGCCTGATACATGATTAAATTTATAGCATAATCAATTATTACAATAATTACAGATATTACACATAACATACACAAGAAAAAAACAAAAGATAACAACAAATCAAAAAAATACAATTTAGTATGCGATTACATCTACCCAGGTAGGTGAAAAAATATTTTATAATGTCAAAGCCCTCTTATCAGTTTTTAGAAAAATAAAAATCTAAAGACCAGCTTATTGAGTTCACCAGGTGGTTATCTTACATAATAAAGTATTATTTCACCTTTTCATTTTATAGTAAATACAAATAAAAAGTAATATACAATGATAATGTTGATTATAAACAAACTACTACAAAAATAAGCCTCTTGATTTTATAGTAAAATACAAATAAAAAGTAATATATTATAGTGTCGATTCTAAACAAACTACTACAAAAATACAATATAACAAAAATCGTTTGACTTGATGATTTCACCATGTGCCGTGAGTCTTTTTGTCCACTGCTACAAGGCTGCTGCAAAGAAAAATAACTTTACTTAGTATATAATTATGTTACTTTGGACAAATATTATTTACTATTCATTTCAAAATGTCATTTACCATCAATCTCCAAAGCTGCTTTAAAATTAAAATTAAACTTTACTATTTGCTCGAATTTCCAACTGATGTTGATGGACGATTTTTCACTAGAATAACATAATAATATATTTTAGACATTGAAATTGATACAATTTATGAAGTTAAAAAATTGCCTTGTGTGCCAGTATATACTGGTACACACGGCTACATAATTAACCAGCTATACATTTCCAGTATAAGCTGATCTCGCATTGTATAAGATTTCCATATAATGGGAGGTCAGCTTATACTGGAAATGTATAACTTGATATCTAGCCGTGTATACATACCATTCAAATCTACACATTTAGCATTTTTTTGACCATGTCTCAATATGATTTCTGGCAGAATACAACTTTGTTCCTTTCGATTTATGTATTTTTTTTAATGTGTCCCTGGGTGTGGTCTGCTTTTTCCATACAGTTCCATACCATTTGTGTCCAGTAGCAAGCGATCATCCTGAAAATAGAATATGTTTTTACTAGAAAATATCAATGAAATATAATAGATGGTTATGTAACATACAAAGAAACAATACTGTACCATGATAATCAAAGCATTTCTTACTGGTACTGACAATTTCTGACTTATTATATTTCCATTTGCAGCTGTTTTATTGACATTGCAGTAATAATGCTTGCAGTTTCCATGTATTCCGAATACAAAAGCGGGCTATTTCGCAAATCTGCTACTCTCACTGATACACATTATAATTTTCCATGCCACTAGTGTAACCTTCATCACGTTTGGCTTCAAAATATTTCGCCCGTAAAGTGGGAGCTTAGTGTTGGCTAACATCTAAAAAAAGTACAAATATGAATACAGAATATGCTTCACTGGTCTTGAGATGTCAATACAAATTTGATTTATTTATTTACCTTGTATAGTTCCCCCTCGCCCTCGACCTGTGCCCTCGTATAGTTTTTGATTACATGATTCTTGCGTTCATTTTTTTTGATTATGTTTCCATCTCAGACCAAAGTTCCTATATGACACTTTCTCTTTCAAGTTTGCAAACAGAGGAGTCTCCGTATCCAATAAAACTCAAATAGGGAAGTTGATGCATTTCTTCACTCTTTTGAAAGCCTTCCACAATAATTAGTGACACCATTGCTGTAGGCGGTCCAGTAAAATTTTTGCAACAATTATGTGCTTTCATGTCCATGTCTCCTTTTTTCATAATATTGACACGTATAACAATATTTGTTTTGAACACCAAGAAATAGACATTTCTTAGTTTCTTTACCAACAATGCAGGCCTGAAAAGGAAAAGCAACACTTGTAAATATTGCACATAGTAAAAAGTTCATACAGAACCAAATATGTGTTTAGTAACGGAGTAGGTATGTAAGGTATCTTAGCAGGTGGCGTTCTGTAGTTTCTGCCTACCCCCATGAGAAGAAGGTATATGTTTATGTATGTGTGTTTGGTAATACATTAACTTACCATACAAGAACATGAATCAAAGTTGTAGCCATATGACCTTTTCAGCCATCATCCAACTACATACAGTAACATATGGAACACCGTCTGAAGATACATGACCTTTTTGAATAGCAACTGACCTTTCTTGTTCACCAGCAGTTTTAATTTCCTCTGACAAATGTTCAAACCACACACTGCCTAATTTTTTTTCAACACGACGAAATTTAGTCATTTATTTGGCGACATTATTGGAATATTCATGAGACTTGTAATGTGAGCTGATTGAGTGTAATAGCTACCAGCAGTCGCAGTTGCCCACAAAAATGCAGTATTTATTTTATTACTGCTCTCCGTAGTGCTTCCACGCAATTACCAGACATAGTGCACTTGAAAATTAACTCACTTCTCATCTCACTAACAAATTCAATTTGTGAAGATTCACACATATTTCGGTCTTTCCAATTGGAATTACATTCTTCAGGTCCACAATGCGATACCCAGATATCGCAGATAAACATTTCTTTGGAACAGTTTCCACAGTCAACTGAAATCACAGAACACATAATATACTCCTATCCATTGAAATTAATCAGTTTCAGGATTAGAGAAATCTGAAATAGAAAAACAAAAAAATAGTACAATACTTCTATAAACTCAGTATTTGAATAAAATTTAATACTATCGAATTTCACAACAGTACAATGAGATCTCAGAATTTCCTAGTCGTATTTTATACCTGTAACACCTTTTTCACGTGTATTATGCAAATAAATTATTTGATTTGATTTGTATTCAAGCATTCTTTCTACTAGAAAAGAATTGCTACCTACTATTAGATTATTATTATTACAGGTACAGCGTACAGATGATATTGAATAAGATACGATTTATGACAAGGTTACGTTCCGAAATCATTAGGTACAGAAAATAGAAACATTTTACTTATCTTTATATAAATTCCTGGTAGAATATTAGTCGATGAATAAGAAAAAAAAACATATTAGATGTTTAAATACAATAATAAATCACGTTTGATGTAAGTAACTCAATCATTTGTTTGTTTCTGAACCAATGATTTCAAAAGTCAAAGTTCTGAACCAAAGATTACAATATAATGTGTTCTGAACGCACGTTCAGCTATTGTACGAGGCGCCGGCGCAAGTACTTAGACCGCCGCCCGCCCGCGCCGCCCCGCTAGATGCGACATAACTATCAAACTAAAAATAATGTTTGTTTGTCTGAAACTGACAATATGCGTAAAAGGTATTTTATTTTACAGGTACATTCGATTTTGCAAATGTTTGCAAACTCGTTGGGTTACCGAATTATAATATTATGTACTTACTTATTTAATGTATTGTTGACCAAAAAATATAAGTAGGTAAAAACACATAACCACTGACTTTGTACTTATGTAATTGAGACATGTAAGTACCTAATTAGTATTGTGACGGGATTTCAGCGTCTAAAATCACCGGCCAACTTGCTGTTTCTAAAACCGCCGAAAGATAGGTACTTACTTACCTACTTACTTTTAAAATTGAATAATTATTAGTTACTATACCTACAAATAATTGCAATACTAGAAATATTGCAATTTGAATCAATGAAAATGCAAAGCATACAAAATAAAATAACACGCAAGAAAATCCGTGTGCAATACTATTGCATACAAGCAAGCCCCAAAATTATATTTATATTATTATCATGCATGTCGCTACGGCGTAAGAGTGGCAACATGGTGGCGCCCGTTTTCTTCGGAATTCTTTCAATGTTGTTCAAGGTTGCGAACACAACTCGGGTGGGACGGCAACGTCGCGCGTCGCATAAGATGAATGGATAGTCATGGACCGCGAAATTCAAATTTCCTTACGTTTTTTGCAATTTGCAGGTCAGTGTCAGGTTGTATCTTGATCAAAATATGATTCGCGACAATAACAGGTACATATTTACAGAATTATAATCATTAGAATCATTAATACATCTTTCTAAGTTAGATTTCTACCACCAATTAGTGGCAAAAAACGTAAGAAAATTTGTATTTCGCGGTCTCAACTACCCATTCTAATAAATCCTATCTACGAATAATGATATTTATGTTGCCACAAAACAATATTATGTAATAAAGTTGTTTACGTTGGTAAGGTCGTCAGGTCAGGTTATTGATTATAACGTTTTTTTTTGTGAATCTGTTCATGAAAGGTAGGAAAGGAAATAAATCAATCACTTATTATATTACGTATGATATTGATTTAACAGAATTATAATAACGCGTTTACGCCATCTAGAGTTCTCATCTCTAAAGTTTGCTTGTCAAAACTCACGCACACTAGTGGCGCAACTGTCAAATTTCGTCTGGATTTCGCGATCGTTTTCCTCAGTAAATAATGTAAGTTATTTCCTAAAAAGGTCGATCGCGGGGACATTTCATTATAGAAAAGTGATAAAATGATTCGTTTTCAACAAAGTGTGTCTGTGTTTAGCGTACAATCCCCAAGAAAAATGTATGGACGGCTCATCGCAACATCCACCTTAAATATAAAATATATTGTGTAACAAAAAAAAATGCAGGGATGGGGGCTCTAAAATGCAGGGTTCCATCCGGACTGGCCTTTCGAGGAAAGTATCAGAAACAGTTTGTGAAATGCAACAACCAAATGCTTTGTTGTTATAGTCTGTTGGAGTACGACTGGAAACCTTTACCTTTGGGAGACAACGCCCGCGCATCTCCGCCTAGCGGGGTAGCGGGTACCACTGGGACGACGGGCGCCTCGCTACAAGCCCGGCGTGCTACCTGCCCCTCCGCCCCGCCCCCCGTGCGCCTCACGCAGGGACATACACCTGCATACATCGGAATCTGTCTTCCTAGGGATCTTATGGAACTGTTTCCCAGGTATTTATCGTTAATTAATATCTGAGTATTCTGAGTTATCTTACTATGATAGGAAACGATAAATAAGAATCATAAAAACGAACTGAGACTTGGAATAAGTGCCATTTGTCTATCTTCTATTCATTCAATTATTTACTGACAGACAACGCACAGCTTAAACCGCTGGGTCTAGAAGCATGAACCTTGCACAAGGAAGAATTTTTGAAAAACCATCCTCTAAAGGGGATTTTTGTAAATGTGACCTCTAAAGGGGCTAAATAGGGGATGATTGTAAATGTGACCTCTAAAGGGGCTAAATAGGGGATTTTTGTAAATGTATTCTCCAAAGGGGTTAAATAGGGATTTTTTGTAAATGTGTCCTCTAATGGGGTAAATAGGGGATTTTTTTAAATGTATTCTCCAAAGGGGCTTAATAGGGGATTTTTGTAAATGTGTCCTCTAATGGGGTTCAATAGGGAATTTTTGTAAACGTGTCCTCTAAAGGGGTAAATAGGGGATTTTTGTAAATGTGTCCTCTAAAGGGGTTATAGGGGAATAAAGTTTTTATGACAGTTCGTCATTTTTCTCGATGGAAAATCCCATCGGGCACACATCTTGTGTGAATATAAATCTGAGGAGGTTAAAATAGACTAAGCTGCAGATTGAACCTTAAAACTTTGCTTCGTTTTGTATAGGTTGAATTGACCAGTTGATAGAATGACTTGACATCTAACTTTTTTTTGTGTTTTACAGAGACGAAGATATGAACGACGAAGACACTGACAAAAGTGACACGAAACGTGATCGCCTGCCGTCATTCCTTGTAGACACAAGTAGTGCTAGCACGGAAAATAAGTCACGCGCCACGCCTGATAGTCAGAAATTAGCTTCACATAAAGGTAAAATGATTTTTACATCATCTTTATTGTCCTTTATTTTGAGTCCGATCGAAAACGGTTTTTTTACGGAAAACGAATTACGGCCTGATTTGCATTTTCAGGAGAAAACCCAAAATCAAATGTTTCATTTGTTTGGAGATAGACTTTTCTTTGGTTGAAGTAAAAGAAATGCAGTGACAAACGGTTAATCGGTTAAAGTTATTTATTAAAAGATTGATCTTTTAATCAACAGCTTTAACCGTTTAAAGTTGAATATCACTACACTTTGTCCACTAGGTTAACGTTTTTTGACAGATGGAACTAGTGATTGCAGCAACGTAACACACAATTTTGATAATTTCGCTTTAATTTGTATGTGTTATCAATTATCGATTCTTTGCCGTCGAATAAAGAATGGTGCGATTTCTATGTCTGTGTTTATTATTATTCAATACAAAACAATACAAATAAGCCGCTTTGTTTAGTTTAATTTCAATTTTGCAGGTTTTATAGCGGAAATCAGCGTAAAAATAAAGTATGCACTGGTTTGCCGTATCAATTGTGTTGTAGTGTTTAAGTTATTGTAAAAGCCCGAACTGCGGTAAATCGTAGGATTTACCAGTAAATCCTACCATTTAGTAAGTCTCACCGGTAAAAGTCCGAATTAAGTCGGTTTTGCAGCGATTTGTTTCTGTCACTAACTTTTGTAGCACAACATATTGTTTTTTAAGACAATATTTTAATTCACGAAGCCACGAAAGCAAGGCAAGGTAGGAGCGGGTGGGTGTAACCTTCTCCCCAGCTCGTGGGCTGCCTCGCCTCTCCGCGTCTTCGCGGGCTTAAATTACTCTCTAGGGGTAGGTACATATACAGTTCCAGCGTCTCTGACATTGTCATAATGGCAGAGACGCTGGAACTGCTAGACCAAATGCTGCACAACCTAAATGGAGCCTCTCGGCGGGTTGGCCTCGGCATGAATTTAGATAAGACAAAAGTCATGTACAACTTGTACGTCTAGCCGAATCCAATCCACATCGAAAGGTCGCTTCTCGAAGTTGTGAAGAATTATGTCTACCTAGGGCAAGTCATCCAGCTCCGTAAACACAACTTTGAGAACAAAGTTGCCAAAAGGATCCAATTGGGTTGGGTAGCAGTTGGAAAACTTCGCCAAGTCTTCTCGTCGCCTATCCCGTAGTGTTTAAGACTAAGGTCTTAAACCAGTGGGTCCTGTCCGTCATGACATAAAAAAAAGTAGTTTATTTGATAACCATATTTGTACAACAAATCTGAGATTGAAGCCTCCTTTTAAACAAACGATGCCTGTATAAGGCCTCCCCCCCACATTAGGCGTGCGCCGGGCGCGAGCGTTCCTCGGGCGTGTGACCGACGTGCGAGCCGCGCAGTGAAATTGACTACGCGGCACGCACGTCGGACACACGCTCGAAGAACGCCCGCTCCCGGCGCACGCCTAATGTGGGGGGGGAGGCCGGAGAGACATACGGTGCCGAAATGTTGACACTGACAAGCTGGTCCACAAATGCAAGGTTCATTAAAGGATAAATAAAATGAGGAATGAAATTATCCGGAAAAGAACCGACATAGCTTGCAGAGAAAGCAAACTGAAGTGGCAGTGGGCTGACCGTGTTTCTCGAAGGACTGATGGCTGGTGGAGCAGACGAGTCTTGGAGCGGAGACCGTGTATCGGCAAGCGTAGTGTGGGACGCCCCCCAGCTAAATGGACGGATGACCCAAAGAAGGTGGCTGGGACAGACTGGATGTGGAAGGCGGAGGACAGGGTGTTGTGGCGAAGCCTGGGAAACGCCTATGTCCAGCTGTGGACTGCGATAGGCTGAGTTGATTGAGCCAAAACAAAAATTTTCCAAATCCGAAAACGAAATTTAATCGGACTCTATCTATAAAATATTACATGTATTCTCTCAATATTCAAGTCTCATTACTAAAATGCTATTACTTCTTTTACAGCTAGTTCAAGCACGATAGCAGTTCAAATTCACAAAGTGAGTTCGGAAAAATCTGAACTAGCTGTCTCCAACGCAGACACATCGATTGCTAGCGTAGAAACAAGTGACAATCCACGTTCAACCAAAGACAAAACCAAAAGGATTGTCACTACAGTCAGTGTAAACGAAAGTGTGACCACACCCAGCAAAGTTGCTGATGAAGGTGTGAAAACAGCTAATAATGAAAATAAAGATGATATTACAGCTGCAATTGAAGCACAGGTCACTAATCAAGGGCTCCGAGAAGTAGGCCTTCGGTCTAATGCTGATGAAAATAACGTTCAAAGTGTAGGGGCAGTAGTTACTGAGACTGCTATTAGCGCTGGTTCGTCGTCGGCCAACAGAAAGTGGCGGCATATAACTGCGGACTGTCTGGCTTGCGTGCGCACGAGACCTCCGTCGTCGCATGAGTTGCGCGAAGCCTTCTTTGCAGGTAAGCCTGGTAAGAACTATTTACGAGTGTGAACACTCAAATATTTTTACTAATCTCATCATCTATAAATTGTTCTGCAGTAAAACTGTAAAAGTATAATGTTCATCGAGTTTTCGAAGAAGTTTGGCGTTGAAGAGCGTATTCTCTGTTCGTTGTACCTGTATAACAAACTAGTTTTAAAGGTTGCTGTGTCAGGATAAAGCCCAGGGATTGTACGTATTTTACCGTTTATAATGTTTCTAGGTATGGATGGGTCAGGTACGAGCTTTATGGAGCCTCGCAGTCCGACTGCCGAGAAACCTGCACCCGATAGCAAAACAGGCCCGCAAGCAGAACTGTTGCATCAAGTGCACTTTATGTCCAACCCTATACACTTGAAACAGGTATTGTGTTTTTTCTTTCTGAATAAAACATATCTAACCCTAGGTATTTGTGTACCTACAGACAGTGGCGTGCCTAGGGGTCAAAGTTAGGGCTAGCCCACAGATTTTCAAGGTATAAAAAAAAGGCCAACTGAGGGATTGGCTGATTTTCTTGTTGTTGTACTAACATCATTATTATAATTTCCGTAAGAAAACCTTTAAAATACGAAGAACAGGTACTACAGTTCTTCAAACATCAGTACGTAATTGTCACAAGCGCCATCTATATTAATGAATGCGCATAACCACAGCGCCTATCCGGAACTTTCTTCATTTCGCCTGTCACATGCATTTGTTCAATCAAAATGCACTAGATGGCCTCCAAATTATCGATTTATTGTTCTTTTTTCTTTTCTCGCACGCATTATTTTATGAATTAGGTACTTACATTTTTAAAGTCAATCATGAGCCAACACATACCTATGTTTAACACCTATGTTTGTCATATTCATACCTAGTAAACAATCGAATGAGTAGGTACCTATTTTATAATATAATCTGTCTTCTTGACTGACAAAAATACTTGTTTTTATTTCCGAGAAGTACCTACAGTAATTTAAGATTGGTTACGGTGAAGTAAATAATTATTTATTGGCAGAAAATTGCAGAAAACTCAATGTATTTACGTACCTTTTCGATGACAGTTTCCGAATTCACATAATGATAAGAGAACACTATATTCATTAACCGTTTACAAAATCATAGGGAATGACATCGCCACAATCAACCACTTTTTCAAATAATAAAACTAATTCTCAAAGTATTCAAAACTTCAAAACAATAACAATTTGAGACGCGGCGCGTCATCGTCTCATCGCGCCCGCCACTCGTGCAACTTACGGGTCAACGCGGATAGTGCATTTGCGCGAACTTCATGCCTATCAAAAGCCTGGCTTCTCATTTCATAGAAATCTGTGTTTTATGTACTTACCAATATCAACTAATGTAAACGTTTTTATAGCAATTTGTAGGCGAAAACTGCGAGACAGAGAAAGGAAATAGAAGCCAGGTAAAAGCCAGACTAGTGTGAGCGAGATGGCGCAATTGAATGCATTGTATAGCGTCACAGTATAAAAATATGATTTTTAGACTGTGATAGCGTAAAGCGGAATTTGGCGCGAACCTAGGCCGGTGCGCGCAAGTTCGGATTTCGAAATAATTGTATTATTATTCCTTTGACATGAATGTTTGCGTTCGAGTTCATTGACTGGAATTTTTTGAATATATTTTTTATTGATTTTGTTGTTGTGAATTATGATTTTATTAGGGCAAGCCGGGCTTTTTGGCTTCTATGAAGGGCACGCCACTGCCTACAGACATTTCACACAAAGGCTAAAATTCTCTGCTCCTTTCGGTTCCAGTGCTAACACCGGACCCGAAAGGAGCAGAGAATTTTCTAATGTAATTGAATAATGAACCTTATAATTTTAGTCTGAAAAATGCTAAAGATCTTACACGAGCGCGCTCGTGGACTCCCAAGGAGTCGTTTGATGTTTGCGTCAGATGTGTTTAAAATTTTGCACTTTATTCCACTTAGAATAAAGTGTATTTTTGAATGTTATAAGAAAACGTGCCCTAACGCTACTTTCGTACAGCGAGGAAAGTTGGTGATCAGACCCATTATATCCCCGTCTCGGTTATTCTCAGTCAATTTTACTAAGCAAGGTTATTTTTTCCAGGCTCGTTCTGTACTGCTGTCAATGAAACAACGCCATCCAGAGGTATTTCGTAGTCCATGTGTTTATTCTGACGTTAGTGCGCTACTGGCAAGAGACACATACATGTTGTGCGCGCGACGGTTTGTACAAGAACTATTTCTTGATACGTGCTTCGATTGTTTTGCTACGGAACCCGCAGCGGTGTTGACGCGTCATGGCGTCGCTTCGCCGTCGGCTAGTGTAGGTCCGATCGTACGCAAATAGTATTTTGACATTTCCGAGCTTGTGAGGTCACGGACTTTTATTTATAGAAATAATATTTGGATTGGAGTTTAGTCCATGTTTTTCTTCCTGGTAAAAATATGTAACTCAGTATGTGATTGATTTGAATTGTCACAGATGCTAACATGCTATATTTGTTTTTGTAACTAATAAATATTGTCAGAGTTGACTGCTTAAAAAGGCTACTATAATATTAAAAAAAATAATACGAAATACGTTGTTAAAAGTACAGGGTTAAATTAAATTAGTTAGCGAAACTCCGCAGGCGTGACGTGCATCGGTATCTAAACAACGATAAAACAAATTAATGTTATGGTTTTTGTACGGGGTCATCGACCGTGTAGTGTAGTCATTTGAAATATCAGTTTTTTTTTTAATTAGCCTGTGCTGTCCCACTCCTGGGCAAAGGCCTCCCTCCACTCCTTCCATCTTTCGCGAGCCCGCGAGTCCTCCTTCCAGTCTTGGTGGAACCTATCCAGCTCGTCCCGCCAATATTAGTTTAAAAATCATTTTATTTTTGTGTGAACTTCACAGACGTTATACATTTCAATGTCTAAACAAAAGAAAACAGATTTTCTTAACTGTATGAGTTAAGAAAATCTGTTTTCTTTTGTTTAGACATTCAAGTAAAAACACTAACAGCGGTCGTTGACCCCCCAAAATATATTTATTAGTTTTAATAGATTTGCTAGCTAATTTAATTTGACCCTATAAACGTTGTTCGTCTAACATCCGTTTTATAAAACTGTTCTTTCTGTATTGAGAAAATATTTACGCAAATACTAGTTCAAATACTAGTTCGCGACTTTACATCGTCAATCATCATATTACGATGACTACTGATGTTTTACTTTTATACAGGTTTTGGTAATTTATAAGGTACTAATTTAATTATTTGATGCTGTAACTTCCTGTTATTATTCTATTTTCGAGCACTTGTATGGATTTGAATTTATATTATAGCACTATATTATATAGGTTACCTTAAAATATGGATGTAAAAATACAATCTAGTTTACGATGTAATGTTACACAACAGTCTTCAATTAGTATTAGAAGTTATTGTTGCAGTTATACATGTAAAATAATGCTAATTTATATTATTTTATAACGTAGGTCTTCCGATTTTATCGGATGAGTATAAAATAAAATTATGCTCTTTTGAAAAGTGTGCGTCAGTCTTATAAATCTATGCCTAGAGTTTTAATTTAGAGCCAATCTACAACCTAACTCTGCATCGATTTATTAGTGAAACAAGGTTTTAGATGAGCGTGGACAAAACACTATTAACAATGATCACTATTTGTTGTTATAATTGTAAAAAGTCATAGAATTTCATATCTGATATCCCTGTCATCCCACGTTCATGGAAAATCTTGTCAAAATACATGTAACCAATTATTATTACAATCCGAAAAAAACAAAACTTATAGCTTTATGATACAAATGTAAGAATCCTGAATAACCAATTATGTATGATTCCGCTAATTGCCAAGATCTTATCACTTACATTATTTTAGATTGATAATTATTGTCAAATAGGGATGATGACAATTTTTTTTAACTCAAACATTTTTTTTTTGCAGATAGTGCAAACAATACTATAATAAAAAGTCTAAAAGCTTAAAAAATTGCCATCACTTCTGTGATACACGTCTTTGCCCAGCAGTTATTTTATTTACAAAAGTTTTAAAATAACTGCAAAGACGTGATGTAACGTCTTACTAGCGCCATACAGTGTCCGTACCGTGCGGTAAGGACGGGAATAATCCCCTCCAATAACTTTGAAAGCGTGTAGCTTCTCCATATTTCTATCGATTTTTTACAGATGTTTACGATTAAGTATCTCATTTTGCTATGCGTTTCTTTTAAATTAAATTATTTGTTCGAACATTTCTAATATTAGTCATCATCCCTATATTGCAGATTATCTCAAAGCTTTTATTTCTTTAGTGAAAGCACCTAAAAGAAAAGCTTTGCTTTTATTTATTTAGTGAAAGCACCTAAATCGACGCGATTGCCTTAATGTGTTATTCTTTTAGGAAAATAACGAAACTGTTAATTTACTAGTCTCACATAATGACAATAGGACCTAACTGACTGAATTTTGCACCATTCCCACTGACTCCAATAGTTAATTATAGCGTACCTATTCACCTATCCCACCTTAAACAACGATACGAGATGTTCCCTAGTTTCAAGCATATTATTATAGTCTTAAATACAAACTACTACACACATTGTGTTCATTATTTTACTAAAGTCTTATGTTTGCATTTAATAGTACTTGTTCTCTTATTTTCATTGTTGTTATTTATGGAAACTCGATCAGAATAGCAATTTAGTTTTACTTTACATGATATTATAAGTATTAATACAGAGCACGCAGGATGTCACATACTACTTGTTATATAATCGTTTGTTAATGTTCAATGATAGTGTGTAATCTGTAGTTGAAGTAAGTTTTTCATACCACTTGTGGATTGTTATTAAAATTAAGTAAAAATCTGTCAAACGCAGCAGTATTTATAGAGGAAAGTTCTTGTATGCTATCTAGTTTAATAATTTATGCGTCCTCGATATCTTGCATTTATGAGACTGTAACGTTTAATATGAATATCAGCTAATAACCTCTATCTACTGCTACTTTCCTGTTAAATACTAGTTCTAAGAGTTGATTCTGATACTGAAATAATAAAATACTACTCATTTCATTAGTCGAAAGTGAAATTCATAATTGCATATCGAATTATCTGTTCTTTTGTAATAAATAAAAAATACGAAAAAGTGCCATCGTGCTGGTTCCTTGCAATTATATTAACATGTTACATTACTCCTAAGTACCAACCTTCTATTATGCCACTTCATTACAATAAATATATTATTTTATAATGTAGACTATAAGTTTTATTTTTAACATGCACATGGTCTACTCAAAATGGTGAAGAAAAATATCGTGTCTTCGAATTTTTTGTTCTAGGACATGCCGGTTTTCTTATGATGTTCGTACGACGTATTTACCGACCCGCACTAGGCCTGCATGGTAGATTATAGCCCACTCCCTCTCGAAGAGAGGAGGGCTGTGCCCCAGCATTGAGAATATAGGCTGATTATGCTATATGTCTACTTACCAATGTTGCTCACCTACTTACTTAAACAGCAATTTGTCTATGAAAAGGGTAAATTAAACAATCGTTTAAATTACAAATAATAATTTAAATAAGTCGGTACAAATAAAATTAACACGCATTAACAGATGAAGCTTGAACCTACATTTTCAAAGAATCCTGACTCCTTGGTAGATTATCAGGATATATTAGGACGAATTTAACCATTCTACGAATCTACTGAATAACTTAAGTGCTACTTTGACGATTCTGTCCCAGAAGCCTGGTTCTTCTTGCTCTTGCTGGCTCGCTGACGGGTAGTCATCATCGAAGTTCTCTAGCTGCCGTTTTTCTCGATGTGAGTCTGCAATGCTGTCAAGGTTGGCTGAGAAAAAAATACGCAAGTGATTAATAATTACTGATTACGTATAAGTCATTAGGCAGTACCTACAACTACTTGCAACGAAGCATGCAAATTCATTAAGTAACAAAATTATTCAATTATTTATTTGCTCAAGTATGGTGGGTATGATATTTATTTGGTTCATTTGTTATTAGGCTAATGACCTACCTACGTTGAAAGATTTTGCTTTCATAGAGGAAGATATTCTGTTGAGTGGGGAGAACTTGATGCCTCAAATAGGTCAGTCATAGCTCAAGGGTAGATTTAATCGGTAAATATTAATATACCGATATTAAATACCTACCTGGGCAGCAGCGTTCTCTATTTATTCCACCATCATACCATACTGCGATCGCCAACCCGCCTGCCAAGCGTGGCGATTATGGCAACCCCCCCCCCCCCCCCCAATTTGGGGGAGGCCTATGTCCAGCAGTGGACGTCTATCGGCTGAAACGACGACGACGAAATACCTAACTGCTGGGCGAGTTAAAGAGATGCGACTGCTGGGCGGAAATCAAAACTATATCAAACTAGCTGACCCGACAGACGTTGCCCTGTTCATATTTCAATTATCATAGAAAAAAGCACTTTTGTTTTTCCCGAATTTTACAATTTTCCGGGAAACTTTTCCATTTAAAATTTTCCTATAAACCTTATTCGGACTAAAAAATAGCCAACTCCGTGAAGCCGTTCTCAAGTGACGCGCTTACCAACGAACTACATTTAATTTTTATATTTAATAGATATACCTACATAGAAAGAAAGCGCGAGATAAAAATACTTACATGAAAAGCTAGGAGCATCGATTGCAATCTGAAACAAATCAATTAACGACTAATTATTTGTTGCAATGGTAACAAGCGCGTCTGTTGGTCGTGGTATCGAAGATTTGACTCTCTGGTCGTGCAAACTGAAATATATCTATGGTTACCACAGATATAGATATACCTAGATAACGCAAGTATCACGAACTGTATGAAAACCAAGCGTGCCATTTTTTGACTACCTACTATGACGTCACAAGCTCGTGCTCTCGCTCACACTTACCCAGCCAGCAGTACAAAGGACTGCGAGCGCGAAAGGGGCGGCTTACGATTTGTAATCATAAGTTGGTGCAATTTTTGGCACGCGAAGTAGTTACTCTTGCGTTATCTAGGTATATGTATATCTGTGATGGTTACCTACTGGAACACGGGTGTGTCGTTTTTTTAAAGTAACTAGCTTCATACCCGCGACGTCGTCCGCGTGATATTTCTCGTTCCCCCGACCCACCCCGTCGCATCGCATCGCCTTCCCGCGCTATTACTTTGTTTTCGCTTAGTTCTTTTTGCTCGGTTCCTAAGGATCCTAGCGTGATGTTACATAGCCTCTATGCCAGGGGTGTCAAACTCAATTTTGCAGAGGGCCATATATTAGATTTAGAATGTGTAAGCGGGCCAGGTTCAAATTTAAATACTAAAACATACTAAATTATTTTAACATCTTTATTTATCGCGAAAAAAAAATCTGCTGTTCCCTACATTTTGACGAGTTATACGAACATAAATGTAGGGAACAGCTGATTTTATTTTCGCGATTTCAGAGTTGGTCCCATAGTGAAAGTTGTTCAGTCCAATGGTCTAAAGCACCTCTTAAAGTTTGTAAGGTTAATTTTTTTACACCTTCTATACATATAGTTGTTACAAATCATATCAAAAGTAAGAAAGAGGGTGAGGTATGCGTTAGCTGCACGGACGAAATAGAAGACGACTTCGCGCGCGCACGAGAGAGAGAGAAAAGCATAACTAACACTCTCTCACTCGTCTTGTCAGGCGCTACTCTTGAAATTACTTTTAAGTAAAGCGCGCGTATTTTTAAATCTGCGTAGAGGCATTGAGTGCAGTCTAAAATCTATAAAAAAATGATTCATTTTTATCTGTGACATATTGTGATCGCGGGCCGTATCGAAATGGCCCGAGGGCCGGATTCGGCCCGCGGGCCGTATCTTTGACATGACTGCTCTATGCCTTCCTCAAGAATTGGGCTATCAAATGTAGAATTTTTCAAATTCGACTGGTAGTTCCAGAGATTAGCGCGTTCAAACAAACAAACACTTCAGCTTTATTATTGGTATAGATAAATACCAAATTAAGTCGTAATAAGCTTCCGTTACGACTTCATTTTCTATTTATTTTGCAAAGCTTAAAATATCTAAATATAATATATATTTTTAATAATATATGTATCATCATCATTTCAGCCGAAAGACGTCCACTGCTGGACATAGGCCTCCCCCAAGCACCTCCACTTCGACCGGTCCTGTGCTTCCCGCATCCAACGGGTTCCTGCGGCCTTCACAAGGTCATCGGTCCACCTTGTGGGAGGCCTTCCAACGCTACGTCTTCCGGTACGCGGTCGCCACTCCAGAACCTTTCGGCCCCATCGGCCATCTGTTCTGCGAGCAATGTGCCCTGCCCACTGCCACTTAAGTTTGGCAATTCTTCGGGCTATGTCTGTTACCTTGGTTCTGCTGCGGATCTCCTCATTCCTGATTCGATCACGCAGGGAAACTCCAAGCATAGCCCTCTCCATTGCCCTTTGGGTGACTTTTAGCCTTCTTATAAGGCCCATTGTGAGCGCCCACGTTTCCGTTCCATAAGTCATCACTGGCAACACACACTGGTCAAAGACTTTCGTCTTGAGACACTGCGGTATGTGGGACGAGAAGATATTGCGTAGCTTCCCGAACGCTGCCCAAGTGCCTGAAGTCCGTGTGGTGTCGGACTTAAAGAATTGCACCACCCCATACTGCCCGTGGGTGTCGTAAAAGGCGACTAAGGGTCGTACCGGAGAATGGGCAGCAGCGTTCTCTATGCATTCCACCACCATACTATACTGCGATCGCCAACCCGCCTGCCAAGCGTGGCGATTATGGCAAAACCCCCCCAAGAATGACATATATGTATAGTATAATAATAATTATAATATATATTTCTGAAGATATCTACAGGCCCAATTTAAATTGCAGCCAATAAAACAAAACGAAAAAAAAAAGAAAATTAAACTAATCACTCACTTGATATGCCAATATACACGAATAAAATAACGTTAAAAGAGCGACGGTTAAAAGTATCGTCCTCATGTCTCTGGTTTCAATCACCACATTGATTCACCATGACTGTGAACTTGCCTTTTATACGAGGGCGTGGTTTCGCCTGATTGTGGCGGAAAATCATTGCTTGCAGACTCATCGCTACTATGGCAAGTGTTCAGCCCTTTTTAGGGTTACTTATCAAAAAGAGGAACGTAAACTTTGTCTTCTTTTTGGTGATAGATTTTAAAATATAATTTAGTATCTCTTCTTAGCATAGGTATCGATGGCAAAAAGTTTAAATATTTTTGGCAGAAAATTCAGCTGCGCGAACTCCGCTCACTGACGCAGTCAGAAGATCATCAAGTGCACAGGTGACAGGGAATGTGGCGCAGGGTGGAAGGTGGGCCATTGTCTTTGGGGAGGTGCCGCATACGCACTTGAGATCAGAGCCGTCCGTGAACCCCCACCTGTGGAGATAGGTAGTCTTTGCTCCGGCTGATTTGGGTTCGAATTATATTATAACTAGCAGCGCCCCGCGGTTTCAACCGCATAAGTGTCGATCCCGTGGGAATATCGGGATAAAAACTATCTTATATCCTTTCCTAGGACAAACTATCTCTATACCAAATTACATCTAAATCGGGTCAGCGGTTTAAGCGTGAAGAGGTAACAGACAGACATAGACACACTTTCTCATTTATAATATTAGTATGGATAGCAGCCTATTATTTTCCTACTGCAGGGCAAACGCGTCGCTCTTCTCATATGTACAGAGAATTTAAAATAGCCGATAAAAACCTCGCTGGAATATAATTATATTATGCGTCCCTGCGGCTTGGCTTTGCTATTGGCTGCTTTGAAACTATTTATCTAGGTATTATTTTATCTGTCTCCTAAGATACAGGACTACCTAGTTTAGGAGACAGGGTTACATGATTTGTTTAGATTTATGTAGATATACCATGTTACTTTGTACTTCTGTTCTTGTGTACCATGAATCTTGTGTGTATTATAATAAAGATTATTATTATTAATTAAACATCCACGGACGCGTAAGCCTTATTAGGACAAATTATTGGTCATGAAAAAACGGGCAGAACGTCCACGTCCGCGTCGGTAAAATTCTTGTAGGTACGAACGGAACCCTGATTGCGCGAACCCGACTTGCTCTTAACTGTTTTTTTTTTGGATTTTCTAACAGGTACCTACTTCATTGATGTAGCCTATTATAATTGCATGTATCTGTACATTTCATGAGAGAATCGTGTAGCTCTCCATTTTCAGGCCTACTTCAACTTAGTTAATATTTCCGAAATCTCAATGTATGATTAGGGTTGTTACCCTTAATTAATTAGCAATTACAATTGATGCAAAAGGGGATGATTTTTTTCTCTTATTACAGGATTTCTTGATAGAACAACCCATAACAATTTGCCTGACCTGGGGTTCGACCCTATGGGGCTGTCTCCACGAGCGAGAGAATCGCGGCGATATTATCGTCGTGCCACGTATTTCTATACACTCTCTTAGAACGTGTCTCCACACGGTGATGTCATCACTGCGAATATTTGATGGCACGGCGAGACTATCGTCGCGATTCTCTCGCTCGTGGAGACGGCCCAGGGTTATTAAAATTTGTAAAACATTAACAATCTCTTAAGAGGTCATTGTACTCAACTATGTTATTACTTATAACTCGTCAAAATGTAGGGAACAGCTGATTTTTTTACCAATAACCCTGTATAAGTCAGTAATTGCGCTTGTCACTAACGATGTAGTCGAGATTTCATCATATTCATAAAATAACATAGATTGTACTTAGAAACAGTGGTAGACTAAGCCGGTCGGCGGGGGCTCGGGGCGGCAAATTTAAATGAGCCCCCGGCCCAGGAATGAATGTCGATATATTTATTTTAGCACGCTACTAGTTCTCCTCTCCAGTAGTTAACCTCGAAAAGGTTATGTTTTCTTTGGACTATTGATACAGAAATCGGAAAAACAACGTCGACCACAGAAAAGCTAGACTTTCTTTAAAGTATGATACAAGAGCGAGTGATACGAGCTCGAAAATTATAGTACCCTCCGTTAATATCTACTTAAATTAGCGTGCGTACCCAACTACAAACTGCCTTTTAATTACGGACCGGGGGCCCGAGGCCGATTGCACCTACCCCCTCCCTCCCCCCGTTGTTCTACCAGTGCTTAGTAATAAAGTAATCATGATTTTTGGTAACTATGCATAAAGGTACCTATATAAAATAAAAATCCGGTTGAATGACTTTTGGTGTCGTCTGTACCCACATATAAGATTGTGGTACTTCGTGTATGTTTTCATTAGCTGAAGCGACCTTGTCGATTCAGTTGCATGTTCCGCATGAAAGCATGCATACAATAGCACACTGGACACTGTGTATCATAGGCGTGGACTCGGACGGAAATGACGAGTCATCGCCATGTAATGTTTTGATTGTACATGGAAATGGACATTAGAACCTAATTATATTTATTTGTTTACGTTTATTGAGCATCAACAAAAAAAAAATAGCTTCTAAGTATTGGTATATAAATAATGCTTTTTACGGTGAAACAAATTACAGTGATCCTTCCAGACTTGGGTGAAACATTACTCCTCTAACTGAGCTAAATAATAACAACGGGCTTAGGAGCGGGAATCGAACTCACTACCTCTCGCTCGACAGTTACCGCCGGGAACCATTGGGCTATTACCGCAATTTTATTGGGTTCTCAAAATTCACTTTGTCAGGTACGAATTTTAGTTCGTTTAATCAAAGGCTTATTAGAAAGCCCGGGTAGGTTTAAAATTAGAGCTTCTTACGCTCTACGCAGGCCATTCAGCATAAAACACCCACTAAGCGAAGCATCAACCACCTTCGTTAAACCCCAGGATCATTTTCCTCCTGGGCGCGCTCTCAAGCGATTGCGTACCCAAGTAGGACGCTGCAGACACACATTTGTCGAAGTGGGGTATTTACTGACCCATCCACCATCCAGTGCGTGTGAGCGCTTCTGATTAGACCATGTCTCACTTGCTGGAGTGTCCTAAGTGCCCGTTCACCTGCACCTCGGATGACCTAAAGAATGTTACTTATGCCGCAATCCCGTATTATTATATTACTCTTTGCCGCAATCAATGTGGCCACCTACTGGACTCGAAACAAACATAATATATATATATTTGTTTGAATATAATGTGAAAGCAACCAATAGAAAAACATCGAAGAAGAGTACTATCGACTAGAGATGGGCGGTGGGTAAATACTCAATTTGGGTATAAACAGGGTTTTTACCCGGTAAATACCCAAAAGCATGGGTATAAACTATAAACACTTTATGGAACGTTTTATTTAATAAAGTTTAGGTGAATTTTAGCCCGTTTTTTTTAACACATCCATGTTATAAGTTCGGCTACTTTCATATGTTTTTCGTCTCAAAGCCTGATTAAATTGCTTTATTAACTGATAATAACTGTAATTTTAGCATACCTAAATGTAAAATTTCTTTAACTGATTTGATGATGTTTCTATATAGTAAATGACATATATAGGGTGACTGGTAATTAGTGAACGACACTTAAACACGTGATTGTAGTCATGAAAACAAACAAATTTTACTATGGGACCAAACCTGAAATCGCGGAAAAAAAATCTGCTGGTCAGTACATTTGTGTTCGCCTAACTGGTCAAAATGTACTGAACTTGGCTGATTTTCCTCTTTATATAATGTCCTTTCATTATACAGGGTGTTTGGTGCATCGTTTGCCAAATGGAATTGGCCGAAAGGAGAGGTCATTTGCTATCTCTTAAGGCCCAGTAACTCATTCCCTGTTACACCGGTTTTTTTATTATGACTTTTTAATTTTTATTTAGAAAAATACAAGAACTCTGCATTTAAGCTTAAATTTAAAAAAAAGTTATGAGTATAGCTTTCAAATTTCATTTTAATTCTTATGTTTACTCTTGTATGGTTCTATGAAATTCAAAATTACTTGATAATAACATCTAGTTCTTTTTTAATAACTCAAAAAGTTTTTGAAAAAAGGAAAAATATACTGAACACTCAATTTTAAATTGCTGTAAAAAAAAAACTAAAAGCGATCGGGTTCTTCGAATTCTTTTAAAAAGTTCTCTAGTTTGTCCCCTTTCTACCGGTGTGCAATATACCAAAAAAAAACTTTTAATAACTTCAGTAATTCGCTAAATGTGGAATCGAGACACATCAGGATGATATTCGATATTACGGTAAGAACACTAGTTTTCACATAAATAACATTCTTTAAGTAGGTGGATAGTGTTACCTCCCTCTTGCGCAGTCTCTTATCTCTTTCTAGGGTTCTAACTTTCCTCAAACTTGAAATAAAAAATAAAAATTAATAAATAAATTTATAATACCTAATTATAAATTTTGTTCAAATTGTCCTCCACTATTGCGTACACACGTGCGACATCTTCGTCTTATCTCGACTGTGGTGGTGTGTAAACGTATTTCTGCTTTGGTTTTTTTAAAATTAGGTATTTATTAAATAAATGTTTATTTTTTATTTCAAGTTCGAGGAAAGTTAGATCCATAGAAAGAGATAAGAGACTGCGCAAGAGGGAGATAACACTATCCACCTACATAAAGAATGTTATTTAGGTGAAAACTAGTGTTCTTACCGTAATATCGAATATCAGCCTGATGTGTCTCGATTACACATTTAGCGAATTACTGAAGTTATTAAAAGTATTTTTTGGTATATTGCACACCGTTGGAAAGGGGACAAACTAGAGAACTTTTTAAAAGAATTCGAAGAACCCGATCGCTTTTAGTTTTTTTTTTACAGCAATTTAAAGTTGAGTGTTATGTGTTTTTTTCCTTTTTTCAAAAACTTTTTGAGTTATTAAAAAGGAACTAGATGTTATTATCAAGTAATTTTGAATTTCATAGAACTATACAAGAGTAAACATAAGAATTAAAATGAAATTTGAAGGCTATACTCATAACTTTTTTTTAATTTAAGCTTAAATGCAGAGTTCTTGTATTTTTCTAAATAAAAATTAAAAAGTCATAATAAAAAAACCGGTGTAACAAGGAATGAGTTACTGGGCCTTAAGAGGTAGCAAATGACCTCTCCTTTCGGCCAATTCTATTTGGCAAACGATGCACCAAACACCCTGTATATTCATATATATTCAGGGATATAAAAAAGGAAATAAGGCATCTTTAATCTATAAATAAGTACGGTACCCGAAGGATGTAAATATTACATAAACATGAGCAAAACTGCGGGAAAAAGCTAGTTAGTCAAAAACTCATGAAAGTATAGAAATAAATGAACGCTGAAGTTGAAATATTTTTAACAGATAATAATGGCACGCACTTTTTACTGCCAGAGATGTTAAATTTAGACTAAGACTAGAAAATGATTTATATCATTTTTTTTATAAAATGTTTTAGGTTTAACTTACACAATGCCATTTAAACAATTTAGTAATCAAAAAAATATCGATCTGTTAAATAGTAATTAATAACAGATTTTATTATTTTGGTATTGGTATCAAAACAAAATTATCCATTTAGGTGATTTTTAGCCACCAAAACATATCTCGAGAATACTTAAATTCGATTTACAATAAAGAAAGTTTGTTAAAATACCAGTAGATAAGCGTTTCATGTGAACTTTTTAAAAATTAAATACCTTTCTTTGGTATATCTACTGTAGTTTAGTATATTTTCTAAGGTTTAACGTAAATTGTATTGCATTCAATTAAATATACATACATATATAAATACAATATAAATTATACTATGGTAAAAATCTTACCTTTGATTTTAGAAACATTCCCAAAACCAGTTTTAGTCGTTAGCACCAGCAAAATTTTGTATCCTGATCCAAAATGAAACAGTATGAGATATCACTTCTACGTGCGCACTCTTTAGTAATTCAAAAACAAGTGGAAGTAGTAAGCATAATAAGTATACGCGGAGAGAAGGCGAAGAAGCGGGAAGGGTTGATGTGCATATTTGTAAGGATTGAGGGACCGCTGGCCAGCTAAATGCGCCTACTGACGGACTTATTTTATCAATTAAAAGTCAACTTTAGAAACTTTAACGTAAGGTTGAAACGCCGCGAGCTGCACCACGCCAGCATTTTTTTAAATATTAATTTCAATCTTATACGCTAATGTAGTAGATTTTTAGTTAATAACAAAGTATCTTCATCGTCACTAGTTCTGAGCATATACGCGAGTTTGCCAGATTTTAGTTCTTCATCTTACATACTCAAGAGTTTGATGATTCACGTTTATTTAATGTATTTTATCAATAAATATTTGTTACGTCATGCTGTGATATTCAAATAGTCTTTAATTTAAAACTACTATAATCAAATGTAATATAAACCACCTAATATAATATGTAAAAAATACAGACGTATAATTTTTATATGATTTGTTAGTAGAAAACTATTCTTTGCTGACACCATTTACATTTCATGCATAAAACACATTTGATAAACATTTTTATTGCTTAAAGTGTATAAAAGACTTAAAACAATAATGGAAAAGTAAATACCCACCATTTGGGTATTTACCCGGGTAAAAACCCTGCATTTGGGTATTTACCGGGTAGAAACCCATCTCTACTATCGACACGAAAAGAAGTAGAAAGCAAAAATTCTTCCCGTTTACTAAATGCTTGTCAGTTAGTAATGATTTCTATCAATATTGTATTTGTGAATTATCTAAGCAGAATCTGGCCTAACCTTAGTCACATCACAGAGCTATCACTGGAGTTGAGTTAAACAAAGCATAGTACTTCAGTGCGTGAGGTATCATTCAGCCTCCTTGCCAGTGTAAAAAATAAAAAAAAACCTTATTAAATATCAAACATTTATTTATGAGCATACTTAAATTATTACATTATACTATTTTTTGGCCCCTCCAAAGCCAGAGAATCCCATTATCTGAGCAAGTTCAGACTGTGCTGGTGTATCTTCAGGCTCCTCGGATTCCATTAGCTTGCGCTTCTTGTCACGGCGTCTTTCACGACGCTGTTCTTTGACCCTGGCTTCTTCTTCTGCTGCTTCCCTTAGTCGCGTGTCAAGCTCGTATTCACGCTTCTTTTCTTCTAATTTACGTTTATTATTCGCAAAGCGGGCTTTGACCTGTAAATATGAAACGGCCTTCTTTAATTTTCTTTTCTACAAAAAAATACTAAATTCTGAGACTACTTTGGAAACAAAATTTTATTTCAGAGCTAATGTTGTTTGAAATTAATGGTCAATATACATGGTGAAACAGTGACAGACTTTTACTGGAGAGTAGAGAAGGTATACAGAATTCTGGTAGACCACACAGGAGGTGACAACATGAATAGTAACTGACTCAACATTTCTATTATGTTTTGAATTCATAACCCAATAGAAGATAAAAACAAGCTTCATTTATTTAACAACATAATTGTAATTGTTATGTCACGAATTTTATCAATACTAATACTGGCCTGCACCCAGTGGCGGCATGGCAGGGTGAGGGATTTTTAGGCAACAAATAGAACAAATTACTTATGGCAACATAACTTATTATTATTACAATAAAATTAAAATTTTAACAGTAACAATGCCACGGTGTCCTTAGGCATACCTTGATGTCCTAAGTCATTATCATTAAAATTTTATTGTTACACATATAAGTTACTAACAGTGCCCTTGCGGTTTCACCCGCTTAGCGTCGATCCCATGTGTATGTATGTGTTATTATATATCTATGTGTTATTCTGATGTATAAACTATATTACTGTAAAGTTTCATCACAATCCGTTCAGTACTTTTTGTGTGAAAGAGTTACAAACAACCATCCGTCTTCACATGTTTATAATATTAGTACGATAGGATATTTCTTACTAATATATAAACGCGAAAGTTGATGAGGATGGATTCCTTCCTCAAATCAATAGATTTGAGGGGCCTGTGGCTACATAATAACAGCCACACAGGCCGATCAATTAGGTTAAGCTATGCTTGCTGCGGTTGGTCTGTGGATGGGTCACAGTTACATGCCACCTCCGTGCTAAGAAAACCATGTTAAGCCATTGGCATTGGTACCAGCTGGAGTGGTCATTCGTGGATCTTTGATAGTCACTACAGGTACAGGTAGTCCGAAACCCGAAAGTCTGATGACCAGTCTTACCAAGAGGTATTGTATTACACAGTAACTGGGTCGGGGTCAGATAGGCAGTCGCTCCATGTAACTCAACCCAACTCCAACATAGTTGGGGCTAGGCAGATGATGATATAAGTTATATTTCTATTTGTCACATAAAAGTCACTTCCCGTACCATGCTGCAAGTGGGTGCAGGCCCTAAGTCATTGATTATACAAACCTGATCTAATGAACTTCTTTCAATCTTCATGGACATGCCAAGATTCCTTTGATGTTTCTTTCCATTGATGTGGTCCAGAAAATTGATGGAATCTTTGACAACACAATCACAGACATTGCAATAGTATCCTCCTGATTGTGAGGTAGGAGTGTTCTTTGTGATTACTACACTTTTACCGAGCTTAGAGTCTAAGTCAACTTTGTAGTCTCGCTGTTTCAGAAGCTCTCTTTTGATCGGCGGGACTGAAAATAAATAGGCATGTGGTAGATTAGTTTTACTAATATTTATTAGGTCAGTTCGGTCAGTTGTTTTGAGGTTCTTAGAACAGATTTGATTACTATTTGCTTAGCAACTTAGGGAAAAAAATAGTGGGTCAAGGGAGTTTACAAAGTGGGAATTAGCATTTTTTTATTCTTACGTAGATAACCACATATTGCGACCATCTAACCTTAAGCCAGACGTAGTGAACCATATTCATTCACAAGGTTATTTCCAGTCTTTGCAACTTGTATCGTATCAGGGCAAGCTTTTAGACTAGACGTTTATAGGATGAAACTGGTACTAGGTTAGTAACAGTACCTTTCTTTTTAGCTCGTTCCTCTTCCTCTATTTCAGCTTTCAACCGATCTGCAGCGATTCTTTCGAATTCGTCTTTGTCCCATTTTCTACGGTGGTCATCTGGTCTCATAGTCATGATGGTAGACTAATGTATATCCTTTAAGGTAAAAAAAAGTATTATCGCTGCTTTATACAGGCGTTATTGTTTATTTCGTTCACAAGTCACAAATAATCGCCACGGCCCACGATAATAAATCAGGGCTTCTTTCTGCATCTATTTTGACACAAATGTCAAACAAAATACAAGAAATGATAGTGACAGCCATCGTGTTGTTGGTTCTGGTTTGGTGGTTTCGTTTATGGCACTAATTTATGGTTTCGTATTTATGATGAATTGATGATCCTAGAAGTTTCAGAATTCCACAATAGTAGTATAATTTTTGTGACAATTTATATCCTGCATTAAACTAATAAAATTTTCAGGTATCAGCTTTTAACATGCATTCGTTGCTTACAGACCACTCATATAAGTGATTTAGTTTTTGTCAGCCGTTGTAGATGGCGCTACCTACAGCGTAGCCCAAACTTTTATGACTGTATGTAAATGCACGGACAGGACAGGTTGCTCTAATAATATGGTCGGGCAACTCCTTTTCATGTGTGTGTGTCGTGTTGCGTGAAGGGTATTCCTATAATCAGCATACTGAATCGTCTCCACAAATAAGCATAATCGTAGGAAGGGCCCGAGTACCTACCTAAACCTAAATAAGATCATTAAAAAATGGAGTGCTTCGAAAATCAGGGCCGCGCCGGGTTTTAATAAATAAAATAGTTCTTCCATTTAAATAAAACATAGCAACTTCTTATTTATTTAAAAATACTGGTACTGGTATTAAGCTGCATCCGGTTATACCTAGCGGAAGCCGACCCCAACAAGGTTTGGAAAAGGCTAGGCAGATGATGATGACCTACTTATTTATTAATAACAACCAGCTAACCCGGCGAACTTCGTACCGCCACAGAATCAATAAAAACAAAATGTATGAGAAAATGAATTATCTTCATTATTTTTTTCTCGCGAGTTTTTCCCGTGTTTAGTTATTCTGCTGTTTGGGGCGGAGACAACAAATCAAAGATCATAAAAATCGGTCCAGTCGTTCTTGAGTTATAAATGGTGTAACTAACCCGACTTTGTTTTATTTATATTGATTATTCACTAGCTTTTGCCCGCGGCTTTACCCGTGTGTAGGTCTGAAATTATCCAACGTACTACCGGGATAAAAAGTACCAGATCATGGTGTATCTGTCTGCCAAATTTCATCCAAACCCCATCAGCCGTTTTTGCGTGATTGATTGACAAACATCCAAACATATAAACTTTCACATTTTTATTAGGTACCTATGTGATATTAGTCAATGACGTAATATAAATATCATTGAAAATAGTGAGATATTTGGTTATAGAGACGTCGTTCGTTGTACAAAGAAAACTTCGTCAGGACGGTCGTTAAAGTAATTTATAGGTACCTACTAGGGATACAGGAATGCTGGTTGGGCAACGGCTGATGAGGTAAAGTGACGTCATTAGGAAGGGAGCCGGAAAAACTGATGGAGGTAATGACGGCCAGCGCTGAGTGTCCAATAAAAAGAGTTGATGAGGGACCGACTGTAACGCTGCGAAGACAATAATTTATTGGCTTTGAATACAATATTTAATATATTGGTGTCTATTGAAAACATTTTTTTTTACAAAATATTCAATCTTCTGATAGAATTTGACCAGACACATTATGGGTAGGTATATCGGGATGAGCGATGAGAGAACAGTCTGTGAATGATTAGCTTTGAATATTGTGGCATATTTGAGGCACTTATCCATCACAGGGGCGTAATAATAATTCAGTAGGTACGTTTAGGAAATGAATTAGCGCCGACCTTTGAGTGTCGGGTTGGTCTCTAGATTGAACTTGATGAAGCTTTTGAATTGTATAAGCTAGCGACTAATAAATTTCCAGATTGATGTCTGGAAAATTATTAGTCGTCAATGCATATTGAAAGCTTATGCTTTCAATATGCATTCGTTGCTTACAGACCACTCGTAGAAATGATTTAGTTGATGTCAGGTCAGCTGTAATGTTATAGATTGCGCTACCTAAAGTGTAGCCAACTTTCGGGACTATGTAAACATACGGACAGGAAAGGTTGCTCTAATAATATGGTCGGGCTTACCCCTTTTCGCGTGTGTGTGTCGTGTTGCGTCAAGGGTATTCCTATAATCAAATTATTAGCAATCTTAACTTAGTGATTCTCAAGATTTCATTATAAAAGAACTGTGCTAACAGTAGGTACAGCATAGCATGAGTCAAGTTTCTGCACAATATGACATGCGTAGATTTATCTCACTATAATAATGTAGCAGTCCTCATAGACAAGCATGGGTTAATGCGACGCGATTTGGGACAAGAAGCTTGACGAAGTGGCGTCATGAAGAGAACGAGCGCGGCCGCCCGAGCGTGACACATGGCATGACTATAATATTATTATGACGAGAAATTTCTTCATTTTGCCCTTTTTGCCGGCGAGATAGCAGTTATCTATCATGTCTCTTGTTTTTTTTCAACGGTACCTATTTTCTCTACTCTTCATTGTAGACGTATACCTATTTACTTTACTCGGGACGTGGTGTTAGTAAGACAAATTTTAGTTGTAGTAAAAAATTATTGTTCTTTATGTTTTAATAAAACATGGAAAACAGCATTATGTTTTTGAAAATATAAGTAATATCTGAATGTGTTGATATGAAATTAATATACCACAAATTGAAGTATTTCTATATTTTCCTTCATACATAATATTAATATAGTGTATAACTGTGTAGTTTATATAAATATGTAATATTTAGCTAACAACTGAGTGCTACGGCGACTACGAGAACACTTCAACAAAGCTAGGACGCCATTACGACAAAGCTACGAGGCCTCTACGACAACGCTCGACAAAGTTAGGACGGCGCGACGGCGCTACGACGAGATTACTACGATGCTACGACAAAGCTACGTGCCTACGAACACGCTACGACGAGACTACGATTATGCTACGATGATGACGTAGCATCATCGTAGCATAATCGTAGTCTCGTCGTCGTGTTTTGTGTGTAAAAACACTCGATGATAACGATTCCATAACTTACTTCTAATTTCATAAATGGGCTTAGTAAGCTGGCCGGCGGCTGGAGGTCGGTGACGTAAACAGTGAAAAAAAAGGATAATGTCTTAAAGACTAGACATTCCTTGTGGCACCAGATTATGTAAGAACAATGCCAATGTTCTCAATCATGTTCATAGTCTTTTAACTAATTTTAAAAATGTAGATACCTTTTACAGAAAAGACCATGTCCAAATAGGTTACAGTGTAGCCCCTCCTCTTCTCTATGTTATGAACCTAAAACACGAAAGATAGACACTACAAGCGGGATCAACTTTGTTAAGATAATAAACCTGGTTCAATCTGATCAATCCTACAAGGAATTATCTTCACTCCGCTCACCGTAAAGCGGATTTTTGCAGTCGCTTTCAATGTAAATTGCATCGGTCTCGTGAGGGGAACACAACCTGAAAGAATCGACGAGAAAGGGTAGAGCGCGATCCGGCACACATCGAGTGTGTGACAAATTGACTTCACCAAACAAATGGGCACAATTTTCTTTACACGTCATCACCTTAACAGTCATTAGGCTAACGCTAAATCGTTGGTTCTTAACGCAAAAAGCGGCTTTTTCAGAGAATAAAGGGAGCCATTACAAAGATGAGTTCGTAAGTAGACACTGGGATACTTTGTGACTTGGATCTATGTTACAGTTAATGTGTGTGAGGTAGGAGCATTATTTATCACCACTTACTGTGATACTTTAAGTTAATATTTTAACGCTAGATGTTGGGTAACCCAGAGGTCAATTACGATATTTCAAGCGGAAAATTTCTGAAGGGAGGAATCACAAGTTATAATGGATATAATTTAGGGTCGAATTGGTTCAACAACGTTGAACAGCCAGTAATGTTCGGTGAACTATGAAGATGTAAAACATGTCACTCGGGATTTGCACGAGAAGTCTAGGTGATGCGGACGGCTTCGAACGAGCCGGAGAGAACGCCCCCGGCTGTTTCTGCTTCAATAAATCATCTCTATCTTACTTCCCAACGTATAATGAAGTTCGATTGTTTCGTTGAATATTAATAACTGTACGAAGACCATGTGAATGTAGCCACATAATGTAGGCATTTCATCAAAACCTAGCGTAATGGGTTTTGTTCACAATCGACCTAGACCCTTTTATACCCTGAAACTAAATGGATATCTATTTTTGAACAGCACTTTTATTTATTTTTTAATTCACAGAGTACGAACACTACCCAACGGTTTTATCATAATCTTAGAATTCACTGCTAGATAGGTTTTGAAGCATAACATAATCAGCCTATATGGTTCCCACTGTTGGACCACAGGCCCTCATCTCAGTGAGAGGGAGTCGGCCGTAATCCACCACGCGGGCCCAGTGTCACATGTCTTCAAATTTTTGGTTCGGAGACATGCCGGTTTCCTCACGACGTTTTCCTTCACAGTGCATTTTGTTTTGAGGTTTTGAAGGTATAAGTAGGTACTTTTACAAACATTAAAGGCCCACTATTTTTATATGACATCTATGAAGGTATGTTTTTCAGCGAATAGCTATGTCTTACCTACTCCTACTAAGTACTTATAACATTATCAACTAGGTACTACACTTTAGAAAATATATTGTTCACTACAATCCATCATAATTTGGAGCACACGCAAACTTACCTCACCTGTGGTATCTTTCACAAAGAATAGAATTTTTCATACATCATGAAAGAAGTAAAGGAAATATAATTCTACTTGATTCACTTGTAAAGTCAGGTAGGTACCTAATCTTTGCTGATGTTGATGCTCTGGATAAGTTAATCTTTACTAATAATAAAGCTGAAGAATTTGTTTGTTTGAACGCGCTAACCTCTGGAACTACCAGTCGGATATGAAAAATAATTTTTGCATTTGATAGCCCAGTTCTTGAGAAAGGTGTTAAGTAGCCTATAGCAACTTAACATCACGCTAGGGCCCTTAGAAGTCAAACAAAAAGATAAAAGTCAGAAAGAACGCTAAGCGAAAACGAAGTAATTGCGCGGGCAGACCATGGGATGCGACGGGGTGGGTGAGGGGATTGGGGGGAACAAAACATTTCACGTGGACGAAGTTGCGGGCAGAAGCTATATAACAATAAAGGTAATTTCTATCTAGTTACCAGTTCATTGTAAAACAAGTTAGACGCAAAAATATATAGGATAGAGTTTGTGACGGTTTTCCATCAGAAAGATCAATACTCTAAACTCAATCATTTATTCATAGGTAACTAGCGCGCCGAATCAGCCATTTTTACGCGAACCTAGCAATTTCCGTCCCGGTTACCAACTAACAGAACATTGCAGGTACTCGTAGATAGCTACGTTATATGTTATAATGGTATGAGATGAATCATATCAACACATTTTCAAGGAAAATTCTCTCCATCGAGTCGTTGCTCACTATCACATTTCGATAAAACATATTGAAAACAATTTGGAATGGATTTCTATCGACAGGTCTCGAGTCCCCGACTCTGTGAGAGAATACTCCTAAAACTATATTGGTCCGTATCCCTGGCTGTCACAGCCATAATGTAGGTGTTTATAGATCAAAATAGGAACATTTATTATTAGTTTTATTGATTTCACGACTATTTTAGGTGGTTAGGGTTTACGAATGAGTAGGTATCATGCTCATTTTGCGAGAGTCTTAAAAGGTGGACAAATAAGGTAACTAAATAAAGTTCCTACCATACATTTATTTATCATACGAAATTGCCTTAAAATTAAGTTATGCATATGTCTGGTGTTCTGTGAGAGAAAGTATGCAAGGGTTCACTGTTCCATGTTAGTTTTAATTTAAATTATATTCAATTTCAAATAGCCTTTATTTTTAATACTGTACATGCAATTACATTTCCATTTATGAAATACGAGCTGTGATTTACTTACATTATTACAAGTTTTATACAATTTATTTCCATTTCAATAACTTATTTATTCACATTTCATGCATTTGTTAATTTCATAATTATTATTACTTACCAAAATTAAAATAAATATTGATAAAAAAATATTTGGTTTCATAAATTATTGTTAAATTATTATTGATCATCGACATAGGTACCATTAGTATAACTTGCCTTTTGGCAAAGGCCCCTCAGAGTTTTCCATAGTTTCCTATTTGTGGCTTTTCTTCTCCATGTTAATAATCCCGTTTTTTTTTTAATTCATCCTCGCATCTCATTCTTTGACGTCCTTTCCTTCTTTTTCCTTCTCGAGGGTACCACATTGTGACATTTTTAGACCATTTTTTTCTCTTGTTTCTTATCATGTGGCCAATCTAGTTCTATTTAGGTTTTTCACTGTCACATTTGTAGCTTTGGTCTTACGTCTTATATTTGATGGTTTGATTTTGTCCCATGACTTGATTTTTAGAATGCTTCTCTACATTTTATTTTGACAGACTCTAAGTGCGGCTCCATGTTTGTTAGTGAGGGCCCAGGTGTGTGATTCGTAGGTTAAACTTGGCAGTATGCAAGAGTTGAATATTTTAGTCTTGTCCTTCATTGGTACGTATGTGTGGATGTGGATTTTTCATGACTTCTTTGAGGGACCAAAATCTTTTTCAGGCATTGCTTATTCTTACTGGTTAAATGATTTGACCTAAGTACGTAGGTATATTGGTTAACATATTCTATTTCGTGGGAATATAATATGATAAGTGGTTTTACATGATTTAGTTTTGTCTACATTCATACTCAAACTTACAATTTTGCTTTCTCTTTCTAATTACGTTAAAATTATTTCCAAGCTTTCATGGTTTTCACCAAGCAGAATCAGAACATCTGCGAAAATTACGTGGTTTAGCGTTTCACCGTTTATATTGATTCCAAAAGTATCCAAATCCACTTTCCTGACTATATGTTCTAACAATGCCGAGAATAGCTTTGGCGACAAGGGGTCTCCTTGACGTACTCTCTTTTTAGGGTTCCGTACCAAAGTGGTAAAACGAAAGGTAACACCTATGGTGAGACTAAGTCTGTCTGTCTGTCACAGCTAGATATCTCAAGAACTACTAATGCTATCAACTTGAAATTTGGAATAGTTTTAGATGACGTTTGCCCAACTATTATGCAAATAAGAAAGAAATAAAACTATATGTATATTTTTTGCAACAGGGACTGAAAGGGGTTCCGAAAAATTCGAAGTAGGGCTACTAGGATATGTGGGGTATCTTATGAAAGAACGCAGTTTGCACATTCTCAAACATTTTTTCTTTTTTTTTATAGGCCGCATAGTTTTCGACTATTGATGAAAAATGTAAAAAAATACCGTTCCCCCCCTCCCTTATCACCGAAGTTTGCATAGAGATAAATCTGAAATTATTCTATGTGATAGAAGTTTATGTAAAGATTACAGGAATAATAAAACGAAGTCTCTAAATAGCACACTTTTTCAGAAATCATAAACAAGAATTACATTAGTTCCATTAACGGTCAAGAGATGGATCAAGAATTTTCTGACGAATGTAGGCCTCGCCGATGAAAATTTAAAAACATATGGTACGGAACCCTCGGTGCGCGAGTCCGACTCGCTCTTGCCCGGTTTTTTAATTTGATCGCTAGGCCTTTTCTTTCGGTCTGGATTTATGCTGTTAATAATAATAATAATAATAATAATAATCTGTGGCCCGACTGTCAAGTTGACGGTAGCAAAAATTTTACTCCGTGGTATAATATAGTATTTTTCAACATAAATAATGAAGAAATAATGTTTTGATATGTGCTCTACCATCTACCATTTTTGAAGAAAAATATTAGCACCAAGATGCAACAAAATCAAAACGAAATACTCAGTTGACACAGACACGGAGATGCTGACGCGAAGTCGGGCAAGACATTTACTTAAAAACACACACCCAACATCTTCGGGTTCGTCGCTCAGCTCCGCCTCGCAGTTGCCGGATCCTGCTCCAGACGTGAGTTCAGTGAGACCGGCCGCTGCAGTTGCGTCGAGCTCGAGTGACGAATACTTTTCGCCGCCGACGACACCACCACCAGTATGTCGACGCGGAAGAGGCCGACCACCGGCCAGCTTAGGACTCCGAGGCCCACCGGCCTCTGATAGGGTCCCCGCTCCCGGTGGAAGTGTGCAGCGCATGAGATGGACACAAACTGTCAATGAAAATGTCATGCGCGCATACTTTGGGGCTACAGAGGGGGGAAGTAACTTGACTGCGTACCGTGGTCGGATGCTCTCTCTGTTTCAGGTGCTTGAGCCGGCTGTCAACGTATCGGCGCAACGACTGTCGGATCAGGTGCGGGTCATCCAGCGAAACCATATGCTGGATAACGTCGTACTTGATCGACTACGCCTCGAATCACGGAATAGCCATGTTACGCCTGCTTCGTCATTGATCGCGGTGCAACTGCAAAATGTACCCAGTGTTTCACCGCGACCCGACCATGTTTATGTAGAGGATGATGACGAGGCTATAACCGTGAGTTCCCAGTGTAATGCAAGATTGAGGAGCGCTTTGGAGGATGCTTTCCGTGAGTACCGTTCTATTCCACCTGGACTTAGACCACGTTTACCTCGTTTGCCCATGCACAAGAAAAACAAGGCGCTGGTGTGTGCTCTTGACTTACAACTGTCAAATTGTTTTAACAACAGCAAAGACCTCACCGATACCCATTCAATTTTGTACTGTGCAGCTGTAGCGGCATGTCGTGTAGCTCATGTCAAATTCCCCAACAGTGACAGAGCCCCACGACCAAAACCAGCTGTACCAGCTTGGCAGTGCAGGATTGAGTGTCGTATCGGTGAGGCTAGAGCACTCATCGGCAAGTTAATCTGCTTCAGGGAGGGCAATACTCGCCCTAGAGTGATGCGCTTTGTGAGGCGGGCGTTCTCGGGAACTGATATTAGTTCTCGAGATTATTTGTCCCGCGTCACAGAGCGTATCGACTTCCTGAAGCAGAAGATCTATGCATGGGCAAACCGTATTCGTCGGTACAGACGGAGAGTGGAGCGGTACACTCAGAATCGCACATTCCAGAATGATGAAAGGTGGGTTTATAGGGCTTGGGAGCGACCGGACCAAGGTGTTACTGACACGCCCCTGCCGGATGATGACGCCATGTGTTCGTTCTGGCGAAACATCTGGTCGGTGCCTGTCATTCACACCGAGGGTGATTGGACTGCGAAGATTGAGCGAGCGTGCGATCTAATACCAGAAATGGGGGTACTTACCATCAGCCCCCAAGATGTTGCTCGTGCAGTCCGTCCGTTGCCTAACTGGAAATCTCCAGGGCCGGACGGACTGCACAACTTTTGGATAAAATGGTTCCAAGGGTCGCACGCCCGCTTGGCATCCCAGTTCCAGTCAGCCCTAGAGTCAGGATCGCTGCCCCAGTTCCTAACGACGGGAATAACCCACCTGCTCCATAAGTCAGGTAGTACCGCGGATCCCAAAAATTATAGACCGATCACTTGTTTACCGACGGTCTATAAAGTTCTTACATCCATTTTGAGAGCTAAAATTAACAAACATATAGACACCAACTCCATCATGTCTGTCTCTCAAAATGGATGTAGGAACGGGTCCCGGGGTACTAAGGAGCTGCTCCTCATTGATATGACCATTAGCCAACAGGTTCGTCGTTTCCGAAAGGATCTGTCGACATGTTGGATAGATTATAAGAAGGCCTATGACTCGGTGCCGCATACATGGCTCATGAGAGTGTTGGAGTTGTATAAAGTAGATACAACTCTACGCACCTTCCTGATGTCGTGTATGGGGCAATGGAGGACGGTCCTTCGCTATCCAGGATGTCGAAATATCCAGAGGAATAGCGAGCCGATAAGGATCGAGCGAGGCATATTCCAGGGCGACAGCTTGAGTCCGCTTTGGTTCTGCTTAGCCTTGAATCCTCTAAGCACATTGCTGGAGGATTCAGGTCTAGGCTATCGGCTGAGGAGAGGTGGTCAGGTTATATCTCACCTCCTTTACATGGATGACCTAAAACTCTTTGCTCCCAACAATTTGCGACTGATGGAGCTACTGAGAATTACTGAAACTTTCAGTAGCGCCATCAGAATGGAATTTGGTGTGGACAAATGTGCGGTCATGCATGTAAAGCGAGGGGAGATTGTGGAATCCGTGGGGACCCAACTCTCGGATTCCACAAACCTTCGAGCCCTCTCCGCATCCGAAACCTATAAGTATTTGGGTATGTCGGAAGCGTTGGGCATCAATGTTACTGACATGAAGCAATCATTGAAGGAGCGCTTCTTTGGCCGCCTGAAAAAAGTATTTAATAGTCTTCTTTCAGGCGGAAACAAGGTGCGCGCCTTCAATAGTTGGGTCATGCCGGTTCTGATGTACTCTTTCGGCATACTCAAATGGACTCAGACCGAACTCGACGCCCTGGATAGGAAGGTCCGTACACTGCTGACTGCAAATCGAATGCATCACCCACGGTCATCGGTAATGAGGCTGTATATCCCGCGAAAGTGTGGAGGTCGAGGCTTTTTAAATGCTAAGACTCTCCACAATCGCGAGATATGCAGTCTCAGGGAATATTTCTTAGAAACCGACGTGGGGATGCATCGGGATGTAGTCGCGGTGGACAAGGGCCTCACCCCGCTCTCCTTGGGTAAAGAGAACTGGCGCAAACCAGTAGTGCTTGACACTAATGATCGCATGGAGGTATGGCAGAGTAAGGAGCTTCACGGACGCTTTTTCCGGGCCCTACATGGACCCGATGTAGATTTATTAGCGTCCGTAGCCTGGCTGCGTTTCGGTGACCTCTTTGGAGAAACCGAAGGTTTTGTCTATGCAATTATGGACGAAGTTATGATGACGAACAATTACCGGAGATTTATTGTCAAAGACGGCACGGTTGACATCTGTCGGGCATGCCACCGGCCGGGAGAATCAATCAGACATATTATCTCCGGGTGTTCTCGTCTAGCTAACGGAGAGTACTTGCATAGACACAACCTTGTAGCCAGGATAATTCATCAGCAACTTGCTCTGAAATACAGCCTTGTGGAATCAGAGGTTCCGTACTACAGGTATGTGCCCGACCCAGTTCTCGAAAATGGAAATATCACATTGTACTGGGATCGATCCATCATCACTGACAGGACTATTGTTGCCAATAAGCCTGACATAGTGGTGGTGGATCGATCAGAGCGTCGCGCAATGATTGTTGACATAACAGTCCCGCATGATGAGAACCTCGTGAAAGCCGAGAAAGATAAACAAGTCAAGTATCTTGACTTGGCTCGCGAGGTTGTCGACATGTGGGATGTTGACTCAGCAATCATTGTGCCGATAGTCGTAACAGCCAATGGACTAATAGCCAAGAGCCTCGACAAACACCTGAAGAGGCTCTCGTTGGGCAGCTGGATCAAGGGCTTGATTCAGAAAGCAGTACTTCTGGACACGGCTCGCATTGTCAGGAGGTTCCTCTCTCTGGAGCCCTGACCGCCGGTAGCTTGGACCCTGTTCCCGATACCGGTGGGCTACTATTTTTTATATTTTTAAATGTTTTTATGTTTTTATATTCTAATATTTAAAAATATAATTTATATGTGTTTAAAATGAAATAAAGGGAATAATAATAATAATATCCCCGCCGCCGTATCTCTACGTTGACGCCGTGGTGGGGCTTGCGCGCTCCGAACTCTAGGCCTATGCCGGAAGAGTTTACTTTGCTGGAATAGGTCTAAGGTGAGGAGCCAGACCAAGAGAGATACAGAAATCCGCAGGGCAGCATGTGGCGAACTGTTGGGCAGTAGCGACCCCACGGACCCTATCTTCAAGGAGAAGTCTTGTTCCTCACCTCTGGCTTGCCTTTATTGGCCGGCTGGAGTGAACAATGACGATGAACAGAGCTCCCACCTCATTCTTGCCTTTATTGGTCGGCTTGAGTGGAGATTCGCAAGAGCAAACGTGCTCGGAGGAAGGAAGTATTCCAGTAAAATGCTGGTAGGGATCTTGACCGTACTTCCGGGATTGTCCTGATAGCCGTGGAATACCTCTCCACTCCTCATAAGCACCTCAGGACATGTTGCCCCCTTGTTGCTACGTCTATGTGCTAGCGACCGTTTCCGGGGGCCCATTGTTGAGTGTGCAAGTCACCCCCTGCCATTTTATCCGTGTATATATAAAACATTGATCAGGCAGGGGTCGTAGTTATTCCATAGTTCTTGGTAACCAGTCCACTTTAGCCACCCAAACCCATAGTCCAACTTTTTATTTTTCCATATCCTGCAATAGTCCTACACCAACCGGGGGTTATCCTTGGGTGCACTTGCATAGCGCATACAGGGATAATCGTCGGTTGGTGCCGCATTTCATTAAAATTTCCTAAGGGGCCTCTGCGAGTTGGCTTCGGCCCCTCGTACGCCTTCCAAAGGACCGGGACCCAATGGTTCCGAGAAAAAAGAAAAAATAATATTAATAATGTTTTATTCAGTATTAAAATTGGTAAAATTATTACATAAAGTCTTAGAAATTATTTACAAAGGTATAATAATATTAGATGCCTGTACTAGGATAAACCTGTATCACAGGCGGCATGAGCATACTTAATGGTAATTGTAGGACTATAAAATTCTTAACAATACTTAACATTAAAAATCTTGAAATAATGACAAAATTATACTACTTAATTCAATTTTATACCTAGTTTATTTAAATACTATTTACCTTAAACATCAAAATAACAAAAAGTCTTATTGAATACGAATTGTTGAGTCAGCGTAAAATACTTTCTTGCACTTTAAAACTTAGCTAAACACATATGATACGATTTTGCGTCAGCAGAAATTGGTAAGTGGGTTAAAGTCAATGTTGCACGAAATTAAATCACTTTCGAGGCAATGTGTTTTCTCAATTTTTGCTGGGGCAACTTAAGTGCTTAAACATCAACAAAATCGTGGGTTTGTAGGCCAGTGCAGTGTTTTGTTGAGTCAGCAGCAGGCAGTAAACCCGGAAGTCTGGCCTTAAGTATGACGCTCTAGGCGCCCTCGTAGTCGATAGAGTTGATATATCTGTATTCCGCTATTTTCCTAGCAGGGCACTCAGCATCTCCCGTTTTGTGGTTATTGGGCTTTTTAAAGCGTGAGCAAGTTGCACATTTCGGTGTGTCAGCTTTCTTTACGCACTCTGACATCGAGTGTCCTTCTTCACCGCAGTGACCACACGTAGATTTTAGCTCTCTGCACGTTTTTGCTGCATGACCATATTGTTGGCATTTGTAGCATCTTGTGACCAAGGTGAAGTCCCTGACAGGGCATGACGTCCAATTTATAAAAAGCCTTGATTGGGATAATAGGGCTTTACGTATATTGGCTGTAACTTCAATGACGTAGTTACAGGTTGACGCATCTTTCTTCCCAGATTTGTGGCTTAATTTAATTACGCTCAAAAAGGACTCCATAGGCATTGCTGCAAACTTATCGGCTACGTTCTGTTCATAAATGCACCTGAAGACTTCAGTTTCAGCCAAAGTAGTCGGCACACCTACAACCACGATCCGAGGTTTGCGCTTGTTTGGTTCGTCGGCGGTAAGTCCGGATGTAGAGTGCTCGACTGCGTGCTTGAGTTTGTCAGCATCATGTTTCGTCTCTGTACTAATAATAACGCCTCCATTTTTAGTCTTTCGGACACCACGTACATGCAGCTTCATTTGATCAGGGCGAATGATTTTTTGCACGAGGTCTTTGGTTTCATCACTTGACTTTAATTTATCGTTGGGATAAATAGCTACAGAGCTTAGATTGTTTGGTCGAATGAAATCATTTGCTCCCTTCTTCACCATATCGGCAAACGAAACATTTCCCGCAGAACCAGAGTCCTTAATCGTCTGTTTGAGCTCCGAAATATGTTCCGTTAGGTCGCGCTTTTGCTGAAGGGCATCAACCGCGTTATACGCGTGAATGGCTTTCTGCTTCAGCGACTGGTATAGAACTGCCATTTGTGAGGTTCCAGATCCTACTTTACGGCACAGAGAAGAAATTTTCAGTTTCTGCTCCGAGTTGAGTTTGCCATCCGCGGCAATAGAGCAAACTTCATTTAAGTGCTGTTCGATGGCTGACATCCATTTTTGAATCTCGGGCGTTGAAATAACATCAACCGAGACCGACTCAAGGGCTGGGTTCTGCGTCGTCGTCTTCGACGGGGAGGCAGAGGGGTGCACTGGCCATCTTGGATTAAAGGGGCTGTTATCCATTTTATATTTTTCAAGTTCAATGATTCGTGTCCATTATACACTGAAACTACACACTAAGCAAAACATTGCATTACGTTGGTAATGCTCTAAAGGAGGTCACAGCTATTAAAGTAGGTAATTATTAAATATTGCTAACGAGCACGTCTGTACACTGCGAGTGACCACGACTCAAATCCAAATGTTGATTCCTTGTATATGTTTTTTTATTATCCTGGTATATTAGGATATACTCCTTGTGACCTTAGACCTTCCCATACGTATGTTTCAGAGAATCAAATTCTAATCAACAAAGGCCAAATAGTATTTTATTTTTCTATGACTTGTTTTATGACACGGATATATGATCCATTGTTGAAAAATTGCTTCGGAATCCAGCCTGTTCTTTTATTTTAAATTATATACAACATAATTATTGGCAACGTAATAATTGTCTCTATTAATGTAATTGGTTTTGTACCGTTTAAGAAATGAAAAGTTAGTAGGCTTAAACTTAAGTAGAAAAACCTAAAAAGTCCAGGTAGATTAGATAAAATATTTATCACGCACGGAGCAGGTAGGTCCTGCTTAGGTAAGCCACATTGAGATAAATCTTCTCACGTATCTTTCAGTAGTAGGTATTTACTTTCCTAAATATCTGGTAGTTTTCCTTCGTGCCAGTGCTCCGTATCTAAGTACTTGTGCGGCTTGAAGTGATACGAACAACTTCCACAACATAGAATGTGTCTGGTGTTTGCAGTGAAAATTGCTGTGCACATTGTGGGGACGAATGGACAGGTGACAGGTCGTTATTGCACCATCTACAAGACGTGATACATACCTACATTGAAATAAAAATAAACGTTTTATTGATTAAGAGCGTTTACGCCGTACGGCATTTCATACAAACTTTCAAGCCCTTATTTTTCGAAATGAATGAACCAATTTTAATGAAACTTCATACGTATAAGCAGGATACAAAGTCCTAAAAAGTTAGTAGAAAACATTTTCAAAATGTCTTATTTAAAAAAATATAACTGGAAGTCTCTGTTTCTATGGAAAATTTAAAATCGGTCTAATTTGGCTGTGACACTATTTTTCGAAAATGTTCTCTACTAACTTTGTAGCCTGCTTATGCGTATGAAGTTTTATTAAAATCGGTTCATTCATTTCGAAAAATTAGGGCTTGAAAGTTTGTATGAAATGCCGTAATGTGTAAACGCTCTTAAATGGAATTGAATATTAAAGCTTATCCTAAATAATCCTAATTCTTATACCCAGATTTTCATTATTGACTTGCCGTTCGTTTAATTTCCGTTCAATATCTAATTGACATTAATAAAAGTCAAACGCCCTATTAAAGGATATATTGATCATAAAAATGAAATCCAATAAGAATAAAATGAAACGGGCAAAGAATGGTGATAAAAAACAAATGAAAACGGTCTCAAAAAACGTCAATTTTGTGTCATTCCAGTGAAGGGTTGTTTTATTTTAAAATGGCGGACCAATTTGTATTTTCCAGCGGCAAAATTAATGTTTTAGGAGAGATATGGTGAGTTGCGGGATTGGACGGCAGTATATATTACGATTTATATTTGCTTTGGAGATGCGCTGCAGGTAGGTAGGTACTTAAATACAAACACGCTTTTATTTAAAACTAGTTGACCCGACAGATGCTGTCCTGTCCTTAAAAATCCCATAGATAAAAGGTCGTAGGTACACTATTTTCCGAATTTGAAAATTTTCTGGAAAACTTTTTGACATTTTTCTTACCATAACCTTAGTAGTATAATCGAATATTTTAAAGCCAGATTTTCCAGTCGTTCTCAAGCAAACAAAACGCATACTAAAGAACAGCATTTCACTTTTTTATACTTACCTAAGTACTTAAATATAGATGGCAAAGGTATAAAACAACTGGGTTTGTACACTGTGATGATTTATTATTATTTATAACTGTACTTAAATCGTGCAAATAAACAAGAGTACACAATATGCTCCTAAGATTTAATTAAGTCTTTTATAACATAAATACTGTTTATTGAACTTAGAAAAACTTATGAATTTGGTTTATGTTGACCCTGTTAAAACAATTTTCCTAACTAAAATACCTACTTAAAGTTTCTTACCAACAACGGTTAGTACTAATATTCTATTTGCCGTATTTTATAATGCAATATTGCGTGTCCAAGATGCTAGCAAGCGCAAGGAGAGCACGTATCGCTTGAATACATGGGGGACCACTGGACATGGTCCTATTTGTGTGCACTCGTGCAGCGACGTGGGTACCTACTATTCGATGTTACCTGCAACAAACGGCTTGCCTTTGTTCTCTGAAATACATTTATAACTTGTGGAAAATGTGAATACTTTAGTATCTGAATTTTAATAAATTATACATAGCTACCTACTACTTTGTTATATTCAGAAATAAGCTTTTATTATATTGCTATAAAAAAGATATCAATTTTGTTTGTTCTTTTTAAAATTATTTCGTAAGGCATTCTAGGAAGAATGCCTTTGATAAATAAACCTTTTGATATGTTCCTAGGTTTTTTTTCATCAGAAGTTTTCAACATTGTCTCGAGCTTCATAAAAGAGGCTTGAACTAACGAATAGGTATAATTTGTGGTTTCTGTGAGTGACTTCAAAAGAGTAGTGGAGTAAGGTCAAAGTCAAAGTTAAATCATTTATTTCAAATAGGCACATAAAAGGCACTTTTGGTTTGATCGTCAAAATTCAACTGATTCCAGTAGCCTTCCCATAAGGTAGTTGCGTATGGAGATGAAGGTTTCAGGGTTCTAATAAGAATCTATATAAAACTGTAAATATGATGAGTGACCACCTGCTTACATAAACAACATAAGTTTTACGCACTATTTTATACATTCGACTCAATTCGTCGATTTTTAGACATAAAACTCATTTTGCGTAAAATTTTACTGTAAGGCTAGATGAGTTACATTCGTCTGGGGTGAGTGCCTCATCCAAGAAAAACCTTGGATGAGGCACTGGCCCCAGACGAATGTAACTACTACTATATGTAACCAGCCTTATGGTGTATAATGTAAAAAAATCATACACCTCAGGGCTGGTTACATAACCTACCTACATGAACCTATCTAAGTAGAGTGTGTACCTATGGGTAGAACATAACGCGCTCGCATCGTTTCTTTCATCTTAGGGCTTATTACGCTTTTTCATATTTTTTGGACGTTTATTTACGAGATCGTGAGGACGGGTAGCCATTTTCAGGTAAAAATGTTAAATAAAATTCCTCAAGGCTGAATTTCCTATTTCTGACACTTTTATTTCATATCAAATTCTTAGGAAATTCCTTATTGCCAAATATTTAGTACAGGTCTAATATTTTATTTACTTCATTCATTCAATATTCGATAAAGGACGATGGTCGCTACTACGACGCTAGAGTCTTCAAAACTGAAACTTAGTCAACAGATTTGAAAATAATTTCAAAAATTTATCTCATCTAAAAGATCTTGCTTACTGATCATTCTTCACTATGTCGATGGCAGTCAAAAGTATTGGTTTGTTATTTCTTGTATTTTTTTAAAACACGCCATGTAAAAGAATAGCTATTTGGGCTGATAATTATGAGGGATTGAACTACTACTATGGTTGAAGTACCTAGTATCGAATTTGTACTGTAGAAGCAGAGTTAAAAGGTCGTCATTCTTACTCGTATAATTTGTATAAGTATTTGTCCTTTCTATAGATTGCATATTTCGTTGCATAGTGCACGTATAATATAGCAAAATAGCACCGAAACAGGCGGTAACATCAATGACATTATTCAGCTTATTTCTCAGCGCCCGACCATATTCCGTGCATTCCGTTTGTGAATGCATTGTTTGCGTAAAATAATACAGGAGTAAGACAGCCATTTTGACTATAAAATGGGATATTTATGTACGTCTGTCAGCTTCTTTCGTTTCAAACGGTTGAAATTCTATTGCACAAGTTAAGAGGAAATGCGGATGGTCTTTCTTTCCATAAAAACGTTCTAACCTGTTTTCTTTCTCGTTAATGACTATAAAGCAATGATTTTTACAGATTAATAAATATTAACTACTTGTATGTTCCTATGTTTTCCTATTTGATGACACGTACATTATTTTATAAGCACTAGAACCATCGAAAAATGCCAATTTGAACCGCTGTCAACAGAGGCCTAATGGATAAATTTGACAACTAAGTATTAATGAAAAAAAACATAGGGACACAGTATATATACTTCTTATTCAGTTTATGAAATATCATTTAAATTGGAGGAGGAAATAGGCGAGAGCCAAACCTCGAATTATGACTTTTTACTTAGTCTTACTCTTAGGGCTCACCGATAAATTGTGAATTTCAGTCAATTTTACAGCAACAGAAATACGTATAACGGTTTAATGGGGGATTTATTGGAATCGTCCGAATCGTATGAATTTGTGATTTTAATATTGATTTTTACTGGTAGAAACGGTATTAGGTATCAAAAGGCCGGACTCGGAATTCATTAGGTACCTAGAAAATAATCGTATTTATTAAATATTTATTAATTGAAACTTTAGGCACTAGTAAAAAAAATAATGTACAGAAGCCAGCACATCAAGCTACTACAATCTGTCAAATTTCTTCAATAGATTTTCAACTTTATTGCTAAAGCATAAGGTTCAAAGTTGATTGGGAAAATTTTACAGTTTCGAGTAGCTTTATGTGCTGGCGTCTGCACAAAGGCAAATGCCTGAGGCATTTTCTACCAGTCAACCTAAGGGTGATGCATACACAAAACATGGCATGTGTAACATTAGGGATATACAAGGTGTAACGGAAAGGGGGTATCAACCCTGAAAGGAGGTGAACGTGCTCATGAAACTGAACAACTTTCCCCAAAGAACAGGTCGAAATATGAAAAAAAAATTTGGACCTCCCATAGTACTAGCAAATCAATGATTTACTATTACTATGGGAGGTACAATTTTTTTTTTCATATTTCGACCTATGTTCCACCTCCCATAGTAGTAGCAAATCAATGATTTACTATTACTATGGGAGGTACAATTTTTTTTTTCATATTTCGACCTATGTTCTTTGGGGAAAGTTGTTCAGTTTCATGAGCACATTCACCTCCTTCAGGGTTGATACCCCCTTTCCGTTACACCTTGTATAATATAACTCGAAAAAATAATTAAAAACTAGTTATATAACGAAAAAAAACTGTCAGGAAAATTAAAGATAGTTTAAGGAGAAAACGAATCCAGCAAATCAGCGCTGGGATGATTCTGCCAACTTCTTACAAACATAGGTACACGTGCCTTCATTTTAAAAGATAATCGACTGATTTCCATCTTGATGTTCAGAGGGAGAGCATTCCAAAGAAAGACCGCGTGAATAAAGAAAGAAGAGTGATTGAAACCAGAGCGGTGAAAAGGACATCATAGAACACGATTGTTGGTGGAACGAACATGTTATCTATGCGAAGAGCATAAGTTGAACATGGGTAGTAAGGTAAGAAGGAGAAGTGGGTTTTTTCAATAATTGAAAATAACTTAGACCTAGGAATACACATAGGAGAGGAAGTTTGAAAGTGGCACCGGTAACTGAAAAGTTGTGTGGAAATCGGTTGTCTTGGTATGGGCATGTGTTACGAAGAAATGAGGAAAATGTCGTGACGAGAAATTTGAGTATGGATGTCGATGGCTATAAGAGTAGAGGAAGACCAAAGAAACGATGGATGAAATGTGTCTATGATGATATGGTTAGAAAGGGGGTGACTACCGAGATGACGACTAATAGAGAAGTATGGAAGAAAAAGACATGTTGCGCCGACCCCAAATAAATTGGGATAAGGGCAGGAGAATGCGATGATGAGAAAATAACTTAGACAAAGCCCCCAACTCTCTATGCTGACGAATGGGTAATATAAGCAAACGGTGCGCGGACTCATGGTCGTATACAAAGATTGAAAACGAATCGAATGCAGTGATTTAGAAGGCGGTCAAGTTTATTGAGGAGATATGCATTCAGGTCATAGTAACACACATTGCTATAGTCGAACATGGGAAAGATTAGGGACTGTACAAACATTGCCTTTATGTGTGATGGGAGAAGGTTTTCCAACCGATGGGCGATCGCAGCGTTCCGGTTACTGTGGTGGTGCTTTCGCCAGTCAAGACAAAGTGTCAATATGTGGACCAAGATCCTTCACGTTGCATCTACATGGGATGACTGCGTTGTCGAACATTACAGGTGGCCTTTCTGCTTCCTCGTACTCATATTAATTTAATACTCCTATTATTTATATTTATGGCTAGCTTCTGCCCCCGACTTCGTGATCTTAAGTAGACTATAGTCTTCCCCAAGATAATTTTTCAAATCCGACTGGTCTTCAGCTTTTTTATTAGTAGTACCTATAGATATTTACTTATTTAAATTTTTTTATTAGGCCGGATATATTTTTTTCTGAAAATGTTTGTAAACCATAAAGAAAATGAGGCATGTACCTATTTCACCGATTGATGTTTACGGAAAAATCTTGTACCAATTTAAATACCAACGAGTAAATAGGTATGTTCATTCCGTAGGTAGGTACTTAAATAAATAATGCTTTACCTGTTACTTGAGCGTTTTGCTGTTACCTCATCTGGAAATAAAAACGGTGATTTTTTTCTTTGTAAGTGCCACATTCGTCAATATTCATTCAAATAAAATAAGATCAATCGAAGTGAGTTTTCAGTTTTTATCTTTGTTAGTGAGGCAGTGAACAATGCTGGCCCAGAGTGAGCAGTGGGGGCCCAGTGGTATCGGCCCCTGCTTACGAGCTGTAGATCGTAAATTCGAACTCAGGCATGCAGGCACTTTACATTGTGTATTTTATTTCATCACCACTGCTCTCAAAACGGTGACGGAAAACATCGTGAGGAAACCGGCATGTCTTAGAACCAAAAATTCGAAGGCATGTGACGTCTACCAACCCGCACTGGACACGCGTGGTGGATTATGGCTCACTCCCTCGCACAGAGAGGAGGCCCGTGTCCCAGCAGTGGGAACACCATAGATATCCGAGGAACAATAGGCTGATTATGAGTTAGACAGTCTCATAAAAATTATAAACAATAGAAAGCTCTAGGTAGCTAGCTTTAAAAGTTAAAATAAAAAAAAATACAAAAAAAAAACTACTAAATACTTTTTCACACCTGCTGCTGCAGGAGCGGAAAACCTCAAACGGCGCAAATATTTCAATCTTTTTGGAACATATATGTTTGAGCCGTTTGGGGTTGAAACAATAGGGCCATGGAGCCCGAGTGCCCATGTAGTATTTCGAGACATCGCCAAGCGGTTGATCGACTCTTCAAGTGACCAGAGGGCTGGCCTATTTATTGGCCAAAGAATCAGCATTGCCATACAACGTGGCAATGCTGTCAGCGTTTTGGGCACATTTCCTGTTGACAACGATGCGGGCGAATTTTACATATTATTATTATTTTAAGACTAATAGCTTTTTAAATTAAGTAGCTAATAAAGATCAAATTCGCAAAAAAAAAATGTTAACTTAATTTAATTACTTAAATATTCAAATATATTTTCACATAAAAATCTGTCTGTCTGGATACAATTTTAATATCTCAAAAGTGAAAGCATTGAACTCATCTTTGAAGAAAATTAGACACGTTATAGAACTTAGATGAGCATTCCAGCTAATTTTAATTTAATATTATTAGATTACTTACTTGAATTTTGTCATACACGCGTTATGACGGCTAAGTAATATGGTTGTGATCAAAGACTACAATATAAAAGTTGTAATAATATCATCTCTATGTATTTGTGAAAAATTGGATTATGACATTGACAAATGAAGAACATCCATTTCTTAAAGTGCTGCCACATTCAATAAGACATTTTCATAAATTACAATATGACAGGTAGGTACATCTCATACGAAAGCGTTTGTTTCGCACTCAATCACGCGTGATCCAGCAATGAATGAATAGGTGTTTTTATATCGATGAAAGTTGACCCAGATTATAGGCAAAGATGACAGGGATGAATATAAATGTAAATAAGACGAAGGACAAACACCATGTGTTTGAAAGAGAAGAGGATGTATCGGTGTGTGATGTAAAAATAAACGATAAGAGTGTGGAGCAAGTGTGTGTGGAGTTCGTATATTGGGGGAGTCTGTTCACAAGGGATGGAAAGATTGATGAAGATGTGGAAAGGAGAGTAAGTGTGGGAAATAAAGTGAAAGGTGCTATACATGCTATTATCGTGACCAACCAGTTGATGTCCAAAAGGCTCAACTAGTAACACCATTGTGAACACAAAATGGTGTGCTGGCGCCTACGCTTAGTATGGAAGTGAATATTGGGTGTACCAAAAGAAGCATGAAAGTAGAATAAATGCTTTGGAAATGCGTTCCTTTTGAAGCAATGATATAGGTAGGCAACGGGCGGCTTAACAGAAGATGTAGTGACAAAAATTGTGAGTATGCTTAGATGGTTTGATCATGTTAAGAGGATGTTTGAAAAGTGCTGTTTGCAGCCTAGTTTGAACTACTTTTGATTTTGGATGAAAGGCGAGTAATAAATATGCTGCCTATCCCTATGGGAAGAAGGCGTGAGTTTATATATGTACGTATGTATGTATATGGCATTTTAGTATCACTATCCACGACCGAATCGTTTTCGAGGAATTTGTATGCGAGCGGTTCGTGCGTATGCAAGCTATCTGCTGCTCTCAGTATAGTTGTATCAATCACATCAGGTCGTAACCGTATCCGTTTCGTCTTCTGTATAACCTCGGTTGCGATATCGTTATAACAATGAAAGATTAAAGTGTCAAGATTAACGGACCAATTAGAGAACACAGCAAGAAGAGGGAATATGTTTCCCACCCTCTATTATGGTTTGAATTGTCAGACGCTTTTCCGAGGATAATGGAAACTGTATTTCTTCCAGGGAACCACCTGAAATGGCTTTATAGACACAAACATATTACTTCAAAAATAAAACAAGATAGTCATTATAATTACCCACTCTCCGTATTGCTCGTAAAATGTAAGAGTTAAGACAAATGGGGCAATTGTGGTGCTTTTAAGCGAATGGTTGCCGACCTATCATTACATTATATTTAAAAAAAATGTATGCGACGTAAAAATGCTGCGTCATGGTTGAAATCAGCATTTAGTATCTAAAGCTAACGTAACACGTAGCTGCCAAACTTAAAGAACAACCTTCAATTAGGTAATTGTCTGTGTGGTGCCGGACTTAAAGAATTGCACCACCCCTTACTTCCCGTGGGTGTCGTAAAAGGCGACTAAGGGTCTTACCGGAGAATGGGCAGCAGCGTTCTCTATTTATTCCACCATCATATCATACTGCGATCGCCAACCCGCCTGCCAAGCGTGGCGATTATGGCAAACCCCCCCCAAAATTGGGGGAGGCTTATGTCCAGCAGTGGACGTCTATCGGCTGAAACGAGGTAATTTACTAAATTAGTAACCGTCCCGAAATAACCTGCTTAATGAATATTTAAAAAGTGACATTATAAATTTTAGTTAGCTATTGGAAAGACGACGTTCCAACGTTGAGATACGAAGACGTACGAAGGTCTTCGATATCGGAAAGTATATTATGGAGCTTAAATGGAGTTGGGCAGGACCCCTGGCAAGGCGCAGTGATGACAGGTGGAGTAAGGCTATGACAGAGTGGCGTCCAAAGACTGGAAGACGAGATGTCGGTCGACCGGTGGCGAGATGGGCAGACGACATTGTCGCCATCGCGGACAAAACCTGTATGAGGCTGCCAACAGGAGCGTGGGGATTGGCACAAGAAAAAAGAGGCCAAATGCCCAGCAGTGGGTGATGTCGGGCTGTGGATGAATAATTGATCGGAAAGACTGTTAATTCTAATTAACTTGTGGTGGTATGCGGTACTATGACATAGTTGGCAAACATGGAAACACCAATTAAGTCTGTCCTGTCTTAATGCCAACTTTAAGCGCGCTTAAGGTAATTCCGACGTAATATCTAAAGGACAACTGTGTCCATGCTGTCGAATAATTAATTAGGGAACGCCGCAGACGGTCAGTAGTTATCTCGTCGGAGCAACACGTCCCTCTGTTTGTCCCGAGTTTACCCACCGACGGGACACCCTCACCTTGAATATTTCACTCAACAAGTAACCTCGAAGCCGTAACGATTCCCAGCGTGTACGGGGCTAGTTTGAAATTAATCAGTACGTGGTTTAGTTCTGTCTTCTTTAATATTTGAGTAGTGTTTGTTCAGACTGATCGATCAGTGAGCTTCGCTTTGATGTAAAACAGTTGCATACTGATTTAGTTTTATGATTACCTGATCATCAATCAACTTTCAAAATTGCAGAACACCTACCTACTACCTACACGTGTTAACTACTGCAGTTTTGAATATCAAAGTTAATGTCAAATCATTTATTTCAAAAAGACACATGAAAAGTACTTTTGAACGTCAACGTTTACAAAAAAACTGAATTGATTCTAGTCGCCCTTCCAAAAGGTACTTTTGTATGGAGAAGAATGGTCAAGTAACTCCACCGTTACACTTTTAAACATCTGTAGTTTTAAGGTATCGTTTGAACAAAACGTAGCTTTTAATTAAGAACGAAAGATGTAGCGTTTAATTATTTATTTAAAACATTTAGCAGCGTTTGCATGCTTATCCTGTGAATCCCATTAGGTGATACCGCGATTCCATGTCGAAAAACTTCAACGTTTTAAAATATTCTGTCTGCGTCGAATTTTAAATACTATATTTGTTTTAAATTGTCCAATCTGTCCAGTATTGGATTATAAGTGGCCGCTACAACGTGTCATGAAGTGAATTGCCGTTTGATTGGAAATTCATTACTTCATAGTAGTGTACTTTGAAACAGCGCGAGCGTTTAGTTCACTTGGAATCGAAAATGTGATTGTCATTTATTGCGAAAGAAGAATCATATTATTCACCAGGCATGTTGTATTGTGGTGTCATTGATTGGGCTCAAAATGGATGACTAATCGAAAACTTAATAAAATGAGCGTAATTAAATTATAGTCTATAAAGCTAGCTTTTCTTTTCAAACAAACATCTTTATTGTTAGCAGTACTGTAATAAGTTGGGTCAAGAACTCAAGACGCTCCTAATTAACAGTAGTATAACTGAACTTAGTATGCATACACGTAAATACATACATTGTAATATCCAGCTTTCTGTCTACACTATTAACAATTCTTAAAGGAAACTCCTGGCGGTGCAAGAGAATTCCGTCTGCGTAATTCCCTCGTGATTCCAGTTAATTCTGGTGGTTTGCAAGGGGTGTGAGCTAGAGTTATTGTTTGTCCATCGTCCGCGTGGCTAGGGCGCTCGCCGGCGCGGGCAGCCGAGCCAAGCTCTGCACACCGAATAGGATTACGGTTTGTCCACGCCGAGCTTTCATTGTTCTGCTACGTCGTCTACGGCTTAAGTCTCGCCCAACAATCTGTACCTACTTACGGTGCACGTGCATTGTGCACCAATTATCTATTTGGAAACTGTTTGTTTGATCTCTTTTGTTGATTTTAAAACTAATTTTCTTATCGGGATGCAAATGGAAGGAACTGAATGCTCCAACTACAGAATGATAAGGCGCGATAAGGCCGCTCATTGTATGTTTTGTAGTGTTCTTTTTTAAATATGTACATATATTTTATCTGGTGTACAATAAAGTATATTTAAATAAATATGTAAATAATTTTCGAAACATAATCTTGAGCTGGATAGTTGTAGAACTACTGAGGGATTAATAGATATCAATTGAGCTGAGGTCCCTCTGGTGTATTGATCTACGGATGGCGGCTATTGTTACAGGGATACTTACATAGTTCTAGCTGTAAAGTAAAAATTACCTAGCTAAAATAACGTTACATTGAAAAAGCATGAGGTTTCGACGTCACTGAAAAATGCTGCAAAAATAACAGAGCTAATTTAAAAAATCCGCCATTGGAGATATTTAAAAGAAAGCACTCGCTCTGGGCGCGTTCCCGAGCATATTTTGGACGCGTCTCGTAACAAGATTTAATTTAATTTTTTCCTCGCCGCCATTTTATTATATTACCTACAGATTTATCTTTTTTACGCTTGTATTTTATTATTTCGTAACGTCAAAGATTTAATATGGCCGTGATAACTTCTGGCGAACCGTTAAATTATTAAATTTTTGTTTAAATATAAATGTATGTTACAAAATTATTCCCAAAAAGTACATAAAATATTATTTTACGGTATGGGGCTTTGTTTTATTTGAACGGCTACTGTCAACTCAGCGCTTGTTTGCTCGATATTTCGCTACATTCCAGTCTGAATGGTTTGTTGAATATCTAGTAATAAATCCTGAATAGTTTGAACATTTTGTTTCTGTAGTGTGTGGTGTGGTGGTGGCGCTGTACAACATGTGGGTCCGGACGGGGGTGAGGGGTGGGGGCGTGCGGGGTGAGGGACGGCCTCTATATATTGCGAGCTTTCTGTTATGGACCATTACCGGCGCATTACTGCGCTTATATGAAAATTACCTACGATACAATTTCAACAAAAGGAAAGCGAAAATGCTTTCAAATACACGCTGTCTCCGGATGTATGTATTTGTACTCGGGATGAGAAAATTCACATCGGAGACAACACATTATTATGTACGGCTTTTATGGTAGGCACTGTACAATGTCCTCGTTTCTTTTATCCTATAAAGTTCTCATACGAAGTAGCCAACTAATATAAGCAGATACAACTGCAAATAAAACAGATGCTGCGTCTGAACTGTAGCTACAGATATAGGTAGTGTCGGATGCACTAGGCGTATTCAAGTTTTATTTGTCATCTTTCTACAAGCGAGATGGAAAACAAGGCAATCACAACTTTGACAGAACTGAGGAAACTTTCAGTCGAGACTGAAGTAAATTGACTACATTGTGTTCCTGCCGCTGCGAATTCATGACGGAATGAAAATATGGGCTCAAGTTGGCGCAGAGGCAACAGATTTCGCAACCCACCATGATAAATAATAGCCCCGTAACTTTCTCGTATTAGCTACTTATAAGGAAAGAAGTATCTAAGTATTGTAATAGTTTGGCGACATAAAATATGTTTTGAATTACATTTGTTTATATATTTATTATGAAACGTGACAATAATAGGTAAATAAGGCTTGTATAAATAAAAGGAGTTTTAGGATAAATTGTATGAGCTGGAGTCCTTAATTAAAGATTTGTCCTTGGCAGCTCTGGACAGAGAGAGGTGGAAGGAGAGTAGGGAGGCCTTTGCCCAGCTGTGGGACATCCATGGCAAGTAAAAAAAGGATAAATTGGGTGATTTAATTAACAATCCAAACTTTTTTGTACAGTGTTGCCAACATTAAGATATTGTTTTATAAGCAACGCAATTCCTGTGCTAGTTGCTCAAGCTCTTATGTAATAGGCTTTACATAATACCCACTTTGCAGTAAAATAGCAAGCTATAGTTAAGTAGCAACCAGTTTACACTTAGTTAACTCCAAATGCGGATGTATTAAAACTTAAAAGCTGTTTGTCCACGAATGTACCACACTAAGCTGCTGCGGCTGCACAGGATAACAGCTTGCACTGATTTATTTAAGCACTTGAATAAAGAAGAGAATGTTGCAGATTTTTCTACTATTTCAAAATTAAAGGCTGTTAACAATGATTTAACTTAAGGCTGTTAACATTGACTTATAGGAAGGAAATTAGTTTGAGCGCCATTGCAGTAACATATAAGAAGGGTTGCTGTAGGCGTCGTATTCGTAGCATGCACGTAGCACCGCTACGCACAGATGCTACGAAACATGACATCAGAGGGGCAATTCTACTAATTTTAAGAGCGTTCACAGTCTGATCTCAGTCTCAATCTGTCAAAATTACCTTTAATTTCCCTACATTTTGACAAGTTTTTGACATTTGTTTGTCGCCGAGATGAGACTGAGACTAGATTTTGAACGTTTTAAATTAGTAGAATTGGCCTTCAGTACCTTAATATATCTATTCATATAATAAAATAACTCTAATAGGCCTATGTCCAGGAGTGGACGTCTTTCGGTTTTAAAATAATAACTTGTCTGTTTGTCTGGATGTATGTTCCGGATTGGCGCAAATACGGCTTCTTCTAATCCCGGTAGTACGTTCCCGTGGGATATTTTCCGAAACCCACGCGGGCGAAGCCGCGGGCACAAGCTTGTTTAAAATAAATAAGCATTGAAATGACATGAAAAACCAATTAAGTGTTTAATTCGGAGCGATCCGTACAATTCCACTCACACATTCCGGATCATGCAAGTAAATTAGTCGCATGTATAAAAGTTAACAAACGAAAGGTTTTTTCACGAAACACGGTTTTCCCGCATGCAATATATTGGCAGAATAATCTGCTAATGTAAATGAAACCCTACTCGGTTCTATAAATCGGATTTGACTGTTGGAACTTTTCCACCGAAGTGTATTTCGCCTCAGAGGTCGTGGTAAATAGGATTTATATCTTTGGTAGTGCACGCACCACATTTGCAGCAGGATTCATGATTAATGGTCTTTAGAGGATGAGCGGGATTCGTTAGGAAGCGTTAATTGCAACAGCATGCTCATATTGCTAATTATTATTGCAGGAACTGGTATCATCCACCATCATAATTAAACCATTCCTGGAACTGCTTGTTAAACATTGTTCGTTGGTATTAGGCTATCCCACACTGCGAAATCTCACGATCTCGCGCGATTTCTCGCGGTTTTTATTCAGTGTGCAGAATTTCAATAAACACGCATTGCGAATAAAATTCCTTGTGATTTTTGTCAGTTCTAAGCAGATCTCAGCTGAGACGCATGTCTACAATGGACAACAGAACTAACAACTAGTGTAGCGTCCGCCCATCCCGTGTGCGCGAATTTAATTTCGCAGTGCGAGGAGCGACATATAGCCCCATACTCCACAAAATATTCGCACCGCACCGCTTCAAATCTGTATCACATATATTTTTACCTTATACCACAGATATTAATACCACAGATATTTTTACCTTGCGAATTTTAGAGCACGAGTGCGAGTAGATACTTATGATACCGTGTGTTACAGAATGACAATAAAAATTTCACGCGTTTTATTATCGCAGTGCGGGCTTAGCCTTATTGTCTGTGGCGTTACGATTTTCTGAAAGCCCTCATAATATTTGGCACATCAATCGTTATGTAAAACTATTTTACTTAGGGCTGATTTTTCCATCGCCAGATAACTTTTGTTCGAGGAATAAAATTGTCGTTTGACAGTTTTTGTAAGAAACAACTGTCAAAATTTCAAAATTATTCCTCGAATAAAGTCATCGGATGAATGAAAAATCAGCCCTAAATTTAACTATTAACATTTCGTACACAATGTTTTGATGTGACAGTCTCGTGAGGCGTTTTCCTTTTACATACAACGGCAACGACAATGTTTGTAAGCAAATAACCACATAGGGTTGCGCGCAATATAAGTTAATCTATATTTTTATGGCACACATATTATAGAGTATTATAATTTTCTATTTATCTATAATTTTTTATTTGTCCGCCTCAGATATTTTTTTCAAATATTCCATGTTTAAATCTCAGATTTAAACTTGAGATATTTGAAAATATGTCTCCACAGTATTTAAAATCTTTTCAAGAAAAACACAGCAACAACCGTTGGCGGTAGAAGTGTATCTACATATATGGAAGCATAACTTTAGATAAGCCTTGTCACAAGGACCTCTAATACACAAAAGTATATTTTATAAGAGTAATATTAAATCTGTAACTAATTAAATTACGTAAGTTCTAGCCATTTTTCGTGTTGCCTGCTTGAGGTTGGCGGTAAAATGTAAATGGATCGTCGTGTAATTGCAAGTATAAAATATCAATTTGGCGGGTACTCGTCACCTGCGACCCCGAATTAACTACTACAAGGGTACCGGTGTACGTACCTACTGTTAATATGTAAATGAGCCTCTCACCTTACGAGTTACGAGTTATCAGTCTGAGTGTGTTCTGTGACAAAATTTAACAGGTTCATATTTCTATGCAAAACATCAAGGTGGGTCTCAGGAAGCGTGAACGCGGCTTTCTGCTGAAAACTGAAGCTTTTGTCTTTTTACAACCTTTTTATGGATACGGAGACACGCCCCTCGTTGAAATGAAATATACTTCAAAGTTACCTTAAAACAGCTCGAATGTATATATTTTTGGGAGAGCCGAGATTTTAAATACAATAATTCAGTTGGTGTCGTCATTAAATTATCTTAACCTTCTTAAGTAGATTCAAAGATGTGTTTAAGGTAGGGGCTATCCGATTAACAAAAGACTCCGTATTTTCCTGAAATAATTTATTCTTCTCCTGCGTTCTATGTATCAAGCAATGTAATTTATGGCTAATAAGAATACTGTGGGACCCTACTCTACAATTTGTCTAATTACGCAAAAACGGCTGAACGGATTTGGATGAAATTTGGCATACAGATTTTTTAAAACTTGATTTAATACATAGGATACTTTTTATCCCGGTAATATGTTCCCGTGAGTCTCTCCTCCGTTGTCATTCGTAGATCTTTGACAGTCTTTACGAGTAATCAGAATCCCAAAAAGTCTGACAGCCAGTTTTGTCAAGGGTATCATGTTACCCAGTTACTGGGTTGTGGAAGTCAGATAGGCAGTTGCTCCATGTAAAATACTGGTACCTATTTACCTGCATCCAGTTAGACTGGAACCCGACCCCAACACAGTTGGGAAAAGGCTAGTTGATTGATTGACGTCCTCGTGGGATAATTTCCGACATCCACAAGCTAATGTTTATTGTAATTGATATTCGCTCTGACATTTGGATATCTAGCGCCTGATAGTAAGTCAGATCAGTAATTTGGCTATTTGTTGTTGTGATTGGCTGTCCGAAATTACAATAACATGATAAGATAATTATCTCACAACAGATGAAATTACATGTTAAGCCTAAATAATTCCATTTGACACAGTTAGCAACAGTGCACTTGGAGATTATAATTATTTCAAAATAGGATCTCTTATTTATGAAAGAAAGCCACAAAATCAAATTCTTCTCTTCTTGTTCTCACACACTATTATCTACATTTCCTTTTTATTTCTCCTTTTGCAGGCATGTCGTATCTGTATCCATTTTATCTACTGTAGGTATGTCATGTACATCACACTAATCACATTATAATATAATAAAGGCGAAATTTTGTGAGCGTGTGTGGGTTTATATGTTTGTTACTTCTTCACGCTCAAACGGCTGGACCAATTTTGATAAAATTTTGTAAGGAGGTAGCTGACACCCTGGATTAACAAACAGGCTACTTTTTATCCCGATATTCCCACGGGATCGACACTTACGCTGGTGAAACCGCGGGGCGCAGCTAGTAATATTATAAAGGCGAAATTTAGTGAGCGTGTGTTTATATGTTAGTTACTTCTTCACGCTCAAACGGCTGGACTACTTTTGATAAAATTTTGTATGGAGGTAGCTGACACCCTGGATTAACATATAAGCTACTTTTTATCCCGATATTCCCACGGGATCGACATTTACGCTGGTGAAACCACGGGGCGCAGCTAGTAAATAATAAAATAAAAAATAAAACTATATTTTTAGAAAAGCCTCAACGAGTGACAGTATTTAAATACTTCCGGCAGTCCAAGTTCCCGCTACCAACCTTGCTGACTAGCTAATCATGTCACCAGCGCATTAGCTATTTCCGAGTATCTCGTGCCAACACGAGCACGAAGATTAAATAAACCCCCTTCCTCTCTATTTCCATGAAGAGGTCTTTGCTAAAATAGTTTCAGTAATACGCGCCTATAGCTATAGAAATGCTGCGCTATCGGAGTAGAATTAATATAGTTTGAACGGAAGCGCATAGTTTTAACCAATACAATGAAAGTGCGGAACTGGTATTACAAATGTTCATTGGAACGCATACCATGCATTTTGGAAGACCCGCTCGCCAATACAAGTCGTTCCAATCGATTTTGGCTCTCGAACGCGGAAATTCTCCGAGGTGGGTTCTGAAATTCTTATGCGGTATTACCTACTTGTTGTTTTAGTTAATACGACGATCCTATAACATTTTCAAGATAATATGGTGACCATTTAGAATAAATAAGTTTACGAATTCTATAGCACAAAATAAATAATAATAAATAATAAATCGTTTATTTCTTAATTAAAAATTACAATATGGGGGTATGGGTCCCAAACTAGGCACGGCCTGTGTCTTGGGCACCATAAAAAATATACATTGTTATTAGTCCAATCTGTCTAAATACTACTTTACGTAGTTAACACTCACGAGAAAATTGTACTGTTATCGCCATGCCTAAAAACGAGTTAGTGATTGAATTTATTTTTGGTTCAAAACCGGAAAAATCTAATAATAGTTTTTGTTAAAATTCTGAATATCTATACATTACCATCCTATAGATAATGTTCCCACTGCTGGGACACAGGCTTCCTCTCGGTGAAAGGGAGTGGGCCGTAATCCACCACGAGGGCCCAGTGCGGGTTGGTAGATGTCAAATGTCTTCGAATTTTTGGTTCCAGGAAATTCCGGTTTCCTCACGATGTTTTCCTTCAATAATTTACACAAAGTAAAGCGCCTGGCTGGGTTCGAACCCGACAACTCGTAAGTCGCGCCTATTACCACGGCTCCACCATGCTCTGGATCACACTAATCTCATAAAGGCAAAATTTTGTGAGTGTGTTTGTATGTTTGTTACTTCTTCACGCACAAACGGCTGGACCAATTTTGATAAAATTTGGTATGGAGGTAGCTGACACCCTGGATTAACATATAAGCTACTTTTTATCCCGATATTCCCACGGATGGAGTCTTATGCGGGTAAAACCGCGGGGCGCTACTAGTAATACTATAATCGTTACTTTTTACTAATCATCTGTCTGCCTGTGTGCCAACGAAAGACAAAATAAACATGTTATTCCATTACAGTCACTAGGTCGGGCCTTAATATCAACGAAATTAGTTTTGGGTATCTCCCATTGTTCGGCGAGTCTGGGCACCCCGTGGTTAAAGCGGGGCCGAAGGTTCGGGACTTGAAATGTTAATGAGTAACCTACTTACCCCATCTTTGTTCTACAGCGTGATTAGACGTCGCTTAGTCAGGATTCAGTGGGATATTCTTGAAGTAGCCAAATATTTGCGGCGGACGGCGCCCTCATGTAGGTACATTGATACCTGTATGAGATGCGGTCACATCTTTTAGACAGTTTATTTGCACTATTTATAATATCTGCAGGGCAGTATACGTTAACCTTCGTCAAGTTTTGTTTGTGTTTGTCAGCAAAGAAAAGTGTTGTATTTGTGTGATCTTGTTTTCGCACCGTTTAGCGGTTATGTATATTTGTGTGTGCGTTCTAAGTTAAATATTTCAGCGGTGTGAAAAGCGCAAATTAATATTCTTTGGGTACTTTTTTTTTTTTTTTTTTTTTTTTGTGGATGGGAAATCATCAAATGACTCCTCCCGCTCTGGGTGGAGCGGAAGGGAGTGTCAGACTCTTACTGACTAAAACCCACCCGTGTTCCTTCCTTAGCCCTTTATGTTCCGGGCCAGCGGTAACCCTTTCGGACAATCCCGCTGACCCGGCAGGCTTCGGCCCTAAGGGGCCCCTCCTCGATGCTGACATCTCTTTGAGGCGCGCGTGGAACACGTACGCGCCGTCCGGCACGGGCCTGGTCCTGATCGGGCGGTGAGCTACCCATTACTCTCCGCCCGCAGGCCCGCGCCTACGGTGGCCGGGAGTCGTCACGCGGCTCCCGACGCCCGGAGCGTCTCCCGCGGCGGCTGGGACGGGAGGCTCTCTCCCTGAGCCGTTCCGCCACCTCCTTCGCTAGCATGACTGCTTCGCAGAAGGAGGTGACTGCCTCCCACTCCCTCTCGCCCCGGACCATGGCTTGCACCAGGGCCGGTCGCGAGAGGTCGCCGTCGCTGCCAATCGCCTCTCTATTCTTTGGGTACTAAAAGATACAAAGGCTCGACAAAATACAGACTTTCCCTCTTATTTATAAACGTTGAGACCTTTAAACTTCAAAAATGTATGGTTAAACAGACACTAATCATTGGTTAACTTGAACAAACGTTTACAAATAAGAGGGTAACTGTCTAGTTTGGAGTTTACTGACAAATAATACTTTGTAACCTAGCTATTTTTTTTTCTTTAGCAATTTTTTTCCAAAGTCAAAGTGAAATCATTTATTTCAAATAGGCATATTAAAGGCACTTTTGAACGTCAAAAATTATAACAAAATAGAATTTATTCTAGTCGCCCATTCCAAAAGGTAGTTTTCGTATGGAGAAGAATGGCAAGAAACTCCACCGTTACTCTTTTAAAATGTTTTACAAGGTTTTGTATACATAATATAATTAGGTATATGTGAATACGATGCACCTAGAATAAAATTAGTCTACCACAAAAGGTAAAAATAATTAAAAATGAAGCAATGACAGGTAAATCAATTACGTGATATATGGTGCTCACATATTTACAATTTACTTTTTAGTTTGACATTTATTTCCTGGTAATATTTTAAGTTACTGAAGTTTTCTCATCCTGTGTTTTACCTATGTCCCTACATAGTGTATGTGTGTCCTACATAATGTACAGGTAATACAAACATACAGGTAATAAAATCGTTTATCATCCAGGGATGGTAAATAATTTTATGTTTTCTATTCCTATTCTGCCTGATTAGAACACGATATACACACATAAATAATAAGTTTCTGTGTAATATCCCATTGGCTGATCTGACAGACGTTAGCCCATCGTTAGCCCGTCTAAATTGCAATAATTCTTAAAAAAATACCAGATCACCATTTTTAGTTTTTCTCGAATTTCCGGAAAACTTTTCCAATTTTTGTTTTCCTTTAACTTTGTTCGGGTTATAAAAATAAAATAAAAAATAACTAAATCGGTCCAGCCGTTCTAAAGCGATGCGCTTATCAACGAGCAGCATTTCATTTTCATAATACTTAAATTTAATATGACCTACTCTAGTAACTATTTACAAAATAAAAATTCCATGCGCAATACGTCGAGTATCATAAAATAAACATTCCCATCACTGTAGCAAAAAACTTGAGGGATTACAGCCATATAAATAACACAGCGTGAAAATAACAATATCGCTTGGAACTCTTGGTAATTTTTCACCCGAGTGTCAAATGTACGTAAAAGATATTGGAAACAATTTGAGCAATATCTTGCCCCCGCGGACCTATTCGAAGAGGGACGTCTTTTGCGAGAAATATGAATAGCTACCATTGATCCGGATACTAAATGTGCTTGAAGAACTCGATATCTTTGTCATTAAAATTGCCAATCTCTTTCTACTCCATTATGTAACGGTTCAAACATCGCTTGTAAAACTTTCGAGTGGGTGAACCTATTACAAAAGGTTTGAGCTACCTTTAACTTTTCATTCAAGACATTTTCTTCTCCGTCCTAAAAAAACAAGTGAACGCACCATCCGCCCGGAGTCATCAACTGTGCAGAGGGTAAAGCGCCTTGTTTATTTATGTGATTGCTGCGTTCATTTCAGCTTTCTAGAAAACCACTTTATTTTTTGTTGACCTCATTTAATTTTAAATTTTGTTTAAGTTACCATTACGGTCTTTAATTTTTGAGTTCCGCGTCCAACTATCTCACGAATGTTGAGGCTTTGTAGTTACATATAACAGAGTAGGGGAGGGGCGTTACAATACAATAGCGTTTAGGTACCTTCTTCTAATCGACAATGTTCTACACGTGTTGGAGATAATAGAATTTTCTTGCTCATTGTTGTTGTAGAGGGAACGTGCGCGTTATTTGTCTGCATGTTTACAGCCTAGATTTATGAGCAACGTTTATTTTTCGGTCCATTCTTTTCGAGTTGAGAATTACTATTAGTAATGTCGATGCTCATTGGTGCTGACCGGGGTGGCAGGCTGGGGCCCGGGCCGCGCGGCGCGTGCGACTGGCGGCCGGCCCGCCCTCATTAATTCTCTCTCGGCCAACACACAATTCGGCCCGCGCTGTATGAGAATGACAGCACTCGTTAGTTATCCCCCGTTTGTTATGTTGTTATGACTCCGACACTATCTATTAACTGTTGATAGTGTAATTTACGAGTTATGGTTGTAGGTGCCTAGTTACAAGCAGGATTATAACAAGGTTAGTCCGCCACGGCTTGCTCGTAACAAATGCTGCACTGCGTAATAAAACTAAACATAAACTAAGTACGAACTGGGTGTTCACGAACACGTTAAAGCTTAACGACGCTATCAGCTGGAAGTGTTATTTGAACCGTCTACTGGGAGATGTAGAGTGCACCGTAGAGCCTGACTTGGAGAGTTACTGGGAGTACATGAAACGTTACGAGACAACACGGCATCAACTCGTATCGCGTGTCACACATGCGACGCTAACATCTGACTATGTAAAGTGTCCCAATACTGTAGGAACTCGTTTATCTAGCACGAAGCAAAAACAAAATCGAACAACACGAACTTATTTAACTTTAATTTTGGAATGTTGTGATTGTAACACCGTTTTGCGTATCCTATAACATGTAATATGAAAATAAAACCATGACAAAGGAACACAGGCGGGTAACTACGCATGTATTTTCCCTTTCATTTCCGGTTTGCTCAGTTGTGTAAATATTTGAAATGTAACATGAATAGATTTTGAACGTCGAATTTGAAAACATAATACATAGTGAGAGTATAGTCTTTGTAATTAAACTTAATTTTGTAAAAAAACGTAATTATAGCACATATTATTGCTATTGCTATTTAGCGGAAGTTGTAAATGTTTTGTTAACATTATCTTCTGTTTTTGGTGAAATAAAAGGGAAAATAGAAAGGAAATAAGAAGATTTGACCCAGGTTATGTAAGGCACACAATATTTAGAAAAACCGAAAAAAAAACTTAAAATACTATTTGTGTGGCTGCGCCAAATAGGTCCAGACAACTAATGCCTGACGTTGGTCATCAACTGGACCCTATGTTACGAGGACTTCAAATCTAAATACCCAGCAGAAGAGATAACTTTACTTTGAGCTAAGTATAAGGGAATAGGAAAAATCCTGCTATAGAAGAAACATACTTCGAAAATAACCCTCTCTTTATACAGAATAATTTGATTAAAGCAACAAATGGTACATTAGGTTTAGTCACGGTTGTAAATACAATAGTGTCCTTAGGAATTCAAAGTGTACAAGCAATTACAAAGGTTTCGCCTGGGTCATGGCTCGAAGGCTGTCCGAGATGTATCTAAGTAAATAATTAACGAGCAGGGCAGAATTAGGACGCGCGGCCCGCCTGTTCGCAGGACCCATTTTATGTTTATAGTGACAAATATGGAGCTTCGGGCTTAATATTACGTACAACCGAGCTCTCACACACTTGGCTGCCAGGGTCGGAAACAATTTCGTCATCAACTATTCATACCATAGCTAAGTAGATAACACTTGTAAACAAGGTATGTACTCCCCACTCTCTGTATATTTATTTTGTGAGCAATTTCCTTAATAACTTTGAAGCGCTTACAAAGGAAATTGGCGATCCGCCTTGAGGACACTTTGAACCTTCCGAGGAATGTTATGTCTTCCCACGGGAAATGTCGCTTTAGTGCATGAATTTTAAACTTGCAATAATAGGTAAGGCTAATGCGTACCGCAGCTTGTTAGTGAAAATAGTTGCCTTGATAAACGTTTGTCTTTTATTTTTAGAAGCGCTTAATGCTCCGTCTGGAAAGGGCTCAGAGGGCAGTGTTAAGTGTGTTAGTGTGTTGGTTGTGTGTTGTGTAGTGATGTCATGACTTCGATTTCCAACTACTGAACTGTACGCTGTTTGCGAGTTACCAACAGTCAGACATGCATTTCTTCTTGCTGTAGTGCTGCGTAAACCCTCTGACCTTCCATTCGATCCTGTTGTCGTTTATACTCAAAAACGCAGATCTGACAGAGTCTGCCAGGTGGAATCTGCCAGAGTTCAAGTTGTTCGGCGGCAATTACACTTTCTTAGCTCCACTTTGTATAATCGAGTAAATAAACAGCTCAATTCTACTGACCTTGCGAGAATGTCGAAAGATTACGGATAAATGGCTTTATACACTCACTTATGATGAATTAGAAACATATGTAAAAACTTAAACTCACTTTCCAATTGCCCTTTAAGTATATATATAACATGCGCAAACACCCACCCCCTGCACAAACGGACACTCTCCCACACACTCACACATAAACACTCACACAGATATGTGTGTGAGTGTTTGACACTCCACGCACAAAACATACACTATCCTTCCATACAAGCACCAAATTTAGGTAATCTCACACAGTGAAAATACTTTTCATTAGTTTTAATTTTAGGTTCTAATTTTTTTTTAGTTTAAGTGTTTCAGTTTGCTTTTGTCTCGACTTTTTGGAGGTGGGCGTAAATGATTGCTACACAATATAATCCTAATGCAGTTGTTATCGAACATAGAGTTTCTGTAAACTGAGTTTTTTCGTTTTAGTAAATTTTATTATAATTTTTTATACTGGCGGAGTAAATATTAGAGGAGCTATTTTATTTTTATTTTCTAAACTCGGCCATAAACAGTCATATTTTGAACATGGCCACTTTAAAGTTTAAAGTTAAGCACGTAGTTTTCCGCATGCAGTTTTTTCCAGCTGCCTTTATCGGGTCGTTGAGCTTAATAAACTCTTTTATTATTAATTACTTTTTTCTCTTGTATATTTGTAAACCTATCTTTTTATGCATGCCATAATTATAACGTATCTCATTTTTGTCTATCGCGCTTCTTTATCATATTGAGAGGTCTGGCTCTTGTGATACAGGAACTCCTAGTACAAGAGCCAGGGCTACACTGATGTTTGTGTCTTGAAATGAAATTAAATAAATTATTATAAAAAAAAATAAACTGTTATCGCTTAAAAAACTTCGGTGTCCGAAGTCTATTAAGCACGACATACAATTGACCGCTCAGCTAAGCATATTACCTCTCTGAATTCTAATTGAGTTTTACCACAGTTTATGTAACGACAGTATCTCATCTTGAACTATAAACCAATAAGATCGAACTGGTCAACCACCGCTCCACGAGTTCGATTGATTGAAGCATTGGCGAAGGTGCCGCCTTCGCCTCAAGCATCCACCACAAGAACGTAAAATAAATAGAAAACAAAGGAGACGAAAACAGATGGAAACTCGTATACTTAAATGGCCAACATTTATTTTACAGGAAGGAATATTCAAATAAGACTACAGTTCGGATTTGTAGAGCGTTGTCTCTGTCACACATCCCTGTGTGACAGTCTCTTTCTAGCTCACGATGGGCTATGTATGATAATACACGCGTACTGTACTTAACAACAATGTGTTGAGACAGCATAGTATAATCAGCTTATAATGTTCCAACTTGAGACACAAGCCTCCTCTCTTCGAAAGGGAGTGGTCTGTAATCTACCACGTGGGCTCACTTCGGGTTGGTAGATGTCATTATGTCTTCGAATGTGGTTCTAGGACCATGCCGGTTTCCTCACGATATTTTTCTTTAACGTTTTGAGAGCAGTGGTGATGAGATTATTTACACAAAGTAAAGCACCTGTTTTGTTTCGAATCCCACGATCTACAACTCGTAAGTCGGGGCCATTACTATTGGGCCACCACAGCTGCATCTAGTGTTGAGACAGCGAAGAACCATAATTATGAAAATGTGTCAAATGAGGCCGCAATAAATGGCCAGTAGGGTGTATAATGTAATCAAACTTCACTGAATAATGTAAAACAAATATACTCAAACTAAATAAAAGCTAATGAACCAAGCACACATTCAAAATACGAAAATACTAAACAATTTCCATAATGAGATAACTCATTGAGTCAAACCGACTTTGAATTTGAAATAATTCGTCAATTTATGTCTTATCATCGACGGAGTATAAGATTTTATCAACTGAGTGATGAATTCGATTCGTCTTGGGGTGAATTACAGCCAAATGTAATTCCTTTTAGAATTGAAAGGGAATACTGATCTTCGTCACAATAGAGTAGATCTTGAGTAATGTGTAATCAGCGTAGTAAAATCTAAAGCGGGTCTGTTCAAACAACGACATCCCTTTGTTCTCGTAATAAACTGTCAGGGCACAAAAGAAATTCACCGACATCGGATGTCGCCCTGTTGAAATTTAGAGCTTTTCTCACACGCTAACGGCCGTGTCCCATCTACTCAAAGGCGGTTTATGAAAAGATCCGCCACCCTACTTGTATCTCTGTACGAATGTCGCATTCGGATCGATTGTGGCTTAGACAATGGAGCATATGAAAGAGTTCAAACTAATAAACGTGTCTATTCTCCCCCACAATAGGGTGTTAAAGAGTTTTCCCAAGGGAATATAATGCAGTACTTTTGTTTCACAACCTAGTGCACTATTTTTAGTGTCATAGTAACGATCGTAAGCGGAAAACCTCCGTAAAGGTGCTTTTGTTCTGGTTCATGTTACTTTAGTAATGGAAAAGGGTTGGGTATATTAGCTTTCTGCCATGGCAGGCGTCCAATGCATTTGACTGGTTCATTTGTATTCGTATAGGAAAGTATTTTTACATAAGACAAGCGTCATGACTGCGATCTTTTAAGGGGTTTGCAGGGGTTGTGTCGAAAACTGATGGTTCTCTAATTATTTTTTCGTTCCGTGTGACAGTTGGAACTTAATAGGTACTTACATAAAGAAAATGTTGCTACTTTTTAACATCTAGAACTCTCGAGACTACCTAGAGTAGAGAATAAGTACATCACATAAAGGTAAAAAATAAAGATTAAGTTGGTTTCCAAAGTGTGAAAAGCGTTTGAACAGGTTGCATAATATACTCGAGAGAACCAGCAATTTTAAGAAGTAAGTTTCACCGCGTCGTCCATATAAAAACCATTACGGTTCCACGAGAGTGGAGATAAACAGCCGCTCCGCACCAAAAGATAGTTTATAATAACCCTTCTGCAGCTGTGGCATCGTAATTCCTTTCTTAATATTAATATTAAGACCGAGACAACGATAAAACAAGAGAAAAAGAAATTCATAACCGCGTTTGTATTTCAGTGGTTTAATTATTTTAGGAGTCATAAATTCTGTGCTTATGTTGGCTGATTTTATTAACGTTGGCTATGAATGGTGGGGAATTAAAGAATCTACAAGTCAAAACGGGATGTTTTTTTTTAATAGACCTAAAAAGGAGGTGCTCTTTTTGACCTGAGTGGAGATGAAAGATTTATCTCATACCACGTAAAAAAAAACTTAACTTTCTGCGTGATTTTTATCACAGATTAGTGCTATTGTTTAACACTAAGTTTTTAAACTAAGTTATTAATTCTAGGAGATATTACTAAGTTCATAATCAGCGCAAACCAAGCCCGGGTTTTGCGAGTTCATAGTTAAATTTAGTAAGTATATTTGCCTACGCGTTGAGTAGTAGTATTACAGCTACTCAGCATTTAAAGCAGGTTGTAACACTTAAGTAAATGGAAATGGGTTGCTGTGTTGCTCGTAAAACATGTGATCCTTAGCCCTGCAACCCTACTGCGGCGGTCGCAACGTCGCATAAGCTCAAGATACCAGTGTAACTCTCCTTTAATCCTCCCATAATCTTCCATAGATGTCGAAGTAGACTTAAGGAATTAATGAGGTCATGTGTCCCTGATATATCATAATGGAACAACTTAGGTACCTTGTCCACCAAAATTTCGAAGGGTTGTGAAAATTCTCTGAATTCTGAATGAAGCTCATTAAATCTCATAAACAGCCCTTATGAGATTTAATGAGCGAATTAAAAGTTTCATGGATGCTGTAGGTGGCAATAATTTATAATAAGGTGCCTATTATAATTCCTTGGTGGTGATTTTTGTTATATGATTAACAATGATAATATGTTACATTTTCAGCTGTGTTGTTTTTCAATACTGGTGTTTAGCTACATGCTGTTAGACTAGAAGGCTAAGCCCAACATAGTTGGGAAAAGGCTAGACAGATGATGATGAATGTGTTACATTTTCAATTGTTATTTCATTTTAATGACTGCCATTCCGTAAATAAAGTCTAAAACAACGGAAACAAACGCATTCAAAGCTGAAATTGGTCCATAGAAACGAGATTTTAAAAAGTTAATAAAAATTCGTGGGCCCTCCGATACGGAAGTTGCAAATCACTAGAGTTTTCCGATGGGTCCCTCCGGATGTTGAGAGGGAACATAGTCGCCGTGGCGTGAAAGAAAAACTTTCTCGATAACCCACAATTCGCTGCTGGCACTTGGTCAGCGAAACGCGTTGTACTACCGCTATATATACGATATAACAGTACCTATTTGTTTGTTCTTTACATTTTTCTTCCACGTGGAGGAAAAACCTCGATACATTTGAATGTTGTGATTGAATTGTTCGAGCTACTCAAAAATACTGACAGGGCGGGGGAGGGGGGGGGGGGGGTGTTGGGAGCGGTGATTTCTTACGCGAATCCCGCACCCCCGGCCATAGGCAGACTTGGAACACCGCGGTGGTTTTAGCCGGTAAGAGTCCGGGATGCCCCTCTGTCACCCCCACTATAGAGGAAGTCTATGAGGTATTCACAGCGCACCAAAAAAAAAAAAGAGCGGGGTGGGTTAATGACGTAACTGATTGCTTGCGTAATAAGGATTTTGGAGTCTGATCCCTTTTGATTGGAGTGTTATCTTGAGTGGTTTCTTTAGTGATTATCGGTTTTAATCACTGTACTTATTTCTTCTTTAGCGTGCTGATGGTAAAAATAACAGAAAATATAAATAATTAGTTGTACCTAGGTAGGTACAACTAATCAATATACTTATAATAACGTATGAGTTTGCCTGTTTGTTTGAACGCGCTAATCTCTGGAACTACCGGTCGGATTTGAAAAAAATCTTTTTGTATTTGATAGCCAGGCTAAGAAAGGCTAAGTAGGCTAATTAACATCACGCTAGAACCATTAGGAGCCGAGCAAAGCAAAATGAAAACGAAGTAAGAGTGTGACTCCCGGCCACCGTAGGCGCGGGCCTGCGGGCGGAGAGTAATGAGTGCCGGACGGCGCGTACGTGTTCCACGCGCGCCTCAAAGAGATGTCAGCATCGAGGCGGGGCCCCTTATGGCCGAAGCCTGCCGGGCCAGCGGGATTGTCCGAAAGGGTTACCGCTGGCCCGGTACATAAAGGGCTAAGGAAGGAACACGGGTGGGTTTTAGTCAGTAAGAGTCTGACACTCCCTTCCGCTCCACCCAGAGGAGTCATTTGATGATTTCCCATCAAAAAAAAAAAAAAGTAAGAGTGCGGGTAGACGATGCGATGCGACGGGGTGGGTCGGGGAACAAGTCAAAGTCAAAGTCAAAGTCAAAGCATTTATTTCAAATAGGCACTTAACAGGCACTTTTGAACGTCAAAAATTACTAAAATAGAATTGATTCTAGTCGCCCATTCCAAAAGGTAGATTTCGTATGGAGAAGAATGGGCAAGAAACTCCACCGTTACTCTTTTAAAATGTTTTACAATATTTTGCATGTACATTAATTATATAATATATATGTGAAGACGATGCACCTAAAATAAAATTACTGTACCACAATAGGTAAAAGAATTAAAAATGAAACCATAACATATAAATTAATTATCTGATAGATACATGGTGCTCACATATTTACAAGCATGGTAAAAATAAACGATTGTCATTTAAAAAAATAATAATAATAATAATAATAGTAATAAGTCAGGGTGTGAGTTAAAGTAATTACAGAATGTAAATCAATGTAAAAAAAAAAAAATAGAAGAACAAAAATAAATTTTGCAATTAAATTAGCAACCAGTTTGATTTTGTCTTGACTCTAGATTGTCCTATGGAGCAGGACCAGCATGTTTCCAAGCGTTCTTATCTTGGATATAATCTTCTAATTTATAGTACGCTTGTTTACAAAGTGTACGTTTAATGTGAGTTTTAAATTTTCTTTCATTTAATTGCAATATATCATTAGGTATTTTATTGTAACATTTAACACAGTACCCCATAAAAGATGTATGTACTTTGGCTAATCTGAAAAATGGTTGATGTATTTTATCTTTATTTCTAGTGTTAAAATTATGTCTATCGCTTATTTTATTAAAAAGATGTAGATTTTTTCTTACATACATAACGGAGAAGGTATAGTGTGTCTCGTTATTATCAGCCATATTTGATCTATGTGTGGGCTACTGTGGGTAAGTGTTGGATAATGCGCAATAGAAAAACGGTTTGCAGTTCAAGTCAGATTATAATTTCACAAACAATTTAATCACACTAGCAAATTACACATTGTAGGTACACGACACAACCAGATACGGAACGCGGGACAGTTTCTGAGCACATGTTGTTCGTACGATGTCCAATGTCCAAGAGAACTCCACATCGTTCTTCGGTTCTTGTCGAGCTGTCTTCGAGCGTCGACCCCCCCACGAACTCAGGCTAGACTCTGTCAAGCGCCACCAGATAGCGCTGGCGTTCCGAATAGTCGTTGTCGTCACACTGCTTCCGCCTCGTTGTCAAGTCAGCTCCCGTACTAATGATGTCTCCGACACGGCCATCCTGCTTCCACACGTCCTCGTGTGTTAATCTGTCAACAAACATACTCGCAAAGTATCACATAGCTCGGTCACTCCTGACCAAATATGGTACAGGTAAAAAAACACAATGAAAATTCGAACAAACTAAAAAAAATGCAGAGTTCAGAGCATTACTCATTACTTGATTCTCAAATCTCAAGATCACAAACTAAATAATCAACTAAGCCAATAAAACATCCTTAGAGCATCACAAAACACAAAGCAGGAATCTTATTCGTGGCCTGTGGCTTTTCATCAAGCCCAACAAACCTCATGTTTGTTTCTATGAATTCCTCTGAATTCCGAGTCCCACGGACTCTATGGTCTCTACAAGACCCGACCTCCGCGAGAGACACCCGCGCACCGCGTATCCACGGACTACTAAAAGCAGATACCGACTTCTAACGGACTACGGCTACGAAATGACTACTGGTACGGTCCCGACCAGCCGACCTAAGATTCACCACTATCACGCGACTTAATCTCTACTCTGTTTCATCAACAAGACTTTTACTTGGCTTTCCTCAAATTAGTTAGTAATACTCTGATTTTCTGGCATTTTTCGTAACCTCCCATATGAAGACTGATGGATCAAAATTAAAAGGGACTCGACTCTATAAAATCTGTTTTATTTTACGATCAATTTGCAATAAGCATTCAAATTAGAAACTAAAAATTAGGCTAATCTAAGAATTTGAACTATCTAGTTTCGAGATTACCGAGACCAAGTACAACGATTCCACACTATGTTAGTAAAAGAAAACAAAACCACAGGTATCCCATTCACGGTCCCACACATTTGTCACATACGCACTTCCCGCAGGAATGCCGAGTCGTCCTTGACTCTACGGTCTTGGCTTCAACGCTAGACCCGACCATACTACCCAGAGCTACCGCGTTTACCACGTACTCACGATACTCTGGTACGGTCTCCGACCCAATGAACCGAGAACCTGAGTACACAAACTATAGTGATGCCAACTCATCATCCATTTCGTCTACAATCTCAATTGGTACTTGGCCCTCGGGAATCGCCAGAACACGGTCATAGAGCGTATTTGTAAGCACGCCCCTAAGACGACCCACTGACCAAAAAAACGTCAACCAGAGTCATGTACCATCGTTATCCACATTACAACAATAATCTGTTTCACTAAGAGCCTTAGACACCTGGAAACCCACACACGAGTAAACCACTCTAACGCCACGGCGCTCCGGCCGACCAGCAATCGCATTGCTCTCACCCATCCAGCGCATGGATCCGTATGCATCACCCTGTGACTACACACAACTTTACTACGGCCGTTAGAGAACCCCTACTCGCGTGGTTCCCACTACTTAGGCTTGCTCATCACCACTGTGATCACCATCTACTTCGACTGGTACTTGACCTACTGGCATCATTCTTAACCTAACGTGAGCGTATTCAAAAATTGCATTGTAAACTAGAATGGGCTATACCTAACAATGTAACCATTTTTGCTGTTGTTTACCAGAGAAACATTCAGTACGCGAGTCAAAACAAAATGAAAACGGCTCACCAGATTCAGTAGACAATCCACTCGCTGTCACCGCCTCCTTGGCAAAAGTCGCGAAGCTTCTTGCACGGAAAGCACCGTCCTTGATCAGCGACCACTCGCACAGGAGATCCAGAGTGCAGCGCCGTCCGACACCGCCACCCCGCCCGCACACGCCGCCGTGCGTCAACCTGTAACCACAAAAAAAAACCAACAGCAGTGCATGTTCCACTCGGCCAATTCTGACCACATTGTTATCGAAACGCATTACTTAACAAAAAAAATTGTAAAAACGATAGCAATCATCGACAACAAAAGATTCCTCTAAGGCTTAGTAATAGTTAGTCAGAAACTATATCAACTTAGATCACATACAACGCTCATGGCCCTGCTGCCGCAGCAGCTAGTGACACTCATGCCACCCATATCGTCATCACCTCAAGTGATACGACTAACATACTTCACTTCACATAGAGTCCACGACTCCCAGGTCATTACAAGACCAACACAACAGTAGTCTCCTTTGAGACCCTGGTCCCCGCTGCACCACCAGCTGCCCATCGCTCCCTGAACACTCACAAGTGAATTGCAGTTACGACTACAGACAAGTGCGTACAGTGCGACCTAGCCATGGTATGTGCTCTAACTACTCACGTCACCTTCTTCTACGTTTAACTCGTTAGGAGCACTACTTAGAGGCATCTTTCGTATGCGATCGTGAGCATACCGTAAGTACGGTTAGAATTTAAACCTTTTAACGTATGGGGAGGTGATCCCCAATCCAAAACATCAACTAACTTAAGTGGACCTCTGAACTTGCGATCTAACTTAGTCTTATAATCTGATTTCATTCTTCTTTTTTTAATAACACAAAATAGCCTACCCAAAATTTTGTTATAGCTGCCTTTATCCTGTCATAATATTACTTTGCAAGTAAATTTCGAGTAGAAATGTAATAAAATCTCAAGTTGTTGCTTGCTAATCGCAAAGCTAAATATGATTTGTTCTGTGCTGAATACACGCGTTTGACTAATACCTACTAGTCAATGCAACAACGTTATTAACTCGTTTGCCACTTAATTTGGCTACACAACTCGTTTTTACTCACGAGCATTCAGCACCAGAATCGTAAACAAAACAATACAGCTCACCTTTATTTTCTAACGTGCCTGAGAGTAGCTGTACGACGCAAACGTCCACTCGCTGCTGCTGCTTGCAGCACGCGGTCCACCTCCACCATCTGCCTGGCTGCCACTGCTCGTGCACGCTGCCCGTGCCGCGGTCCATGACATGTCGCGACATGTCCTGGATTCCCTCACTTGCAGCACACGAAGGGCTTCACCGACGGCTGCAGGCTGCTTGGCTCGAATCTTCAAGTCACCCCACGTCACTGGCAGCTCCACACCACGTCCTTGGCTCCCTTTGTGCGCCTTAATGACGGCCACACACAACAAATTGACCTCCTTGCAGTGAATTTTCAGCAAAACAAATCAGCTATCGTACTGTGTGCTGTTACGTTTGCACACGACGCGTTCTACCGTGTGTTCTTAATACGAAAACAGGATACGACGGACTCAAACGCCGGTTACAGACACACTTTTTTTTTCTTTTCTTTTTTTTTTTTTAAACGTGGCGGTAGGGCGCAACTGGCGCGTCACTGTGCAAAGGTATTTCTGCATACAGCCTATGCCCAAAACAACATGTACTATGATCGCGTATATCCGTATCTGGTTTATCTGGGTCGAACTTGGACAGATCCACACGATTATTTAATAAGCGTTAGCATGTCTGCACTTTGTTTTTGAAATGTCAACGGTCACTTTAACTTTAAGCGTTCTAATTTTGCGCATGAACCAACACGAATCCCAGTTCTGATAACGGAGAAGGTATAGTGTGTCTCGTTATTATCAGCCATATTTGATCTATGTGTGGGCTACTGTGGGTAAGTGTTGGATAATGCGCAATAGAAAAACGGTTTGCAGTTCAAGTCAGATTATAATTTCACAAACAATTTAATCACACTAGCAAATTACACATTGTAGGTACACGACACAACCAGATACGGAACGCGGGACAGTTTCTGAGCACATGTTGTTCGTAACTTCGTACGATGTCCAATGTCCAAGAGAACTCCACATCGTTCTTCGGTTCTTGTCGAGCTGTCTTCGAGCGTCGACCCCCCCACGAACTCAGGCTAGACTCTGTCAAGTGCCACCAGATAGCGCTGGCGTTCCGAATAGTCGTTGTCGTCACACTGCTTCCGCCTCGTTGTCAAGTCAGCTCCCGTACTAATGATGTCTCCGACATACATAATATTTTCATAAATGAATTGGCAAGGTACCGTCATAATATTAATCCTTTTAAAAAGTTCCCTGAGAGATTCGCGGCGACGTAGATTATAAATGGCTCTGACAGCTCTCTTTTGCAAAATAAAGATGGATTCAATGTCAGCAGCTCGACCCCATAGTAAAATGCCGTACGACATAATGCTGTGAAAGTAGCTAAAATAGACTAAACGCGCGGTTTCTACGTCAGTTAACTGTCTTATCTTTCTAACAGCATAAGCGGCCGAGCTAAGCCGCCCCGCAAGAGATGTTATGTGAGGTCCCCATTGTAATTTCTCGTCTAGCGTGATTCCCAGAAAAACCGTTTGATCAACAAAATCCAGTTTTTCTCCATTCAGTATGATGTCACATTCGCTACTTCTAACATTAGGTAATTTAAATCTAATGCATTTGGTTTTCTTTTCATTTAGTACCAGATTATTTACCGTAAACCAATCATGGACCTGAAGAATAGAGTTATTCACGTCGTCAAGACTTTGTGCACGTCTGTCTATCTTAAAGATCAATGAGGTGTCATCTGCAAATAACACCATCTTCGGTTGATTTTGAAGTAATTGGGGTAAATCATTAATGTAAACTAAGAAGAGGAATGGACCCAATATCGAACCTTGAGGAACGCCCATTGCTATTTCAGACCCTAATGAGTTTACGCCGTTTACTTGAACTTTAAGCTTTCTGTCTTTTAGGTATGACCTTAGTAAATCAAGAGCTAAATTCCTAATCCCATAGTGCTCAAGTTTCAGCAAAAGTGTCTCATGGTTTACGCAATCGAACGCCTTAGAGAGGTCGCAAAAGATTCCAATGGCATCTTGTGCTTCCTCCCAGGCGTTGAAAATGTTCTTTATTAGGGTGACACCGGCGTCAGTGGTACAACGCCCTTTGGTGAAACCGTACTGTTGTTCATGAAAGATGGAATTTTTATTAAAGTGTCGTAACATTTGATTGAGCATCAACTTTTCAAACACCTTACTGAGAACTGGCAGAATCGACACAGGCCTATAATTGTTGGGTTCTTTACTATCACCGGATTTGAATAAAGGAACAACTTTACTGTGTTTCATGAGATCCGGAAAGACTCCTTGGTCTACACTGATGTTAAATATGTAAGCTAAATAGGGCGCAATCGTTTCGATGATAGATCTACAAACTTTTACAGACATTCCCCAGAGATCTTCTGTTGATTTAATTTTAAGATCTTTAAAAGCTTTTATAACAGCCTGGGGGTTTGTATGCTGAAACCTAAACTCCGAAGGGCATGCCTTAACATTCTTTCTAAGTAAGTTAGCAGAAAGCGCGGGTGAGGAATTTAAAGTTTCAGTAGTTTTAATGGGAATATTAGCAAGAAATTTCACGCGGAAAAAACCGCAGGCAGAAGCTTGTTATTTATATTTATACGCTATTAAGTAGGTACTTAATAGCTTATTTATGAATAGATTTAATGGGAATTCCACAAAATTAATATAAACGCCGCAATTAACTTGTTTTAACTAGGTTAATACCAAAACTAATGAGGCATACAATAAATGAATACTTAATCATGCGGACCGAGTTTCATGTTCTATTTATACAGGAGTCAATGTCGTAGTACTTAGGCCTGAAACTGCGTTAAGCGGGCGCCCGCGACGGGCAACCGTCGCGTGTCTATGCGCGTGGACACGCGGGTGGGCTCCGTTGGAACGCGACGGTCCCCGTAGTGGGTACCCGTCGCGGAGACCGGATTATTTTATTTACGCAGTGTCGCTAGTTCAATTTTAACCCCGTTTTTTAGCCCCGTTGCGTGGGTGCGGGGCGCGCCTCCCCGTGACGGACGCCCGCGCGGGTCCCCGCGACGGAGCACTTTTGTATGAAACCGCGCGGGCGCCCGCTTAACGCAGTTTCAGGCCTTAGTATTTTCATATTAAGTACTTGCCATTCAGCAAGTTGTACAGACGTCAGCACATCAAGCTACCCGAAACTGTAAAATTTTCCCAAAAAAATCTTTAAAAAAAAATTGACAGATTACCCAATCTGTCAATTTTTTTTAATAGAGCTTCATGTGATGGCGTCTGTAACTGCATTTACCTAGTTAGAAATGCATGGTAGAATGCAACACGACTTCTTTGATTCCTTTGAGTTCGTTTCTTTTCAGAGTTTTTATTCCGAACTCGTGAACTTTAAACTAAGTTAATTCGGAAACGAATTGTGTGTAAAAATTCTAGGACACATTGAAAAGACGTAGTCACATTTCCCAGTGAGGAGGTAGTCGTGTGTAAAAAGAATTAAGTATGTGGGTTCAGCAGTAAAGCGGAAAAATACCACACTTTTTCGTTACAGACTGCTGATTGAATTAGTTTCATTATGCAAATTAGTCTGTCCACGTATTTCACCGGAACACAATAATCATAATTAGGTATGCATAATTATTTTCCAAAAAATAAAAACAAAGAAACGAGTGGTATCGTAAACATTTTCGAGCCCAATTTCTAGTAAATGACTACTGATTCCTGGATACGCGCCTATTGTCGGTGAAAACGGTTTCGGGTAAAAACTGTTCCATCAAAGATGTCAAATGGACTTTTATATGAATTTCCGGTGGAAAATTCAAAGCTATTGAGTAAAATAAAATTGGAGAGAGCAGGTGTTCCCAGCGGGGGTCGGCAGTGACTAATGAGCGGTCGCGGCGTGGATGGGGGCCACCCGAGACCCGCTTAAATACTTTACGCCGAACATATTAGTAAATATCGTATTACGGAAAACATTTATATTATGCGCAACTACCTGCCTTTAATAAAGGCACTTAGAGAGTTCGTAGATGATGATGGTGGTGGTTTAGTGGTGAATATTAAACCATAAAAGTCCCCCAGGGATACCGCTTTCTGGCTGTTACTACCTTCACATTCCGGGATTTTATTAGCAGAGTTAATTAGTATATTGTAACTCCCTACTTCGCTACATATTTATGATTTCATTTGCATGCTTTTTAACATCTCCGGCACTCTGCTTTTAAATGTGTGTTTTCATTAATAATTTTATTCAAATCAAGTACGAAATATTCACACCATTCGTATTGCAAAAACTGTTTCTGGTACTATCAGGATTATTATACACTGAAGTTAATGGTAGGTATATTTCATTACCAAGCCAGAATAGTTACAGGTAGGCAGGTAATAAACATGTATAATTTGATTTTCTAGGAACGTGTCGACAGTATAAAGTTTTGATAGACCCACGTAGGATGTGTAGTCCGTTTCTGACTGAAATATCCGATATGCTGTAGTCTAGTAGGTCACATCTATATCGATTTTATAGATAGACAATATGCGATGAAGTTATTCCAACATTATACACTTGAATAATAACGTATACTCTTCACACCTAAAGGTCGGAAGCATATGTCCCGAACGTGTAACTCCACGTAGATATTTATGTCTTCAATTTGTGAACATTTGTAACTTTGTCAGATTTTTCGTGATGTGAAAAACGTCAATGCGAATGATAGATGACTATCGTTCCGCAATTTGGTATGGAAATACGTGCGAAATACCTGCAACAATATTTATGGGGGCGTTTTGCTAGTATGCTCGATTGACAGTCGCCTAGAGAGCGGCTTGTTTATGGTGGGGCGCAACGATTTATAACCACTTGGTCTGCGCTTGTAATAAACTAGATAACTCAATTTATGGCACTAAAACGGCTGTGTGTCGTCTTGTATGATGCTGTAGTTATATCATGTAGAGTTACGATGATCACCTCGGGTGCGGTTAATAGCGGCTGTCCTTGCGAACTCGTACAATGGCCTGCTATGTGCGGTGAGTTATTGTTCTCTATAATTATTGCGCGAACACCAGGTATGTAATTGTTATATCAGTTGACCTGCCTACCTGGTTGATCACAGTACTGGCGTGATTAATTTAGTACCACATCAAATACATCCGTTAGAGCTAAAATCCAAATAAATGTAGCCTATTTTTTTTCGCGAGTTTATATTTTATTCAGTCGTTCATTTGGTGAAAACTTTTTATTTATTAAAATATACAGTGTGCTGATTGGCTAACTTATTCTTTAATAACACGACAAATGAACAGCCTATTGAGGATGAGAACGCGTTTGTCTAGCTCATTTCAACCAGGCTCGCGTTACGCGAGAGAAAAGATCTACGAGTAGAAAAATATGAAAAGTGTTGCCAGCGCTTTAATTCTACACAACAGTATTTCCCTCTCAAAGCAGCTCCGTGGTATTGCATAATAAAAATACGTTCATTTAAATATAAATATCAAAGATAGGATTCAGATGTACCAAATTGGATGTATCGGTCGATTGCGATGAGATTGTGGCGGCAAGATAAATACAGATAGCTTGCTTGTGCGTTATTATTAATACGTGTTTATTCTGTGTTCCGATTGTGAAATCATTTCACTCTGTCAATTTAAATTAATACCACTTTGGTAGCATTATTTCGAGTAACGTTTACTAAATATTTATATAGAAGACACAACTGTTTGTCTTTAGGAACTGTTTGTTTATACAATAACAACAATTTATGTTCATTTGTAATGTTAATTACCAAAACTTCTTTCTTCTTCCGTAATAAAACAGATTACGTTTTACCTGTGACGATGAGGCATCCATCAAACGCGCCAGTGCTATATCTACAGAATTATAAGTAAATTATCCAGTTGGAACATAACAATGGAACATGACGTAGAAATATCACCGACCAGCAGGCGAACAGGGCCGCCCGTCTCTTCCCAGATCGATAACAAATTGGAAACTGGATAAACGAGGTAATAGTAAATAAAATATATCTCAGCCAATTTCATTATTGACAGTTCATATCGTTGCAGCCACACGTGCCTTTTAAAGCTTAGAGTGGGTTTATCGGAACAGATGATACTTTTAGATATTGGCATTGGCATGGGAAATGGAATAGGGATGTCACTTGTTTAATAACAATATATTATTGTAGTTAATATTTGAGTTCAGATTTTGTAGCGTTTATATTTGGAGTATTATTACATTTATATCTATTTAAAAAACGGAGTTAAAGTCAATGTATCGCGAGCGGACTCTAACTTTCAGGGACACTGAGTGGCGGCTGTAATAGGACTGAATAAATACTATTGAACATGTGAAAACTAACAATACTAATCTAGTTACTTAAACACTATTGTTAGTAACATCAAAATATTAACGGATTTTCTGAAATAAAGTTCTATTTAATTTATATCTGTATTTACGGCAAACAAAAAGAATGTAGATATCTAACAAACACAATTGCATACACGTATGTTACGTATGGTATTGTTACACCGTACGTCCTGAGAACTGTGGTAGGATTGTAGGAAGTAAGTGGTCTGTTACGAAGCAACGTTTACCACAATTAGTGACTGTGTGTGCGTCCGCTAGTGTACTGTATAAAAGCGATTACACTAACAGTAAGACGGAAGCGGTTGCCTACATACTGCAGACTTCTAAAACCATTCAAAGAGCTGCTCAGTTTGGCTGGCTCCCTAGGGATTGAAAGGGGAAATATGGAATTGGTAGCATAAGTTTGGAAAGTGGACAGAAATGAGAAAAATAAAGTTAAAATAATACCTACATTCTACCTGCACTTGAAATATTTAAAGTATGACGTGGAAAAGTGATAGTTTAATATAACCCATATTAAACTTATCTCTTTACGTTAGCCTATGTAATTTGATATCGTGGAAAAGTGAAAACATAAAGTTCACTGGCTGCATTAATTCATTTTACCGAGTATTCTGGTTCGAACATTTTACCCCTTCTCTAGATGTGGACACTAATGTCAAAATGATTGATATTATAACGACTAGACCAAATTAATTAGCGTCAACTGCAAAATTGGGACGCAAAGAGCCAAATCAATATCCAAAGATTTCAAATTTTGAAGGTAATCTGAAGGGATTAACGTCTAACCCGTTGAGCTTATAATTTAATCAATCAATTATTCTTATTAGTTGTTGCCGGTCATTTATGAAGCAGGGCCTTTACGGACAGTATATGTCCAGTTAAGTAGTAGTGGGTCCAATCATATGCCCAATTAGTTGGGATGGTAAGATTTAGTGTGAAATTAGGACGCTTGATGACCCTTGGGAGATAGCAATTCGACGTAATCGCAACATAATCATACGCATATTACTCGACTAAAGCAGACTGATTAGTACTTGGAATTATATGATTTCAGTTATAGATTACTGAATACACTATAATTTTAGATAGAATTTCCCTAAATCCCGGGCAATAATTATGTAACGACTAGATTTTTAGAAGAAAACTTTTCAAACTTTCGACAGTAGGATTCAAGACTACACTGTTGAAAGTTGCAAATTGACTGATATTACTTTAGAGCTTTAGGACATTTACATGTAGAAAAATAGAACAAAGTCATTGAAAGTCTTTTTTTGTTCAAGAACTTGAAACGGCAATCGCGTAGCGCTACGCCGTAGACCTCGTAGAGGGTGGGAAAACAAACTATTTCTATTACTGAGTACACAAGATTATATTTGTTCAGGGTTAGATATTGACGAAAACTTACATCAACTATATTTGTCTTGGGTTAGACCAACAGTATTTTTCGCAACTAGACAAAAAAGAAAAAAACGCTAAATTGTCTAGATTTCGTTTTGGGATAGGTTAGCTAAATATCAAGTAAGGGATATTCAAAATTACGATAACTTTTTCACTGGGTAAACGTATTTCCAGACGGATAAATAATTTTCTTAAAATTATAAACCACTGTAAATACAACAAGAAAAGGTTCTTTAAACCCAATATTTATGTAATAAAAGTGATTAGTAGGTATTTGGCTCCTGTAAATTCTTTTGCGAAAAAAATAAAATCGCCGAGTTAAGGTAACGCAACCCCGCTTATGAATAATGTATCAGGAGCACTTTCAGTCTAAGCACTTAAAGGGTCCAAATGAAAAAGACGCGAATATTGCAATGGCGCAATTTTTTAAAATTTAAAATGATAAAATACTTTGTAAGCTTCATTTGAAAATACTTTGAATGTCATGCATACCATCTTGATTAGATTATTAATTTATATTAGGTTTTTATTTGAGTTATTTTACCATTATAAATCCTTGAAATGATCATTCTGTTTCTAGTTTATTTTTAATTTTTATTTAAGGTCTACTCGATTGAAGATCAAATACAGTTGAGCTCCTCAAGTTCTGAGTTGAGCTACACGACTACTGACAAATGCTTGTACTGACTGGACTGGTCCACTCAAATCTGTGCGGTATTTCAGACATTAATCTACATGGTCTTCCCTTGATCTGACCAAGATAAGAGGTCACAGTGTCTTTTAAAGTCCAGACACACTCGACTTTATAAGAGACTGTGACCTCTGAGTTTGATGCGGCCTTTCTTCTCAAAGTAGTTAGATAGGTAACACCGACCTCATCTAGTGTATTTTTTTATAATATGACGTGTAAAAGTGATTCCGATATATCCTATTTATAGAATACCTAATTCATACAAACATATCTCTTATTACCTAACGTTTATTAATGTAGCTTTAGTGGGTGAAATTACGTATTTGGGTGAGAAGTAACACTCTTCATAATTCTCAAATTAAGAAGAAAAGCGTCACAGTTACCATTTTACATGTAACCCGAGACCTAGTAGGTACATTGGAGCACAAAACGCGAAAGCAAGAGAGCCATAAAAGGAATCGCAGGTAACGAGAGGACAGCACGGTAAGACGAGTCGGTTACGGCACGTTACGCCCCATTATTCCATCGTGCAGACTCAGGAAGTTATTACGAGTAATGTAGTGCCGTCGGTACGCGTCGCTTTTTGTCATGCGGACAAAAGAACTCCCCACCAGATAGTTTCATAGTAACAAACAACCAAAGCGCCCTCGCAAAACGAAATAATAATGAAGTTTCTTGGTCTGTTATTCGTGACTGGAGACCTTGTCTAATTAGGGTTGCGTCATAACCAGCGTACCCTGAAATATTACATCTTTGTGGTTGAACAACATGGTGTTGGCGTAATCGTAAACGGCCCTTTTAAGTCACGCACTATAGTACTAAGTTTGTTATGGTATAATTTTGCTTTATGTTTCATGTTAATTTTGAACAGGTTATGTTTTATAGATAGACATATACATAGACTTTATACCTATATAAGTACTCACAGCTCGTGGCAGAAAAATAATAATGAACAGTTTTTTTTACCTTTTTCAGTTTTCACTAAAGCAATTTTTTTCGTTTTCAATCAACGCTTCAGGAGACCATAGAATGCCTTATTTTTCCTAATGTTCTAAAGGTTATCTGGGGAAAATAGGTCACAGTTGTGCTTAGAAAGCGTTGGTCTAGGATCTCGCATATATCAGTGTGCGTGGTTCAACAGCGGTAACTCCTAACGCTGTGACAGCACACACCAGGTGTGTTGGCAGAGCATGAAGTATTGCTTACTTCGCAATAAAAAGATATACAAGAATATTGTACAAAGTCTTTTGAGCGACACCAAATAAAAAAGCTACCATTAAAGGCAGTTTCGTGAGAGTATGTACATAATTTTCAAGAAAAGTCCTTAGCGTAGTATATAAAAATAAACCCCACATTTTGTATAACCTTTTAAAGGTCGTAGCTCCCTTGTCAAGCGTGACAAAAATATTACCTATGTATGAAATACATTTGCAGAGGAGGAGATTGGCTGCCTGTGAAATGATCGTAAATTTCGATGTATAATGAGCTCATAAATCTGAAGCGCCGCTCGATATCTCCTGGGCTATCTACCTTGTGTATACCTATAAACATTTTTTCATTCGTATTCCTGTTTACATCTGTTTCAGGCTAAAAGCTCTGCATATCAATTTCGCGAGGCAGTTGTGAGCCGTGTTCGATTGTTGCGCCATGTTTGTTCCGAACTATTTTTTGGACACCGAACTTCATCAAACGTGGTTGATGAAGTTCAGTGTTCACCCGGGACTGCATGCTCCGAGGGTGGTAATTGCATGTGACGCATCACATCATTCATAGGCATGAACGATGAAGACTTTTGAAGAATAGTGGGGAGATGAAGGCATCTCTTCAGAGGAATACAGAAGCTTACAAAGAGCCGTCATAACCACAGCCACTGCTACAATTTAGCTCTTTGATGTTAAGATCTTTGTAGCTACGTTGACTCCCGTATTGTTTGTTAATTCGCCTATGCCTAACAAATGTATATTCAAAATCCCTACGAAATTAATGCTGATAACTTTGTAACTAAATCTAAACTAAAACGTGCTATTCCTAAAAAGGAGCTTTGTTTCTTATGTTAATACTAACCACAATGTCTGTCCTGTATTAAATGTATGTACTTAATATTTGCATGCCACACTTGACGATACCATTAACTGATCATAAGACCGTACAATGTACCATATTCTGACAAATAAATGATTATGATTGATTAATTTGAGGAATTACGCTTTTATATAATAACCTAAATAAGTTATCGTAATAACATCGGCCCACTTTTATACATTTTCTTCCGCAACAGCATAAGTTATACAGTTTCTAGTTGTAATGTAAGCGAAACATGTACTTCGGAAGATTTTCAACAAGATAATTTAGCTGCTAGCCAGAGGCATGGGCCAGACCGAGAGAGACTTCTCGCCTTATTTGTAAATTGAAATAAATGTTACAGAACGTTATGACAAAGAAATTGAACAATTAAAAAGGTCCACAAGCCTTGTAGTAAAAAAAACTAGATTGTACTTTTATTTAAAGACGTAGCAGAGCGGAATGTATTTTACTGAGATAATTGTAGCGGTTCCAACTCGGAATCTCTCTGGTCGGAATACTTCGTAAATGTGCGAACTTGAGTCTGGGTTTTGGAGGTTAGTAGAATATTACATAAGTAGAAAGCATAGTGTAGGTACTACGGTGTTGAATGAAGTAAAAGAATCGAAGATAAAGTAGAGGTTTACTAATCAAACCTAAAAAGCGAGTGTCAAGAAAATATATAAGCATTGCATGAAGCGTGATCATTTCCGGGATTGTTACGTCGCACTTCCTCCTACGAAAATCATCGGCAGGAATATCAAAAGCGAAAGTGGCTTGGGTTAAATCCAAAGTAGACGTGTTCCGGCCGAGCTTAGACTTTGAATAAATCAGGAGGCTGAGGTCGCAAGGTGAGAGCCGACCTCCGTCCGCTGCGGACAATATGGCATTTGATATCCTTTTATTGAAATCTTGCACTACTGCCTACACAGATGGGGTGTAAGAAGACCCATCACTAAGCCGTCCTCTACACATGCCGTGCATCAAACTAAAAAACTTAGTACAAAAATAATTGACGCGACTTCTATTTTTTTTGGTGTTAAAACTCGCTATTTATGGTAGTGCGCTCGCTATGTATCGCTATAAACATTGTCCTTATGTGCATGCAACGTTATAGGGATCGTGGGAGTATTTAAAGTTAAGTTATAACACTTAAAAACTTTTTTTTCGTAAAAGAAGGCGATAAATGTTGGAACTTTGACCTTCAATATCTTTGTAACCAGAAGGTTCCCATGTATGTTCAGTACAAAAAAAATATCATAATAACGAAAAGAACAAGCGATTCTCGGCTTCGTTGAAGGTATTTTTACACCCGTTATATAAAAGTAAGGAACTAGAATTATTTGAGCTTAGTGGAGCGATACCGCTTAAGTATACTTTCAGGCAAAGTATATGATCGTTGTAAGGATATCGTTGGGTGTACGAATTTCCGTTGATTACTGCTATAAGGAAGGGAAGCCCAAGATGACTAAGGTACAACCTTCTTACCGATATTGCATCCCAAAGTATAATTTTATTAATGCTCCTACTTTAGAAGCGCGTGTTTACGCAGACATGAGATTATCTCCTACAAAATATGTAGCTACATATTTTAACTACCTATGGTTTTCTATTGCAAAATTCTTTTATTTGGGTTTTTGAACAACAAATGCGAATGCTCACAGCCTGTTGAGACCCGTAATTATAGAACTCATCAGACCTCATCTGAGTTGACTTCTCATTAGGATCGCTTAGCTTTATGGCTGTTACCTCGTTTTAAGCATGACAGATGTAAATAAAATTAAAGGTAGTCTGGTCCTTTATATTTGTTAGCAAAAAAACACTACACAAGGATAAGATATTCAACATCAGTCACACAGTTTCGGAAATAAAACTGTTTGAAGGTCATAACGAAGACTGTTCCTTGCGGTAATTGAAACTGCGACTCATAGCGCAGTATTACAAGATCATTGAGCCACCAAACTTGGACAATAACGCGTAGTGATGAGCATGATCATTTGTTCTGTGTCTGGGTGTAATTTATCTATAATATGTATGTATTTAGAAATATATAAGTATGTTTATCAGTTGTCTAGTACCCATAACACAAGCTCTGCTTAGCTTGGGACTAGACGGCGTTGTGTGATAGTTGTCGAATATATTATTATATTATTATTATTATTATTGTCTTCGTGGTTAGCGGTTTCATCCCCATCTCAACCCCTTTCAAGCCGTTTATCGAAATTCCTTCAGCAGTATTTCCCTTCAAACGAATATTTAATTAATTTCTAAACATATTTTTGCCATATTATAGGCATTAATTAATGTGTCAGTAAATCAAACAATTGCCACCTCATTTGATTTTAAATCAGATTATAAAGGACACAAGACCTCTGTCCTATGTATATAAAATCAATCTTTTGATTAAATCTTTAGTTTATCGCATCACCAGACATCCCTATTTCAAAGTCTAATGTTTAATAAAACGTAACCCTTGCCTCTTTACGCGCACAGTCTCTGAAATGTGGGTTATTTTGTAAAAATAAAATTGTGCCTACCCAGCAAAATTTTCTAACAATCTAATAGTACGACATGATAACTAAGCAGTAGGTACTGTATTACTGATTGATATGTTTAAATAATAAGCAGTTACGCCATACAATGAGAAACGCAAACTTTTATAAAGAACTAAATTATACAGGATGGTTTTCTTGCTTCGTAACACAATAGCTTGGGTGAAAATATTTCCTTTCATAAAGTGTGGGTTGTTTGCGGCGTTGAACCGACATCTGCCTTTCGGCAACGACGTGCTGTAATCCTCTTTTTGTATTGCAAGTGGTTTCACTATACTTTTTCTGAACTCTGTTCTAGGGAATATGCTTGTTCTATGGATAAAACTACCTGTAGACAAAAATAGTAAAAGACTTTTCCTGTACCCTTTCTTCGGCAGAATTTCCCTTACAATGTTATCAAGACCCTTTTCCACATTATTGTGCTCGGAATATGTTGGTAGTGATTTGTGTTATAAAATCTTATCAGGCAGCGAGAGCGCGGTGTGTTCTACCGTTTGATACGCCTCGGTGACATTACAAGATCGTAAAGTAAAAACGACTGTGTCTATATTACAGCGTGCGATGAGATTTCGAATGGCGGCCATGAAATAAAGGCGTCGACGTACCAGACAGTCACCTGCGACTCCAGCTAATACATAAAATTACGTGTACAGACACAAGATCTCATTAAAACTTTACTAAAATTTATTCCGTCACCGTCTCACACAGAGTTATCAAGGAATTCGCCATTTTTCTTTCTTTCTGCGCACTGAAATTTTCAATTTACATACTTATGAAAGGTTTCATAACAAAAATCCGACTACAAAACCGGTCGCCTTGGAAAATCCCTTTTGTTGGTGCCGCGGAACGACATTTTCCTTGAGTAAAAAATGAAGTTTTTAGTTAGATAGGTACCTAGAGTCTACGAACTTTACAAAATATCTATTCGGTTACCCATGTTTAAGTCGTGTCAGTACGATCTAAGGAAATCATTCAAATTAGTCACTAATATTCTCGCGAAAAACTCGCACGAGTGTTTCACGAGAACGAAACGCAACAGCAGCCGTAAAAAGTATTTGCCAAATAAATGCACAAACACTAAGCTTGACACGGACTGTCCACTATCCGGCGGACTATTGTCGCATTGAGGCACCGAGGCCTATATTTCCACAAAATTTGTGTTTTTGTTGACAATAACTCTCCGCTATGCGCGATGGATTCATATGCATCACACGACTGCATACAGTCATAAAAAAATACAACCACGATGGATTACATCGGGTGTAAAAAGACACTTAACGAAGCCGAGAGTCAGTTGTAGTCCCCGTCATTGCAATCATTTTTTTGTACTGGATCATACCTGGGAACCTTCTGGTTACGGAGATATTGAAGGTCAAAATTGCAACTTTTACTGACGTTTTTTTACGAAAACAAGTTTTTAATGATATAACACAACTTAAAATACTCCCACGACCGGTGTACTGTTGCATGCACCCATAACCACAATGTTTTGCGTGTGTTACATTGCGCACTACCGCAAACAGATTTTCACACCAACAATAAAAGTTGTATTATCGTGCAATGTTACTTAGTTTGATATACAGAATAAGTAGTTGACGGCCATGTGATGTGCCTTTTTACACCCTGTATATGAATAAAATAATATATTCCGTTATAAGCCGTATTATAAGTTATCCATGTAATCAGGGTTCCTCATAAGTTCTTTTGGGTAACTTTTGGATATTTGATTCTTTTGGGGTCGAGGGTCTAGTAGGGTTGGTTGAATCAGAACGGATTAGCTATACTGTATGGTATTATGTTAGTCAAAGGTCCCGAGATCAATATTCTTTTTGTTATATACGCACACAACCATTTTCAGCTCTGATGGATATTTGAAAATCACATTATTGCTATATTCAGCGATTTTTTCTTAATTTTAAGGACGTAAGCATTTTGATGGATCGTAAAGTTGGCGGTTATTTATTTATTTATTTTATTTGGGAAACTTACAGCTAATATAAACAGTGTTCTTAAACAATATGCATTTGTAGGCCATTTACAAGTTTCCACTGTTAAAGACTTCAAATAAAAAAGACAACAAAAACGGTCGGTACAAAATACCTATAACATAAATTAGGAAACAAAATAACACGGCCGATTAAGGGCTGATTTTCAATCAACAGATATATTTTATTCGTGGAATAAAATTGACGTCTGTGTGACAGTTTTTGTATTAAAGAACTGTCAAACATTCAAAATTATTCCTCGGATAAAGTTTTCTGGCGTTCGCGTTGGAAAAATCAGCCCTAATACAAACTAAAAATCATTCAGACGCAAACAATAATTACTTTCCGTAAAAAGCTTTTCACTAACAAATGCCAAGAAACACTGGTATTGAAAATGTCCAAATCATGATCACTAGTTAGTTTATCATCTTATGTAGGTACCTACAGATGCCAAACTAAGTATTGGAACTGATTAATAATATTGTACAGGGTAGCTGGGACATTGATGCACAACCTATTATCATGGATTTAGTACATGATTCTGAACCCCCCCGCGTTGACCCACTAGGGGGATTCTAGAACGATAGGAGTCTAGAATCATATGTTGAATTCATGGTTAAAGTTTGCAGCGCGTTTGCCCCTGCCACCCTGTATACAGGTGAATTTTTCAAGTGGGCGTGGATGCCCAAATCCGAAACTATGAGGAATAGTGAAAAGTACTCAAAGGTGTCTCGGGCTCGATTTTGATGAAAACTAAAACAGCATCATTGGATTTAAAAAAAATCAATATGTCTAGCCAGGAATTGAAGTCATTGATTTTAAAAATAAACATATGTATTAGTACACCATTCGATAGTGTCGCTAATAAGGATCGAATTCTGGGAAGTAATGACATAAGGCAAATTAAAGAAAAGAGCTTATTTTTAACAAAATAGTTTTTTATTTTTCAAGTAACATATAGGGAAAACAAAAAAAAAACCGGCCAAGTGCGTGTCGGGCCACGCGCAGTGTAGGGTTCCGTAGTTGCTTGTTATCACAATATAGCACGATTCTGTTGTTCTTTATGCTGAATATAAGTAATAGTAAAGATATTAGGAGTTAATGGTTATAATAACAAAAATTGACTTTAAATTAAAACAAATTATTATTTCAAGTCACAAAATTGTAATTCGAGAATTAAACAAAGTTCGTTTGTGACTTCTATAGATACTCGAATGAAAACGTAACCCGTTAGTACAGCGCCATCTAGCGGCAGTATTGTGAAACTTATGATCATTTATTATGCTTTTTTTTGTTTTTTATTTCATATTTTGTTTTTCAATGCAAGTCTTTACCTGTTATAAATAAGCAAATACTTCATCTTAGTCACTTTAAAGGATTAATGCTAAGGATTTTGTATTTGGTAAAAAATTATCCTACACCCAAGTTCAACGACTATTACTGCTAAACTAATAAAGTTATCTTAACCGCTATAATTTTCCTTTATAGTTCATGAAATGCGTTATCATCGTTTTTAATTTTTCCAGATTTTGCTAGCCAGCAGTTTAGCTTTTAGAGGGGAGGGGGGGACGCCCTACTGGAACAAAAATTTAGGTTTAAAGAATTTATTCTCATAAGAACAATATATAGGTTCACTTACAATAAGATACAAAGTAATTGCTTAAATCTAAATGAAATACATTTTGCCTCAGCTGCGTGCTGGTGAAGTTATACAATTAAATATTAGATATGTAAGAAGTCGCTAACATCAATTTATTGATAGGTATACGGTATGATTACATTTAATGAATATGATTTTTTAGTTTCATTTTGAATGAGTTAATGTTGTTACAATCTTTTACGTCATTTGGCAGGTCATTATACAGCTGTGCTCCTTCGAACAATATGGTTTTTTTACCATAGTTAGTACGAGCTTGTCTTCGTTGTAATTTATTTTTATTTCTTAGGTTGTGTGATATTGTTTTTTTGTGTAGTTGTAAATTGGATTGTATGCTGTTTGTGGTGATTTTTTTAATTAGAATGCAGGTGCCGTATGTGTATAGTTGTGCGAGATTTAATAATTTAGTTTTTTCAAATAGTATTTTAGTTGGAGTAAGGTTATTTTGCGTTCTTTGCAAAGGCAGCAGGATAGTTTTCGCGGCGGATCCCCATATTTCGATAAGATAGGTACTCGAGATTTGATTTTACTAATGAGTTGTATATAACAGGACGTATTTTCCTTGGAATACAATTTACAATTTTATGTCATAAAAATCAATGTCAATTTTATGTTATTTTATTTTTTTTAATGACATTAATTTTGTTTTTACATGTTCGATGTGCAGTTTCCATGTGAGTTTGTCGTCTACCCTCAGACCGAGGTATTTTTCGTGACTGGATCTTTTTATTATGTCATTGTTTATAGTAAGAGGCGAGAATTCTGGTACTGGTTTATTTTTTGCGGTAAATATCATGTGTTGTTTTTAAAATTTGCACTTTAAAGTTCGTAAATGGAGCATTAAATCGAAAAATATTTTTGGCAACCCTCAACTCATTTTAGAAGACCTATTCAACGGTACCCCAGACGATGGGTTAGACGACGAAAAAAAATTCCATCCCCACTTCACATGTACCCCTACATGAAAAATTTTTACTAGTACTACCCTAAAAACAAATATTTTCCAAAATTTTATTTTAGCACTTTCTCGGCGTAATACTCCTACAAAATTACAGCTTTCTAGTACTAACGGTATCTTAGCAAAACCTCGGACAGACAGATAGACAGACGGACATGACGAAATTATAAGGGTTCCTTGTCAGAACTACGGAACCCTAAAAAGGCTCTTAAAAGGGTTCAACACATAGCTGGATTCGACGTCTCAAGGATTTGTACTGCATTCAGAATTTGAATTTATAACATAATGTTGTGAAGGTGACTGCGCTGCGGCAGTGTGTTAATAAAAATATTGAGCATCATTTCAGGTAATGTAGGTATGAATAGGTATATTGTTTTATTATAAAATTATTAAAAATTTAAATGGGATATAATAATTTATCTGTTCAATGTTAAACAACAATCTAAATAATATGGTGATACACTTTATGACATTTTACTCTTTGATCAGATTATGAACATCTGCGTCTGAAGTAGATATTAAATATCTGTATTTCACACATCTGGAGGCTATACCTTATTGAAATTCGAGTAGGTAGGTACTAAGGAAGAATCTCAGTGAAGCGGCTCAGTAGGTTTGTTTAGTAACTTACTGGTTTGTTAAAATTCAAAGACTACGTTTAGCAGTAGGTTATAAAAAACCTGGGAATATTGGTGTATTCTATTCCGTGATAGATCTGCAAACTGTCTGGTTTTAGACAGAAATGCAGCATTAGTTATCTATTAATTTTAGTATAATATTTAAAAAAATCCTTAGTGGTAATAATTAAGCTGCGACATTGCTTACTCCCCATGGCTTCGATCCCAGCAAATTCAGAAAGTTGGTGTGTTCACTCATTATTCTCGGTTCAGACCTCCCTGAGGATTCAGGAATACGGTAACTTTTCCCTAACTCGTTGTCTCGTTATGTTAATCTCTAGCGGGAGGGCGTTTGTTATAATTGCGCATTGACCGCAATGTTCCACTGACCTCTAGAATGTTCAGCACTACTTCAAAGTAACTACGTCATAATCACGAATAATCTAATTTTCGCACACAAGAATTGGCGGCGATTTAGCTTCATTGTGACTCCCATAAAACGCTGAAAACACTATAATTGAATTTACAAACTTCTTTCAAGATTGAAAAACTTAAAGTATTTAGTTCATGCTTGCAGGATTGTTGTTCAATATTTTTCTTTTATAAGTTTGGACAGCAAATAGTCAGCAAAGTTATTCACAATTGATTCTGTCCTGTTCAGCATTTTAATATTTTTACAATGTCACGTAAACACATCAATCATGTTACGAAAGTTTTAATATTATCTTTCTAAAAGTAATTATATTATAGTATATATCAAACAATGTATCGCAGTTTCAATATAAAATATATTAAATACCTACTAGCCTAAAGCCAAATACATCACATCCCATCGTTAGCGTGATTGAAATCTGACACTCTAAATTGCATACAAATAGTCTGAAATATTGTTTGCGATGTGCCTATAGCATTCCTATGTGGAATAATATTTTCGATACTGAACACTATGTTCAACACTGTGAAAATATATGGCGAGAGGAATTACTTACATGACAACAAGGTAAATCACTCCCTTCCTCGCAACGTAAGCTGTGAGCGAGATGTTTTTATTCAGTTCGTGAAAAACATATCTGATAAAGTCTTTATTGATTTAAGTATTCGTGTGGGTGAGCCTATTTGTGGCTCGACTAAATAATAATACAAAGAAAAACTGATGAAAGGAACGAGGACCGCGATATACACGGTCAGTTAAGCTTTCGGAAGCCATTGATTTTTATTATTACAAGCCAAGTCAAAAAGGATGTTTACCTAAAAGCCGTTTCAGCTCCGTTATTTACAAAGAAAATGTTAACGGAAATATTTTCATCATAAATCGAATAAATGTGCGAATAATTAAAGCGTTTAACAATAATAACTTTTCCTGAGAATTGTCTTCATACGCATTTGTGCTCATTCAATGAACTTTCCACAAAGATAAACAAATTTCTTGGAAAATAAAAGTTTAACTTTTCTCTCAGATAGTTATTTCGGTCGCTCCTTTCGAGCACAGTCTACTCAAAGAGATGGATTATTTTAACAAAATTTGAGGCACATCTTAAAATTGTAAAGAATATTATTCGTGATAAATAGTACATATTTACTCAGCTAACGTTGTTTTTAATCAAATGTTAGTAATTATGTTATTTAAAAACATGGGGTCGTTCGCTAAACACATTATTATGTTTATTTATTCACGGGTGCAGAGGTGCGGAAAGGTCTCGACTATGTTTGACTGTGGCGATTTATTTAACGAGTGGCTTTATTTGTTTGCAACGCTGTCGGTCGACGTCGGCGTGCCCTTCTAATGCTACCCCATTAACTTCATGCCCAGTGTAAATTACAGAACTTTCAACTTTATCACTTAGCTGTTAAGGACTACGTAGAGTGTCTCTGAGCTGTCTTTGTCTACGTCGTCTTTGCTTAATTAATGACTTAATAGTGGCTTCGTCATGTGTGCACGCCGAGTGATGTATAGTGTTAACTCAAGTTTCTGCCACATCAGCTCAGTCTAAAATACAATGATGGGTAATTAGTTACCGCCTCCAACTTGCTGAATTAACTAAAACCGAATCAAATTTCATATTCTGCAGTACTTTTGTGTTTACCGAAACATAACGGTTACGTAAGAGGAATACAAAGACAAAACCTTCCGCTCCGGCTGCTGGTAATGTTTAACTTTAGGAATTTTAATGGCAACAACAGTATGAAAACAACTAAGAAAGTAATTAGGGAGAAAGTTACAAAATATTATCACAATCATAATAAGTACGTGTTTTCTGTAATTATGTTTATTCAAAACATGGGTTAAGGCGTGTACGTGGCAAGTAATAATATGTTGTCAAGTCCCGGGCTCCGGACATTAGCTTTCATGTTTCGTTTTCGTCAAAAAGGATAAATCGTGTGAGAGTCGGACCGCTTACAACAGACGGTGGAAAATATTTTAACGTATTTGTGTGCCGTTCACAATATTAACAAAAATTATTTTGTTGACAGTTCTTTTTATTCTTGGCATGTGTCATCCTCAGATCATATATAGGGACAGGGGCGTATCAGCAATATTTTCGGACTACCAAAGACTACAATATAATGCAATGAAATGATTGTCTAGTCTACCATGATAATATGATAGCTTCTGTAGAATGGTCTATAGGTCAGTGACACGTTGCTTAGCTACCTTTTGTTTATTACGAATAAATAGGTTTTGACCAAGGACCTAATCCTACTGAATGACTATTTCATGAAATCTTGACATTTTACGATTATACTAACTTAACAAGTTGTATTGTTGATTCTAATGATTACAATTCTGTAAATACATGTTTGTTACGGTCGCAAATCATATTTTAATCAACGTACAACTTAATACTGACCAGCAAATTGCAAAAAACGTAAGAAAATTTGAATTTCGCGGGCTACCTTAGCGCTTCCCCCTTAAAGAAATTTGAAAGATTGTAGTAGCTTGATGTGCTAATTCAAATATATCCTATCACCACCAGATCACCAGCATGGAGGAACATAACTTATCCAGGTACGTAATATGAAAAACAGCCTTCTAATATTCTTGAAAATCGTTTAACGAAGCACAAATTGAAGCGGCTGAGAGCGTCTCCGCCAAAACTCTTCAAATCTAATAACTTACAGCGGCTTGCCGGCTGGCGGTAGTGAAACCGCGACGGATTATACGGGATAAGTACTACTTGTTGGTTGCATTATAAAACGGATTGAACACAAGTCTAGTACCAATAAACCGAACTTTAAACGAAGTTCGCAGATTCGACTTTAAGATAGTTAAGGGAACAATATCAAGGAACGATTAAAACAATAAAATTGCAAACTGAGTTTCTTGGTTTGTATCCTCATTTTCGAAGTTGGAAGTTTAATGATAAATATAAATTTTAGTCTAGGTGTATTTTTATCTAGCTTGAATGTATTTTGGAGGGCACGCCCAGACTGACATAATTATTATACTGACCTTTTTGGTGATATTCTTCAGAAAGATCGGAAGGCCAATTCTACTAATTTAAAACGTTCAAAATCTAGTCTCAGTCTCATCTCGGCGACAAACAAATGTCAGAAACTTGTCAAAATGTAGGGAAATTAAAGTTCATTTTGAGAGATTGAGACTGAGATCAGACTGTGAACGTTCTTAATATAAATGTACAGTGCGTAGTCCTAGCAACAGACTTGCGTGTATGAACAGATGTATGAACGTAAACGAAGCACAAGGAGTATGTAAGGATCATAGCAGGTGGGGTTCTGTAGTGTTTACCTGCCCCCAAGGAAAAAAGGCGTGACTTCACGTATGTATTTTCTTTGAAGAGAGTACGATCTTTGACGGTACTGGTTACATATAATTTCATTCTTTAGCATTCAATCAACTCAGCCTATCGCAGTCCACTGCTGGACATAGGCCTCTCCCAGGCTGCGTCACAACACCTGTCCTCCGCCTTCCGCATCCAGTCCAGCTGGGGGGCGTCCCACACTACGTTTGCCGATACGCAATCTCCACTCAAGGACTCGTCTTCTACCGGCTATCAGGCCTTCGACAAACATGGCCAGCATACTGTCAATTTAGTTTGCTTACTTTGCAAGCTATGTCGGTAACTCCGGTTCTTTTCCAGCAAAATTTCATTCCTGACTTTATCCTTCAAAAAGACTCCGAGCATACCTCGCTCCATAGTGCGCTGAGCGACCATGAATTTGTGGACCAGCCCGAACGTCAGTGTCCACCTTCCTAGCCTTTAGCATTGATAAATTGATAATAATTGCTGTTTATTGACATCGTGTTATGCAAACTACTGTGGCTATTGGGAATACAACCTTAAAAGAATTCCAAGCTTATAAAAATTCGCGGTAGATTCTGATAAGATAACAATGTTCAACAGTAATGAATGACATCTCTTACGAAAGCTCTTAAAGTGCACGAGTACACTTTAAGAGCTTTCCTTTAAATGTTAAATAAAGTGTTATTTCATTAGATGGCAGTTAAGTTCAAATCCAGAGCGAAAATGGTTTTTTTTTTGCGTTTTTTAAAAACTATCAACATAGTTCAACAGTGATAAATTATATGTCATATAAAAGATCATTAAGTGTACTTTATTTCATTATATGGCAGTTAAGTTCAAATCCAGCGCGAAAATGGTTTTTTTTAGCGTTTTTTTAAAAACGCTCAACATTGTTCAACAGTAATTAATGGTATGTCATATGAAAGCTCTTAAAGTGTACTTTATTTCATTATATCGATGCCTTAGTTCACAATTGTACTAACTGCAAAATTTTCAATTTTCACTTTTTTAGTGCCAAATACACTAATATCATACAATATTGAGTTAAGATGGAGTTAGATTAAAGGTTTAGTCTTGTGAATAGATGCATAATTGTTTTATTATTTTACTTTGTTTTAGTACTGTTCACGTCTAAACTTTAAAAAACTTTTCACACCACCTGCTCGAAAATGTCAAATTATTTGTCAAGCAACCTTAACCTAAAGTGAGTCATTAGTGGCCGGGGGCGCAGCCGGTCAATAATGTTGTACTGGATTTTATTATGACCCGCTGGTCAATAATGTGATTTGAATTTGGAATCTCACATGCTCAGCTAAATTGGCAGTATAGTACTAACAAACACCCTTTGGTGCCAGAAAGAGGAAAGCTATTCTCGAAACCCTTAGTACGCGTGGATGATATTCTCGATTTCCTACAAAATCATAACGACTGCTTCTTCATATCGTTGCCATGTTTTCGAAGACATAATATTGTAAGAATAATTAGATAACTACGAACCATTTTTTAAAAGGAATGGAATAACATTAAAACTGGCATTAATAATAACAAATACCGTACCGCGCCGTAATACCGTAATAGTAATTGGCTGTAACATTAGTTAATTTATTTTAAGTAAACTGCGCTAAGATTGCTGTGGATTTTGTGAATAAATAAATAAATAATAAAACCTATCTATACTACAGTCGATTTATCACATTTTATCAAAAATACTCTATTTTCACGAGCGTCTCCAATGACGTTCTAAATTCAAAATGCATACAGCCAATCATCCAAAACCATTCTACCAGCCCTGTGTAAAGCTTAGTTTACACAAACGCCACTTCCATGAGAGTGATATCAATAGACACACACGACAAAACCGTAGAAGAGACTTTTGTTTTGAAAATCGAATGGATCGTGTCTTGGCTACTTATTGGTAGACGCAATAAAGGCGCGAATTTTCGTACTATGGCTATTATTTTCTCACAGTAGGTGTAAAAAGTAGAGTATCCTCCTCTGGGCTAAAGGTGTCTTTGCCTTGGGCTAGCTTGAATCCCTCGCTGCATTCAGGATTCTTGTATTAACTCCCTCGCTTCGCTCGTGACTTAAACTCTTAACTCCCTCGCCGCGCTCGGGAGTTAAGTCCTGAATCCTTCATTGCGCTCAAGATTCAATATGACGCCCGTGACATAAGACACAACTTTAGCCCCTCGGTGCATAATCTACTATTAAAACACTCTCCTCAAAATTGTCAGTTTTGTAGTTAGTGCAAATGTGAACTAAGGCATCGATATGGCAGTTAAGTTCAAATCAAGCGTGAAAATGGTTTTTTTTTTGCGTTTTCTAAAAACGTTCAACATTAAAGCTCTTAAAGGCGTTATGGCCATTTTATACTTGAGACGATCATCGGGCGATAACTAATAATAATAATAAATACTTACTGCAACTATCTGGCTCCAAACTAAACAGAGGAAGTTATCTGGCGCTGGAAAAATCAGACCTAAAAATACGGCAATATACGGCCTATATGTTGATCTTTTTAGTGTATTTTTAGTCAAACAAGAGCTATCTATAATCCTAGCTACTGACTGACAGCTGGATTTGACCTCAACTGCCATAGAATGAAATAAAGTACACGCCAAGAGCTGACATATGACATAGGTTTCATGACTGTTGCACAACTTTGAAAAGTGGGCCCAGTGTTCATTCAAAAGTGCCCATGGTCCTTTAGACGGTTTTCTCCAAAAAAGTTGTAAGTGTAACTATTTCAGTCACGTTGTTATTTGGTTCTGTGTCGGCCGGTTTATTGTAACTTATTTATTTCTTATATGAAGTTTGGGAATCCGAGAAATTTCTCTCTCACCTGCGCTTGAGTGATGACACGGGAACCTCTGAGGATAATTGAATTATCCTCGCCAGCGATATCCCGGACTCCGACGAGGGATCTAAACATGAATATATCTTCAATACCGCAGACCATGACAGACATTTCAGCAGTACGAGCGGATCTCATAAAATACGTACCTTACGCTCACATATCTGGGAGAAAATAAAAATACAAGATACGTTTATTCTATTATCATTTACGGAGGAGTATTAGTTTTAGATATTTTTGTGTAAAGATAGTGTGTATTGTATTCAGGAAAGATTCACCTGATTTTCATAATCTGTGAACAACAATAAGTCTTCGGAAATGGTCTTATAAGAGAATGCCCATTACGTCACAGTACTTTCAGTAGTTTTCCCTACTTCTTGGCTGGTTGATTTCGCTTTCCACGAACCATTTATCTTTGGCTGTGCGGTCCATTATGTTAACGACCGTGCAAATAGTTCCGGAAGGAATAACCTAACATAAAGGGAAATTAACTGACACTTTTCTACATTTTGTTCCGGTTATCGTGTTACACAGATAAAGGCACATGTAAAAATATAAATAGTATGGTTTATTTACTCTGAAAAATGGTATGGCATAAACCAACTCAGGTATTCCAAGTATTTTTTTATTCGTATCGTTTTTCTTGTTTCTATTTGCAGTACTCTGGACGCTTTTAACATGTACGTACGTCTTGTTTACATCGTTCTCACGTGAGAACGATGTAAACTATGTACACGTAATTATATATGTATTTAATTATAATATAATTTAAAAGAGAATCCATGGAGTTTCTAGCCCGTTCTTCTACATAGGTACCTACTACGCTTTGGAAAGGGCAAGTAGCTTCATATTTCTGACTGACCGATTCCTTGACAATTCAAAAGTGCATGTTAGTGGTTTAATTGATATAAATGCTTTGAGTTTGAGTTTACTTCTCGAGAACCGTTCTATTTTACGACTAAGTATCCGTTGCTAGTTAACAAACGATGCTTGTGTAGTTTACGTTCAGACGCCAGCACATCAAGCTACTACAATCTGCCTTTTTTCTTTAATAGATGTTCAACTTTATCGCTAAAGCATAAGGTTCAAAGTTGATTGGGAAAATTTGACAGTTTCGGGCAGCTTAATATGCTGGCGTCTGTTCTACTAATAAACAAACCAATTTAAAAACTATCAGTGCTCACCACACCGGGACAGATTCTGAAAACTAAGTCCCTTCTTCTAAATGATAAAAGGATCGCTTTCTATGAAGTGCCACGGCTGCCTCGGGTAAGTACTATTAACTGTCTTCTTCTATATACTTCAAAAGGTAAGAGCATGACGTTGTGAAAACAAGTTTCCTTTTTTTCGTTTCTCTATAATTTCTTAAGCTGTCCTTATGTCCCGGCTTTAGTGTTGCTTCGCTTAGAAGCTTATTTTAGATTTCAAGATGTTTTTCAGAAAAATACTTAAGTTAAGCTCGTTTTCGTTTCGTTTTGTTTCATTTTTACGTCTTTAAGTAAATAGTGGTTCATTATGTTAGCATGTATCTATCTACACAGGTACCTATAATATTGGTACCTAGTATATAAATAGGTAACACAGCAAATGTATTAAATGTTGTCAATGCTATAATATGTTAAACAAGCACATTTGTAAATTATATTTAATAAAATACCTAGCGGTTAAGAACATAAACAATAACTAAATTTGATTATGTTTGTAAACAGGAGTCAGCTAATAATAACGGAACGTTCATAAATTGGCAATTTGTTTACAGAGCTTGCAATTATTATATTATATTATAAAAAGCTTTTTGATAGGCTGCGCAAACATTGTTTGATTTCATCTAAAAATTTTATTCAAACGGAATTTATTAAATGACTGATGTAAAAATAACAAACGGCCAGCATCCGGGGTGAACGAATTTATGTCATGTGTATTATTTTAACAATTATCACGAATATTAACGAACGATCAAAACGTGCTGGGAACAAATTGAGTTGATTTATGACGGGCTCGCCACCCATGTTGCTCCGGTATAGAAATAGAATGCATGTGCTGCCACCGCGGACCGCCAACTTGTTGTCAAACAAAAATAATTAAAAGTAGCTAGGTAGCTTTTTACATTTATAAATTTATTATTTATTTAATTATCTTCTTTTAGCGACGGTTTTGATTCCTTGGAACAGCTGTTGGCAGTAAAGAAGTCTCATTACCTGCGGTTTAATTAAACACGTTTAAGTACAATAACAAGGAGATTACCTTCTTAGCGTTTCTTTATAACTCGGGTTGATAGGTACTAAAGTATTTTGTGTTTAAGAAGGACCACTAGAATCAAGGCCTACAATCCACATTCGCGTTAACGGAAATTATATTTTTAGTTTTTACGATACGTTTTCACTTATAGCATTTTCAGCTGCAAGGAAGAAAGTATTTTGTTTGCATGACCACTTATGGGTGTTTGGTACCTAACATAATTAGTATAGCTTTATCGTTTCGGATATAAAACATACCACCATATTATAATTTCAAGAAAATCGCAAAGGAACAAAAAAAAAATTCAATGTGTATTTCGGCCTTTAGCCTAACTACAGTTCAATCAATTTGCCTAGTCTTTTCCCAACTATGTTGCGGTTATTTTACATGTAGTGAAGTCTGACCTGCACAACCCAGTAACAGCACAACTGGGTAATGCGATACCACTTGGAAAGACTGGTTGTCAGTCTTTTGGGCTTTTGACTACCCGTAACGACTGTCAAAGATCTACGAATGACAGCCGGGACCAACGGCTTAGCGTGCTTTCTTGAAGCACTGAGGGGTCTCGATATGTAGGTAATGGATGGTCACCCATCCACGAACCGACTGCGACAAGCGCAGCTTAACCCTCGATCGACCTGTTCGGCTGTTAATATTTAGCCACACCGAAAGAAATAAGCAGTGAATAAAAATGAAAAAACATTGATCTGAACTGCTTACAACAGTTCCATATGAGCCTAACGTTCAAAACAGTATTTTTTACGGATCAAAAACAGTTAAAGCTTCAGACAAAATGTTACCGTCATGACAGTAAACTTTAACGTTTTTTTCAGTAAATGGTACCTATGTTCAATCATTAAACGTTACTGTTCTGTCTTTTATTGTTTTACAAACACTTCTTGTTACTGAGTCAGTAAATCTTAATGAAATCCTTTTAATGTGGTGTAGAAAGAAATTATTTTTTTCAGTGCAGGAGCCCCTCTCTACTAGCCTACTTACTTTTTGTAATTTTATCTTTAAAGTAAATAATTTAAGTAAACTAGACGTGTCTTTATATCAAGATATCTGATGTTAAATATTGTTTACCATTTTATTGTCCCACAATTACCATAAAATTTTGAGCTTATGCCGCCTGTGATACAGGTTTATCCTAGTACAGGCATCTAAAATTATAATACTTTTAAAAATAAAAGTAGTCTGTGTGGTGCCGGACTTAAAGAATACCACCACCCCTTACTTCCCGTGGGTATCGTAAAAGGCGACTAAGGATCGTATCGGAGAATGGGCAGCAGCGTTCTCTATGTATTCCACCACCATACCATACTGCGATCGCCAACCCGCCTGCCAAGCGTGGCGATTATGGCAAACCCTCCCAAAATTGGGGGAGGCCTATGTCCAGCAGTGGACGTCTATCGGCTGAAACGACGACGAAAAATAAACGTAAAAAAATTGGTGAGAACCAATTTTAATACTGAATAAATATCACACTAATATTATAAAGGCGAAAGTTTGTGAGTGTGTGTGTGAGTGTGTGTGTGAGTGTGTGTGTGAGTGTGTGTGTGTGTTTATATGTTTGTTACTTCTTCACGCTCAAACGGCTGGACCAATTTTGATAAAATTTGGTATGGAGGTAGCTGACACCCTGGATTAACATATAGGCTACTTTTTATCCCGATATTCCCACGGGATCGAAACTTATGCGGGTGAAACCGCGGGGCGCAGCTAGTTTATTATATACTAGCTTCTTTCTTGTTCACCCGACCCACCCCGTCGCATTGCATCCCCTGCCCGCGCTATTACTAACAATGCTAATATCAGTTTTAAGTACTTACCATTGTTACTAACAAATTAAGGACCTTCTGAATTAAATGTTTATTATTATTACTTCGTTTTCGCTTTGGTTCTGAGTGTTATCTTTTGCTCAGCTCCTCAGGGCGCTAGCGTGATATTAAATAACGGCTTACGTTTAACTTACCACCAGATATAGTAACATATAGCAGACAAAAATAGTAAATAATCACCAAAATTAAACCCGCATTTTAATGTAAACTTAGGTATAACCAAACTTTTAACATCTCGCTATCCTATTTAAACAAAATGACTCCAAATAAATCATTGATAACCCAAAAGTAGTAAATGATCACCAAAATTAAAACAGCATTTTAACGTAAAATTATAACCAAAGTTTTTACATCTTGCTATCCTATTTAAGCAAACTGTTTCATTCTTGTAATACATTTTCTAAACCAGTCACAAAGTCATCATGACGGTGTTTTCGCTCTTGCATTGTATGTCGACGGAGCTCCGATTCGCGGGGACCCTATTTCTGTGTAAAGGGTTTAAATCAACCTAACAAAACCTAACCTCGGAGTGCCCTTCGCTCTCTCTTGCATCCTATGTCGATGGAGCCCCCCTTCGCGGGGAACCTATTACTGTATAAAGGGTTTAAAGTAACCTAACCAAACCTAACCTCGGAGTGCCCTTCGCTCGCTCTTGCATCCTATGTCGACGGAGCCAAGTTTTCTAAGATTTAGTGATCATTTACTACATTTGGTGTTCGAATACAATTTGAAGTGCAGTCGTGACTAAAATAGCTAGTACTATTGTAATTTTAGACTTTATTTTTCTGGTGTTAAGTATATATTTCTGGTAAAAGAACTAAGGGTATCAAAGCATTTTATGGTGGTCATTATATTTAACCCCTTAAATAACCTCCCTCAAGAATTGGGCTATCAAATGTAAAGAGATTTTTCGGTAGGTGGTTCCGTAGATTAGCGTGTTCAAACAGCAAACAAAATTTTCAGCTTTATTATTACTTACTCGTAGATTGTTATCTTAACTTAATATCAAATATCTAATACTAAGATTAGTTCTAGCTCCATCGATAAACTAACTTAATTAATCAGAGTAACTACCAGAGACTCGTCAAGTTAATTACAAATTGCAATTGCCTATTGTTATAAATGTTTGATATCAAAAACAAGTTAGCGGCTGTGTCTCGAAGATTTATTAATTTGGTGTCAGAGATAAGTACTGGCTAGTTCATGTTAAATTTCAATAAAGACAAAGACGAAAAATAATTAAACGATGTTCAAAGACATAATACCTAAATTATTAAAGAATTTGTAATTAAATTAAATGATCATCATTTCAGCCGACGTCAGCGTCGGGAGACGTCCACTGCTGGACATAGGCCTCCCCCAGCATCGCCACTTCGACCAGTGCTGTGCTTCTCGCATCCAGCAAGCGAGCAATGTGGACTGCCCACAGTGCCCACTGCACTTAAGATTAGCAATTCTTCGGACTATGTTGGTTACCTTGGTTCTCCTACGGATCTCTTCATTTCTGATTCGTTCATGTAGGGAACCTCCAAGCATATCTACAATTAAATGATAATTGTCATGTTACCTACACTTAATTTACATGACGTCACAAATTTAGTAATAATTTATAACATTCAAACAAAATATATTTGACGTAATTATTTGGTAGTTTTTTCAATTTGTCAATTTCAAACGGCATAAACCAGTTTCGGTCGTTCGGAAATTTGTCCATAATTGGATTTTAATGATATTTGCGAATCAATAAACGCTCGCCTCAATTTGAATACATTTAGCCTTATTTACCTATTTCATTTTCGACTTATCATGCATACTTTTATAACAATATTATAATATCAAAGTTCTAAAAAATAAAATATCCTATCATACAAAATACCTACTCAAAGAAAATTCTCTTAAGTGTAAAAAAAATACACTTAGCCATTGACTTATATATTACTGAAATCATTGCACTTAGCGAATTCAAATCCGATTTTCTTTCAAAGAAGCGATTGAAGTTGTAAAATATTTTAAAGTATTATCGTATATTTTTGTATATTCATACTTATTTAGGTGTGTACCTATCTATGTTCAAAAAGGTATGGCTTTACTCTATTCTTGTCATCTTGTTATTTTTTTTTACAACAGATGTTCGGTTCAAATAAATAAAATTCAATACTTTTCTATTATCAAGCTTATTCTTGCAACCTATATGCCTGCATTTTTGTTTTATGTACTTATGTGTGTTGTAATAACGTTTCAATGGAAGAAGGAAATCGTTTTTGATATTTTTACCCAACTTCGTACCGCCTCAGAATCACACTAATATTATAAAGGCGAAAGTTTGTGAGTGTGTGTGTGAGTGCGCTCAAACGGCTGGACCAATTTAGATGAAATTTAGTATGGAGGTAGCTGACACCCTGGATTAACATATAGGCTATTTTTATCCCGATATTCCCACGGGATCGACATTTACGCGGGTGAAACCGCGGGGCGCAGCTAGTCTATAATAATTCTAATAACATGGAAAAAGTATGAGATAATGATTTTTTTCGTTAATTTTTCCTATGTTTTAATAGTTATTCTGCTATTCGGCATGGAGACAAATCCAACAACAAATCAAAGATCATAAAAATCGGACCAGCCGTTCTTGAGTTATAAATGGTGTTAATAACCCGACTTTGTTTTATAATAATTATGTAGATAATAGCTTTCTTTATTACTCATTTTTTTATTTCTGCATAAGAACACTATCGCCTTTAAAACGACCATAATCAGCCTATAATATTTCCACTGCTGGGACACAGGCCTCGTTTCTTCGACAGGAAGTGGGCTGTAATCTACCACGCGATATATCACATATCTTTGAGCTCCTCACGATGTTTTCCTTCACCGTTTTGAGAGCAGTAGTGATGAAACTATTTACACAAAGTAAAGCGCCTGTCTGGGTTCGAACCCGTGACTTACAATTCGTAAGTCGTTACCACTGGGCCACCACTGCTCAAAACGCCTTTAATATAGAATTAATAAATTAATGCTACCCATTTGGCGTGACTGAATTATCCGTATAGGTTATTATATTTCAGAAAAATAGCTGTACTTACTTACCGAATAATGTTCTCATAAAGAATCCATTGCTATTAACTGATTTCCTCTCCAGCCTCATATATTTTATTGTCAGTATTTATACGCATTGTTCAGCCGAAGTAGGTTTTTTTTCACAACAAAGCCTTCTGACTTACTGGTATAACAAAATTATGTGAAATAGAAAAGATTTCCTCTATTTTTTCATCAAAACATTTCCGAGGTCCCTCACCTCAGAACCGTGAACTGTAATTGTTTTGATTTTTTCGTTTTGAACGCAAACACATTAAAAATACGGTTTAAAAAAATAAAAATCTTTTGCATTTTCTTTTCTAGTCTGCGCTGTCCCACCTTGGAAAGGGCCTCCCTGCACTCCTTCCATCTTTCGTGAGCCCACGCGTCCTCCTTCCAGTTTGAACGAAACTTATCCAGTAATATTAGTGGTGTTGGTGGTGGTTGGTGGTGGTATTAGTGGTTGTGGTTAAACATCAAGTGGTTGATACTTCTTGATGTTTAACCGGTTAACGTTTAAAATATGAGACTTGAGTGGGCGAGAGTGTAGGTTTGTACAGTATACTTACCTACTTGTAGAATATCGTAAATTATAATAGCAAAGAGCTGTTAAGGGTATTCATCAAATATTTACAAGAGCGTACGCTGCGTCCACCTGTGTCCTCAGATTCAGATAAGGGACCGTATATAAACCACCTTATACTTTTAAGAGGGGTAAATAATAAATACCCCTTTATGGAAGTATATTTTTCTCTAAAATTAATCTCGTTATCAAAGCGTTTTATCAGAAGGTTACCTTTCCAGGATAGGCGCTAATTAAATGTGAAGCAACAATGGAAAACATTTTATAAGTATAAATATACATACGAAATGACATTTTCTTCTTGCCTCCGTTTCAATTGTATAATTTTATGTATTTTTACAGACGTTAGAATTCTATTTTATTGGTGTTTTACATATAAACCTTTGGGATTAGAAGCAAGCTGAGGGCAATTTTGGGATCATTGGCTTTACGAGCCATAAAACCTTTTTCGTATAGAATTATGTGTGAAATATTTTCCTTATATCTGTGTTATGTTGTTATCATATTATCCCTGAGAGGAAGCATATTTTCCGAATAGTTAACCTCATTAGCGTGGCTTTTATGTTTACCTATACGAGTTGTTTTGACGTAAATTAGTTAAGTTTGGGTTTCAGTGATGAATCGTGTTGTGTGCGGATGAGATTGCAGAGAGTTCGTTTGGGGTACGCTAACAAATTAACACGTAATTTACACGTCACAATTAACGTAATTTATAGGTATTATGCTGAATAAATGAGGCTTTATGTTGTTTGTTAACGCTGTCTTAAATCGTGAGGGAAAATAGAGGGAAAAGTAGTAGTTTTGTTCTATTGCCAATGCGAGGCAATCTAGTTAACAGGCGGCTATAAAACTTTTACAAACGTAAGCACTAGTGTTGACCTGTATCCTCCCGGAGGATACCCTACATCAAACCCCCGCGGCGTACCAATACTTACATTAACTAACCAATGTTTACGCAGATAGATAAAATTGAATTTAATGCCGAGTACCACCCCTTAACGCATATTAACATTTCAATTTATTTTCTGTTATAGTGAAATGAAATTTTGTGCAAAATCTCATTTGAATAACTTGTTTAGCGGCGAATGAATAAGTGTCTCCTGGCTTATTATCACGTTTACACACCCTAAGGATGCCTCACAAACGTTTTCACAACTTTGTTAATGGTGAATTTTGCAAGACTGCTTTATTTGATTTTAAACACAAAAAAAATATCTAAAACAAAATTTGCTGTGAACTGACAGTGTAAATTCATCCAGGAACATTTAAATATAAAAACGAAATACAGTCGAACAACCCTCATGCCAATTTGTTGACAAAAAACAACGAAAATGCGTGGAGTGTGGACGGTCCCTAACGTGTACTACGTGGAAAGTATTTTATTACCGATAGACCGAAATAAGTGCTTAGGTATTTATTGTCATTTTATTTGTTCAAGCGTAGTGCAAACATGGAATATATCCGCGTAACCCTTTTCAGGGTGTCTGCCACATTCTATTTATGTCAGTACGAGTTGGGTGGCGTGCCCTCTATAAATCAGAGGCGTTTTGTTCAGGCCCATTACGCCGTTTTACCGCCTTCCTACTGAGACAAAATTAGATCATGCCGAAGGGAAAACCCCGTTCAACCCATACATAACTTTTGTTGTAAAACCTTTAATACTTATAAGGCAAAACGTGTCGGCTTGTTTATACTGTGGGCCTGTGACCGCATGCGCCGGTTGTTTTGATATCCGCTGTGTATTGCGGGTATATTTCCTAGCTATAAGTGCTTCCGATGTTATGAATGAACACCTGGAGTGTAAAGTTACAGTAGTACATAAATATAAATATATTTCTATAGATATTCAGTCCGTCGCGTTTTGTTCATCGATGTCGGAATATCCCGTTTTTTCTGGACAGTGTTAGTTCCAAGAGGTCTAAATATAGGTAGGTACAATTTCCGCAAAATTCTTTATCTAAGAAATTAGCAAAAACGTCACTACTTATTGGACACTTAATAATAGCTCTACGCGAAATGCATTTTCAAGAAACAAGACAACAGGTTAAAGCATGCAAGATTATATAGGTAGGTACATCATATTTGAAAACTATACAACAAGTTCCAACACCTATTGAAACTCTATATCTTAACACACTAAGTTAGCCTCTATGGTTGAGGTAGCTATTTGGGTTTAAAGAACATTATTTCTCACAAGAACTTAATAATAACAGTTCGCTTATAATGAGATACTTAAGTGATTATAACTAGTACTATTAACATTAGTTACCTCTATGGTACTGGAGACATTATATTAGATGAAGTATTTACCCGCCTAGAAGTGTAAGCCAATTCTGGCAGCGAATATTGCTCTATCCATATATTCACGTTGCAGGGTGGAATGTAAGCGTAGTTCATGCAACATGACACTGCCTATCCATGTACGCACGAAGTTCAGCGCAATATGTAGGTACCGGGCTTTATACGTTCGGTTGCTACGCGTTGCATCAAATGGTAACAGTCAATTGAAAGCCTTTTAAGCCTCTGCTTCCGTTGAAAAATACATTTACAAACAATTATATACGAATATGGAAAAAAATAATATTCTTTGTAGTGAGCAAAAAAGGATTTGGACAAAATAAAACTATCAATATGGCGTTCTATGATTTTCTACACACTGTAATGTTACGGATGAATGAAAAAACTCTCATTTGCGCTGTGCTATGCGATATGACACAAGCATTCGACTACGTTGACCACACTATTTTAATAAACTAGACACATATGGAGTCAGAGGCAATGTTCTTAAATTAATTGAATCCTATATGTCCAATGGAAGGCAAATAGCAGCATTCTCAAGAATAGATCGTACCAAAAAAAAAGCTTCTAGGTATTTGTCTCAAGAACAAGAACGTATAGTGAAATTCGATGTACCCCAGGGAAGCTTTCTGGGACCATTATTATTTATCATATATATAAATGACTCTCCGAAATCTATTGAGCATCCAATGACTCTTTTTGCAGACGATAGCACAGTCACATGTAAGAAAACTGACACCTATGAACTTAGCATTAATAATTTTTAGCTTCTATATTTTACTGGTAAGACAATAATAATCTAAAAATTAACACACAAATCTTGTATTTTCATTCAAAGAATACCAAGTAAGTAATGACATTATCTTTAAGCTATAAAAATCACACCATATACAGAGTTGGTAATGCCAAATTCCTTGGAGTAACCATTGACAAAAAACTTGATTGGAAAGAACACATTGAAATAATTAGTAAGAAAATTAGTAGTTCTTCCTACGCATTGCAAAATCTCGCCCCAATCGTAAATACGGATGTATTGCTTACTGCCTATCACGGACTTGTTGCATCGATCCTTAATATGACATTATTTCCTGGGGAAACTCTACACATACCTAAATATGTTATATTTAGAATGCAAAAACGATGCATATGAGCTATGTTTGGTCTTAAAATTACAGAAAGTTGCAAACCATATTTTATTAAACATCAAATTCTCTCATTTCTTTCCTTGTATATTAGAAACTGTATCTATTATTTGTTAAGAAGAAACTGTTTCCGAAGTCTTCAGATGGTTCCGAAAGAAGTCAATGGAAAATCGGAGACTTCCTTTACATAGTGCTAAAACAGTTCTCATGCGTAAGAGTGTTTATTGCATGGCCCCAAAATTATACAACAAGGTACTAAAGGAATACAAATATGTGGATATTAATAGTTTTAATAAAAGCATGAAGAAAGTTTTAATAAAATAAATGCTACTATAATGTTGCCGACTATTTAAATGATGTACTTTAGACATTTTTATTATTATTTTTATTAATTTAACGTAACTTTACGATTTTTGTACTTTGATTTATATTATTATTATATTTGTACGCCTTTCCAGGCAAAACATGCTAAAACTTTTTTTTTGTAATCCTTCCAACTGATTGTAAATCTACACGTGTTTTTGACAAATAAATATAAGTATCTTATTTTATCAGCAATCCTCTATGTCACTTTCTAGTCTGAAACAAAAGGTTAGTAAGATCATTTTCAGCCACGACAATACTTTTACTGACATGAATGAGTCCTTGTTTCCACGAACACAAACAAAGCTGTTTACATAAAATTGAATAAATAGCCAAATTCCATACATATATCTTCACATCTCATTACATTCTAAGGACATACAAATTGCAAATATCTAGGAGTATTTTTGGTATTTGCTCATATATATCAGCTAAGTCGTAAAAAATAATGGTGACAAAATGTCAAATATCGTGCCTACAATTTGATTTATAGCAGCATTTAGTTTCTGCTCGGTACCTTCTGGAAGGATTAAGGATATGCCTTACGTTATAATACGCTGTCATAATTCATATTGCTGCGTTCCTTCTTATAAATATTAATATTTATATTAACCCTGCGTAAGCCTGAGCTGGCCTAAGCATAAACAGCTTATAATGTTCCCAAAGCTGGGAAATAGGGCTCCCTGTGTGAGAGGGATTAGGCCGTAGTCGAAATTCTAGGAACAAAAAAAGAAATCCAAAAATGAATGGTGCGCAGTTTTTCTGAGAATCTCATTATTTTCAGTAGGTATGTCTGTTTATTTTCGTCTTATTAGATCCTTCTATGCTCCAGAATATGGGTCAAACAAAAATAAAAAAATCTGGACAGTTCCCACAGACATAGGTATTAATTTTCGATTAGATATTATTTTAACGCAATGTCTAAGTTTGTAACCCTAGAAGAGTATTTTAAAAGCGATGATTCTGTTAAAAGGCAGATAATTTATTTAGGTTAGTGAAACAGAAGGCACGGGGTGGATGATTAGGGGCGGTGCGGGCGCGGTACGGCCACAGAATAGATAAGTTACAGAAGGTGGACTCTATGCAACGCGAACGGGCGTAATCGCACGCACACTCTAAGGCGGATCAAACACTACAACGCGCCACGCGACGGGGCGCAGGTAACGCGCCCCCGCGCGTGATTTTATACATAGTTACAAATTTAATAAAAGCTATTTTAAATTATTTTTATTTAAATTAATAAATATCAAAATGACGCCGGATACTAAATGTTACAAAGACAAAAACCAATGGGCAACATAGTCCTAGTGTCAAAATGTACAAATTGCCTAGTGCCAAAATGTCATCTTGTCCAAATAAAGTCGTGTTAGTTACACTATTTATAACTCAAGAACGGCTGAACCGATTTGGCTGAAAATTAGTGGGGGGGTAGCTTAGAGCTAGGAGACGGACATAGGATACTTTTCATCCGGTTTTAGACGGACATCGTTTTTAATACTTTTATTTACTTATAAGAGTAGGGTAGTAGTGTAGGAGTAGGTTAGGAGTAGGGTAGACCTAGGGTAGGAGTAGTGTAGGAGTAGGGTAGGGGTAGGTCACGCGAACGAACGGCAAAACAACGTATGCCGGGTCAGCTAGTTATTTAATAAATAACGGGGCATTTGGCTCCGTTTCCCGCGCGCGGTCGCGTGGCACGTTGCTGTGTTTGATCCGCCTTAGTGCTCATACACACGAGCGGCACAAATCAACCGCAGAGGACGTCGACACTCGTTGATGCCTGTCATCGACGCGTCGGCGGCTGCCGTCGACAACGTGCCGCTCGTGTATTTGAGCACCGTACTCAAATATACGAGCGGCAAGTTGTCGACTGTAGCGGCAAGCTACAGTGGCCTCTGCCGTGGGTGGACGCGTGCAGCTCGTGTTTATGAGCACATAGACACGCCTCTGCTTACAGCGAGTGTAAGAGTACCTATCCACAACGAAAATGGCACTTGCTTGTCAATGTATGAGATCGCCGTTCATACGCGTCTTAGCATGCGCGCGCCTGTGATCACTCGTTGTATGGACTTGGTCTTCTGTTTACTACTATTTTATGTGGGGTACGGGTGCGGGCGCGGCGCGGGCGCGTTTAATTGGGTTTGTTTCGAGATCGGTTTCCTAGGAGCGATGTCCCTGTCTCCCGCTTCGCCCCACTAATATTAATACGATGAGAGTGGCCCGAGAAGAGCAATCATAAATCCCGTCCGTTGAGAGTAAATTACAACGTCAGAATGTATAATTTTGTAGCCGACGCAATGGTATTACCATATGATTTTTGGAACATTTTAGTATGTTTCGTTGGTTTTAACTTGTAAGTTGTAACGGACACATTCAATTACGGATTGTCATTAGAAAAAGCAACATTACCTGTCATAGTTACTACATAACACTATGCCTAATTGATAAGTATCGAGATCGTAAGATGACTTTTAGCGACAAGACCGCCCATTGTGCCACCCCTTCTTTCCACATTTATATCTGTTATTTTTATAGTGTACCTACCTATATAATAAAAAGTATTCTATTTAAGTATTTTCATATATTTAATGTAAAACCAAGTATAAAAGGCTACACATTTTCCTATACTTTATGTCTGATGGAGCGATGCCGATGATGGTTAGATAATGGGCGTTTAAAAGGATACAGAACAATGGCTGAGATTTACATATATGATGCAACAATGGCTACTGTAATGTCGATTTTGTTGCCTTAGACAATAGCCGATTGAATTTTCTTGTTGAAATGTTTATTTACGTATGTAGATCTTTTAAGACACTTTTACACGTCAATATTTTGTAAGTCAATATTTTAAAACTTGATGGCGCCATCATTTCCTAGCTAACTGACCCCTGAGAAGAAATGCCGAAAAACTCAAGGTCCTGGTCTCTTTTACAGTCCAAAGTTCCATACGTTATATTACTATGATTTTATGTGAATCTAACAATGCGCCCTGCATTGTTAGATTCACATAAAATCCTCGAAGGGGATTTTGAAGAAAGAGACCATGCATCAGTCATCATGTAGCATAACCTTATTTTAGGGAGCTTAACTTTCTCAACAATACACTTATTGAAATTATTAGTGACGGCTGGAGGTATAGGTGTGTTGGTAGCCTTGACCCATATTCCTGAAGTTAACGCAAGAAGCGTTAACTTCTGAAGTTAACGCTTCTTCATGCGACACTTACGAACAAAAAGAAAGACAGTGTAACAGATTCTTTGTGTAATTAATTAATTTGCAAGCGATTCTTTGTTGTGAAAAACAGATACAATTTCCCTCAATAAAGGCAAGTAAGTGAATTGATTACTTTACACCATTACGTAATCTGAGTCCGATCTAGCGGCAAGATGAATCGACCTGATTCCATATTAGAGATAATTTAGCTTATGTCAACAGTTAACCCAAGGCGAGGCTATTAATACTGAGGATACAAGTAGTTAGACCGATTACCGGCCTAACACGCATCATTGACATAATGATGCATAGTAGTAGATACTTACTAGGTAACGAAAAAGTAGCGTGATTACCGTTTTTACAGAATATGAAGCAAATGGAATAATATGGTGCGGGATTTGCTACGAGAATGTCAATGTCTTGCAAATAAAGTCTGCGTTTAATATTGTCAGGCAGATATTATTGGAATATATAGAAAATTCTGCGAATTGGACAATCATTAATTAGGTTTTGATTTCATATTATTTGGTGGTGGGGAGGGGTTCCTGGCTAAGTAATAACAGCCGCAAGGGCCGATCGATCAGGTTAAGGAGCTTACAAGACCTAAATACAAAAAACGCAAGTTTTAGAAACAATAAAAGTATATTATCCACTACAGTAAACATAATCAGAAAAATATATGATATTCTTCAGGATATATGCTAGGTAGACAGTGTGTTGAAAACATAATATAACTAATTTGATACGATAGAAAAAAATCATGAAGATACCTCTAAAAATTTTCTTTTTACAATAAAAACCATACTAATATGATACAATACATACAATCATTCTAATTTTTTGTCAGATAATTCTACAAGCAAACTCTAGTGTTTTAATTTTTTAGTCCAAACATTTTTTGTAATTAAATAATTGCTTCATATTTTGCAATAAATTACCAGCGTTGTGTCATCGCGCTTCTCTTTCTTTTCTATGCAGTCCGACAGTGACCGGGCTTTAGGTCATGTAAGCCCTTTAAGCTACGCTTGCCGCGGTCAATCCGTGGACGTGTGACCATTTTTACATACCAAGACCCCTCCGTGCCTCGGAAAGTACGTTAAACCGTTGGTCACGGGTGTCATTGTTGGATCTTTGACAGCCGTTACTGGTCATTAGAAGCACGAAAGTCTAACAGCCAGTCTTACTAAGGGGTATCGTATTACCCAGTTACTGGGTTTTAAAGCTCAGATAGGTAGTCACTCCATGTATAATACTGGTATTAGGCTGGAAGCCGACCCCAACGTAGTTAAGAAAAGGCTAGGCATTTGATGACTATTTGATGTTGGAGCGTTTCATAATTGATACAACGCAAAATCCTCAAACCAGAATTCGCATTCATGGCATTCCATTTACTAACTAATCCGTGCCAAAAGGTAAGTAGAGTAATTACGGCATGTCAATGTCGCCCTGGAGTTGTATAGCGTCGAAGCGACATTTAAATACCTATTCAATGTAGGTACACCCTTGTTTCTATAGGCCAAGCAGCATGTGTCTAAGTGATTTGAGATTGCGTGGCTTACTTTTAAACACGAGGCTCTTCTGTAAGCGCGGCCCTAACGACAGATAATCCTGCTTTTAGTTGGTTGACCTGTTACATATATTAAAGTTGACGTTGTTCGTGTCTCAGCGCAGCGCAGTTACTGCCTGAGTTTTGATCTCCGGTTAATGTTTAAACTTTGATACATGGAAAACGGAGTTTGGAAAGTTTTGTGGGTTAGCGTAAATTGGATATAATACGTTTAGGAAAATAATATTATATTCATGATACAGCAAGTCAACAATTGTCACACATACAATCCGTAGAACAAAATCACCAGGAAACGTATGTAACGTAACTTTCAAGATTTTTAGGGTTCCGTACCGAAAGGGTGCCAACGGAACCCTATTACTAAGTCCTCGTCCGTCCGTCTGTCTGTCGGCCAGCTGTATCTCATGAACCGTAATAGGTAGACAGTTGAAATTTTCACAGAGTGTACTCGTATTTCTATTGCCGCTTTAACAACGATAATAAAAATAGAATAATAAACGAAAAGGAAAAAAAAGAAAGGAAAAATGAAAGGCCGAAATAACACGTTTCTTGTATGGAGACCTCCATAGGTACAAAAAACGTGTTTTTTTCGGCCTTTAACTTTTATTTACTTTTTTTATATATTTTTTTTCTTTGCTTTTTTTGCCTTGTCGTACCGAACCCTTCGTGTGCGAGTCAGACTCGCACTTGGCCGGTTTTTTCCAAATACTTTATCCGTGTCTTATTTGTATGCGGCGAAAATAAATGTGAGCCCACAAAACAAATAAACGTACAAATAAAGGTGATACGTAGGAAATAAAGTATCAGCGACTGCGAGGAGTATACACATCCAATTTATCACCGGAAGGCAAGTTATATTTGGTTCGGAAATTGCGGTGGTGTAGTGTCATGTGGGAGTCACGTGTCACGCCGCTCTGAGTCTCTGACGTCACTCCTCTTTCCCGTCATTGATCACTTAACACGCACTAGATACGATACTTCGTCACGCCCCACTTGCATATTAATTTGGTCTTCCTTAAGAGATTAGATTCGTTTTTTTACGCAGCTGTTAATTAATTTAACGTGAGAGGCGTGAGGATTTTTTGGTTAGAGTGCTCTAAATGAAAAAATGGGTATCTATTAATATATTTGACGCAAACTAAACTACGAAGGTCTTCGAAATCGGAAAGCGTATTAAGACAAATGGGCTGGAGTTGGGTAGGTCACCTTGCAAGGTGTAGTGATGACAGGTGGAGTGAGGCTGTGACAGAGTGGCGTCCAAGGACTGGAAGGCAAGATGTCGGTAGTCCGGCGGCGAGATGGGCAGACAACATTGTCGCCATCGCGGGCAAAACCTGGATGTGGCTGGCACAGGAGAGTAGGGATTGGCACAAGAAAACAGAGGCCAATGCCCAGCAGTGGGTGATGTCAGACTGTGGACGATAATGAAAAAAAAAACTACTGGAATAGATAAATGAAAAAAAAAAACTACTGCAATACATAATCAAAAAAAACTACTGCGATAGATAAATGAAAAACAACTACTGCGATAGATAAATGAAAAAAAAAACTACTGCAATAGATAAATGAAAAAAAACTACTGTAATGGCAGTAGTGTTTTGGGAGTAGTTTTTGGGAGAGCTTCTGTTTATTTTGAATCGGTTTCAAAAAACGGGCTACAAATATTGACGACAATTTGTTCTTCGTGAGTTTTTTAAGGTTTCCTGGAAGAGATCGCAGAAAGCGACAAGGACGCCCATTGTATATTTTGTAGTGTTTGATGTATTAATTATGCTATGTATTTTTGTGGCGTATAATAAAATATAAACTTAAAAAAAAACCATCAGGGAAATGATATCTAAAATAATACTTTCTCGCCATTCGTATTTTCTAAACCTAGCACATGTCAATGGTCTCGAGTGGTATCAACGCGTTGTGTGCTGTTTCATAAAAATAGGAGCGGTATCGAAATATGCATGCAAACAATATTGGACTGTCAATCAAATGTTCTGTATAGGTGCTGCATTTCGCAGCGTCTGTGTATTGCTTTATAATTTATCATCATCTGCCTAGCCTTTCCCAACTATGTTGGGTTCGGCTTCCAGTTTCGTGAACGGGTGCTTATATTTTGAATTGTTTCTTCATTTGTCTTTTTTTTTACATTGTTCTCACATATAGAAGCAACAAGAATAATGTACCCAGGATTTTGTAATAACTTGATTTAAAAGAGTGTCCATGGAGTTTCTTGCCCGTTCTTCTCCATAGAGATCTACGTTTTGGAATGGGCAACTAGCTTCAACTTTCGGACTAACTGACAGACTATTTAATTTTGACAATTCAAAAGTGCCTGTACACGGTTTAATTGAAATAAATGCTTTGAGTTTGAGTTAACCGGATGCAGCTGAATACCAGTATTTTATATGGAGCGACTGCCTGACCTCCACAACCCAGTTACTGGGTAATACGATACCCCTTGGTAAGACTTGTTGTCAGATTTTCGGTTTTCTGCCTACTTTTTGCTTTATAATTACATGTAGATGTTTTTGGACATTGTCCAGTTAAACCCTAATAATATGTGTATTGACTTATTTTTTACTTTCTCTTACAATACTGCAATATGGAATCTGCCTAGCCTTTTCCCAAATATGTAAGGGGCGGGTTCCAGTCTAACCGGATGCAGCTGAATACCAGAATTTAAATAGAGCTACTACCTATCTGACCTCCAACCCAGTTACTAGGAAATACGATACCCCTTGGTAAGAATGGTTGTCAAACTCTCGGGCTTATGACGACCCGTAACGACAGTCAAATATCCAAGAATGACAACCGGGACCAACGGCTTAACGTGGTTTCCGAGGCACGTAGGGGTCTTGGTATGAAAAGATGGTCACTCATCCACGGGTCGACCGCGGCAAGCGTAACTTAACCTGATCGATCGAACCGCACGGCTGTTATTATTTAGCCACGAGCCCCTCTCTTACAATAATAAATGATAAATAAATGATAAATGATTTATTTTCTGTAAGTAGGTTTTTACAAACACTTTTACACGTCATCATATTTTTTAAACTAGATGTGGTCGGCGTTTCCTATCTGACTACTCTGAGAAGAAAGGCCGAAACAAACTCAGAGGTCACAGTCTCTTTTAAAGTCCAGACAAAATCTTGGTCAGATCGTGTGAAGACCATGTAGATTGATGTCTGAAATGGTCTTTTGAGGAAAGAACCACACAGATTGAGCGGACCTGTCCAATCAGTGCACGCATTTGTCAAAAATCATGCAGCTCAACTCAGAAATTGAGGAGCTCAACGATTCGACGAACAATACCAAAGAAAGGACATTTGGGTAGGCCGCGTAAATTACTCAAACTGCCAGATCATGATTAAAACTAAGAAGAAAACAGATAAAAAATGACCCACATAGTCCTCACATTCACAATAATTAAATGAAAAATAAAAAAAATAAAAATACTTTACAAAGTAAATATTCATGTCATTGTCTAAATAAAATACTATTAATAAAAAATAAAAAATGTATTTGGTGTGCAAGTTGGCGCTGAAATCGATCAGCCGAGTGTAGAAGTTGACACTAAGTTGACTTCGAATAACTACTGTCAAACGGACGCCTTGTGGAAATCAAGTTGCAGAATAATTCTTGCAACTGTGTACCTATTTATCCTGCGGGCCGCCACGGCGACGAAAAGACGTTATGCCCGTAGAGAAATAAAAAGTTAAGTAAGAACTGTTTTCGTTGCACTTTTCAGCGAGAGCTACAGCTGAATTTAAAATATGCCTTCGCAGTATGAGTAATATTATCAGGTATACTTGAAACGTGGGTACATAGACATAGCCGCATATTTTAGTATAGCTTCTGCCCGCGACTTCGTCCGCGTGAAATTTCTTGTTCTCCTGACCCACCCCGTCGCATCGTATCGCCTGCCAGCGCTATCATTTTCGTTTTTGCTTAGCGTTCTATCTGTTTTTTTTTTCTTTTTGCTTGGCTCCTTAAGGTCGTAGCGTGACGTCAAATAACCTATAACCTTCCTCAGGAATAGGATTATCAAAGCAAAATATATTTAGATATTTCAATTACTACTGCTAGTTCCAAAGATTGGCGCGTTCATACAAACAAAATAAAAAAACAAATACGACTGGTAGTTCCAGAGATTAGTACGTTCAAACAAACAAACATACAAAATACCAAATCAATTGCGATTTCCTCAAAAGACCATTTCAGACACCAATCTACATGGTCTGCACACGATCTGACCAAGATTCTGTCTGGACTTTAAAAGAGACGGTGACTTCTGAGTTTGTGTGCCTTAGAGATTAGTACGTTCAAACAAACAAACATACAAAATACCAAATCAATTGCGATTTCCTCAAAAGACCATTTCAGACACCAATCTACATGGTCTGCACACGATCTGACCAAGATTCTGTCTGGACTTTAAAAGAGACGGTGACTTTTAAGTTTGTGTGCCTTTTTTTTCAGAATAGTCAGATAGGAAACGCCAACCTCATCTAGTTTAAAAAAAACATACCTAATTGACGTGTAAAAGTGTTTGTACAAACCTACTTACAAAAAATAAATCATTTATCATTGGTAGTTTCAGAGCTGAGCGCGTTCAAATAAACAAACAAAAAAAAGTCAAATACGACTGGTAGTTCCAGAGATTAGCGCGTTCATACAAACAAACAAACTTCAGCTTTATTAATAGTATAGATACAGTCAAATATCATTAAGTACACTATTCATCATATTTCGGTGTCAAAAACTTGTTCGTGCATACTTATTTCTTTTGTTGACTGTACAACGTACATACATATTACTAGTGTGTAGTGTACCTGTTTGTTCCTTTATTACAGGTGACCTCGAAACGTGTCTAAATAATTACACATATATGTTTTTACCTACACATCCTACTTCCTACTTCAAATATATAAAATTTTCGTGTCACAGTGTTTGTAACAAAACTCCTCCGAAACGGTCTGACCGATTCTTATGAAATTTTGTGTGTATATTCAGTAGGTCTGAGAATAGAACGTAAACTATTTTTCAGACCCCTAAGAGAGGAAGGGAGGGGCTACCCATTGAGTAGGGTAGGGGGGTAGGATAGGAGTAGGGTAAAGATAGGGTGGGGTAGGTAGAAGTAAGGTAGGAGTAAGGTAGGGTAGGAGTAGGATAGGCGAACGAAGTCGCGCCGGGCAGCTAGTAATATTATAAATGTGAAAGTTTGTGAAGATGTTTGGATGTTGGTTACTCAATCACTCGTAAACCGTTAAACAGATTTAGATGAAAATTGGCACATAGATAGACCATTTCCTGGATTAACACATATAGTACTTTTTATCCCGATATTCTAACGGGATCGAAACTTACGCGGGTGAAATCGCGGGGCGCTGCTAGTTGTACATATAATTACTTGTCAGGCATACCTACTTACTTAATAACATGGTTGATAAAACAGAACAAAGGGTGTGTAAGAGTTGATAACAGAACTAATAATAAAGACAGCTCCCGACACTTCATATACGAATAATATTCCAGTAATTAAACCTTTCTTACAAAATATGTAACAAAAAGTTTTTAAGCAGTTGATGAACATGTGAAAGAGTTTCTGTATCAATTCTTGCTTGAAAACCTTGGCCTCAAATCGTAATTTAATATCTTCTTTTTCGAGGTTACAGGCACAAATCTTTTATGAGGTGCATGAAGAATTTGTTCTGTGTCTGATCTACGAACACTAGGACATGAATCAACTATTCGATGTTGTTCTAAACTACTGGAATCAAACTTCCGAAACGAAGTGCAAAAAGGGCGGGTTGTTTCGATTTATTCCGATAGATCCCCTGAACCCCCCCGAACCCCCCTCCTCGATCCCCTGCTAGTTCCACGTCCACTTGACACACACGTCTACGTCGAAAATGGCGCTAGCCAAACCAAAGAAAAAGCGTTGTTTCAAATTACAATTACAAAATGATGGCCTCGTATGTTATGTTAACCAACCTTTTGAAACAACCGGCCCTAAGTCAATCAATCACCTCCTGCGAGCAAACAAACTGACATAGGTACCGTGGAAGGACCAGACTTCTTTTGTTTTTTTCCAAGAACCTATTTCGTACTATTTTCTAGTTGTAGTCATAGGTGGCTTAGGTGGGGATACAACGTCGAGGGACAAACCTGCATGGGCCACTCATGATATTCAGTAATCAGCACTGATAGCTCACTCCATGTCATAGGATAAGATACAGAGACGAAGTTTAGCATAAACTTACGCCTCAAACCAGTGCGTAACCATGGTTTCAGCTTACCATCTAGACCCCCTCTTGCGCAGAAACTTTTCGTCGGTTATCAAAAAAAAAAATAGTTGTTCCATACGTTTTGGCCGCGTATGCTGAACCCTGATAAAATAAAATAAATAAAATTGATCCTGTATTTTGTTAGTGGCATGTGATGTAATAGGTCACAGTTATTTACCGACGTGTATATACATAGCGGGGAGTTGCGCTGCGTTACAATACATAAATAAATAACATTTATTTCGACCAAGAAGTGTCACCAACATGAAAAGTATAAGTAGTAGTAGTTTTAGTAGTAAGTGACAAGTATGAAGTTGTACAACAATTAAACACACATCATATTACAAACTGCGATTGTACGCGAATCATACAGCAATGGTTCCGGTACTGACAATTGAACCTCTGCGCGAATGCCTATCCTAAGAACGAAATCAGTAGTTTAGGCCGAAATTACGGGCATTACCAAACTTCTCATCACCTACGGACATTTGTCTCTAATCTCGATGTCTTATTACCTGTCCAAAAAAGTTAATAATTTAATTGTAGGGATCACTACGAAGTTTCAAACTACTTTCGTATCTTCATTGACGAGTAGACCCCCTGATCTGATGTGCATCACACCACCTAGCAACCTCCACCTTTTTTTTTTGTTTTTGGGGAGCAAAATACTAATGGATGTCCGCCGCCCTGACTTTCATGAGGATTTTGGGGATTTTTTTTTTGGGTTTTGGTGCGGGCGGCGAGGTCTGTCAGACTTTTACTGACTGAAAACCACCCCGGTGTTCCATCTCACACTTACGCCGGGGATCGCGGGAACGTAAGATCCTTCCGCAACCCCCGACTGGCCCACCACTGCGCGCCTCCTCAGGTCAGGGGGGGAAGGAGATGTTTGCGCTTGGAACACTACGCGCCACCATTTCGGGTTCGGGATATGTGGGGGGAGACAGATGTCCCCGAGTCCGTCGCCCTGGACTATTTAGGGGGGCTGGAAGAGGGCGTTATCCGCCCTCCGCCGAAATCGGTGCGCCTGCTGCGGGCCGGGTGAGTGGACGAGATCTCCCTCTCCCTTTCCGCAGCCTCCTTCTGGGAGACGACTGTTTCGCAGAAGGAATCCAACGCGTCCCAGTACTCTTCGCTGCCGCCCATCGACTCGACTACGGCCGGCAGCGACAGGCCACTGCCTGCCCTTCTGAGATGAGGGCACGGCGCGGCTCCTCCCAAGCGGCACACTCTGCCAGGCCAGCGTATGCCGCACCGTGTCCTTCCGGCAGTCAACGCAGTGGTGACACCGGGCGTCCGGCTCCCTGTTTATGCGACACAGGTACTTCCAGAAGCAACCATGCCCCGAGAGCACCTGCCACACCCGAAACGACAGAGAGCAGTGCCTCCTCCCGAGCCAGCGCTCGAGTACCGGCCGGACCGCCTCGATGGTGACGAGGCCGGCAGTAGGGCGTGAAAGCTTGTCCTGCCATTCCGGTCGCTCGCCCCGCGCCCTCACTTCCTCGCGCCTCCGATACAAGGACGCGACTACATTCGCCTCGAGGTCCTCCTCCACCTAGCTCTACCCAGCATAGCCACAGTCTACTTGCGACTCAGCGGACATCCCTGATGCGCTACAAAGTCGGGGTATCCCATCAGCACTCTGTACCCTAATTACGTAGCACACTATCAATCACACTCTGAATCATTTTGAAGGATATTGCTAATTCATCACACTAATATTATAAAACAAAAGTTTGTGCGTGTGTGAGTGCGTGTGTGTGTTTATATGTTTGTTACTTCTTCACGCTCAAACGGCTGGACCAATTTTGATAAAATTTTATATGGAGGTAGCTGACACCCTGGATTAACATATAGGCTACTTTTTATCCCGATATTTCCACGGGACCGACATTTACGCGGGTGAAATCGCGGGGCGCAGCTAGTTGCTTCATATGTTCGAAAAAGTTGTCTAGGTATACTTTACAACGTAAATAACGCAATGAATGTTGTAGAACTATCAAAATAAAAGCCATTGCTACTGTAAGTGTGTTACGGTATTACCCCGCTGAACGAATTATTATATTGCATATATACAGGTCGTTGTATTGTCTCTATATAATATTTCACAGACCCTTTGAAAGTTATTTCATATTTCACAACAAACAACGTAGGTAATGTTTGCTAACTGTGTGATAAAAATAAACTCTATTGTGAAGTAGAGAACCCGAGTTTTTAACTAGATAGTAAATGCATTGTGTAACATTTTGTGCCTCACAAACAGTCAGAACACCGGGGCTCTTCGTTTTTGTTCAGCTTCATTTAATATTTTACTTATAGTTATGTAACTATGTAGTCGTATTATACGTTTGTTTACCTTATTTTAGCTACATTTTATTCTTACTTATATTTTTGATACTGATACTGGGAGTCATTTTTTGTAACTGTGTGAGTCGCTTACCCAATTTTATTGTAACATCAAACTCAAACCATTTATTTCAATTAAACCATTTACGCCTCACTTTTGAAGTGTCGGTCAGTTTGTCAAAAAGTTGAAGCTAATTAATTGTCCATTACAAAACGTAGATCTCTATGAAGAAAAACGGGCAAGAATCTCCAAAGATACTCTTTTAAATCAAGATATTACAAAATCCTGGGAACATTATTCTTGTTGATTCTATAAGTGAGAAACAAGTAAAAAAAATGAAACAATTCAAAATATAAGATTACACCCCCCTTCATATATATCGTTTATAATCACTAAAAGTAAACTATAATTCATTACATAAATTAATAAATCATTCATTAACTAAAGTAAATAATATATTATTTACAAAAAGACTTTCAGCAACAATAGCGGGTACAAATTAAAAGCTCCTTTCGTTTAAATTCTGGGCAACGAACGACAAAAGCTTGTGTACACTTAAAATCGTTAAAAGTTAATTGAAAATGATTGTGTTAATTCGATATTATTGAGTTGTCACATATTAAAGCGTATTCCGACAAGAGCTTCAGGATATTTCAAAACGACAGTTAAATTAATTTATGTCGTGGTTTAAATTGTACAAAAAGGATGGGTAGCAGTTAACCATGGTGAGGTTATAAAAACATAGGTGTTTTGTTCGTAAATCCGATGGGCAAGTCTGTAATAGTAGATTATTCACTACGGGGATAAAGTGGTTTCTTATTGTCGCGAGCGCTATTTTGAATCCTAATTGCAGTGAGGGATTCAAGCTTGCCCAAGACGAAGACACCTTTAGCCCCAAGGAGAATACTCCACTTTTCGCACCTACTGCGAGGTCATCATCATTTCAGCCGAAAGACGTCCACTGCTGGACATAGGCCTCCCCCAAGCACCTCTACTTTGATCGGTTCTGTGCTTCTCGCATCCAACGGGTTCCTGCGGCCTTCACAAGGTCGTCGGATCACCTTGTGGGAGGCCTTCCAACGCTACTTCTTCCGGTACGCGGTCGCCACTCCAGAACCTTTCGGCCCCATGGGCCACCTGTACTGCGAGGTAATAAAAACCAATTCGATTATCGAATTAATAGTTTATGAAACTGTTAAATAACCGGGAAATACCCAGTTATGTGCAGTGTCTTACACTATTTACCCGACTACGTGACAGGACAGGGTTATCTTTGTAAGTCCTATGTGGAATTTCTTGTACCCTCGAAGCATCCTAACGGCCGGATGGATTTTAATACATGGGAAGTCTATCGACTCGTTTGGGTCGCGCGACTCCAACTAAGATTCAAATCTAGCTCACTTTTCAAGCAGTCTGATGCAGTTGGTGGCATCAAATTTGAGATTGAACTAAAATAACAGAGTTATTCATACCTACTGCCTGTCGGGTTTTTTTTTATCTTTTCAATCTAATCTCATGCATTTTCATCAAAAACACAATAAATAATACTGTCAATGGAGCGTCAGCTCAAATCCAACATGCTAACGCGGGGATAGTATACGCGCCACAGCAACCGGTCATTTTTTTTGGCGACGGGCACTAAAACCTATGAAGTAAAAACTCTTTGGTCGACGTGTATATTATTAGAAAAAAGTTTTTATTTTTTGGTTAATGCTTGTTATCGTTTTTTTCAGTTGACGTTCTAAATTCAAATCACATTAATGACCAGCGGGTCATAATGAAATTCAGTACAATATTAATGCCCGGCTAGAGCCTAGGACTTCAATGACTTGCTTTAGGTTAGATTTGAATAACATTTATGTATATAATTTGATGTTAGCGAGCAGGTGGTGTGAAAAACAATGTTTCTATGTTACCGTACAAAGAACTACGAGTATACTCCATTGGTTTAGGTAATTAACTAATGTATATTAATATGTAAAATGATTTAAAAATTTGTGTTAAATGGAAGTTTATGTCAATTTTTTTAGTTAGTAGGTATTGGTCAGATAAGTATCACAACATAAAATATGATAGTGTAACTATTGCTGTATTAACAAATCCTGCATGATGTTTGTTTGTCATCAATCCTTCTTGAAGTTGGTATCCAACCTCATCTATATATATCAAATTCAAAGTCCTTGCTGACTGACTGATATATCAACGCACAGCCTAAACCGCTGGTCCTAGACACATGAAATTTGGAGGGCGTGTTCTTTGTGAGGAGTAGGTATCCAATAAGACAGGGTTTTTAGAAATTCCACCCCTAAGAGGGTGAATGGGGAGGGTGAAATTTCACGCGGACGAAGTCGCGGGCAGAAGCATGTTTTTTATACATGGCCTACCCAGAAATTTCTATCTATCTAATTTTTTAAATTATGAATTGTTTATACGTCAGATGGCTTTTTTTCGTGGTAGCATGAATCACTTGGAAAAAAACTTGTGACGAGATACATTCTATTTTTTCGGATCGAACGCCAAAATCAATAAATGTGTTTGAAGCAAACTAAATATTATACTTATAGTTCGTTTGTGTTGTTTTTCTGAGGATTCAAGGTGGGTATTTACTATTTTCTTTCTGGGTTATTCGTTGGTTTTTCTTCATGTTGCAATATTTTTAATCGCGTTCGTTCTTTGCTAAAGGTTCCTCGCTACAAAATGTGGTTCACTCAAATAAGTCCACTGCTGATGAAGAACTAAGGGTTATTTCGCCCCTTTTTGGTATGTATTGTATGTATTGTTCTGCTGTTATTTGGGTATATGAGATTCTGCTTGCTCCACAGGTTCTTATGGATAAATTTTCCCAGGTCCAAACTTTCTGCAAGCTGATTCACTCGGCTCCACCCTATCTACTACCCAGTCTCCTGCCAATTTATATTCGGGCAGTTTGCCGGAGGAGCAGCCGATTCGTGCCGATCATAGCCGAGCCGAGCTGAACCGGATTTGCCGGTCGAATCATTTAACACCACGGATGGAGAGGACCCTGTCGCGAACAGATATTTATTTTCTATACTTTTTTTCCTATACTTTTAATAGTGTGTTGTAGTATATTCTTATTTCTTTTTTTTTTAAAGAACCACTGTTATTCAACAACAAATACGGCGGGTGTGTTACCTTACCTTTTAAGCAGCCTGTTTTATCCACGCGCGCGAAGTTTCATGATTGCAATCACGATAAAAATCGCGTCGCGTGTCTAAATCTTGTTTAATCTTTTTAGCACTTCCTTAAATTCTCTGTTTTCAATGACTTTTATCCTCACAGTTTTTTTTCCTCCAAGTGTTTGTCATTTTTTACTTGTTAATTTTTTATTTTTTATATTTAAAATGTTCGAATTTTTTTGAGAAGATTAAGAAAATTATACGTATTTATTAGCGAAAAGTGTTTCTTTTCATCCACTTCACTACACTATGTAACATTATGACTTCGAAGAAATAACAATTACGTACTAAGTTAGTTAGTCATTTAATTTATTATCTAGTGTAAATAGTTAGTTCATCACATGAATTTTAACTGTAGTTAATGGTATTTCTTGCTATTTTTTGTATAACGGAAATGTTAGACCGTAATGATCTCTGAAGAGACTTCGTAACAAAAAAGTATGACGTAGGTAATTAGTTGAATCCAGCTCATTTTTCTTTTGTGCCTTTTACTAACCCCATGGGGAGTTATGGGGTGGTGTGCTTGAGACAAGTCACTAGGCAGCTGCGTTGTAAGTAATTGAAGCGTGTCTGGGTACGCTTACATATCTAGTACCTACCCATATAAATAGTGATATTATACTAGCTTCTGCCCGCGATTTCGCCCGCGTGGATGAGGATTTTTTTTTGCGCAGAACCTTAATACTTTTTCTAAAATAAAAGTAACCTTCATTACTCCTTATAACACCAGCTATCTGCCAGCCCCTTCAAAATCGGTCCAGCCGTTTCGGAGATAAGCCGGAACAAACAGACAAAAAAAAATGTTATTCATTTAGAAAAAGCTGTTATTTTGACATTACAAACAGACACTTTAATTTTATTTATTTGTAGGTACCTGTAGATGTATAAAGATGTACTTAGGTACATATATTTGTTATATCAGTACCCGTAGTGAAACCTGGGGGAATAGCGTTGTATGAAAAAGTTGTCTCAGAACAAAAATATATCTACAAAGGTAAGAAAGTTTTTAAGATAGATGTGGGATTTCTCGTAATATTTTTCTTTAACTGTTCTTTTATTTGTTTTTTCCAGCCTTTGTCTACAAATGCTTCAGTTGAAAAAAATCTTAAGTTTTTTGAATCCTTTGAACGACCGTAGTGTTACGTGAAATATACGAGTATAGGTATTGTTCTATGCTTTGGCTCTCACCGAGAGGAGGCCTGTGACCCAGCAGTGGGAATATTTATTTATTTATTTATCAATTTATTTCAGGGGCCCGTGGCTAAATAATAACAGCCGCACAGGTCGATCGATCAGGTTAAGCTACGCTTGCCGGGGACGGTCCGTGGATGGGTGACCATCTTTACAAGCCCGAAAGTCTGACAACCAGTCTTACCAAGGGGTATCGTATTACCCAGTAACTGGGTTGTGGAGGTCAGATAGGCAGTCGCTCCATGTAGAATACTGGTATTTAGCTGCATCCAGTTAGACTGGAAGCCGACCCCAACATAGTTGGGAAAAGGCTAGGCAGATGATGAATTTATTTCAGGCATCAAGGCCCATATAAACACATACAATAGAATATTAATATGGCACACATTATAAGCTGACATTATAGGCTGATTATGTATGTGTGTATGTGTATTGTTCTATGAAGGTCGGTAGAAATTACAGGTAGGAAATTCCATCTGTAAGGTTTGTAGGTTTGTTTGTTTGTTTGTTTCTACCTTATATTCGAGCACCGCTGGTACAACGGAACTGATCCTTTTGAAGGTCATTCGAAGGGACACACATAACCAAAAGGGTTCATGTCAGTACGCCTTTCTAAAGCACCCCATCATTTGCCCTGACATCCGGACTATTCATTATTTAGTATTTATTAATGAGACGGGAACACAATCCTTTGCGTTTGCAGGAATAACAATAATTTTACTTAGTTAGTTCTTCAAAGAATTCGGTCGGCGAGTCTCGTAGCAATGCGCAAAGGAATTCGGAGCGAAGCAGCTTTATGAAAAAGAAGGGCAGGTAAAGACAAGAAAAGATTTATTTTATGTAACTTTACTAGAAGATACCTACGGCATAAACACAAAAAAATGGGAACAAGCTGCAAAATCTCTTCGACCAGATGCGACTAGTACATTATTCGAAGTACATGCTTCGAATTACAAAACTTCAATACCTACTCGACCCAAATGATAAAATGATAAATGATTTTATTTTTGTAAGTAGGTTTGATCAAACACATGTTTTTTTTAAAATGAGGTCGGCGTTTCCCACCTGACTACTCTGAGAAGAAAGGTCAAAACAAACTCAGAGGCCACAGTCTCTTTTAAAGTCCAGACATAATCTTGGTCAGGTTATATGAAGACCATATAGATCGATGTCTGAGGTGGTCTTTTGAGGAAAGAACCACACGGATATAGAGGACCTGTCCAGTCAGTGCACGCATTTGTCAGAAATCGTGCAGCTCAACTCAAGACTTAAGGAGCTCAATGATTCGACGAACAATACCAAAGAAAGGATATTTGGGTAGGCCACATAAATTACTCAAACTGCCAGACCATGAAAAAACTAACAGAACAGAGAGAAAAAAAAATAAAATTAATAAAATGACCCACATCGCCTTCACATTCACAATAAATAAAATAATATAATACATTACAAAGTAAGCAAATGTCATTGTTTGTGTAGTAATTGTATTGTAGTAAGCAAATGTATGGGGACGACTGATATATTTTCTGCGATTACGAAGTTGGTCCCATGGAGAAAGTTGTTCAGTTTGATGGTCTGTACCACACTCTTAAAGACCACACCTTTCTGGTACAGACGCCAGCACATCAAGCTACCCGAAACTGTCAATCAACATTGAACCTTATGCTTTAGCGATAAAGTTGAAAATCTATTAAATAAATTTGACAGATTGTAGTAGCTTGATGTGCTGGCGTCTGTACATGCTGTAGCTGTGCTATTTCAAAAAGATCATTGGCATAATACACTTAGGGCTGATTTTTCAATCATCTGATAACTTTATTCGAGGATTAATTTTGAAATTTTGACAGTTATTTCATACAAAAACTGTCAAACGTCAATTTTATTCCTCGAAAAATTAGCCCTAAGTCTTGTACTTAGTAGATTTATATTTAGAGTGGCCGCGATAAATATTCACGTGATACCAAAGCGGCCTGCTATTATAACAATGAAATTCACTTTGAACTATGTCGTTGAAAATATTATCTACTCAAATTTTCTTTAATGCGCGACATAGTGATATTTTACAAAATTTATTGTGTGAATATAAACTATTTACACTAGGTACTAAATTAAAAAACTAACTAACTGTACTTATAATTAAATACAAAACAAAATGACATTTGACAGTTATAATCTTAACCTCATTTAATGTGTGCAAACGCACGGACTCATACGGACGACAAATATGAACTGAGGAACAGGAGAACTGTTTGACTCTTATTTATAGCAGAACTTATATTGTTTAATTAATTTAATTAACACTTGAGGTGTAGGTACAATGCATATCAGAAAATATATTGGATTAATAATGAAACTTGACTTGTTTCTTCCAATATTATACTTTGACGATGTGTTTGTATATTTTGTATCATACTTGGGAAATGAAAAAAGTGGTCCTAGGTTCCACAGATCTGGCAAAAAGTCATTGGTTTTTTCCCTTCGAAATTTCTTAGTAATGTGCCCGCTTGATATTTTTATTTTTATTGCTGAATGGGCCCGCTCTTGACCTCGATCACGCCTGATAGAAAGCGATGGATGAGGTCTAAGATGGAACGCACGTGCCTAGAAGATGCCTAACGCACCACGCCCACGCATCGATGAATCACAGCAGGCTGCTTGATGCCTAACTCCGGTGGGTCACAAGCCAGGCGGGCGTTAGTCCTACCACCGCAAGGGAAGAATTGGCCAGTCAAATAAGGTGTTGGGTGTGACTGTCCAGGATGCGCCGAGCGCTCGATTCAGTTGAGTAACTGCCGGAACAAAAAGTGATGATGGCAATAGGTTCGCCGCCTATTGGATCATCATCATCATCATTTCAGCCGAAAGACGTCCACTGCTGGACATAGGCCTACCCCAAACACCTCCACTTCGACCGGTCCTGTGCTTCTCGCATCCAACGGGTTCCTGCGGCCTTCACAAGGTCGTCGGTCCACCTTGTGGGAGGCCTTCCAACGCTATTGGATACAAGGGACTAATACATAACTGGCGAAATGTTTGTTTACACCTCTGCCTAACCCTTCGGGGTATACAGGCGTGGTGTTTAGTTTATGTTACTTGGTAATAAGATTTTCAAAGGAAATGTTAACGTATGAACAGAAATCGGAATGTTATAGTTTTATAGGTCAACTTCAATTAATCACAATATAATAAAAGCCGCGAGCAATACTAGTTATTTATAGTTATTGGTTTCAATCCGCTGTTATTTGACTATACTATAAATTTCGAGACAAAAAAAATCGGAAGGACAAAAAAAAATCAACGTGCGCACACGCGCGAGTTTCACACTTGCTAGGTGACGAACAAGTCTTTTATTCGAATTAAACTAGAAAGACATTCCTACTTTTTAAATTAGCCCGTCTTTCAGATTTCACCTACATTTTATAATCCAATTCTGAATTCATATTTCCGCCTTGGCCCATATTTTATTCCATAAATATGTATGATTATGATTAAACATGCTAAAACATTTCTTTGAAAGTTTTTAAGCTCGACATAAGTACCTACGACAGCGCGTCAAAACATACCGTAGGAAGTTTCCTAGTTCAGATATTTTTTTCTGTGCTACATCGCCTCGACAAGCACTGTGTATATCGGATCGTTCGGCATTTAGTAAAATAGCTCTACTCTCTGTTACTACTACTGTTAGCCTGCATGCATTATCCCACAGCTGGGCAAAGACCTCTCCACATGACTTCCAGCACTTTAGAGCCAGGGCTAAAGTGAAGTGAGTGAGTGTGGTCGTTTGTTTTCTCCAGCTCGTCCCGCTATTTTGGGGTCTGCAGCGACACCTTCTAGCTATGTCAGGGCTCCACGTAGTGGTTATTTTGGCCCACAGCTCATTTTCCTCATGACAAATACAAATAAAAACAGGCCCCAAGTGACTCCAGACGATGACGGTAGCCAGACACGCCACGGAGCAAAGGGTGCAAAGAAAGATAAGATCCACGTACCGTCAAACGACCAAGGCTAAGAAAAAGGACTCTTCTCTCTACCTAAACCAAAGACGAAAGAAGAATATTAAAATTGAAAACAAAATCACAAAATTCTGATTAAATTAATATTCGCGTCTATCTTAATGAACATTAAACAATTTCAGTTGAAGATTCCGCACCTACTAATATTAGAATCTATTAGTTGTAACAAAGATTAATGTTGTAAAGGAATCATCGGTTTTTCTGACTGTATGAACTTGTGAGTAAATTCAAATTTCTTGTTTCATTTATTTATGCGTTGTGTCAATCTTTCTGATTTGATAGATGGACAGGGAAAACTTATCGTATTTTCCGTGCAATGTTTTCTGTAGAATGTTTGTTTACGGTTAGTCATACCGCTGTCATCGTATGATGTATGTTATGTGCAAGGCGGTTCTATCAGATGTTTTCTATTTCTGTCACGACGCTGGTGGCGGCCATATCGTAAATCCAGCAATATTTTCGTTAAGGTATATAATCCGTATATTTTTTCGTTAGTGGGATGTGACCACAGACTGATAAATGTGCCTGCTAAACTAAGATAATGTAGAACGCGTCCTTCGCATTATCTCGCAACGTTTTCTCAAAGTGAATCTCTTGACTATACAAATGTCAACATTAAGTATTACAAATTGTTTATGAATGCAAAACTGAGCGTTTAGGCTGGAGTTTGAATGTATCATTTATTATAAGTTGGTTTATGACCGGAGGCTTGGCGTTATTTATAGATTGTAATGTAATTCAGAAATTATTGTTGGTTGAGGTTGAGCGTGCATTGTGGGTAGTCCAGACTTTAGAGATGTAATTAATAAGTACACGCCTCGCTCGCTCGCAGATTGCAGTCACAGCTCCTGAACTGCAGCAAATGAATGTGGGGCCGTTTCAATTAACATTTCCTGTTGTTATTGCTTATTACGTCACTCGCTTATGAAACGGATAAATTCTGCTCTTTAATGTTTTTATTATTAATTTTTAAAAGCGTAGAAACAGTTACCTTTTAAATTATTTAGGTACTCGTTTTTAGATCAAGCTTCCTAATTAAATATTCATTTCTCATTTTGCTTAAATTCGTGGCCTTATTAATATTTAGACAAAATAATGGATTTTGTCTAAATATTTTATTTAACATTTTCTTAATAAAAGTAGGTCGGAAGCTGTCTGACCTTTCTCGGGTGTTCCACAAGGCCTATTCTTGTAGAACACGTTAGCGCTTTAGATTATCCTTTCTTTGTTTCAATTTTAGTTGGACATTTATGATCGTCTTATTGCAGAATTACAGGACGGAGGAATCTAGTAGAATCGGTGGGACGTGCTCTACTCATGAGCTCTAGAGGATTTCTATAAATCCTACCTCCTCCCTCGTTCAATCTGTAATGATAAAACTTTAATGTGCAGTTATTTTAGCGGAATGGAAGCAGCTAATCATCTCAAGACATCTCAATGTATTTCTACAGTGTTACTTATCTTTGTTATTTCAAACTAACTAAGATCTCTCGAGTCATTTGCATCAGGCATTAGTAGTAACTGTGGAATTATTTTATAATACATATATTTTACGCCTAAATTTTGCTAGAAGACGTTGTTTAAGAAATGAAGAGAACTGTCTCAATATTTTGTATCGTCACGACTACGACAGCAAAAGGTGCATTTTTGTTCTTACGTACCTATTTTGGAGAACAGACAGGAGATTTGGCGTCGAGAGGCTTTTCTTGGGGTTTTGCCGGATTCAGGGGCGTAACTAACTCCACCTGTGAAATGTGTTTCTCTACAAAAATATCTCAGATTTGTGTGGATCTACTCCACGTAATGTAATATTCATCAATGACGTACGAAAAGCTGTTCTTGAGATTTACATTCGTGAATTAAAACGTGCCAATAGTGTTGTTCTTGTTTGTGCAAACTTGGCCACTGTTCTTCGTATATTTTGAGTCAAGTAAGCCTGCACAGTATTACACAATTCGCTGTGTATTTTTTCGTCGTTTTTCCGCAAAGAACGTGTTCTATTTTCGTATTTCACCGCAAAAGGAAATGAACAAGAATAAACTGGACATTATACATTTAATTAAGCATCCCATATCGAAGCAATGGCGTCGGTCCAATTAGATTTTGAGAAATAACTCGGACGATTTTATCTCACATGAGGGATTTTTCAACAAGTTTCTCAATTTGGGCGAAGGCTTAGCAGTTTTACGACACCCGAGGGACTCTCGATCGTTTTGCCTACAAAGTATTATTTTATATGAATTTGCCTTCGCCGATAGGTATATTACATTAAGTCGAGCTATCTTCTCTCTTCACGTCGTATTGGACGTTCGCGAAAAGGCTCATATACTTATTTCAACGATCGGACTGGACGTTGAACGGTGGTGCTGTAACAATTGTTACAAATTGGATGTGAACATTTTTGATATAAAATTTCACGAGCTTTTGTATTTTATTCGTGGATACCTACTTTCGATTTTAGATATAACGTAGCTACTGTAAATATAGGTGTAGAACCTACTTGGTGTTTCCCTGCAACCTCCGCCTGCTTGTTATATACACACATCAAAAGTGTCTAGGGATCAAGCATTTTTATGCGGATTTCTTGAGATTGAGATGTGGCTTTGTAATAAATTTATGATTTTATAAATTTATATGGATCCTTTTTGGTGCATTTCATAATTTGAATCAGGAACTGTGAATCAAATTCGAGTAAAAGATGAAAATCAGCTGTCAATATTTTCCCTATAAAAACATACAACGCATTGAAGACATTATTAGTGCTACTGTTTCCCTACTACTGATTAAAACCAACGTTATTATGGAGCGGCGACGTCATTTAAGCAGGGAAGAAATGCTCAGAGCCGTGGGAATGATAGAAGCTGGTTCCCGGCAACGTACTGTGGCTTTAGCTCTGAATACAAGCCAGAGAGTTATCAGTCGACTTTGGACACGTTACCGAAGCACTGGTACCGTGGCTGAGCGCCATGGAGGACGGTATCGCTGCACCACACGGAGACAAGACCGATACATTCAAATCTTAACTCGAAGAGCTCCAACAATAACCGCCATGATGTTAGCCGTGAGGCTTCATCACTCTTCAGGGAACTTAATTAGCGACCAAACAGTCAGAAACCGCTTGCATGAAGTGAACCTTCATTCCCGAAGACCGCTACGGGTACCACCTATAGCAATGCACAATCGTTAGGATTCGATATCAATGGGCTCTTGAACACAGAAATTGGGCAGAAGAACAATGGCGTTTCGTGTGCTTTTCTGATGAGTCTCGTTTTGGTATGAGACCGGATACAAGACGTATACGACACTGGAGAACCCCTGGACGCCAACAGCGATTAAAATCCTGCCAGGAAGTCCATCCTTATAGTGGTGGAACCATCATGGTATGGGCGGGTATTTGGATCGGCGGAAGAACTGAGTTGATTTGGATCAGAGGCAACCTCAACGCTCAAATTTATGCTGAGACGATTGTATCAGACGTCATCGTTCCTCTACAAGTGCAAATCGGTCCCTTATTTCAGTTAATGCATGATAATGCACGACCGCACACCGCAAGAGTTGTAAGACAGACTCTCGCCGCAGCTAACATCAATGTCCTGCCCTGGCCTGCTCAGTCGCCAGACTTGAACCCGATTGAGCATGCATGGGATATGCTACAGAGAAGAGCTCTGCCGAATATGGAGGGTATCCAGTCGCAAGAAGACCTTTTTTTGTTGTTGCAACGAACATGGGCGGCCATTCCACAGCGTGATTTGGATGAACTCATTTTGAGTATGCCAAACCGATGTTCTTGTGTTGTTAGTGTTCGCGGTAGAAACACGGATTATTAATTGTTTAAGTTACCCAATAAAATTTTAAAGAAAACTGTTATTTCAGTCTTTTTTTCGAACTTTTGTGTTAGTGGTTCAAATGTCAAAAATCCCTTTATTAGGAAAATGGCAAATTTCTTTATTAATGCAAAGGTGACTTGGTTTATCGTTACTGTGACAAACGAAAACACTTTATTTGATGAATCCTTAAAGAAAATTTTAATTAATATCAATCAGGAGAAAAGTTATTGCAAAAATATATGTTGATCCCTAGACACTTTTGATGTGTGTATATAGCTATGATAACAGCTTAAGATTATATGAGAAACAATTTATTTTATATATTAAAGACTAGCTTCTGTCCGCGACTTCGTCCGACTGGCTTTTTTCTTTTTGCTCGGCTCCTAAGGGTCTTAGCGAGATGGTAAATAGCCTATCAAGCTTTCCTCTAGAATTGGTTTATCAAAGGCAAAAATAACTTTCAAAATCCGACTGGTAGTTAGCGCGTTCAAACAAACAAAAAACTCTTCAGCTTTATTATTATTAGGTATAGATTAGAAACTAATTGGGAGTATAATTAAGTAATTACGCGTTAGAACTAAATAAGCTTTTCATTTCATTAACATCCCCGTCACAGTCCAACATAGTGTAGATGTTACATTGCAATGTGGTTTAGGGTACATAAAGACTCGTCTTCCGTGGTGCTTTGCCAATCGCGATCAAGAACATTGGGAACGAAACAAGATATCCATCTAACTGCAGATATCTGGCGTGTTGTGTACACTTAACCAGCCACGCGAGTACTTTACATACAAACGATACTAATTAGCAAATTACACGAACGCTTAATTAATTTTATTTAAAAGAGCATCGAATTGCGCCATTGAATTGAAGATTTTGTATGCATATTCCTTCTGCTAAAATTCTTATGAGATTGGAGAATTGAGATATAAAGGTAAACGGCAGAATTCGTACAACATACTTTTCTTGTTGTTTTGTGATAGAATTTGTATCACTTATTAAGGCAACTAAACCATTCATTTTCATGTAACATTAGTATTTTTAGAAGTCCGGATTAATTAATTATATCAATTACAAGATTTAAGTAATTAAACGTAATATAATCTTAAACTAAACGCAACTAAACGTAGTTATGTTTTTAGAAGTTGCCATTTGTAAAATATGACGAGGCTCAAAATGATTAATAATTATTTAAAAATAGAAATAACAGTAAATATAATTAGCCTATTACACATTATACCTTACAATGAATAATTATTGCATACAATCTTAATAATTAACTATTTAATTATAGGAATTAAAAAAAAAACATTGATCGCCATCAATGTTTTTTTTGTATTGGCAATTATTTTATTGACAGGTTCGGAAAATCTTTCCGACGCATTATATTGTAGTCTTTGCTCTACCTAATCTGTGGAGTCTCTGTTCATTTGCTGTTGTTTTGGATTGTGGTTTGTAACTGCAAATTATCTGACCATTTTTACGTTGAGTTGAGCTACTGCTCCTCCGTACTCTATCTGTACCTCTACCATGAGTTGTTATCGAAAACTTACTCGCTAGCGTCAAACTCGCTAGCGTATTAACGTGGATCGAATAGATTTCGATAATGCTTGCACCATAAGTTTTACGGAGTTTTACGCAGGCGCTAAGGTAAACTCGATAGATCGTGTCGCATGTAACGTCACTTCCTTAAGTTTTATTTCTTTCTTTCTCAGTAATAAGGAGAGAGAACGGCATATATTATGCTCAAAATATAGTGCTATCGCCTATGCTTAAAATGTTATGATAGGCAATAATGCGACTAAATAGAATGGTTGGCGGTTAGTGAACTTCTTAAGGTATTTAGTGGTTGTTGAATTTTTATTCCTTATATGTCACTGTTGTGTCATCGAGTGTCGTTTTCAATTTGTAATTTTGTATTTGTTGACATTGTGTGCACGGCGTTTTTTAATAAAATTCAGTTAATAAGTTTACAAAATGACAATAATACAATGAGGACCAGTATGGCACAATTTTTAGAAACTGCCTATCGCTTCTGCGCTAAGAATCGCCGGTTCATTTGTCGCATGGAGTAAAAAGTTGTGTGATCCAATCTTCCAAAGCAAGATACCTAATTGTTCCGGGTCTGGATGTTTGTGCATGTGATATTTGTGTTTGTAAAGGCACCCACGATACAGGGGAAATCCTAGTGTCCAATGTTTAAAGAAAAAAATGTGTAGTTAGTAGGTAATAAGTATGTGTTTATAAGTCAATTTTTGTGTTCCTTATTTTGTTAAATATGCTGTATGTTTCCCATATAATAATAAAATAAATGAAAAGGTTGTATAAGTAAAATGACTTTTATTTAAATTTAAGTTAATATTCATCACAGAAAGCCTCCTAGGTAGCTGCGAAATGTCCCGCCCATTGGTAAGCTAGAATTTCATTTTCTTGTAATTTTGGCTTGAAATTCACGTTCTTTAGGTTGTTGGTCTTCAAATTCAGCGGCCGCCAACATATTCCATGCTAAATAAGCTCTTCCAGACATTATTTTGACTCAAAATACTCAAAAACGTATCTAATTTCAATGTAAACACATGTTTCACGCGTCAAAATGCTAGTGAGTGACGTAACTACTATCGTAAGCGTATTTTTCGATAGCGTCTGTCAAATTATTAACTCATGGTGCCGTTTTGTATGGCGACAGCTGAAAAACGTTAGTGACTATCGAATAGATTACGTTAGGTTTCTTACCTATCGAAATCTATAGTACTCATGGTACGAATTTTAATTCTTTCGGTGACCGCTAGGGGCGCTGTACAATATTTCATACATTTTATTTACGTAGACGCTAGCGAGTTTTGGCTGTGCAAACTCATGGTAGAGCTACTGTTGATAATACTTTCGCGAAAGGACGCTTTATTAATTGTGCTGTGTGTGTACGTGCTTTAATTAAAATGACGAGTTTGCAATGCATCAATTGCAACGTTCGCTTGTCCCGAATAAGAAGGCACGCTTTATCCGACGAGAGTGAAGATATCGTCAATACTATTCGGCTGTGGACATATCCTAGAGATGTAAGTAGTTTCTAAATAACATTTTGCATACGATTGTGGCAGTTACGAAGTGATAACTTTTACGTGTTAAAAAGTAGTCCTTACCATTTAAACTACACGATATCATACTAAAATAATGTGTGTAGTAAAACTAATCTAAACATAATTTGAAAAAATAACAAACAGTGGTTGTATAAATATTTACAATTTGTCCTATATGATGTACAAACACATAAGTGATTCTTTACATGTATAGTTTACTTGCCTAACACTTGATTGCCTAACTTGGTTTGCCTAACACTGTTATAATAGTTATTACTCTGTTAGTATGACTGTCATAGTGTCATAGTCATTTAAAGCAATGTCAAGCCGTACTCAAAATCACTTAATTATTTCCAGATAACACCTGCTGACCATGTTTGCCATGCATGCTGGCAGCTAGCTACTCATCCACGTTCTTCTGATAATATGCCGAGGAGACACATAGGCCATCAAAGTGTTTGTGTTGTATGCGGACGACCCATACTAAGAATCAGTCGACGCAGGATTTTGATTGAAGGTGCAAATGAAGAAGAACAAAGAATTGCTAACACAGTTGCTACTTGGATCCAACCACGAGAGGTATAACAACATGTACCTATTATAACTTTTATAAATTAGGTATCTTGATTTGATGTATGTGTTAAAACAATGTAAATTATTTCCCACTAATACTATGCATTTTTAAATGCAAGCTTTTCTTTATTTATTTTTATTTTTTATTTTAGCTTCGTTCTGAAGATGAAGCTTGTGTGCCGTGTTGGCTAAGAGCTAGGAGAACTAGGGTTGTTTCACCAAATGAAGATATTCAACCCATTGTACCTGATCATCTGGAGGGTGATAATTCTGATTTGATGTGTGCTGTATGTGGTCAGTGTCTATCCACCCCAACATCAGATCAAGAGTGGAATCCCGACAACACTGCTCGTTTGTTGGAGCACCAGCAGGTATGTATGAAATAATATATTTATAGTAATTAGCTTTACGTAAAAACGTATCATGCAAAGGGCAATTACTGTTTTATGTTGCTAAATCTGGGACAGTCACGATGTTGGCTCTACTAACAACAAAAGGATACTGGTTTTTCCATTGTCACATAGCCCTTCTCTCTCATATTAACACAACATAGATATTTTTGGTAAAGGTTTTCTGTAAGGTGAAAACCAATAATTGTATGTCAAGAACTATTCTGTAGCTTGGTGATGTTGGCGCAATTTATGTCTATCAAACTTAGTGTTTAGTTTGTATTTCATCAATGTTATTTATTTACAGATGTCATCCATGAATGAAGTTTGTGGAGTTTGCTGGGGCCAAGCTCGAGATTTGAGCTTCTATGTTCCAGAAGGACCACAAGAAAGACCCCAACATATTGTGTTGCCCAATATAAGAAGAGCGGCTGAAACAGCAAGACACTGCATTTTCCAAGAGTGCATGGAACCAGAGCGAAATATTGTGCCTGAAGAAACCAGACAAGATGTATTGGTCAGGTATCAATATTTTATACCAAGAGGAGCTCGTATTTGCTCCTTACATAGACAGGACGCTAATTATGAAAACCTGTATACTGCTGAGTATAGCCTTAGTAGCTTTACTTCCACACACATAGAGGAGATCATTTTTATATTAATGGAAGGGTTAAGTAACATCTCTTATGAGAATATTCAAAACTACCCCGATAACCAAGTACAGTACTTTATAGGCATAAATAAACAACAACATCAACAAATATTAGATGTAACACCCAGGCTTAGGAATCTGCATCGGGGTAGTTTTGCATTAACAGCCTTATTGTGTAAATTAAGGACTGGGGATTCAGGGGACAGATTGTCATGTCTATTTCAAGTTCCGAGAAGGACCCTAGAGACATTAATGTCTGTAGCAAGAAATATTTTGCTAACTGATTATGTTCCACAATTTCTTGGTTTTCCTCATTTAAGAAGGGAGCAAGTGGCAGCAAGAAATTCATACATTGCCGATCACATTTTTGGTGAGCCTAATGCACCAGCTGATCAAAAACCTGCAATCACAATAGCTGATGCAACATATATATATACACAAAAAAGTAGTAATTACTTGTTCCAAAAGGATACATATTCCCTTCATAAATATAGGAATTTATTAAAGCCATTTATCCTCTGTGCCTCTGATGGATATATTATAGATGTACGCGGACCATATAGTGCCACTACAAATGATGCCACCATAATGAATGATTTATTAAACGAAACTGAATTTAATTATTTTTATAACGAAAACGATATCTTCATTGTAGATAGAGGTTTTCGTGACTGCATGGATAGTCTGCATCAGAAAGGATACATAGGTCATATGCCTGAAACCAAAGAAGACGGCCAATCACAGCTATCTACTCTTGATGCCAACCGTTCACGCTGTGTCACTATTAATAGGTGGGTAGTAGAAGCTGTGAATGGCCGTTTTAAGAGAGACTTCAAAATATTCCGCCATGAATATTTTAACCGTGGTTGTCGCAATTTAATGGCAGATTTTAAAATAGCAGCTGCTCTGCTGAACGCGTTTACTCCGCCATTTACAGAAAATATACATGCAGAGCAGTTTGTGTCAATCATATTTGAGCGCCTGTTTTTAACGAATACTGCAGCTGAATTAGTTAGGTTACATAATTTAAACAGGCGCGGTTCCTGGTTTGTACCTATAGATGCGACAACCCTCTCCTTTCCGCGGCTATCCATGGAGGAATTGACATTATTTGCTTGTGGTATATGTCAAATTCGCCAGGCTCGTTCATATGTGGGTGAGCATTTTCGCTTCCATGGAGTATATACCTTAGAGGTATCTCGAGAGAGAATACATAACTTAGAGGGAATAAACCCAATGTTGCTTCGTGCTAAAATAAGGTCCCGCCATTCTTCTGCTAGAACTTATTTTGTTTTCATAGTTGCAGAAACAAATATGAATGGTCGGGACGCAATCAAAAGTTATTGCTGTAATTGCATTGTAGGTTTAAGAACAGTGGGATGCTGCTCACATGTTATGAGCATTATTTGGTACCTTAGTTACGCTCGCCATGAAGGTATGACCCGACCTGCCCCTTTCTTAGATGAAATAATATTAAGAATCGATTAGGTAATTATAAGAACAATAAAATAAACGTAAGTTCCTACAAAAACAAAGTTGTTTTATTTACCCACACTCAAAACTCCATCAGCACTTCATCATCATAATCATCAAACTATTGCAGACCGCTGCTGGACGTAGGTCTCCTAAAGCAGTTACTGAATAGGTACAATTCTCATGTCAATTTGCCAACTTAATGATAAGTAAAACACTACAAAGATAGCATCAGCTATCTAGAACATATCCTTTTTCACCGAAACAATGTTTATGTGCCTACACGTAATAATATTTATTGAGACATAACCTCAAAAATAAAACTGGTTATAATTTTTAGTGTCTGTGTGGTGCCGGATGTCTGTGTGGTGCCGGACTTAAAGAATTGCACCACCCCTTACTTCCCGTGGGTGTCGTAAAAGGCGACTAAGGGTCTTACCGGAGAATGGGCAGCAGCGTTCTCTATTTATTCCACCATCATACCATACTGCGATCGCCAACCCGCCTGCCAAGCGTGGCGATTATGGCAAACCCCCCCCCCCAAAATTGGGGGAGGCCTATGTCCAGCAGTGGACGTCTAACGGCTGAAACGACGACGATAACTTTTAGATCCCAACTTCTAAAAATCTAAGAATTTTAAAAGGGCTTGCCTATCGTATTGACTACCAATTAAAACAAAAAATATCCCAAAACACGATATTTTATTAGGTGTACGAAACTCCCATACAACCCTGCCGTTCGCCTTTGAGAAGAGGTCTTTCTTCTGAAGTAGGGTCTCTTCGGAGGAAAGATCCCTTTTTAAATAAATAAAAAAAAATCGTAGCTACAATAAAAACAAATACACTTAAGTATACACATTTACTAAACAAACAAACCTTACACACACAAATCAAGTTGCAAGGGTCCTTTTAATTAATTTATTTACATTGCATCTCCATGTCGTCAGTAAAACAGAATTAGAAAAAGTTAGGTATATGTGGCTGTTAGTCTATGTAATTACAGGTATAAATAAACATTCATCTTAATTAATATACAGGAGTACTCGATTAATTAAGTGAACGCGGACTCAGCAAAAGAGATGTGAGTTGGTGCAAGGTTTGCTTGATTCTGTTTGTTGCTTCGTTGGCAGGTGACGCGCAGTAGTCACTGTTCTATAAAATTAGCCTTGAATAAATTATTGCATTTAATCATCGCTTTCCGCCAGTCAAACTTCTATACAGGGTTATTGGTAAAACATTAACAACCTCTTAAGAGGTCATACTTATCATTATGAACAACTTTTACTCTGGGACCAAACCTGAAATCGCGAAAAAAATTAGCTGTTCCCTACATTTTGACGAGTTATACGAACATAATAACAGCTGATTTTTTTTTCGCGATTTCAGGTTTTGTCCCGTAGTAAAAGTTGTTCATAATGATGAGTACAATGACCTTTTAAGAGGTTGTTAATGTTTTACCAATAACCCTGTATATAGTACCTAATTACTTGTGTATATAGTAACAGAAGCTTAGCACAATCAGACACTATGTTGCCCATTGATTTTTTGTCTTTGTAACATTTAGATTCCGGCGTCCCTATATAGATATAGGACTATAGCCCCGCAACATTAGGCTATAGTCCACCACGCGGGCCCAGTGAGGGTTGGCCGATGTCACATGTCTTCGAATGTTTAGTTCTAGTCTTAGCCGTTTTCACGTTCTTTTCCTTCACCGTTTTGAGTTTCTACAGATTTTTTAAATCTACTATATATTTATATTAAGATTCGTTACCTATACCTTCTAGGTAGATTTAAAGTAACGCCGATGAGTTTTTCAAATGTAATTCTAGATATTATACCTATGGTAAAATTTTCAAAATAATATATGGTATACTAGCTGCGCCCCGCGGTTTCACCCGCGTAAGTGTCGATCCCGTGGGAATATCGGGATAAAAAGTAACCTATACGTTAATCCAGGGTGTCAGCTACCTCCACACAAAATTGTATCAAAATTGGTCCAGCCGTTTAAGCGTGAAGAAGTAACAAACATATAAACACACACACTCACACACACACTCACAAACTTTCGCCTTTATAATATTAGTGTGATTTTTAAGTATCCTCCGTGCAAATGGAAAATGTTATATAAGAGGAACACGAAATATTTCGTAAGGTTTCCTTCTATTATCTCAATGTCGGGAAAAGCGTTTGATACCTATTACTCCCCTTACCCGTTTTCCTCTAGGTAGGTACCCGAGATTGGAACTATGCCCAATAAGGATAGGCTCCTAAGACCGCCATAAACGTGCTGTATAATAGCACAGCCCAACTACAGCTTTAGGGATCTCCTCCAAAGATTATAGACGTGATAGTTTTCCCGAATACTGTACTGAATTTATTTAAGCTTTTGTTTGAAAAACATGCATGTGTATGTCCCAGAAGCTTTGCAGTCTTGTGGTAGCTCGTATACATATCTTAGTATGCAATACTTGTACACAAAGAGCACCGGGTTTACGTCGGAAATGTAAGCACCGAAAATCTTATTTGGTGTCTCTTATTGTGACGGAGGTAGTACCTAAATATCTTTACAATATCTAGCAAATAAGGATCTCTGAAAGAAGCATATGTACAGTTAGGAGCCTAGTACAATAGGATTTATAGCGTAGTACTTACTTATGCCCGTGGCTTCAACAATACATACTTACAAACAAACTGACAAAAATTCTATATAAATTCTAATAGATTTTCGATTCGATACCCTGGTAGCAATTACTTTTTTTCAAGAATATTCGTTGCACAGTTTTGACTTCGTTAAGTTATTATACATCACATCTACCTAGCCTTTTCCCAACTATAACCGGATGCAGCTGAGTACTAGTATTTTACACAAAGCGACTGTCTATCTGACCTTCACAACTCCACAACCCAGTTACTGGGTTATATGATACCCTTTGCTAAGACTGGTTGTCAGACTTCCGAGCTTCTGACGACCCGTAACGACTGTCAAAGATCCACGAATGACAGCCGGGACCAACGGCTTAACGTGTTTTCCGAGGTACGGAGGGGTCTTGGTATGTAAAGATGGTCACCCATCCACGGACCAACTGCGACAAGCGTAGATTAACCTGATTGCTCGACCTGTGTGGCTGTTATTATTTAGCCACATGCTACATTATTATATATATAGATACACTAGCAGCGCCCCGCGGTTACACCCGCATAAGTGTCGATCTCGTGGGAATATCGGGATAAAAACTATCCTATTTGGTATTCTGGATTTGGTTTAGATATAGTTCTTAATTTTGAGTGGTTCCACGAAACAATGAAACTTGGGAATGGGAACAAATCATCATATTAACGCTTCTTCTTTTTTGTGGCCACTCTAAGGATTGTTTAATGCGACTGCAAAACTGAGATCACCAATCCTTATGCCTAGTGCCAATGAGCATCGTACCAATCAGGCTAAGGAAGCACTCCCAACCATTGATGGCCGCCTCACGAAACAGGTTCTCCGATTAACTAACCAACAGCTGCATATAGTTACAGCAGCTGTAACTGGCCTCGGGCCATTTAATAAACACCTCTTTGTCATAGGAGTCACAGACAGTCCGCTGCACAGGACCTGCGTGGACGACGTCAAAACAGCAGCTCATGTGCTTCTAAACTGCCCGGTGGTCGCCACGTACAGGGCAAAGTACTACGGTAACCCAGGTACCCTCCGTGAGACGGTCAGTAACGTCAAGGCGTTGCCGGCCTTCCTTGAGAAGCTGGGGTGGATCGGATAATCGATTCTTTCCGCCCGTACGCAAAATACGCTCATTGACGCAGAGTTGCGGACACCAGCCCGTATTACCTATCGTACTAATATACGATGAGGACTGAATGTTCATCAACAGACCTTTTACATCTTCATAATTATGATGAACGTATATAATTAAGTTCGGCCGCGCACTGGTCGCGTTACATTTTAATAATATCATAAAATGCTAATTTGCTTCATTCAGCGGAGATTGCTCCGTAGTTAAATATAGCCATTGGGTGTACAGCGAGGACCAACCGGATATTGCTCAGAGCATAGAAATGAACATCATTTGACGGTTATAGTACCCTTTTCATATACGTACACATCCTGACTTACGAATGTGATCACAGTCAGTCCTAAGTTAATAAACTCCTGTTTTTAGAATCCATATTATTATATATACTTATTTGCTCTTTTTTTTTTTGTTACTAACGCATAATTTATTTGAGTTAGAGAGAGTCATCCGATGCTGTCGTGAAATTTTAATGAGGCCCTCATTCAAAGCCAACCAAAATAAATTTCGTTGGTCGCCCTTAAAATCTAAGCATAAAATATCAAAAGTCGTTTTCTCGATATTGACATTTAATTTATATTTTCGAAGATTGGATAGAAGTGACAGTGTCGCTGTCGTCATATTAACGTTGTGGACAGCTGGGAGCCGCCGGATGCTCTCGAAATAAACTAGCCGCCCCCCCCGCCCCGCGCGCCGCCTGCTCCTCCCAGGTGCCACTCACAACATGCATCATACTTCACAAGTAATTAAGCCGTGAAAGATCGCTGCAAACATGCAGCGCAAGCGACACTACCCTACAAACATGCACCTAATAAAAGACAAGCTAATTAATAAAAGTTATACTGTCTCACGCTTTATGTTCTTGTTACGGTCATATTACGACACTGGGAGTCTACTCTCTAAGTCCATCAATAGAAATACGGGCTTGTCAGAAAGTTGTTGATCCGTCACAACAAGTGTCACAATTAATTTGTGGACGGGTAAAAACACTTCGGGAGTAAGGACAACAGAACTGTCAAATTGTGTTGTTCTTCATTCTTAGTTCAGGCCCCGAAAGTGATACTGTAATGACCTCATTACATAACAAGTACAAAGTTGAAGTAAAAATACTTTCATTACGAAAAGACTATTGCAGTCATGAAATACTGTTCATTTAGCGGTCATGATTCTTTAGAATAAATAACTTTTTCTGTGTTAAAATAAGGCTTTTAGTGAGCTGTACTTTGTAAAGGCGATAAAGTATGGAATGGAAAGCTAGATATTCGCAATGCGTTGCTTTATGAATTCATTTTGTAGAAGCGCGGTTACCTTTTAAGCCGGCATAAAAGTGGCTCGTATATATAAAAGGTTTAAACGTAATATAATTTGATGGAAAAGATTCGGGAAGTATTAGACTGCAGTTGTAGTGAGCCCTGAGCCCGCAGACGTAATCCTCGCGGTTGTGTTTCCGACACACGTCGGGATTGCATGATTAAGGAGGAAGTGTGCTCCTTTGCCCGCTTTGTAGCCAAATGTTTTCACAGTTGGCTTGGATGTCATGTTGAAATGAAACTTTCGCGAATAACTCTGTTTATCCATTGTGGAAGATAGCTGGTTTACAAATGGGGTCAGTCAGGTATCATAATCTCGTTGTTGTGCTGAACATGTTTTTAGCGAATATACTTGTTTGTGTGCCAACCAGTCTTACTAAGGAGTATCGTAATATACAGACACTAGGTTGTGGAGGTCAGATAGGTAGTTGCTCCATGTAAAATATTGGTATCAGCTGCCTCCGGTTGGACTGGAAGCCGACCCCAACACAGTTGGGAAAAACCTACTAATATTATAAATGTGAAAGTTTAGTTTGGTAGCGGTGGATCGTTGTCGAATTTGTAACGGCCGAAACGCAACCGTTCTGCCGACGACGAAAACGGCTGCAGAAAACGGTCGTCGTTGCAACTGGTTTGAAGACGGCTTATAGGACGAAACATAACCAACATGGAAAAGAATTGAGTTTTCGAGGTTTACGTTTTTGAAAGACTGTTTTGTAAATGAAAACGAACGCGAAACGAGAGACGCCGCGACGACACGGCGAAAAAGTGTGATGAATTGAACCATTGCATTCTCGACTGTATTTTCATAGGCGTAAAATAAAAAATCGCACCAAGTAATTCGAAGACTGGTTTGTGCAACGAAGACTGTTTGAACCCAGGGATCAAAATGGTTGCATCGTCGCAGAATGCAAAACGGTCTTTATAAACGGTTCGTCGTCGCAACGCCCATCCCTAAAGTTTGGATGTTTGTTATTTAATCACGCATAAACGGCCTGACGGATTTAGGTAAAGCACACAGATAGTTTATTACCTAGGTTAAAACAAGGGATACTTTTTACCCCAGTAAATGTCATGACGCAGACGAAGTCGCTGGCAGAGGCTAATAACTTGACAAATGAAGCATGAGTAGCAGAGATCACTTGACACACTGTGATTACCAGTCACCCCTGTTATAATAAGTCCTCCATGACTATAGGGCAGTGATTGCTATAATCACTATGTTCAATATTATGTGAGTGGTGTTATAAGTATCTATTTTTCACCTATACACCACTCCGAACAGGCCGTAAGTAGTGGTTTTCCAAAATTAACCCAACGACAAATAAGGTGTTGTCGTAAATCAATTATGAGTATGAGTTATTATTATTTTACAGCAATTTTTTGCGTAATCCATCAATTTTGACGAATTTAGTTCGAGAACAGATATATTTTTTGAAATTGTAAATATAATTCTGCTTTAAAAAAAAGTTCTATCAATAAGTGGTTGAATGAATGTATTTATTGACATTTACGTCCTCATCGACAGTTGACCCATAAAATATATCTTTAATAATCGAAATGTGAGTTGAAATATTTGAAAAACCAAGTGTGCAATGCCGTCGAGCTTATAAAATGTACCTGGCGCTTTATGGAATTGCTCGCTTGGGAAAATTGTGTGGCGGAATCGTGTATGAAAATATTTACGCTTCGAACTACGATTCAAGAGTCTAATATTGAAAAATACCTTTGCCTACTCATGTACGAACACTTTGCTTTTATATTGGAATAAGTTTAAGCCGAGATGTCACGAATAAATACTTACATGTTGATTTTTGGACCAATATTTCAATCGAGTAAAAAGCTATGAAATGTGGGTGTTAAAAGACACACTATTACAGGGTATAGAAAGACACATCACATAGCTGTCAACTATGTCTTCTGTACATCAAACTAAGTAAAAAGTGGTGCGAAAATTTGCTGTTTGCGGTAGTGGCAAATTGTGCATATGGGTGTATGGAACATACACGGGTCGTGGGGGTATTTAAAGTTGTGTTATAACATTAAAAAATCGTTTTCTTAAAAAAACGTCAGTAGGTACCTAAACGTTGGAATTTTGACAATATCTCCGAAACCAGAGGTTTCCAGGTATGGTTCAATACAAAAAAAAAATTACAATGATGGCCCGTACGGACGGGGAGTAAGTAACTCACGAAACTTTTTACACCCGTTAGGTGCAACTCTACCTAACCTTTTGGAGAAATACAGACACGATGTGTTATATTATTTCAATCAAATCGTGTCTTTTTAGGGCCACAGCAGACAAGCCACTTTTAGCATCGGCGATCGGCGATTTAGCCGCTTTTTAGGGCCACAGCAGACATGCTACTTCTAGCATCGGCGATCGGCGTTTTAGCCGCTTTTTAGAGCCACAGCAGACAAGCTACTTTTAGCTTCGGCGATCGGCGATTTAGCCGCTTTTTAGGGCCACAGCAGACTAGCTAATGTTAGCATTGGCGATTGGCAATTTAGCCGCTTTTTAGGGCCACAGCAGACAAGCTATTTTTAGCATTGGCGATCGGCGTTTTAGCCGCTTTTTAGAGCCACAGCAGACAATCTACTTTTAGCGTCGGCCATCGGCGATTTAGCCGCTTTTTAGGGCCACAGCAGACAAGCTACTTTTAGCATTGGCGATCGGCGATTTAGCCGCTTTTTAGGGCCACAGCAGACAAGCTACTTTCAGCATCGGCAATCGACGATGACTAACCGCTTTTTAGAAGCTAAATGCAGCGACCAAACATTCCACACCGCACACTTAAAAACGCCAAACGCGGCGATTGAATCGCTTTTCGGAAGCTCGACACAGCGGTAAACGATCGGCAACACTACTTACAGCCGACCCGATCCAGCATCGGAGCAGACGCCAAAACGCGCGATTCCGATACCGCGTCCGAACGCGGGAAGTCGCGAAATCGCGATGGCAGCAGAGATAGAATCTCTAAAACGCGCGATTTTAATACTGCGATTGAACACAGAGAGTCGCCAAAATGCGACGCAACATCGACACAGTCGCAAAATCGCAGATCACGGATGCTAAAAGTAGCGTGTGTGCTTTGGCCCTTAAGCGTTATAATTTCACTGTAGGTACACAGCCTTAAAATTCTATTGTTATTCCGCTGAAGGAACATGAAAGTTCCTAGACGTTTTCTGCTGAACTACATAACGTTATATATAGATGGCAAGAAGCTCCCTAACAAAACATGTCATAACTTACGTAAATATACCGCGGGGCAGCGCATGACACGGGTTAAAGAAAGGGATCAGGTTAGCTGATACTACCTTTTGTTTCCATAATAACTCGACTAACTTTGTGGTTGCGTGATGGGGTAACAAAGAATCCCTTATTTGTCTAGTAAGCATTGGTGTTGCAAAGTTTGTATGTTTCGCACCCGTCCGACGCGGCTTTCATGGATCACACGGTACCGCCCTAACTTTTACTATACGGCCCGCAACTTTTATTTGATATTTCACTGGGCTGCAACCGGTCAGCCGTACGCGTGCTTTGTTTATAATGCTTTTTTAACCGACTTCAAAAAAGGAGGAGGTTCTTAATTTGGATGTTTTATTTAACCCTTTGCTATTAAGGTTAGGTTACACATAACATCACGCCTGTTTTCCTGGAAGGGTTAGGCTGAGGTGAACATATAGTAGGTACATCTATATTTCGACACTTATATAATATGTTTAAGTCTCAAGTTATAGCGGGCGAGCTATTGCCATCAACCGGATTTAAACAAACCGAGCTACTTGTTACTGAGAAATTCCTCATGGAAAAGCCAGCTAACACTTTTCCCAACCTGGGCATGGAACCCAGTACCTGATTCTCAGCAGTAGCTCTTGCGACCACTAGACCAACGAAGCAATATAAGTAATTAGCAGCGCCCCGCGGTTTCACCCGCATAAATCTCGATCCCGTACGAATATCGGGAAAAAAAGAATCTTATTTGTTCAACCTGGTTATAAGCTATATGTGTGCCAAATTTCATTCAAATCCAATCAGTAGTTTTAGCGTGAAGAAGTAACAAATACAAACATACTCACATACTTTCGCCTTTACAATATTACTGTGATATTTTTACAGCAAATATGTAATGTACAAATATGCTCGCCATGTTAGATCGGAAAGAGAAGCAATAAAACGCGTGAGGCGTGTGCGGTCGGCTTCCGAATAAAAGGACGAGTGTGTACATAAAAAATCTAACGAGGATGTAGGACAGGCGCGGCCGGGTGCGTCAGCTGCGCTCGCGCCATTAATCTCAGCTTTATTATAAACACAGGAGCCGACTATATCATAAACATGTTTAATGTGAGCCTACTTCGTGAGCCCTTTCATTCGAATGCTTTAAATAAAGTGTTCATTGAAGTATTTGGTTCACTTCTCAATCGATATCACTGTAGTTACAGTACCTACTTCATTTCTATGATTTCGTTGACGCTTTAGCATAATTAGCCTATAATGTTCCCAAAAGTGGGACATATGCCTCATCTCGGTGAGAGGGAGAGACCAAGCGACGTGGATCCGGTGTGGGTTGGTAGATGAATTTTTGGGTCTAGGACATGCCGGTTTTCTCACGATGTTTTCCGTCACCGTTTTGAGAGCAGTGCTGATGAAATAAAGTACACAATGTAAAGTGCCTGCCTGAGTTCGAACCTACGACCTAGATACAACCCGTAAGTCGCGACCGTTACCACTGAGCCACCACTGCTCTACTAGGCCACCACTGCTCTACTAGGCCACCACTGCTCACTGGGCCGCCAGTACTCACTGGGCCGCCAGTGCTCACCGGGCCGCCATTGCTCACCGGGCCGCCATTGCTCACCGGGCCGCCATTGCTCACCGGGCCGCCAGTGCTCACTGGACCACCACTGCTAACTGGGCCACCAGAGCTCACTGGGCCGCTACTGCTCACCGTTCCGCCAGTACTCACTGGACCACCACTGCTAACTGGGCCACCACTGCTCACCGGGTCGCCAGTGCGCAATGGGCCGCCAGTGCACACTGGGCCGCCACTGTTCACTGCGGCGCCACTGCTCTGATAAAATAAAACTCATTATTGTAACTATATTTTTCACAAATGGGTCAGGCATTTAAATTGCTATTACTTTTTAAACGATAAACACTTTTTGATCTACGGTAAATAATATAAAAGATAAGCAGATACCTGGCGACTATTGTTTACGACATCGTATATTACTCAAGCTTTTCCACACGAAGGAGAGCGGTTCATGTATAGGTACACGTTGGACAGTGAAAAAATTGTATTGGGATTGGGACAACGATAAATAATGCGTGTCGGAAAATAATAACTCATTCTGCAACATGTGCTAACAATGGTCCACAGGGATAACCTATATTTTGCTTTGTAATTTCGAATGTTATAATTTTTAATATCATTCAAACCGAATGGTTACAATGTATGATGCCTACTTGCCAACATTTTAAAAGGAAATGTTACGAACAGCGCAGTAGGTACTAAGTAATAAACGTAGGTACCTCGTTCGTGTTTTTCTCAAGGAATATGGCTACAGTCACATCTTCTGCCAAAACTTATTATTACGGCTGTCTACGAGGAAATATTGTTTTATTTACTTCTTAATAATATCCATCCGAGTAAATGTTACACGTTTCCCTTTCTTAATATTCCGTTGATAACATAATTATTATAATTGTATTGCGGAATTCTATGCTTCGCCCAAAATTGGTAAATACGTTTCATAACTATTAATATTGCCCTTAAATTACAGTTAAGGGAAGGGCTCTAATAAATTAATTACTATCCGGGCGCAAATATAATAGTTTCGCTTATTTAATTTATTATGCCTAACTAACGAACGAAGATTGAGCACTTAGAACGTATTTATCGACACAAAACAATTCGTAGGTACCATTATTGTGAAAGTTTTAATTGGTCAAGTTCGCGATCCGTCAGGTAGTGTGCAGCTGCTCTTAATAACTGTGCCGAAAGCTTTGCGAATTACGTTACAACTCACGCCATGTGCGACGCGAATCAAAATGTGGAGCACTCAGCTGCTTGAAGATTGATGACAATTACAGCTTGAGAATTTATTATTACCTACTTTAGCCTCTTCTATTCGGTTCACTAATACTTTTACAATGTTCACAGTAAGTACCCTATTTGGCCCTCATAATTATTCCGTTGGGCATTGTTAATTTAATAGATCCCGCGCCAACGTGCTCGCAGCGTTTACAAATTTTGTTTTGATCAACATTCTTAGAGGATATTCGCCAGTAAAGTTGTTTTGTAATTAATCTTCACGACTCACCCGCTCGATCTTGCTGAACTAATGAAATTGTAATTAACGTTATTACCTTTTCAATTCGCTTTTTCTGTTTTATTGTGCGTTATTAAAATTTTATTCAGTTCAAAGAGTAATTACACAAACCTATTAGCTTTTAATGAATGACGAATGATATCGATCTATCTTCAACACAAGTCAATAGATAGAAAGCAATCGTATACTATAAGCTAATTTATTAAGATAACATTGTTAATAGAGCATAACTAAATTTTCATGCTAAATTAAGTTTGAATTATACTGGCAAAGTTTTAGTCTCGTAAGAAAATGAGCGTGGGAACGTATAAATCCATGAATTATAACAATATTGCCTATAAGGATTACGAAAGTTTCTGCACTGCCCGCGACCTAACATTGTTGAGCAAAACGACATAAATCTAAGTTAAAAGTTAATTTTGTCAATCCGGATAATTCCTCAAGGTTTAATCAGACTAAGTTGGGTGTAATTAATGTTCACTAAGGCCGCACAATCTAGGAAAGCTTCGGCTTAGCCCGCTACGGAAATCAGAGTTAGCAGCGGGCTGGGCGGGCGCCGGGGCCAGGCGCGCGCCGCCATCGAGCCGAGCGAGCGCGGAGCGGCCCGAACGCCCGAGCGCGGGCAGTGCCATGGCGGCGAGCGACCGCACGGAACGCGCCGCGCACTCCCGCCGCTCCTACCCCCTTATTAAAATTTACGTCTCTCGTCTGTCAAAACTCAGTCCAACAAATAAGCCGACGGACCTAGTTAATTAGACGCGTCCCCAGATGGAAGTTTTAATAAAATTAATTCATAAACACTGCGGATTAGGAAGTGATTAAGTTTACCGCTTTTTGTGCGAGTTTCAACAACTGGAAAACTTTTCGAAGGACTCGGAACAGTTTCAATGGATGTTTGTAGGTATCGATGTGTTGTCATTAATTTTGTTGTAAATCTTATAGGGACATTTACATAGCCTGTTGACAGTTTTACGAGTATGTAGGGAATAAATCCAAAGCATTTGTAATAATGGCAGTGACATTAATCATGTTTAATGTGTTCTAAATAATTGCTTTGATTGAGCGTGTGAAGCAAACCGTGAATAAATTGTGCTTAAAAACATAGAATATTAATACCAAATCAAATTTAAAATAATCCGATTAAAATAAACAATTAATATGTAAAAAATCTAATTAACAAAACCAAACGGGACCAAAAAAGTAAGTAGAAGAATCCGAGTTGAGGGTACATTTTATTACGTCACCAAAGATAGGGACAGATGTAAGTTGAACGAAACGTTCACTGAAACAATTGTGGCGTGATTAAAATGCAGAACAAAAGGTTTAAGGCCATTACGTGGTCGATTTCATTACGAAATTCGGCGGTGGCGGGCCCCTTCTGCCGAATTGCCGATACACCGACCTTTGGCCGGCGGCTCTCTCCTTTTTCTTCAGTAAATCACTGCCTATCTACATAAAGTAACGCATAAAATACCGTAGACATTCATCCAATTCGGACCATTTTGCCAATGTTTAATGAATCGGTTAAACACATTTTATTTAATTGCTTTTACACCCAGATAAATTTTATCGTCGCTTCTACCTCACGATTAAATCGTTTCAGAGCTTTCAATACAATCGGAATGTCCTATAGCATTTCAAAAGGGCCGTCTGGTCTGAAATCGCTTGACTAATTAAAAAGTAATTATAATATAATTTGACAACCCAAATGGCCGGGATTATTTACATAGTTGTGTTCAAATTGTGCTAATGGAATGTTTATGGTTGTATTGGGCAACTTAAGCTGTGTAAATAGAGATTACCATAAACTATATAGAAAAACGAAACCACTTTTACCGCCGCACCCCTCCGCCACGCATTGCTATCGCAACGGCAGCCGCCTTACATTTTCCTTTCATTCGTTTGTGATAAGTACATATTAAGGATGTGTTACAGCAATTGCTAATACATCTTCATATAAGGTGGCAGCTAGGTACATCGACGCACAAACTGTTATACCATTAATTCAGTATACAGTATGGAAACTACATATGCAATAAACTATACAACATACGTGTTATCGCCTTTTCTGATGATATATAAAAAAAATAACGAAATTAGTTGCGAAAAAAAAAATTTGCTTTTCCCTACATTTTGAGGAGTTATGTGAACATAAATGTAGGGAACAGCAGATTTTTTTTCGCGTCTGATTTCGTTATTTTTTTGTATATCACCAGAAAAGGCGATAACAAGTAGGTATGTGGTATAATTTATTGCATATATGTGGTTTATACAGATTGAAATCGAAAACATGCAACAAACCGAAATGGGAGATTGTACTCATCAATATGAACTACTTTTACTAAGGGACCAAAGCTGAAATCGCGAAAAAAAAAATCTGCTGTTCCCTACATTTTGACGAGTTATGCGAACATAAATGTAGGGAACAGCTGATTTTATTTTCGCGATTTTAGCATTGGTCCCATAGAAAAAATTTTCATAATGATGAGTACAATCTTCCATTTCGATTTGTCGCATGTTTTCAATTTCACCCTGTATAGTGTATAATTTATATACCCACCTGATTTGAAGTTTCTAGGCTGGGGAGTTCTGGAATTATGTGCTGAATTCGTGGGTACAGTTTGCGCGGTTATATCCCTTACACCGTGTATTAATCTGACAGATAATATTGTAGTAAAGCATTGTATCTAGCATATTTATTTTCCGTCCCTCTGTCAGTTTAGCTTGTCCTGGGACTATAACCGTAAAATGTAATTTCATATGGTATTTTCCACGCAAATTATATGCGTTCATCTCAACTCTGCAAACCTCATCGGGGAAAGTGTGCATGAATTTTCAAGTCAACATTTTCACCCATGTTTCGATAGCCAGATCTTCAAACCCTAATTGAATTGAATTTTCTATAAGATGTGATGTGATCCTAAGGATCGAAGTTAGTAAATTTCTCTTGCGAGGAAGCTGCCCTTTGCAGTGAGTAGGGTACCTACCTAATGGGTCTTAGCCGACATCCATAAAAGTTACTCAGCTCGTGCTTTGACTTAGATATGTTCCAGTCTCTGTCTTGCACTTTTAGTTTGACAGTGGTGCGAGTGACAGGAATAACGCTTAGCTATGATAAATAATGTTTATAGATCTCAGCCTCAGTCTTTACATAAGACTCTGTCCTTTCTAGGCGTTACTAAAATATGGACAACTTGTGGAATAATTGCTCATTGGTTCTGCCAAAGTCATTATTATTACATGTTAGTCCTTACCGTGTTTGCTATAGGCATAAACTAATTAATTACTAACTAACTAATAATTGAATTTACGATAGCCTATTGTTTCATAAATTACGAACATTAAAGAAGAAAAAAAAATTGTTTATTTGTCACAGAAACACGTGCATACAAAAAGAGGTTTTGATTCAGCTTCCAAGATTTTATCAATATATAAAATTGTAATAATGCACGTGCAAGCATTTGGACATTCGACTATCCACAAAACGATTTCTATCTTACGAGAATATTGTCTAATTTAGCGTACCTACATTATCATTCAATATAACATAGGTAACCTCGTTTCTATCATATTAATATCTCTTTGTAGTCTGTACAATGCTATAGCCCGAATAACTAATTAGGTATTGAATCAATATCGTATCTAAATTCTATTTAGATCTCATATCATCATCTGCCTGGCCTTTTCCCAACTATCTTGGGGTTGGTTTCCAGTCTAACCGGATGGAACTGAATACCAATATTAACTGTTTTTTTTGAGATTTTGTAACCTCTTTTGATGCCATTTTCACTTCAATCTCGATGTTTTGACTTGTCGCCATTGCACCCGAGTGAAGAAGGGGTGGACCTTTAGCCCATACTAATAATATAAATTCGAAAGTAACTCTGTCTGTCTGTCTGTCTGTATGTTACCTTTTCACGCCTAAACCTCTGAACGGATTTCGATAAAATTTGGCAGATAGATAGATTGCATCCCGGGGAAGGACATAGGATAATTTTTATCGACTTACCTTGCGGGCGAAGCCGCGGGCGAAAGCTAATAATATAATAAAGACAAAAGCCCTTTCAATTACGTGAGAAATTAATATCGTTTCAGCGACAAACGCTTCTGCCCCGAGTGACCAATTTTACGCAGGGCGAACTTTGTAAGACCATAGACAAGATAGGAGATCAAAGGTTTCTATGTTTAAAGTCTTTCTACTCTATACTGGATTATTCTCAAAGTTATCTATTCTATCGTGCCGCTAACGCCCGTCAGCTTTATCTTAGAGGATTCTGAACGTCAAAGAATAGACTGATGGAGAAATGTTGTTATTTACTTAATCCTATAAATCCTAACTAATATTATAAATGCGCAACCTAACTAATAGTCCTAACTAATATTATATTGGTGTTTGTTTGTTTGTTACCTTTTCATGCCTAAACCACTGAACCGATCACCCTGAAATTTTGCATATACGTTGTCAGGTGTACAGAAACGGTATGTCCGTTTACCTATATTCCGGGTACCTATATTTCAGGGGTGGCCAACCGGTCGATCGCGATGGACTGGTCGATCGCGACTATTAGTCCAGTCGATCGTGGCAAGGCAAGAATATTTCCAACTAGGTACAAACCTGATTTTGCTAATCTAGCGATAGATGCTCAAACGCAATGCTTACATTAATATAAATAAGTAGTTACTAAGAATAATTTTCAGTTTTATATTTTCCCCCTTAATAAAATGAAAAATACTACATAATTGTGTACTGAACTATGCGTTTCATATAAGATTTCAAGAAGTACGAGTATGTAGGTAATTGGCAGATCGCACAGGGTGTCGTCGGTACTCGTCAGTGAACAGTAGATCTTGGGTCTAACAAAGTTGGCAACTCCTGCTATATTTCGTCCCGAAAAAGAAAGTGCTGTTCCCGAGGAAAACAACAATAACATTATTATGATAATAGATGGCGCTACGTGTCTTTCAAATCATGATTGAATTATATTAGAAATCACGGGATCGATGATTACTAACTGCGCTCCGACCGCGAGTTTGTGAAAATGGATGGATGGATGTTTGTTACTCTTTCACGCAAAAACTACTAAACGGATTGGGATGAAATTTGGCATAAATATAGTTTATAACCAGGATAACCACATAGAATATTTTTTTTTGATTTTCCCACGGGATTGAAACTTGTGTAACCGCGGGGCGCAGCTAGTAAGAAATAAACATAGAAATGGTTGTTATCATAAATATTTTCTTAGATTTGTGGTTGCTTCGTGTTCAACTACGAAACATAATAAGTACCTAAGTTCGTTTGTTTCAAATACATTTCAAGTTCATATTGCAAAATTAAAGATTTTGGGTACAGCCGGTCGATTGTGTAAAAATCTCACCGTGAAAACTTAGGTGAAGTGAGTTTGTTTTTGCTAGGAATTGACACTATTGACAGCTCACTCCACGCTCACTTCACCTAAGTTTTCACGATGAGATTTTTACAGAATTGCACCACAGGTACCTAACCTTTTAAACAACAGAGGTAACGTAACCTGCACCCTAAATATGTAACACATTATCAATCACAATCTGAATAATTTCGAAGGATATTGCTAAACCATTGCTTCATATGTTCGAAAAATTTGTCTGCTCAACTAGGTAAATAACGCAATGAATATTGTAGAATTGTCAAAATGACTGAAAGCCGTTCCTACTGTTATTGTGTTATGTAATCACCCCGTTGTTTTAGCTGTTGTTTACAAGATTCTCAGTGCCATCAGAGGGGCAATTCTCGTAATTTTAAGAACGTTCACAGTCTGATCTCAGCCTCAATCTGTCAAAAATACCTCTAATTTCCCTATATTTAGACAAGTTTTTGACATTTATTTGTCGCCGAGAAGATACTGCGACTAGATTTTGAACGTTTTAAATTAGTAGAATTGGCCTTCTGATCAGTCTGTTCAGTTTTACAACAGCTAGTGTTTTATTCTAGTAAAAACCTAACTAGTCACCTTTAGCGCCAACTAGGCTATCGTTGACTTTTCTGGGCTTAATCAAAACAAATATGGCATCTTATAGGTACCTAGTATATAAGGCCTTGTGTGTCTGTCTGTATGACCGCGTTGTTCTTCTTACCTCTCCTGTACTCGATTTTCGGCAACTCTCACCCTGCGAAGATCGCCGCTCCACCTGGACTGAGGGCGTCCCACCTTACGTTTACCGATTCGCGGTCTCCACTTAAGAACACGTCTATCCCAACGGTCATCGGTTCTACGGTTAATATGGCCGGCCCGTTGCCACTTCAGGGGCGTAAAAAGGTCACTTTGGAGAATTATAAAAGGATAACATTATGAATTATAATATGGCGAAGACCATGTTTTGCTTTTTTCGCTGCACTCCGTAGATACAATTAAAGAGATAGGCATTGGATTGGTATTGGATTGATTGGTATTTTAGCACAGACAAAAAAAAATAACTGAAAAATGCTTCATCAATGGGATTTGATACGATTAACTTAACAGTTAACTGTCCAATAAGTTATCCTTTTATGATTCTGCCAGAGTAGCCTTTTTAGGCCCCCTGTTTGCTTATTCTGTGAGTTATGTCGACAACTTCGGTTTTCTGCCGGTTCACCTCGTTGCGGATTCGGTCTCTCAGAGAGACTCCAAGCATAGCCCGTTCCATAGCTCGCTGAGCGACCTTGAATTTATGGACCAGTCGTACCTACGCAGCGGATTTTTTTGCGGAAAATTTCTCTTGGAAGGTTAATGTGAATAATACATTAATATTTAACTTACAAATACTGGTCACATGGCAAGTGCACTTGGTAGACCGACTAAGTTTATACATTATAAGTCTCTCGTGCCAACAATTACAACCGCATCTATCTAAAAAACTAACTTGTTACATACATTTTCAGTTTTTTTGAGAAATGAGCCATAGAATCTTTAGTATGTGTCGGATTTCTTTGAATTTTGGATATGTTTAAAATACGTGTAAACACAACACACTGTATCTTAAGATACAGTGTTTTGTTAGGCCTCTGCTGTGCAATGACAATACAGTGTATCTTAAGATACAGTGTTTTGTGGTAGGTCCTAACTTGCATACGTACTTATAACACCTACAGCTTCCAGAGAAATAAACGACGTGGGCTAATCTCAAAGTTTTATCGCTCCGTGTGTCCTTTGAATTAAATATATGAAACTTTCAAGACTGAGAGACAAGACAAGAACTTATATATCCCCTTGTTTAAATGGCTTATGATGTACTTTTCGCTGTAAAGCAGCTATTGCGTAAGTAGCTAATTGCGTTTTGCGTTTGCGTTTGGGTTCAGTCTGTGGTTATCGTCTTCGGCGCGAATGATCAGATCGTTTGCTACACGTGTCCCTGTTCGATCGCTCGGGTCTTCATGAAATGGATCTATTCCGTGACTTTGTTACATATCAGGCGGTAGGGGGTTACTAGGCAAAGTTTCCTGTAATCTTTTGTTTTTCCGCATACATTTGGTTATAACTCATTAATGTTTGTGTTCTTTATCGACGTTGGTATTGCCTACAGTAAAAAGCTTCTAGAAATGAAACTATTAAGTGCTAGTTCATACCTATCTCTTTTAGGTAGATAAGGAACTCTCGCACAAATTTGTAGGTACCTATTTATATATTTTTTTTTGTAATGTAACTACTAATTTACGGATTTTTTCTTTTATTTGTGCTACATGACATTGTTTCTTGCCAAATTTCATGATTCTAGGTCAACGGGAAGTACCCTACAGGTTTTGTGAGATCCCTTGCGAGTGTCAAAACATGTGGCTTAAACGGAACATAAACGCCCGTATCTTTTTATTACGTTGACTTAGAAGTCTGATTTTTCACTGCTTCAAGAGATTGCAGTGCTGAAAATTTGATATTTGATAACTCCACGCGTTCCTGAGAAAAAGGGTCTTGACAGACAGACAGACGGACGGACAACGAAGTGATATTAGGGTTCCGTATTTCTTTTTGAGGTACGGCACCCTAAAAAGATTCTTTATTTCCTCTTTTTTGTACATAAACAAGTTCTTAATCCTAAAAATATTTTGTTTTTTAGCTGTATCAAGTCTGGCTGTCTTGTGACGTAGGCCTCATCTATTTCTCTCAATCCGGTCGAAAACTGTTCTAAGCCAACCTTTTTGCAGACCTTGTTCCTTGTCTTCTTCTACGTCTTTTTCCAAATCTCGGGTACCATTCTGTGACTTTTTTGATCCGCCTTTGCTCTCATCATATGACATGTCCATTTCCATTTTAGTGTTCTTATGTCATATCTATCTTAATATTCGTAGATTTCCGTTTGTCTTACAGTCTTAGATTTATCCTGCTCCACTCCATTCTTCTTTGACATACACATAGCTTGTGTTCTTGTGTAAGGTAGATAGGTAGGTACTTTAAAGCTAATAGTTGGTTTTACAGTACCTAGTCTTTTATTTTTGGCTACGGAACGAATGGTTGATCACAGTTTTGTTCAAGATCATTTCCAACCATCGTGATTGCGGAACATACTAACATTAGTAATGACTTTCATTTTGGCAGTTCAATGAATATTTCATTGCATTATTTGCGTTGCTGATCCGACAAATTTTTCGAACACATGAAGCAATGGATTAGCAATATCTGTCATAATGTTACGCAATTAGGTGCTGACATATGTAAGTGCGGGTTGCTTACCTTAGTGTGTTACGCAATTAGGGTGCTAACCTAAGTGCAGGGTGCTGACCTTCGTGTGTTACGCAATTAGGGTGCTAATCTAAGTGCAGGGTGCTGACCTTAGTGTGTTACGCAATTAGGGTACTAACCTAAGTGCAGGGTGCTGACCTGAGTGTGTTACGCAATTAGGGTGCTAACCTAAGTGCAGGGTGCTGACGTTAGTGTATTACGCAATTAGGGTGCTAACCTAAATGCAGGGTGCTGACCTGAGTGTGTTACGCAATTAGGGTGCTAACCTAAGTGCAGGGTGCTGACGTTAGTGTATTACGCAATTAGGGTGCTAACCTAAGTGCAGGGTGCTGACGTTAGTGTATTACGCAATTAGGGTGCTAACCTAAGTGCAGGGTGCTGACCTTAGTGTGTTACGCAATTAGGGTGCTGACCTAAGTGCAGGGTACTAATCTTAGTGTGTTACGCGATTAGGGTGCTGACCTAAGTGCGGGGTGCTGACCTTCGTGTGTTACGCAATTCGGGTGCTAACCTAAGTGCAAGGTGCTGACCTTAGTGTGTTACGCAATTAAGATGCTGACCTAAGCTTATTAGTTTGTAATGCAGGAAGCTTCTAATTAAATTAAATATCCAATACGGAGCTTTTGTAATCATTGATACTCGTATTTTGAACGTACAGAAAACATACGTATAGCCACATAGAAAAAAGTATTAGGTGCTTTTGAAAAGACGACTTTTAGACAACAGTGTATAACTTTATAGTGAGGTTTTACTTTTTTCGCGGCAAAGTTTCAGGAGGTAGACATTACCGCACAAGTTAATACAAAGAGCCTTTTATTGAATCGCTATATAACTTTACAAAAGAGATTTAATAAAAAAAATTTGATGTTTCAACAACTTTTCTTTTGATAAAAAATACAAATGGCAGACCTGATAAAAATCTGCCTTTAGCGAAGTTTCCAGGAATTTTGGTAAATAGATGAAGCCTTGGCATAATTTTCAGCATCGATCAAAATTTTCATAAAATAATTAATAACGGGGAACCGAATTGAAGGGGAAATCATTGTTCTAATAATTATTTATTTATTTAATACATAACACAGCACATATATGTACACAGGCGGAGTTAATGGCATAGGGATTTTCTACAAGTAATTGTATGAGATTATTATGATTCAATATTTAAATCACACAACTTAGCTGGCCAAGCTTGATAATTGGTGTTTATAAAATAAGCAATTAATGTGGATACGAGCTATTTTTTGTTATAAAAGGTTTTTACGACGGCTTATTACATTTTACTGGAGTTTAGTTTGGTTGGCATTTAAATGTTGATATTAATTAATTTTTATATTTTAGGGCCTACACGTATTTCCGCCGGTATTTACCGGCCTCGAAAGCCTCGAGGTTGTATTATAATTGTTACTATCTCTTTTTATTAGTAACTGTAAGATGATAATGGTAATAACTTCAGCGGTACCTACAAACGCGGTCAATAGGGATGCAGGGGTGAGTCGGAACGAAACTTTAAAATTGATTTTAACGTTGTTTTTTTAATGATTTTCAACTACAGATAACTTATTTTGTAATGCCGATACAATCCCACGATCGTTAGCACAAATGTACTACATCTAACCACTCGACTAAATAATCTGGAACGCAAGCAATACTCCCATAGACAAAATACTAAAAAATACGTCCGAAAAGCCCGCCTGGACTATCTGTGGTTTTCGTTCGATGTCTATTTTAGGCGGTCGGACAATTTGGGGTCCATTTTCGGTGATGGACATTTGGGTGGTTAAAGTGTCGTTCCGATTCACCCCTGTTTCCCTATCCGCCCCGTTTGACTGTAAATAAGATTTAAAAAGTAATATATTTCCGAAGGTTTTGTTGATTTATGACAAAAACTTCTTGAAGCAGGTATAATAAAGCCAGTCAAGTGAAGCTCGACCACTGAGGGCTTCATAACACAACGATTTACTTAAAATTTGTTATTAAAGTATTCCTTTTATTTTACAAACTGGCTAACAAAAATACTTTTAAAAATTCCATAATTTTCCTCTCTTTATTTAGTCTAGTGGAGCCGCGGGTTGGCCATTATGAAAATTTATTTGATTATAACAGACCCACAGTTTCAGTTAGGTACTCTCACATATATTTCTAAGGCGTATACTTCAAAGATAAAGGCTGCCTTCAAACGGAGAAGTTAGGGCTTTCCGTAAAGTCCGAAAGTGGAACGAAGATAGCACGAAGAAATAAAAACCTAAAACACAGACCGCACATAGGATCGGGATTTCAGCCCTAAAGCCTGGATAAATACACACAATCTATGTAGCTAAGCTTATATTACGTGAGGGTAAAAATAGCGGCTATATTTGCTCTATTCTCAAAGGCTCTCGTACGAACCTGTAGCTTTCCAAAAATACTACCTGATTACATAATTAATTTACCCATCTTAATTACACCCTGCAAGTTTACAAGCTACTTTGTCCATCGTTAAATAAACAAGGTTAATTATGATAACCATTTATTATAATGTAGACGGGAAAAGTAAAATATTTAAGTAATTTAAAGAATATTCGTACAAGGTTTCAACCCCTTCAATCATTTCGAGTAGCTTCATTAAAAACGGTCCGTTTCAGCCGACGACGACAGGAAAATTAAAAAGCATAAAATAACCGAGTAAGAGAGAAAGTATCATGTATTTACACGAACAAAATGCATTGGTGGCGCAATTCATGTGAAGCATGAAGAATAAACGTTGGCATATCATCTCGTTAGGAAATATGGGACACGGAGCGACGCGCTCTGCAAAATGTGTTCCATTGCTCTTTGTGTCGCCTTCTTTTGTTCAGTGATCTACCCGCCTACCCACATGCCCAGCAACGTGTTGTGTTGTTTTTCAATAACTCGCTGCATACCGCTGCTAATTAAAGGGTCGTTATAACAACCCACTGACACTATGAGGATAGGCTACTTTCCTACTTTCAGTATAGTTGTAGTACTCTCTATGGAGCTCTGTTTTTTAAAACGGGATGTGACCTCTTTTTGTTGTAAGGAAGCGTGACATACATAGTGTGGTCGTGACTACACGTCCATTATTTATAATTGTTTGTCACATGTAGTTGTAGGAGACAAATTTAATGTGACAGCACTAATTTCTCAGTGACACGTAGAACGTGTTTACAGGATTGTCGCCGTTTATTAAACGTTAAACATGAATGTAAATAGAGCAAAAAGAATAACCAGTACACAAACTGTATCCTTGTAAACATTTGAATATGAAACTTAAACAGGATTTTTTTTCAACCAGTACGCAAACTATAATCATGAATTAAGAATATTATTCTAGACCCTGTCTGTGTGGTGCCGGACTTAAAGAATTGCACCACCCCTTACTTCCCGTGGGTGTCGTAAAAGGCGACTAAGGGTCTTACCGGAGAATGGGCAGCAGCGTTCTCTATTTAGTCCACCATCATACCATACTGCGATCGCCAACCCGCCTGCCAAGCGTGGTGATTATGGCAAACCCCCCCCCAACATTGGGGGAGGCCTATGTCCAGCAGTGGACGTCTATCGGCTGAAACGACGAACGACGATTCTAGACCCACTAGAGGAGGAATTTTTCGTCGGTCATCAAAAAAAATCTGCTGTTTCTTAGAAAACTGAAAAAAATAGTTAAGATTTTTTAAACCTACGCCCGCTACGCGGTCAAAATATATGGAACAATTTTTTTTTATTACCGCGGAAGTTTTTTACGCTACGGGGTCTCATATCATATTGTTGCGCGCCACAATTAATGCCTGGTACATGGTGACAGTAGTTACCACTAGCGCCATCTAGTATCGAGTAGCGGAACTAGTAGTGAAGACCCTTCTAGAAATTTCGATGCTCGAACTTTCTAGAACTTTCCCGAACTATCGACATTTGGTCAGTCGGGACTGACATGTACTCGAACATTCTAGATGTTTCTACAATGGAAGATTCTAGAACTCTCTTTGGCGCTATATAAGGCCGAGACGCGCCACGACCGACACAGTTTGGATAAAGCGATCGAAGTGAAAGCATCGAAGCGATATTCAAGTGCGACTTAAGGCGATCAGTAGTGCAATTGTGTTTTGTAATTAGTGTGTTTGAGTTGTAATTAGCGTTGATTATTAAAGTGTCATTTTTTTGGTTATTAAATCGGCAGTTTTTATTGTCACGAACCCGAAGCTCGTAACAATTGGTGTCAGAAGAGAGGATCAAAAAGCATGCCGGTTTTACCCAAAGACGACACGGAGGGTATCCGTACCCGGAGTCAACGCCAGCAAGAGACGGACCAGAGGCGATTTGGTGGAGCTACGCCACAGAGGTCGGAGGGCCAGCTACCGACCATGGAGTCCGGCCCGTCCGCAGCAGCTCCAGCATCAGCAGCACCAGATTTGGCTGCTCTGATGATGATGCTGCAGGAGCAGGCCCGCCGACAGGAGGAACAGGCCCGTCGGTTGGAGGAACAGCTCCAGCGTGACAAAGAGGAACAGGCCCGCCGGCAGGAGGAACAGGCTCGTCGGTTGGAAGAACAGCTCCAGCGCGATAAGGAAGAACAGTCCCGCCGTCAAGAGGAACAGGCCCATCGATTGGAAGAACAGCTCCAGCGGGACAAAGAGGAACAGACTCGTCGATTAGAAGAACAGCTCAAACGGGATAAGGAGGAGCAGGCGCGCCGCCAGGAAGAGCAGATTTTCCTCATAAAGGACCTTCACGCAACCTTCGGGAAAGACATGAAGGAGGTGAAGGAGAAGGTTGCCCAGCATGACAACCGCCTGTCGGAAGCTGAAACTCAGATCAGCAAGTTTAATAACGTCATTGCTGATGTGAAGCAGGAGTTGGGTAACCTTAAACTTGAGGATAGAATCGCAGCTCCCGTAGCTACAACACCTTCGCTACGTGGATTCAAAGTGCCACCGTTCGACGGGACTTCTTCCTGGTCGGCCTACAAAATCCAATTTGAGGCTGTCATGAAGGCTAACGGGTGGAATAAAAGCCAGGCCATGACTGCTCTCACCCTAGGCCTGCGCGACCAGGCCTTAACTGTCCTGGAAGCTCTCGGTAAGGAAGTGACTTACGAGCAGCTCCTCGAGGCATTGGAGGCTCGGTATGGCGACGCTCACCTGGAACACGTATTTCGTGCGCAGCTCAAGGATCGCGTGCAACGCAGTAACGAAAACCTGCAGCAGTGGGCCCTTGAAGTGGAGAAGCTGGTTCGTAAAGCTTACCAGTCCGTACCTGCGCTTATTGATGGAAACCTGGTGCAGGCATTCAACGACGGCATCCGCGACCTTGAAGTGAGAGCTGCTGTGAGGCTCGGGCACCACGGGACGCTTAAGGACGCCTTGGCCCATGCACTGGAGGTGGAAGCTGTGCGACAGGATCATCGTTCCCATCGCGTCAGGGAGGTTGCAGCGGCTACAGTTCGCGACCGCAATAAAGGATACAGCCCTAGGTGCTACGGCTGTGGGGAAAAGGGCCACCTTCGATCCAGTTGCCCTAAGCGAACTGCAGAAAGAGAAGTCGACCGATCTCCAGAGGGCAGTGCGGCTAACAACACCACGCAGCACCAGCAGCAGGGAAACGAGTAATAGCCAGGACTGCGGGGCGGGTGCTGGCTGATGTTCAAAGAGCCCCAAGGGTTTCGATCACACAAACCCATGACGGGAACAGCCTTATCATCAAGGGCGAGGTCAACGGAACGCCGTGTAAGCTGACCATAGACACCGGAGCTTCCCGCACGGTTGTCAGTTCCCAACTTGCTAGTCGGTCCCTTGGGGACTCCGCATACAACCGGGAACGCATTAATTTGGTAACAGCCACCGGTCAGCGCATACCCGTCCATGGAGAGAAGAAAATGGAATTGACGCTAGGCAACAGAATCTACCTGCATAATGTCATCGTGGCTGATATAATGGATGATTGCATCCTGGGCCTTGACTTTATGAGGAAGAATTATTGCGAGATTGACGTCAAGCAAGGTGTTTTGAAATGTGGAGAAGAGGAACTTTTCATGGAAGGGGCGTTACCTGGGAATGTGTACAGCCTTAAGAAGATTGTTCTTCCGCCGAGATCGGAAACGATTGTGCCGGTTAGTCTTCCTCGGAATCCTGGGCAAACTCATCGTTGTGTACTCGTGGAAAGGGTAGACAATGACCTTCCATGGAAAGTGGCACGGACTTTGGTCAGAGCCACTGACATCTCAGGGGTACGTGTGCTGAACCTTTGTGATCAGGAACAGATAATAGAAAAAGGCACACTTGTTGGTACTTGCGAGGAAGTGGATTGGTTGCGTCGATGCCAACATCTATCGACTGGGACCCTCAGCAAGGATGCACAAACAAAAGTGACCACACTTTTAGAAGACTGCCGCAGCGCTTTGTCCCAAAATGAAATGGTCAAGGCGAAGCAGATGTTATTTAAGTTCGCCGATGTTTTCTCGTCAAACGAGGCTGACATCGGGAAGACTGGCATAGTTCAACACAAAATAAATACAGGAGAAGAATTGCCTATCCGTCAGCGGCCAAGGAGATTGCCGGTAGCACGTGAAAAGGAAGTGGAAACCATGATTGAGGGAATGGTGAAGGATGGTGTTATTGAACCTTCATCTAGTCCATGGTGTTCACCTGTAGTGCTGGTAAGAAAGAAGGACGGCAGCATGCGGTTTTGTGTTGACTATCGTCGTCTGAACGACGTTACAAAGAAGGACAGCTATCCTTTGCCAAGAATTGATGACACGCTGGACATGCTTACTGGAGTGAAGTGGTTTAGCACGCTGGACCTGAAAAGTGGCTACTGGCAAGTTGAAATTGATCCTAACGACAAGGAGAAAACTGCATTCTCGACAGGAAAGGGTCTGTGGCAATTTAAAGTTATGCCGTTTGGATTGTGCAATGCTCCGGCAACATTTGAGAGGTTGATGGAACTTGTACTTACCGGACTAATTGGCGATGCCTGCCTGGTCTACTTGGATGACATCATCATCGTAGGCCGCACGTTTGAAGAACACCTTCAAAACCTGGAACGCGTGCTCATGAAGATCCAGAGTGCCAACCTCAAGTTAAGTCCGAAGAAGTGTTCACTATTCAAACGACAAGTTAGCTTTTTGGGATATGTAGTGTCTGAAGAAGGTATCCGCACGGATCCAGAGAAAATCGCCGCTGTCAAGGATTGGCCAATTCCAAAAGACAAGACGCAGGTCAGAGCATTTCTGGGTTTGTGCTCCTATTATCGGCGATTTGTCAAGAACTTTGCAGATATAGCTAAACCCCTGCATAAGCTAACCGAAGAGAAGCGACATTTCTGCTGGGATGAAAGTTGCGACATCGCATTCCAGGAGCTAAAGGACCGTCTGTGCAAAACACCTATTTTGGGGTACCCTGATGCGGGCAAAGAATTTATAGTTGACACAGACGCAAGTGACATAGGACTTGGCGGTGTGTTGTCTCAACGTAATGGTGATCAAGAGGTTGTGGTAGCATACTTCAGCAAGTCATTGTCGAAACCTGAAAGGAACTATTGTGTTACGAGACGGGAACTGCTTGCTGTGGTAAAGTCATTGCAGCACTTTAGCAAATATCTTCTGGGGCGGAAATTCCACCTACGAACTGACCATGCTGCGCTGAAATGGCTATTGCAGTTCAAAAATCCAGAAGGACAAGTTGCGAGATGGATTGAACTACTGCAGGAATACGACTTCGAGGTCGAACATCGCAGCGGGAAATCTCATGGCAACGCAGATGCATTGTCAAGAAGACCTTGTCCTGAAAACTGCAAGCATTGTACTAGGCAAGAAAGTAAAGAAGTCGTACCTGTAAGGATGCTCAAGACAGACCTCAGCAACGAGTGGAAGGAAAGCCTACAACGTGCACAGCAGGAAGATTCGGACATCAAGCCGATTCTGGAGTGGATGAAAGCCAGAGCTCCTAAGCCCAGGTGGAGCGACGTCTCAGCAATGAGTTCGACCACAAAAAGCTATTGGGCCCAATGGGACAGCTTGGTGATTCAGGATGGAGTCCTGTGCCGTAAATGGGAAAACGCTCGGGGAGACAGCTGTCATTTGCAAATGGTTGTCCCTAAAGCTCAAGTACCGGATGTTCTACAGCTGTACCATAATGGTTGTTCAGGAGGTCATCTGGGAGTAAAACGGACTCTACTGAAGATACGAGAACGGTTTTACTGGGTCCACTGTCGGGACGATGTCGAGGACTGGTGTCGCAAATGTACAAGTTGTGCAGCTGTAAAGGGACCTCAGACTCGTAGTAGAGGTGCATTGAAATTGTACAATGTTGGTGCACCATGGGAGAGGATAGCCCTTGACGTTGCGGGGCCGTTTCCGGTAAGTGAAAGTGGTAACAAGTATTTCATGGTTGTGATGGATTACTTCACTAAGTGGCCGGAAGTCTTCGCCATTCCAAACCAAGAAGCTTCAACAGTTGCAGATAAACTGGTTCATGAAGTCTTCTGCCGTTTTGGAGTACCTTTGGAGATTCACAGCGACCAAGGAAGAAATTTTGAGTCCCAAATATTCCAGGAAACTTGTCGAGTTATGGGTACACATAAAACAAGAACAACTTCTTACCACCCACAATCGGATGGAATGGTGGAACGATTTAATCAGACACTAGAGAGGTACCTAGCCAAAGTTGTGGAAAATCGGCAACGAGATTGGGACAAGCACATACAACCGTTTTTGTTGTCATATCGTAGCGCTGTTCACGAAAGTACATCGGTGACACCAGCTTTTGCAAACTTTGGAAGAGAATTACGGCTTCCTGCAGACCTGATCACCGGAATACCACCTGATGCCCCACGCAGTATAACCGAGTATGCGAACGACTTGCGGAACAAAATGAATGACATTTATGAGCACGTCAGACAATCGGGCCAGCAAATGTCTGAAAAGATGAAAACCCGTTATGACCGTAAAATGAACAATAAAGGGTTCGACGAAGGTTCACTAGTGTGGTTGCACAATCCAGTCCGCAGCAAAGGGAAATCTCCTAAGCTTCAAGCTAAATGGGACGGACCGTACCGGATTGTGACAAAGATCAATGACGTAACCTACCGGATACAGAAAGGTGCAAGAGGTACTCCTAAGATCGTCCACGTGGATCGACTGGCGCGTTATTATGGGGCCGATAATGCTCGGGACGAGCATGTCTTAGGAGGGGGCAGTGTTGCGCGCCACAATTAATGCCTGGTACATGGTGACAGTAGTTACCACTAGCGCCATCTAGTATCGAGTAGCGGAACTAGTAGTGAAGACCCTTCTAGAAATTTCGATGCTCGAACTTTCTAGAACTTTCCCGAACTATCGACATTTGGTCAGTCGGGACTGACATGTACTCGAACATTCTAGATGTTTCTACAATGGAAGATTCTAGAACTCTCTTTGGCGCTATATAAGGCCGAGACGCGCCACGACCGACACAGTTTGGATAAAGCGATCGAAGTGAAAGCATCGAAGCGATATTCAAGTGCGACTTAAGGCGATCAGTAGTGCAATTGTGTTTTGTAATTAGTGTGTTTGAGTTGTAATTAGCGTTGATTATTAAAGTGTCATTTTTTTGGTTATTAAATCGGCAGTTTTTATTGTCACGAACCCGAAGCTCGTAACAATATCAATCATATGCTGAACACGTTACAGTTTGCACACTGGTTACAAAAAAATCCTGTATAAGTTATAATATTTACAAGGTCATTCAAATCCCAGAGACCCTAACTTCCAACTGTCTAGACAGAGCCTTTTTAGGTGCAGACCGAAGCTATTGGCTATTATCCCATCGTCTGTTGTTAGTTCTATAAACCAATTATTGATATACATTACCTATACTGAAAACCTCAGGTACCATTCTAGGGCCTTATTTTAATAAAACCGACAGGCGACAAGTGACACACCACAATCCTACAAAGGTTTTTCATAGTTTTAGTTCTTTATTTCTGGCGTGTAAATGTGACAATTTTATAATTTTTTGACAAATATGTCGCATTGTGAGATATTTGTGATATTAGATATTTTTTATGTTTAAAAAAAAATATAATATATATATTATGGGGCTTGTGGCTAAGTAATAACAGTCGCACAGGTCGAACGATTAGGTTAAGCTACGCTTGCCGCGGTTGGTCCATAGATGGGTGACCAAGACCCCTCCTTGCATCGAAATGCACGTTAAGCCATTGGTCCCGGCTATCATTCGTGGATCTTTGACAGCCCGAAAGTCTGACAAGCAGTCTTACTAAGGAGTATCATAATATTACCTAGTAACTGGGTTGTGGAGGTCAGATAGGTAGTCGCTCCATGTAAAATACTGGTATTCAGCTGTATCCAGTTAGACTGGAAGCCGACCCCAACATAGTTGAGAAAAGGTAAGCAGATGATGATGATGTCGCATTGTAAGTTATAACAAATAGGCAGGGGCCTATTTGTTATAACTTACAATGCGAACAATCAGGGGATTGTTATAACTTTATAGGTTTCATACTGATGCTAGCTGCGTGACTGGCGACAGTTAAAGAGACTTATCTTTATAGATGCTAATATAGGTACATTACAGTTACGTAAAATAACTCCCTAAAAAGCTTGTTATAATACCTAAACAATTAATTAATGAACGGCAACAATGGTGCGGAATTAACGAAATATAATTGGTCATAATGCAATTAACTAAATCCGGTTAAACTTTCTAATGTTATTATAATATTATTAGTTTACAAACTGCAACTGTTGTTGAGTCAATTTAGAACGTAAATCATAATTCAGTTATTCAATTATTTACGAATAATAATAAACGTATTACGTACCTACGTGCACAACCTGTAGGAATCCAACGGTATTCTACAGGGTGTGCGGAGTTACAAAGCCTTCAATTACTGAGGGATTCTCTTTTCTCTCTATTTCTGTCGATTAATGAGGCTCCACTCCTACACACCTACTAATGTATTGGAACACACTTGGTGAAAAGGCGTGGTCGTTACTCTCATTTAGTTATAGTGTTCAAAGTTTACTATACTTACCTAGCTGTTTTTTTACCAACAGAAACAAAAGGAGGTTCTCTGTTTGAAAATATAATTTTTGGCATTATACAGGTTGTCAGAGATTCAGCACATGATTCTACACCCCTAGCGTGGAAGTTTTTCGTCGGTTATCAAAAAAAAAAAAAAATCTGCTACGCGGGCAAAATGTTTAGAAAATCTTTTTTTTTTATTAAATCCGACGAAAAATGTCAACGCCCTGATTAGCATCATTTACTGAATCTATGGTTGCGCGTCAATATCCCCTGCCACCTTGTAATTAAAGTCGATTTTCGTGATTATGTTTATTGATTGATGATCTCGCAGACCAAATAAAGATAAAAACCAAGAATAAAGTGGTCCTTTGCTTGAACTTGTCCCATTTCGAGATAAGTCAATATGTGAGAGGTGCCCCATTAATGAAAGCTAAGTACCTACTCAGAATAAAATAAATAGCTTTTTATTTAAGTAAGATTTTAACACTTCCATGAAGAACAGTTTACATAAGCGAATCGGAGAACTCTTCATTTGAAAGTTTTCAACAATTAACGGACTTGGTTATATTCAGCACAGCATAGATAAGAGAAGTAAAGAGAAAGAGAATAAAGTTTCACAAGAGCAAAGTCGCGAACGAGATTTATAGGTACTTATGTACGCGAGTTTGATATTAGCTCTAGAAATCCTGAAGTAATAGTCCTTCAGACCGAATTTCGGCCATGCCAGCTAGACTAGCCATCTATGCGAGAGATAGTGTGTGCGCAGACACTCCAAAAAACCTGAAGTATCTAACCTACTTTATTAGGTTCAGGCCAGAGGGTCGATATTTAAAACATTTTAAATAGTTATGTACGTAATTTTTAGCTTGAAGTAAATAGGTAAATGATCCAAACATTGATTTTCTTGCATTTATTTCCTCTATAACAGTATTAATCAAACATGTATACCGAGAATGCAATGGCTATACAATTTCACCAAATAACTGGAGACTTGTTTCAATATTTCATTTAATCTGTTGTTAAATATTTGTTGATTGAGTTTGATTTCAATGTAAAACAGTTGGATTTATTGATTAAGCTGCAATATTTTGTATTTTACAAAATTTTAGTCCGAAAGTGTCCTATTTCTCTCTGTAGGTATGTAGATTACTAAAGGCGGTTACCTACTCACTTTCGAAATTCGTCTTCAGGCGAAATTCGTCTTTAGGGCCTGCTATTGAAAAGGTTAGCCCAAATTGAAGGATTGAATGTTCCGTCTGTGTCAATATGATAAGAGCTGTGAAAGGCTCGACTCTCAACCCGAATAAATGTAAAGTTGAAACAGAGGACAAAGAACCACCAACGAGATTGGTCAGAGGCGATTGGTGACAGCTGTGTTTCATGTCGCCTCACTCATCCTTTATGTTTCAGCCGTCGCAGCGCCCTTCAGACTTTCCACTACTACGAACTTCGAACCCACGAAATGTATCTCATTACCATTTCATCAAAGAAATGCCAGCCCATATATTATTACTTTCCAATTTGATTACTACAAAAACAACACGAATTTAATTAGCACAGTGAACTAATTTGTGTATTAAAACAACAATATTTGCCTTTCCAAATTGCCTTTGTTATTGCCAGAACAATATATTTTTTACGCAACGAAAAAATAATCAAAACACTTCCAGAACTTGTTACAAGTTTCAGGAGAAAAACTTGAATTGCGGACACAAGTTGTTCCCTCGCAATATTTGAGTCGTACATAAAACACGTTGTCTCTTTCGATGGGAATGTATTTGGATAAAATCTAAATAGCTTTTTGGAATGGTGCGTAAATTAAGGCTTTTAGTTTCCAAGTTTAATCAAATATGAGACGTAATTTATCTGAAGGTATTATTCTATTCGGTTAAAAGGTATAGGAGCTACATAATTCATTTAAAACGTTTGTTTCCAAATACGATTCAAGACTTTGAATCCAAATCAATAATCGGAAAATAATTCGTAAAAGTTCACCAAAACGTTAATCTGTCTAGGGATCTCTGTTTTTATTTGTAAGCAAATCAGGCTTGTCATATTATATTTGAAATCCTCATGATACGCTTACTGTGAGCGCATTTTGGGCGTGTTACGAAAATAAGCTCCTTTTTTCAGGTTCAGTGGAAAGTGGGATTGACATAAAATGTGTGTGATTGTGTGGCGAACTAACATCCGTAATATTGTGAGCTAAAGGAGTGACTTCGTTATACTGTGTTGAGCTGTGAACTAAGGAGGAGTGTGTATGTGGTATGGTGTGCGTCTGGTACCGGATATCAGGTGTTATGGAGGTCGTACCATCGAGCGGAAGCCGCATCCTTGTGGCGTTCTTTGCTACTGTCTTCTGGGGAATGGGTGAGTACCTATAAATATAATAAAAATAATAACGTTCTAAAAATTACGGTTTGATATTATAAATATGTAATAGCAAAAGATCTGAAGGGGATCGTGGCTAAATAATAACAGTCGCACGGGTCGATCTTTAAGGTTAAGCAACGCTTGCCGAGGTTGGTTCGTGGATGGGTGACCATCCATAATATGTAAAATACTGATAATCAGCTGCATCCGGTTAGACTGGAAGCCGACCCCAACATAGTTGGGAAAAGGTGACGTAGATTAATGGAATAGCAAAGGATCTAAAAAAAAAACCAAATCAACTAAGATTTATAAAATTCGTTTTCGTCATTTTTGTTTAGGTATACCTATATTTTTTTTGAGTGGGAAATAAAAAAAAAGGTATAAACAAAAATGACGAAAACGAATTTGATAAATCTTAGTTGTACCTAATAGTTTTTTAGAGATCCTTTGCTATTAAATTAATCTGCTTAACCTTTTACAGCAAGACTTATATTATCTCATAGAGTTCAATATTCTTTCGCCACATTTACCAAAGTTCACGTATGTAAATAGTCACGTGTAATGGAGCAGAGCTAAGACAGTCTTTATCCACAGCCTTACAATAGTATTTTCTAGTAAGTTAGGCTGTGAAGTGGGTATAGGGAAAGAGTATTTTTTCGACACTAAACTTGTATACGATACAGGTACTACCTGAAAGGTCAATACCACCAAAACAATCTTCTAGAAGGTACAATCAACAGCAAAAGTAGATTATCAAAATCAGAAATTCAATACTAATGAACGGAGTTCGCGTCAGAACTGTGTGGCGTCGAAGTGATTCAAACCTCTCAACGCCACAAAAACGCCACACAGAAATCACTTGACGCCACACAGTTCTGACGCGAACTCCGTTAATTAGTAGGTATTGAATTTCTGATTTTGTTCATCTACTTTTGCTGTTGACTGTACCTGTGTAAAAGAAAAGTATACAGGGCGGTGGGGACATCGACGAGCAAACCGAAATCACGAATTCAGCAAAAATGACTTAAGACATCTTAGAAAAAAAAGTAGTAGACATTTTTCGTCGGTTATCAAAAAAAAACTGCCTTTCATAGAAAAGTACGGTCACCAAAGGAGATAAATAACCAGGGTCGTCGGATATAGTTGAAGTTTAGTAAGAAATCGATGAATATTTTCGATTGAAAATTATTTAAATTAATAGAAAACAAATATTTTTTTCGTTTTAAAAATATTAAATCATCATCATCTTCTGACTTTGTTCATTCTTCCTTTCATATTCAGTCCATTCTTCTTTGGAATGCACTTCCTCTTGATATCAGGACGGCCACCAGTCGGTATGCATTTAAGCGGAAATTGCAGAGTTATTTTCTAAACAAATAGAGTAGAGGCATCTCAACACCTCTCTCCCTGAATTTGTATGTATATATATATTATAAGTATATATTATAGTAAATAGTATGTATGTGTATATAATCTATTTATGTATTTGTGTACCTAGTTTTAATAGTTTTTTAAATTTTATCATTGTTCCTCTCAACCAAAGCACCTGCCATCCAATCTCTTCACCACCCTTGGTTGACTGGTAGAGAATGCCTAAGGCATTAAGTCCGCCTTTGTACCTTTTTGTGCGAAAAGTTTAAATAAATAAATAAATAAATCATCAAATTAATTTACCAAATTAAATTTCATTCGGAAATATCCATCGGTTTCTTACTAAACTTCACACTATATTATCGTTACATAATTGAAACTTAGAGAGGCTTCGTACCATATCATTATACAAACCAATATAAGCTCTTGCCACACTGAGGCGAATCTCGCGCGGGATTAATCTTTCTAGCCTTGTCCCAACTATATTGGGGTCGGCTTCCAGTCTAACCAGATGCAGTTGAATACCAGTATTTTACATAGAGCGACTGCCTATCTAACCTCCACAACCAAGTTACTGGGTAACATGATATCCCTTGGTAAGACTGGTGGTCAGACTTCTAACTACCCGTAACGACTGTCAATGATCTACGAATGATAGCAGGGACCAACGCCTTATCGTGCTTTCCGAGGCACGGAGGGGTCTCGATATGCTATGGGTGGTCACCCATCCGCGACCCCACCGGCAAGCCTTCGATTATTCCGCGCGTGATACCTACGCCTTAGTACGGTATTTCAATTACAATCAATTATATTGCACGATGTATATCTCTAATCATGCAATATTGTTGATTACGTGTTAATCTAGCTGCGGTTTGAGTTAAATTTGGTTATCTCAAAGTGCTTTTGAATAAGATATCAATTACGACGCTATGTCGACTCGGAACCGAATTAAGTTGAGCACATCCTACTTAAACATATGTACAGTCAACAAAAAAGATAATTATGCAGGATCGTCGGATATAGTTGAAGTTTAGTAAGAAACCGACGGATGGTGTCGACTGAAATTTGATTTGATAAATGAACTGTTCGAAACAGAACTGGTCGAAGTGGAGGTGCTTGAGGCCTATGTCCAGCAGTGGACGCCTTATGTCTGAAATGATGATGAATGAGCTGTTTGTTTTCAATGAATAAAATTAAATTTCGTTCGAAAACATCAATCGGTTTCTTACTAAACTTCAACTATATCCGACGACTCTGGTTACTCATCTCCTTTGGTGATCGTACATATAGGACGTGCCTATATTGAAATTGAGGCCAAAGTAGATGCCTGTTGATTGGCTCGTTGGTCGCAAGCACAGTTGAGCATCACGTCCTAGGTTAAATTTCCAGGTCGGGCAAAGTGATATTGGGTGTTTCTGTCAGAAATTTCTCAGTAGCAGAGCAGCCCGGAGTCTGAATTTGTTCCCGGTTGATAACAATAGCCTCGCCCCCTAATCACATGGGTCTCTAATATAACTGGCGAACGAAATGTGGGTGTACTATAGGTACAGTCACGAGCATAAGTATGTATACACTTGGCTTTATTCAAAGACGATTTTCTCCTTTAGTTTTGAATGAAATTTTATGTTATTACGAACAAAGTATTATCGAACCCATAGGTTTGTGTAAAGTGTCGTATTTCAACGTTGCATTCGTTATTACACGTTGAAAAAAAATCGACATTGAAAGTTGCCAAGTGTTGACATATTAGTGCTCGTGACTGTACACCTCTGCCTTAACTTTGAGGAATTACAGGCGTGATGTTTTTTATGTAGGTATATGCCTGTATAGTAAAATGTAAAAGTATATTTTCATAATGTATAAGGGATACAGCCTGGCGTAAAAGGTAGCCGAACGCCTGAAACTCCTGAAAGACTATAAAATTATTTAAGCTCGTGAAAAATAAAGAAGCGGTATCAAAGGTAGATTGATAATCCGTGATAATAAAACGACTTTATTATGATATAACCTTCCAATTTATGAGGATCTGAAATGAAACGGGGGCCTCCTAATAGAAATTATTCCATTTCTATTTTCGTTTTTTTATTTTCTTTTTTTGATAGACCGCCTCGTCAGTCTAGTGGTCGCAAGGGCTACTGCTGAGCATGAGCTCCTGAATTCAATTCCCAGTTTGGGCAAAGTCATCATCATCTGCCTAGCCTTTTCCCAACTATGTTGGGGTCGGCTTCTAGTCTAACCAGATGCAGCTGAATACCAGTATTATACATGGAGCGACTGTCTATCTGACCTCCACAACCCAGTTACTGGGTAATATGATACCCTTTGGTAAGACTGGTTGTCAGACTTTCGGGCTTCTGACTTCCGGTAACGACTACTGACGACAGTTTGGGCAAAGTATTATTGGGTTTATCCAATAGGAAATAGTAGCCCGGATTCAGGATTTGTGCCCGTTTACATGGGACATAAACGTAACAGAAATGTGGGTACACCGAAAGAAATAAGTAGTAAATAAAAAAGAAAAAAACATTGATCTTACTGCTTTAAGCAGTTCCTTATGAGCTTAACGTTCAAAACAGTATTTTTACTGATTCGAAAATAGTTAAAGCTTGAGGCAAAATGTTACCGTCATGACAGTAAACTTTAACGTTTTAACTAGCTAAAAGGTCACAAAATTAACTGTTTTATTCATTTGGTGATATCGTTCAAACCATTGAAATTTACTTACAATTACAGTAATGGTGGTTTTCCTTTTTTTTGTTTTTTTTTTTCAGTAAATAGTAGATATGTTGAATCATTAAAAGTTACTGTTTCGTCTTTTACTGTTTTACAAGTCAGTAAGTCTTAAACGGAAAAAAAAAAATTCTTACTACACCACATTAAAGCGATTTCGCTTGTATGTGGTGTAGTAAGAATTTTTTTTTTTCAGTTTATACTGTAGGTAGGTACACCTCTGCCTGATCGGGGATTATCTAAAGTCGTGAAGTTGTGTTATTTTTTAATAATGTCATACAGTAGGAAAAGCGCCTTCAACAAATATTTCCTCTTGCTTACTTAGAAATACATTATTTTCTTTGGGTTATTCTTTTATCATAACATGCACTTACGTTAGATTGCTATTATGATATTATGTGACAATGATATTACTATCAACCGAAGTGCTGTTTATAAATTGAAAATGAGCTCAGTACTTGTGTAGGCAGTATTTTGCAGAACCTTGAAAAAATATAGAAGCCTTGTTTTTTTTATATTTTCAAATAAAACAGGTACCCAGGAGACTATTAATAAAATCCGTTTATTTTTAATAAACTACTGTGTGTTTTCACTTACGAAATGAAATAAAAAATAGCACACGATTAGTTCAAAAGTTCGTAGGTTGGCTTAATATTATGTTAACATTTAAAAATACCTGAATGTAATAAAGTACCTAGTTGTAGGTTTCCGCAAATTAAAAAGCCTACCTGTCCAATTAGCTTACAAATCGTTCTTGGCACCAAATAAAATTGTTTTACAATAATAATTTAGTATCCAGCTTAAGCACTTTGTTAATTATTTATGTTTTCGCTAGTTTGTATTTATTAAGTCGACATAAGGCTTTTTTTTTTTTTGCGGATGGGAAATCATCAAATGACTCCTCCCGCTCTGGGTGGAGCGGAAGGGAGTGTCAGACTGTTACTGACTAAAACCCACCCGTGTTCCTTCCTTAGCCCTTTATGTTCCGAGCCAGCGGTAACCCTTTCGAACAATCCCGCTGAATCGACATAAGGCTTAGATTTATAAATTGCTCGATGCCTTATAAAATCCTAAAACCTTAATGAGCGCAGTGGTGGCCCAGTGGTAACGGCTCCGACTTAGGAGCCGTAGGTCGTGTGTTCGAACCCAGGCAGGCGCATTGCTTTGTGTTATTTATTTCATAACCACTGCTCTCAAAAACGGTGAAGGAAAACCTCGTGAGGAAACCGGCATGTCCTAAAACCAAGAAATCTAATACATGTGACATGTGCCAACCCGCACCGGGCCCGCGTGGTGGATTATGGCCCATTCTCTCAATCAATCAATCAATCAATCATGTTTATTGTGGATCATAGGTACAGAAGTAGATACAGGTGTTAAGAATTACAGTGATGTTGATCAGCTATGTCCCGCCTTTTGGGCATACAATACAAATTATTCAATATTAACATTGTGTCATATTATTATAGAGAATTTAAAATTACTATTTTAATAAATTAACAAAGAAAATAAAAAAATAACATTACTATTAAAATAAAATAAAATTATTTACAATCTAATATTACAACAAAAGAAAAAAATAAAAATAAACACAAAATATAGGTCAGTTATAGATCTTAAAATTAATAGAAAGCAGCACTGACTGCACCATGGTCTCGGTCAAAATATAATTTAAAGGGACTTGTCTGACATAAAGTCTTTTAAACAGTAATAGCATTTATCGACTAACAGGTCATGAAGTTTCTTTTTAAATAATTTAATTTTTGAGATGCTTCTAATATGTTTTGGAATTTTATTAAATATTGTTGGAGCAACCCACAATACACTTTGCTGCAGAAAACTTGTCTTGCTTGTGATTGTGCACAACTTATCCCGATGGCGTATTCGGCTACGGTATTCAAATAAGTGAATATTGCTCTTTACAAATACCGCGCATTCGAATATGTATAAACATGGTAATGTAAGTATTCTAAGGTTTGTGAAAAATGGCTGACAAGAATCGGTCTGATGCAGATTAAACATAGACCTGATACAACGCTTTTGAGCCTTGAATGCTCGTTCCTTGTCTACGCTGTTCCCCCAGAATATTAAGCCATATCTGAGAGTGGAACTTACATATCCGTGATAAGCTGTTAATAACGCTGCCCTGTTGACCACCTTTCTTAATCTGTAGAGTGCATATGAGTATTGACTTAGTTTTTTGCATAATTTATCAATATGTATTTTCCAATTAATTGTATTATCAATATTTAATCCTAAAAACTTTGTCACTTCGGTTTCTGCTATGTTATTCTGTACATATCTAATATTTAAAGGGGGGGTACGGCTGGTTCTTATTCGGAAATTCATAACAGTGGTAGTGATAGTGGTCTCTCTCACAGAGAGGAGTTACACGATATAGGCTGATTATGTATTTAAAATCATTCGGTCTTAAAATAATTCGGAAAATAAACCGATAAATAGCAACTATAAGATAGATAACAACTCAATATAAACAACTTTGATTCAAAGCTTTTAGAAGTTCATAAGATCCCTTTTAGTTACAATAATACTTACCTTAGCTTCTTTGACAGTCGTTCCGGGTCGTTAGAAGCCCCAACACCATATTACCAAGCCCGGGAAAGGCTAGGCGTAAGGGGTAAGTTGGGAAAGGCTAGGCGGATGACGGTGAATATTTACCTTTGTAAAATTACCTTTAATTACTTTATGGTTACTAAATAATAATAGTTACTTTCATTTTCATATTATTTTATTTACTGAATCAGAGTTGGTTTTTTTTTTCTTTAATGGTTAACCAACAATTGTTTACGCTGTTTCAATTTTAAAATTATTTTTAGTTGAATTTAAGTGTAACAATTTCATAAAGGTTAGTTGCACAAGCACTATACTATAAAATTAATAACTAAGTAGGGAAAAAAAGGGAAAAATGCTTAAAGTTACGTGAATAGTTTAAAAATAACATTAAAAAACAAATAAAATAATATTGGCCTTAAACATAATCTTAAAATTATAATTAGAATAATTTTCATTATCGTGTTGTCGTCGTTTTTAACGATGTTATGTTGAAACAAAAGGTGTTGTTAAATTTGGTCAGTAATGCGAAGTCTAGGGACTAATCTATGTGTTAATTTTCATGATTATCGCTAACAGCATCAATTATTGTATCTACAAACAGACATCGCTACAAGTTGTGTTGTTTAGAATTGCGAACAAATAATTATACAACCTGACTGTATGTCTACATAAAATAGACTATGAAATGAAATGTATTACCAAGGGCCAATACGTTCTATAACCTATTAATATTATTGCTCACGATAACAATACCGCTTTCTAAATATGAACGACTTTGTTATGTGCAAAGATCAAAAACTGCCTTCAATATCGTCGTTCATATTGCAATTTGTTCAATGTCAAAAATTTCAATATTTTTTTGTAGTATGCTGTTTTTTTACTCTCCTGTAAACTTGTCATTTTTGACATAGAACTAATTGCAATATGAACGATTGCAATTTGTTCAATGTCAAAAATTTCAATATTTTTTTGTAGTATGCTGTTTTTTTACTCTCCTGTAAACTTGTCATTTTTGACATAGAACTAATTGCAATATGAACGACGATATTTTGATTGTATCCGAATGTGTACCTAATGAGGATAGTTCGTCAGTCTAGTGATGTTGTAGATTTTCACTTACTTTTGGTGACTTACCATCTACTTGAATAAATGGAAACCTAAATTTATTGTTCTGAAATTCGTTTTCACTTAGCAGAATTTAAAACCCATTAATGCCTTAAGGTTTGGGAACCATTTTAAAAGGTTTGAACACTAGCAAAGTTATTGTCAAGATAAGTTATAATTATAGTCCACAAAGCCTTTATCTGGCTCTATTTATCAGCATTACTTTTATAAAGTACCTAATCCTTTTCTATAATTTGGCAGCTGAAAGTTTTAGACAAATAATCTGATAATTTGTGAAGGAAAGTTACAAAAAATTATAAGGTTATGCTTTTTAGGGTTCCGTAGTTCTGACAAGGAACCCTTATAGTTTCGACATGTCCATCTGTCTGTCTGTCCGAGGTTTTGCTAAGAGACCGTTAGTACTAAAAACCTGTAATTTTGTAGGAGTGTGTATGTCAATCACGCCGACAAAGTGGTAAAATAAAATTTTGGAAAATATTTTTTTTTTAGGGTAACTCCCCTACATGTGAAGTGGGAATGAATATTTTTATCGTCGTCTACCCCATCGTGTGGGGTATAGTTGAATAGGTGTTCTAAAATTACTTCGGGGTTGCTAAAAGTATTTTTCGATTTAATGCTCCATTTACGAAATGCACTTTAATTAAAGTGCCAATTTTTGTTCCAGTAGGGCGTTCCCCTCCTCTAAAACCTAAACTGCTAGCTTGAAAATCTGGAAAAATTCAGTTTCACAATACTGCCGCTAGATGACGCTGTACCAACGGGTTATGTTTTAATTCGAGTACCTATAGAAGTCACAAACGAACTTTGTTTAATTTTCGAATTACAAGTTTGAGAATTGAAATAATAACTTAGCAGCAATCGTACTCTTATTTTTTAGTTTTAGCAGGAAGAAAGTGGTTATTTATAGTTAATGTCTAATACAGTAATAATTAAGTAATTATCTTCTAAAATCAATATTTTATTATTAGTTTAGTATCACTATTTACTATTCGATAACAGATGGCGTTGTGCCGTGACGTCACTTTTGTAGATCGCGGTGTTAAGATTTTCTTGCAAGGTATGACCTCCGTGGTTACTTTATGTGCTAAAGTTATGTTTTACTCTGGACACCCTTGTTGTTATTATAACCATTAACTTCTAATATTCTTTTCCATTACTTATATTCAGAATAAAAAACAACAGAATCGTACTATATTGTGATAACAGGCTACTACGGAACTCTACACTGTGCGTGACCCGACACGCACTTGGCCGGTTTTTTTTATAACAGACAAGGTTCTACCCGCGACTTCGTTCCCGTGAAATTTCTTGGTTTTCCGTATGTTAAATAGCTTAGTCTTCCTAAAGAATAATGCTGGCTAGCTATCAAATAATTTTTTTTTTAATACGACCAGAGATAAGATAAGCGCGTTCAAACAAACAAACTCTTCAGTTTTATTAAATGAATGATATATAATATTAATTAATATTAGGTAATATATAAGGCTAGAAGAGGACAGATTAAACTTAAATATATATGTTCATATTTCTTCACAAAATCTAGAGTTAGTTCTATACGCAATTTGCTAGCCGATTGAGGTTCGATATTGCTCAATCATCATCTGCCTAGCCTTTTCCCATCTATGTTGGGGTCGGCTTCCAGTCTAACCGGATGCAGCTGAATACCAGTATTTTACGTGGAGCGATTGCCTATCAGACCTCCACAACCCAGTTACTGGGTAATACGATACCCCTTGGAAAGACTGGTTGTCAGACTTTCGGGCTTCTGACTACCCGTAACGACTGTCAAAGATTCACGAATGACAGCCGGGACCAACGGCTTAACGTGCTTTCGATATTGCTCAATACAATTCTATTTTAATAAAACATTTTCCTATATAAATCAAGATAAGTAGGTACCTATTAATATGTTACTTCTGAAATTACTTCATATATGCCCGTCACTCCTGTGTTCTGAATGGGAAAAGGGATTAATACCATAATTTCTTAATATCATACCGAGTGATAGCGTTAGGTTCGGAAAAGTAGGTACTAGAAATAGCATGACATTAAGGACACATTTTCAATTGCTCACCCTTTTACCTTAGAGTTAACTGGCTCACTTGTTACCCTTACGCCAAAAAGGCATGTTACAAATTAAATTTAAGGTTGTCGGTTTCGAAATGGTGCACGTGTCCCTTACAAAATAATATGGGACTGCTAACTTTACAATTGTTGTTTTAAAATCAAGACAAGACAAGAAAAGAGAAGAATTATGAGTAATAATAATAATAATTATTTATTTATTATTACGTCAAGGTACAAATATCAGTGTAGTCCTCCAAAATAAAGTACTCAGATGCTGTAAATGCTCGATGGTACATTAGAAATGACGACCTCCGTGACCTTAAAATGGAACTCGTCACCACCATCATTCAAAATTTGCTGAAGCTCACGAACACAGACTTCACCGACATGTGAATGTCGAGGCAATTCAGCTGCTAGACAACACGGACATAATAAAAAATTTGAGTTAGTGTAGTAATTTTTATAGTGAATGAATAATAGTGCGGTGGTAATGGTGATAAATACATGTAACACATGAACAAAGTATTTTGTCAATTTATCAGACCCTAAGAAAGTGCTACGAAACTGTGTAAAAGTGCAAATTTACACTATTCTTAGTTATAACATAATCTATCTCGTAATATATTAAGTTAGAGTTAGGTAAATGTCAGCGGGATTGTCCGAAAGGGTTACCGCTGGCCCGGAACATAAAGGGCTAAGGAAGGAACACGGGTGGGTTTTAGTCAGTAAGAGTCTGACACTCCCTTCCGCTCCACCCAGAGCGGGAGGAGTCATTTGATGATTTCCCATCCGCAAAAAAAAAAAAAAAGAGTTAGGTAAATTGCTTATACTAATAAGCAATTTACCTAACTCTAACTTGATATTTTTAGGCTAGATTGTAATCAATCTTAATAACTTGTCCTGGCTCTTGAACATTCCTGTATCACAAGATTCCTGTATCACAAGAGCCAGAGCTAGAGTAAAAAGAGAAACGGAGTTGTAAGGATCTACCCCCAAGCCGTAAGTTTTAGTATCTGTCTGTGTATAATTATGAGTATTTAAGACAATACTTGAAGTAAATTGCAATCTCGAAATAGCGATGGGTTAGAAGACAGATAACTGTAATAAGTGCTGTTTTGCTAATGAACACATAATTATGAGTTTTTAAGAAAATAGTTAAAGTAATTTACGATCAGGAAATAAATGTAGCAATAATATTCGCATTATTCCACCGCGAAGGCCAAACGTCATGAGTAAGTATCTTATTTTGATTTATAGTGTAATAAGGATCGTTGGGGCCAATAAAAGCCTTCCTTCCTTGAATTCCATATAATACGAAAGTTTTTGCGGTAGCAAAAGCAACTACATCTGGACGACATCTAAAGGAAAATGGAACAAAAACGTAATTCAGTAAAGATGATGGAAATAGCCCTCGCTTGTGTCCATGTTAACATTGAACATGTCAACACAAAAGAATTATGAATGAGCTTCTATTTATTTCACGAAAATATTATACTTTCGCTTGATAAACAATGGACGAAACTCAATTTAGTCTTTGTTTTTCGAAAGTAGAAATACAATAATGGTTGAAATTACTGAAATTGAGTTATTTTACTACCAATGTTAGCAATTGTTATTCGGATAAGAAAAAAACATGTTTGCAAATATTGGGAGTTTTATTACTTTGCTATGTAATAAAACTGCCAATATTTGAAAACAAGTTCAACTCGGCAAGTAGACCGAAAAATCCAAAACCATTAGGTACCCAATAATTAATGATTTTTCAACTTTCCTATTAGGCCAAACGAAAATTTCATAATGATATGTTAATTGGGCGGACCACTAATTACAGTGTAAAAGGCATAATGATTTCATGCGGTACTAAATCGTTCTAATGAACTATTAGTGAACATTTTAAAATTAGTCGAGTAAATTACAAATTGATCATCAAAATGAATTTGTTGGAGTTGTAAACTACGTAATTAAATAGCAAAATCTAATCAATCGTACAGTCACAAAACTGATGAATTACTAATTAAAATTGACATATAGAATTCTCAATTTATGTAAATAAGTAAGTAATGTTGTACGTAGAGAATTAGAATTTCAAGAGTTAATTCCTACGAGGAATCAGCATTAGTCTGCGAAAGGAAGTCACATTTCGCAAGTCGTCGTCTTCAAATAAATTAACCCTTGTCTCTAGGAGCCATTAAAACGACATTTGTATCACTCGCTGGCAGGAAACTACCAATCTGTCTCAGTCAGTGCCAATTGGTGCGAACACATCTCCATTTTGGTCAAAACCAAATCTGCCTGTTAGACAAACACCATTTCGCTGACCAGTTTTTTTTTAGTTTCTTTTCCAACAATGGTAACTTTTCTTCATTAAAAAAGATCTGTTTACAATCAATCGTAAACTTAGGTTCTTATAAGTTTGGGAACTCTGAGAGAAAAACAAGGTTGCCTATTGTAATTTAGGCAGTTATTGGAATCGGTTTTATTCGATAAAGTTCGAAAGGCTCCCACAGAATGACCTGGCTAGGTGATTTTGTTATGATTACAATTTTAAGGCTTCTCTTTGGAGTCTGTTTTTTTCGCATTAGACTTATTATATATATTGTTGAGGATTATCCTGCTAGAATTGGCGACTTAGTTGTCGTAATCAACAAAGAGCGCTAACAATATTCCTAAAGCGATCACGGTTGGCATCTTTCCAACCTAGCTATTTTGGAATAACTGTGATTGTAGTATGATGTTATTAGCAACTGAATTACTATATTCCTATTACCTCTAATGGTATTTTATAGAAATAGAGAAAGAGTAGTGGAAACCTGTGACCTATTGATGATGTGCTTCAGAAAGTTCAGATGCCTAGTACTCGCAACCGACGTGTGTGTATGACCAGGGGGCCTAAAAAGGCCACTTTTCATAAAAGGATAACATTATGAATTATAAAATGGCGAAGACAGTCCGTGTTTTTCTTTTTTTCGCTGCACTGTGTAGGTACAATCAAAGAGATTGGGATTGGATTTGGATTGGATTGATTGGCATTTTAGCACAGACCAAAAAAAATAACTGAAAAATGCTTCACCAATGGGATTTGATACGATTAACTTAACAGTTAACTGTCCATTCTGTTATCCTTTCATGATTCTGCCAAAGTGGCCTTTTTAGGCCCCCAGATGTATGATTGTAAACGAAACAAAAGGATATTAACAGATTGTGTTCTATAGTTTCTGCCTATCCCCATGGGAAGGTGTGAATTTATGGTGTGTAGAGAAACAAAATTCTAAATTTCAAAATGCTTTTGTTTTCCGTAGCCGTAGCTACGCGTAGCGCGGGCTACGCCGTAGATCGTTTAGCTTAGAATTTATTTTCAAAACTATGAGAATAAATTCTAATGCACGAAAAACTTTTAACGGAAACACAACTAGTTTTATGGATTATTTCACGGTTTGTTAAACTTTTTATGATTCCCGACGGACACTTAATGCCCCCAGTGAACGTAAGCGCTACGAAGTGTTCCAAATGTCGTGAAATTCATTGTAACTATAACATTCAAGTTAGTAAATATCAGAAATTATTATTGTACAAAGTTAAACTTTTGGTTCTACTCGCTGCTAGCGCTAAAGTTTAGTTTTCTACCTTTTTATTATGTCTTCTACAACCAATTGGGTTCCGCTTTGAGTTTTATTATTCTTTTGAGCGTACTTATTCTTTGATTTTTATTGAGTAGGTATATACGCTACGAAACTTTATTAATTTGCTCATAATAGGTGAGTACCCTAGTAAACCACGACGCCATTTTAATTTGTTGAACTAGTGTTTGGGGCTATCTAGAGCGTGATATTTAGAGTGACCAGCGATCAATAGATCAATGCAATTAAATACCGAATGCCGCTCGCTGCCGGTGTTTCGACCGCGACACAATTTGTTCGTGTCATGAAGCTTACTGACCAAAGAGGTGCTACCTACGTCATAATAATAGATTGCCTATAATTTCCTCATTTCAGCATTGGTGTAATTCGGTGGAATATTGCAAATGATGCCTTGTCAGGTAACTTTATCACGTATTATGGTGATTAAGCACAGTTTTCAGTTACCTAGCGTAGTTTTGGTTCAATGATTATTAATAATCAGTTGTGCCTTTAGTTTCATTTTCATATATGAATATCTGAGCAAGGAAAATGTAAATAGAGGACAGCCAAATGTACCAAAATAGTATGTAGGTACGTACCTGGGATGATATTTGGCTCCAGTGAGACAATTGGAGTAGGTACATGAAACATCAGGTAATCATCATGTACATAATAGAAAGAGAAAGGGTTGTTACCCTTCCTCTTTCTATTATGTACATTGTACATAACATAATAAGTAGGTAGTGCTGTATACTTTGGTTTACTTTGTTTTAGGTGGATAGTTCTTATCTTTGCTTTGGATCTTTCTATTTAGGCGACTCATGTATTTTGTTGCCAGTAATATAACTTTCAATTACTAAGCCTTATACGCATGTACATTGTACGTACTCATAGGTACTTACTTAGCTCAGCTTAGTAACGAAACCTTACAAGTTTTAGTCCATGTGACTTAGTCTAAAACAAAGGCAGCGCGGTCGACTCAGACTTCCAAACTCTCTAGATTAAGTTCATTCATCAATCTTTCATTCATGTGCACCCGACCTTAACAAAAGGTTTACTTTGTTGATTAATGGAAATGGAAAAAAAAATACCGGAATGAAATTAAGGTTCTTGTTAAAAGGGTTGGGATCAGGATATAAGAAGTTATTTTCAGCGTTCAAACCGATAATAGATGTGGGTAAAATTATTCGTGTTGTTGTTAAAGTATTTTTGGGCTTTGTTAACAATTTTCAATGTAAGGCGATACCGCAACTCCGGACGATGTAAGTTTTTTTTTAAGACTTGACCTTCCTTCATTATGCATACATAAATTCACGGCTTCTTCCCATGGGGGTAGGCAGAAACACAGACAGAAACATGAAACAGGAACAGACACACACAGGGACAGGAATCGACAGGTATAAATTTGAACCCTGTCAGTCAAAGTAGGAAGACATTATTCATTTTTTTTGTTGGTGGTATCAAATTGGTTTCTGGGTGACTACATTGTTGTATTGGGTTCTTATCTGTAAAAACAAAATGTAAGTGGTAATAGTAAATAAATAAATAAACTACAGAACGGCACCTGCCACGATCCTTACATACTCCTTTTTTTGTGGTGGGAAATCATCAAATGAAGGGGTCACTCCCCTCCCGCTCTGGGTGGAGCGGAAGGGAGTGTCAGACTCTTACTGACTAAAACCCACCCGTGTTCCTTCCTTAGCCCTTTGTTTCGGGCCAGCGGTAACCCTTTCGGACAATCCCGCTGACCCGGCAGTCTTCGGCCCTAAGGGGCCCCTTCTCTGCTGCTGACATCTCTTTGAGGCGCGCGTGGAACACGTACGCGCCGTCCGGCACGGGCCTGGTCCTGTTCGGACGGCGAGCTACCCATTACTCTCCGCCCGCAGGCCCGCGCCTACCGTGGCCGGGAGTCGTCACGCGGCTCCCGACGCCCGGAGCGCCTCCCGCGGCGGCTGGGACGGGAGGCTCTCTCCCTCAGCCGTCCCGCCTGCGTCAGGCGGTAGGTGAGGGCGCCGTGACGCCTCTCTAGCCACTCCTCAAAGAGGGGTCCCGACACCCGTAACATACTCCTTATGCCTCGTTTACGTTCATACATCTGGTCATACACGCACGCCTGTTGCGAGTACTACGCACCTGACCTTTCTTGAGGACATCACTAATAAGGTATATTATCCCTCTCAACTTGACCAAACATCTAAGCATACAGCTCTTTTCAATCTTTCTCACTAGATCTTCTAATCCGCACCGTTGCCTTATGACATCATACCTCAGCCTGTCATTATTAGTCACACCACACATGCTTTGCAAGGAACGCAGCAGTACCAGTAATACTACTACTGCTGCGGATAATAGTAGCAGAAATAGGTATTACTGCTACTATTTCCATCATGATATTACTTTGAAACATCGACCATGATGCTTCGAAATAATAATAGTTATTCAAGACCAGTTTTCTATTAAAATTGTTACTAATCCCATAATGGCGAAACAGTTTTACAAATACTACCTAATGGTTTGTAAACACGATTTATACAGTCATTACTTATAATTTCAATCAAAATTGTACCTACAGTACGACTATGATAGACTCGAGACTACGAAAACGCATGACCTTTGGCAATGTCGAAGACGTTAAATAGGCGTGCCAGTCTGCCAGCAGAGTCGTCATATCAGCAATCATTTTAGCGCCGTGCACGAACACATTAATAATTTTAACTGATTAACGTTAGGTATCTAATTGAATAGGTAACAATTCTAGAAATAACATCTATCTACCTAATCACTCACACCGGAAACGTCTAAGTAAATAAAGTCTCAAATCGATACTGAAGATGTAAATTGTTATCAGTCATTATAATTTCATATTTGATGATAGATTATACACATATACAGTTCTCTATAAATTAAAACTTTAGTACGTGACTCAAGAGCGAAGTTAATGTCATGTAGAGATCGAAGATTGTAAATTGTTACTCATCCAATTAGATATTAGCTGAAGCAAACAATGCTCCACCGCCGTGGTTAACTCCGTAAACGTAACTAAACTAATTATTATATCCCTTTTATCATCAATATTACTAAACGTAGCAAAATCTTACCGAAACAAATTACTTAGTAAAGTGATCTCGGCAGCTACGCAATATTGGGTTAGTAGCAGGGGTTCCCAATGTAATTCAATGAAGCAAACAGTAGCTGCGGAGGCTGTGTGGCTATACAGTATACACACAGGCCGAACCCAAGTCATTGATATCTCGTGCTAAAGTGTCCGCATGATTGATCGCCTCCTCGGCTTTCCTTTCAAGCTTACATTGATATTTCATCCCTTATTTAGCTTCCAAGTGATTTGTACATTATTTTCTTTGAACCATGTTATCTAGCAAATAAATACAAAATAACATAAATATGATGATGTTATTTCGCAGGGTTTTATGTCAGCTCTCGTGATTGGCATTCATTAAGCTGCGAGACAGTGCGGGACAGCTCGTTCTGTTTCAAATGTCATCGTGAATTCTTGTCCCGCACAATAAAATTAAGTGTGCGCCTTCATATCCATCTCAGTTTTACGATTTTTCTCTTCTATGAGCGAATATATTATGGTTGTCGTGTATACATATATTTTACTGCAATTTCTTCTGCCTGAGGGTGTACTTCCTCAGGACTGTTTGAGATGAATAATATATTATACTAGCTTCTGCCCGCGACTTCGTCCGCGTGAAATTTCACCCTCTTAGGGGTGGAATTTCGAAAAACCCTTTCTAAGTGGATACCTAGGTACTCTTCACAAAGAACGCACCCTCCAAATTTCATGTCTCTAGGACCAGCGGTTTTGACTGTGCGTTGATATATTTATTTATTTATTAAAACTTTATGCACAAGTAAGAACTGTACAAAGGCGGACTTAATGCCATGGGCATCAGTCAGTCAGGACTTTAAATTTTATATAATAGATTTTGGTCTAAGTATAAAATTCCCCGCCCGCCGACCGCGTGTTAAAATTCTTCCATACAAATTTTGACACCCCCAATCCCTCTTTTGGGGGTAGTTTAGAAAAACAGAAACTGCCAAACTTCATAATTTACCTAGATCAGTATTCGTGCCAAGTTTCAAGTCTATTAACCAAATGAATAAGATTTTTCATATACCTAAACTGTATTCCCGCTTTTCACTCCCACAGGGGTGGAATTTAGGAAAATCGTTTGGGGAATGTTCATTACTTGACTCAAAGATTATTTATACGGATTTTCGAGTTAATCAAGCCACGCAGTTAAACCCTTCCCTGTATAATTAACTACCCTTTTTCACCCGTTAGGGGTAGATTTTCGAAAAACCCTGATACACGTTGTTCTTTATTTTTGGTCTTAAGTATAAATACCGAGTTTCAAGTTAATCGGACCGTGCGTTAAAATTCTTCTATTCAAATTTTGACACCCTCAAGTGGTCTTAAGTATAAATATTGAGTTTGGAGTTAAAATTCTTCCATACAAATTTTGACACCCACCAATCCCCCTTTATGGGGTAGTAAAACGAAAAATTCTAAGCTTCATAATTTACTTAGATAAGTATTCCTGCCAAGTTTCAAGTTTATTAACTCAAGGAATAAGATTGTTCATACAAACTTTTATCCCCTATTTAACTCCCTTAGGGGTTGAATTTTGGAAAATCCTTCCTTATTCCTTGTCTACATTATAAAGGGAACCTCTGTGCAAAATTTCAGCCTTCTAGGTCCAAGGGGTTGGGCTGGGTGTTGATGAGTCAGTCAATCAGTCAGTCAGGTCTTTTCTTTTTATCTAAATAGATTATTATATCTATTAAGACTTGGTAGTGAAGTACTGAAATTGCTATAATTGGTCATCAAAATTAGTAGAAGCCTAAACTTGCGTTCATGTGCATATTCGTGTGTGTGTGTTGCAAGTTGGCGCGTCTTGTAAAGTAGGTAATTGCACAACTTGTGAACGTTCCCAGAAACTTGTGTATACCTAGTGAATCTTCCTATATCTATAGCTAGAACACATTTGGGACGTTCCTAACGTACCAAATGTGTTCTAGCCTTCTAGGAAACGCGAACAAAGCTTAACCACCGTGAGATAAATTGAATCGCCAGAGCTTCGTCTGTTGTTGTAATAAAATTAAGAATTCCTTGTTACTAAACTACATCAATACAGGCTTGAATTCAATCAGCTAGCGAAACTGCGAGGACGTGATGAGTATCGTTAAGTTAACATAACTGATTTTCTAAACTCACACTTTAAGTTATTACAATACATTCATTCATTTTTCGATTTTGTTTTGATTCGATGATGTTTTAGGTCATTGACCCTAAAACATCATCGAATCATATTTTAATTTGTTTTATCATGTTTAGATAACGATACCCATGACGTTTTTTTAATTTTGACCCAGAAGGTTAAGTGTGAGTTTTTTCACTCACGTTCGATTGCGAGCGCGTTACAATTTTATATGGGAAAAAGTTATAGCGCCACCTGGCGGTCACTAGGAGAAACCTAATTTCCCATACAAAAATCTAACGCGCTCGCAATCGAACGTGAGTCGAAAAAACTTACACTAAGGCCTAAAATCTCACCGTGAACACTTAGGTGAAGTGAGCGTGGAGTGAGCTGTCAATAGTGTCAATTTCTAGCAAAAACAAATTCACTTCATCTAAGTTTTCACGGTGAGATTTTTACAGAATCGACCGGCTGTATATGATTCTGACACTTGATGTAGGTACACTTTGGCCTATTCAACTATAGTTACGATAAATCGTGTAGGTACAGTGTTTTTCGAGTAGCTAGAATAATTTACGATGTTTTCTGTCTGTGTGGACCGAAAACGATCTACTGTTGACACACATTGTCATGCTTCATGTTTGTAACAGGCTGTTCGCCTTGAACCCTTCCATCCAAGGATTGACGTCGTCCTCATTACTAAACAACCTTGATAAAGAGAGTCAGCTTGTTTCTGAAATTTATAGTTTCGTCTCATCTGTTGTTGTTACAGCACAAAAAAACAGGGATGCCTTTTCGGGTCTGCTTTAAATTGCAATAATAAATAATGATAATAATTTATTTTAGACTAGGTTGTCCATAGAGTGTTAGGTAATACACACATACATAAAACAAACTATAATAATTATCCTACATGTAGGTGATGTAGGCGAATCCAGTGCCTTCAGATAGGACTCTCAATATGTTCAGCAATCAAAATCAAAATATTTTATTTCACATAAACCTACTTGGGCACTTATGAAACGTCAGAAGCGAGGTGCATCGTTCCAATTGGTCGTTTCCTATGGAGAAGAGCCGGCAAGAAACTCCACGGTTACTCTTTTTAAAAATAATTGGCTTTTACAATGTTTTCAAATTACAGTAGGTATGGGAGGACAGCGTAGGCCTGTCAACAAGTATCAGGTACTTGATAAAAAAATGGTCTACAGATCTAAAGTCTACAAGCCTACAAAGTCCTCACATTTACAAAATAAGAATCTATCAAAAAATAAAAATAAAAATAATGACCGTCCCACTCTGCGCATCAACGATGCTGCTGTTTTTCTAATAAAAACAATGATAGGTACCTATGACTTGATGGTAGGTCTATATATATATCTGTATCTATACTAATAATAAAGCTGAAGAGATTGTTGTTTTTTTTGTTTGTTTAAACGCGCTCATTTCTGAAAGTACAATTCGGATTTGAATAATCTCTTTGCATTTTGTAGCCCAATTCTTGAGGTAGGTTAATGGCTATTTTACATCACGCTAAGATCGCAAGGAGCTGAGTAAAAGGGAAAAAGTCAGAAATAACGCATAGCGAAAATGGGGTAATGACGCGGGTGGAGGATGCGATGCGACGCGTTGACTTGGGGAAACAAGAAATTTCACGCAGACGAAGTCACGGGCAGAAGCTAGTAATTAATCAAAGTTAATAAGAACCAAAGTAGCTGTACCCCTTTAGGACATATTAAGGTGAATGCATGAGAGACTCTAAGAAAATTGAGTGCTCAACAAACTGATTTTAAGATGATTCACTGCCACGTAGACTGTATGACGCTTCTCGGCCTTTTGGCTAAGATCAAAGTGTAGTATCTGTTCTTTTCAGCTTAATATCAGACTGTATGATTGTACTTTAACCCATTAACGATCAGATTAGATATAGGTACCAACTGATAAGAGATAGGATAGAGAAGTTGATTTATTTTAGGATAGGAAGCAAAGGCAGTACTGACTCAATAAGGCATGTGTTGTTGATATGACGTGCGTAGATAAACCCAAATGATTCATTCACCTGTCGGTAAGTTTTACCTTTCATACGGCATCTCTCATTCGAAGCGAAACGCCTGAGCACAAAATGAATTAGAAGGCGACTTCAAAAGTGAACCAATCCAACGAACTTGGATTTCGGCACTCCATCTTTCACTCGCCTTGAAAAATGATACGTTTGAAAAATGAAATGAAAGGAGCAAATAAACGTTAATTCGTATAATCATAATTCTGTCGGTGTCGTGTGAACGTGGAATGAAACATAAATGAGCCTCCACTCAAGTGAATTGTCAGATAAGATTTTTTTTGGCGGCATGTCATTATTTATCTGTCAGTCTAGCTAAAAAATTATCTTAGTTTTAAGTGATTCATCATAGAAAATCGTTGTTCTAAAGTCTAAACGGTAAGATTCCATTTTTAAAAGCTTTTTTAGCTTCACTTGTTTTAGAATAGGTACACAAACTTTAAGCTTCCCTGACAAAGTCCTGAAGGCCAATTCTCTTAATTATTTATAAGGTTAAAAATCTAGTCGCAGTCTCATCTCTGCGACAAACAAATGTCAACAACTTGTTAAAAATGTTCCCTACATTTTTGACAAGTTTATGACATGTGTTTACACAGAATTAGATATTTTTGACAAATGACAGACTGAGATCAGACTGTGAACTTTCTAAAAAATACGAGAATTGTCCTCTGATAAGTGTGGATAGACCTTTACCGTGACCCCATGCGGTGGGTAGGTATAGCATAGAAACTTACGTCGTGCACACAGAAATATTATATCTATGGTCGTGCACGTAGGGTGAACTTTCTAAAAAATACGAGAATTGTCCTCTGATCAGTGTGGATAGACCTTTACCGTGCCCCCATGCGGTGGGTAGGTATATCATAGAAACTTACGTCGTGCACACAGAAATATTATATCTATGGTCGTGCACGTAGGTCATTTTATATTTCCGCCAGAAAATTCGATGCGGTGTGCACGATGACGATGCGGTGTAGCTTGATATTTCTAGGTACTTTTGTGTACCTGAAACATCAATACAATGTATGAAAGCTGAGCTATTTGCTGAGCCATTTGATTGAGCTACCAACAATGGATGATCGATAATTGCGTAGTGCCGCAGTTGCAAAACATTGACCACGGCTTTTATACGTTATTTCGGGATTATTATTCTGTTATGCAAAACAACTATCTAGATCCATAATGCACATTAAATGTACAATAATGCGAGATAGCTATCATAAAATTTGATCAAGCAGTTTAATTACCCGGGAAAATAATTACGAATTGTACCTAAAGCGATTTGGTAATGTCAAACTAAATGGAGTGATTAAAATATTAGTTAACATACATTGAATATTATTGCCTAACAAGCAATATTATTAACTAGCTGCGGCCTGCGGTTTCACCCCCATAAGTCTCAATCCCGTGAAAATATCGGGATTAAAATATCCTATGTCCTAATCTAGGTGATTGTTCACCCATATGCCGAATTTCATCCAAATCCATTCAGCTGTTTTAGCGTGAAAACATAACAAACCCACATACAAACATACAAAAATCAAATCTTTTCTACGATGATTAAGATTATTATATTAATATGAAATCGATGATTTAACATCCTTCTCTTGTCAAATTAATGAGTTTGACTCTTTACGTACTTGTTACAGTTATCAATAATGTGTTGGGTTTTGTCATGTGTAACATGTTTATTTATACAACACCTTTTTGTTACATAGCCGCGTTTCCACTGCTGGGCCACAGATGTCCTTTCTTTTTGAGAGGGAGTGGACCGTAATCCACCAAGCGGCCAAGTGCGGATTGGTAGATGTCGCATGTCACTTTTGGTTCTAGGACTTTCCGGTTTCCTCACGATGTTTTCATTCACCGTTTTAAGAGCAGTGGTGGTGATGAAATAAATTACACAAAGTATCGCGCCTCACTGGGGTCGAACCCACGACCTACAACTCGTAAGTCAGGGCCGTTATCAATGGACCACCACTGCTCACTTTCTTGTTAGTTTCCAGCAAATTAACATTGTTTCTTTTGAAGCGCTTCCAGCTAGGATTTTTGTGAATTGGGTAAAAATACCACTTTTACACTGGTGGTAGGACTTGGCCGATATTCTAAGTCCGTTTGAAGGAACTACGACGATTCATACTGGATGTAGGTCGCCATGACAACGGCCGCAGAAACGCCCTCCAAATCTACACTATTTACACGACTCTTTGCCGAGGCCTCCTGTCTTCTCGTGGTTGAGGGTTTGAATATATGTAGAGTACCAATTCGTGTCGATTAGGGTCATATGATTTCCTTTTACCCAAACTTGATAGCAGTGAGTGTGTGTGAGTGTTAGATATTACAAGTATAACATAAGCATAAGCAGCGTATAACGTTCCTACTGTTGGGATACAGGGCTTCTCTTTGTGAAAGAGAGGGGGCCAATAAATTCACCACGTGGATCCAGTCAGAGTTGGTGGTTGTTACAACATGTCTTCGACTTCTTGGTTCTAGAAAACTTTTAACGGTTTTCAAACGATGTTTTACTTCAACAATATTACGAAGAATTACAATAAATACAAGCTAATTAAATATTTAGGAACATTGGTAGGAAATGAAATGAAATGTTTTATATTTATTTAGGCAGTCCAGTCCGTCCGCAAACATCGTTTGTTATCCCCGCTTCTTTCTTTCCCAAATATAATTTCCTTTTCTATTTTCATACAGTTTTCGTCTCTGTAGCATCAAAAACACTTGGAGCTTTACTTCCCGTTATAAGATTAGGAGGGTTCCAACAAACTGAAATTCCGAGAGAAGCTTGTAAAGATTGCTACCATTCGCACTCGATTTTCAGTCTGAATGGAATTAAGTTAGGAGTTTCGTATGTAAATAAAATTGGAAATTGAGATGACGTCACTTAACATCCGCACAATCCTGTTCCATCGGTGGAATATATACTGGGATAAAGAGTATTAGAAAGTCTGAGTTCACATTAAATAATAATTATTATACGAATTACATATCTTCTGTATGTATGGTACGATAAGTAAAAAATCCCCCTACTTATGGAAGTAGGAGGAGGAAGTAAGAGTAAGGTTTAAGACATATTTGATATGGATTAAACGAGTCAAGGAAAATGAAGCTTAGAGAGGTAAACGAGTGTGTTTGTTCGAGCTCTTTTACATGGTACTGCCACATTTTTATTGCGGGAGCTTCTTCGAGTTTGATCCTTGTACTCGTTTTACATATTTTCAAGGCTAACATTATTACATGTTTGTTAATCTTGGAGGGTTTCTTTAATTTCTCTTTTGATTAGAATGTTCAATGTCTATTTTATTTCTCGTTTCTCGAGAACGTTTTCTATTTATTTATTCAGTATATTTGCACGTTTCGGAACAAGGTTTTGGAGAGCTGGCCGATGCCCAGGGGGAATGTAGGCCAGTCTAAAATGTTGTTTGCTCTGACCTCATCTATTGTTTCCTGCTACAATAAGAAGACATTTTGATCAATGAGACGGTAGTTTTCTGCTCGTATGAAATCGTTAAAAGATTTGTTGGATGGAAAATGAAATAGGTTTTTCTAAAACGTTAGAAGGAAAATATAAAATAATACTTAATTCTTCTCTCAGAGTTTATAAGGTGTATTAACCTCTTTATAAAAGAGTGGATAGGTACATTTAAATAGACATCTCGTCTCTCGAGTAACTTAATAGGTTGTGTAAAAATGCGAAAATTTGGATCTCGATACATCAACATAGACGATGAGAGACTGCAACATTTGCAACCTATACAAATAGCAAAATAGCTATATTCAAGTCACAAGAGTAGATATGTACCTAGTGGGAAGTACTCATTGGGCAATGAGCAACAGTTGCCATGCAATGAAATAAAATTACTTTGTAATATGATTGCTCAACTGTGACTAATGAGACACAATTACTTTTCTCTTGATAAAAATCAATTTTTTTTTCCCACTGTTGAGAGGCAGTGATTCAGTTCACTATTTTTAGAATATAACCTGATACTTTATACTTGACATAACATCACGCTTGTAATCCCCGCAAAAGTGTACCTATAGTAACACCCACATTTCACCAGTTAGGTTTAAGGTGCCACTAGTCGATATGTTTTCCATACAATTTTCGGAAGAGTATTATGTTATTTGACATTATGCATCCAAAGTTAAACATGATATCGTTTTGTCTTATTATTAATGTTGTCTGTACGGAAACAGAATAGTAAAATAAAAAACGATTAAAAAGTTATGAGCCAACAAAGATTCGTTTTTCTTGCTATTTTTAACGTAACCAAGTCCGTACCGACAAAGCTCAGTTATCGAAGAGTTCAATAAACTTTTTTTGTAATTGATTTATGCAGTTGTTTTATCATAAAACTTTATTTTTGAGGCACTTTTACAATTTTTTTACGCGCCTATCTAGAAGTTGTTCGTGTAGACTAGCGTCTAACTGCTCATCACTGATACTAGCTCTGTCGGACATGAAGCCAGGTGAGACAGCGTGCTTGTTGGCCATGACCACCAGTGACTTCGAGCTCGCGACTAGTTTACTCTTAAGTCCCCTGTAAGTAGGTATGTAACCCCTACTACTAGCAAGCCATGAACCGGGCACTAATCCATACTCCGGGCAGCTACTGAGAAATTTCTGATGGAAAAACTTAGTAACATTTTTGTCCGACCTGGGAATGAAACCCAGGACCTCCTGCTCAGCAATAGCTCTTGCGACCACTAGACCAACGAGACAGTGTATTCCATACAGAAATACTGTTAGGAAAAGCCTTCTATAATATCAATGAATTATTAAATGACAAATCGCTCTGATATTACTGAGTGAATCTATTATTTATATTTATTTTGAATCGCATTGATACTTACCGATTGTTTTTTATTATTTTATTTATACTTTAATGTTAATGTTAATTGTTATTTTTTTGAGATTATTTAACGTTGTATTTTTTTAAATCTTATGGTCTTCCGGCCTAATTTGTACACCAGCCATGGTCAAACATGTTGTGTCAAAGAATATCCTATAACACCTATAATAAACATAATACCATGTATATTATCTACACATGTTTTTGAAAATAAATGAATCTTTATCTTCATAGTTCTATCCTGGCTTTGTGAAACAAGTCCTTAGCTTCGTATTTGTATTTATTTTCCCTCTAATTCAACGTATTAAAAGGTATTAAAAATAATTCCTCCTACCGTTTTCTTGGATTACACTTTTTCACATGATATTTGTTAAGTATCTGCAAGACATTGTAATTGGTGTAATTTTTCATTTACAGTAGGACAGTTGCATTACACATTCTTGCAGTGGAATTTACCTAGATTATAGTGCGATGAGTTTACCTAGATTTGAGTGTCTGTGTGGTGCCGGACTTAAAGAATAGCACCACCCCTTACTTCCCGTGGGTGTCGTAAAAGGCGACTAAGGATCGTACCGGAGAATGGGCAGCAGCGTTCTCTATGTATTCCACCATCATATCATACTGCGATCGCCAACCCGCCTGCCAAGCGTGGCGATTATGGCAAACCCTCCCAAAATTGGGGGAGGCCTATGTCCAGCAGTAGACGTCTATCGGCTGAACGACGATAGTGCGATGACGTGAGGCCTAAACCCGCGTTTGCGATAGGTGAACTGAGCACGTGCGGAGCAAGAATACCTACGTGTAGCTAGGCGAGGTCGTTTTAGGTAAATGTCAAAATTCACAGAACGAACTTTGACTGTATTTCGTTAAGTAAATTTTTCGTTTTATACGAAACTAATAAGGTCAGGTAAGGTATTCATATACAACATTATTTTTAGTACATATAGGTATGCGAAACCCGAAACACGTGTCTAGAATCTATGTACAAAACAAAAGAATCATGAAAAATCACAAAGTTCTCACGCTCACCCGCGCCGCTCGCGCCGCGTCGTCTTGCGCTCATTGATAATAGTACCTAGGTACCTAACCGTTCGGAGATTGGATAACCTACTTAGTGTCGCTCGGTGTCCAACTTTTAACCTTTTTTTAAATATTTTTGGGACAAAATATAAAATGAGATAAAAATTATTGGAATCGATTCAGTTACTTATTCTGAGCTATATTTAGGTTTCGCATATAGGTACTAAAAATAACGTTGTATACTTTTATAAATACTTATATGCACATTATTTGCTAAAAAAAGGAACATATTCATAAGAAACGCTAACTTTGCTTACCAAAGTATCTTGCCTTGAGGCTTCCAAGTCCGTTCGTTCTATCTACGAGCAGTAGATAGATTACTTGCCCTCATTTATCTCATGTATTCGCACAGGATAAGCAGCATCCTTGTAACGTTATCAGATCCATTTGGAACTATGAATTGCTAAATCGGTCGCATCCGTAGATTGTAAATGTTCACGCATTATTTTAAGACTGTTTACGACTGTAAAAGTGGATAGAGACAAACAATACGGTAGGCTTATACCTCGGTTCGTACGGAAACGAATTTATCGTAGACCTAGTTTAATTAATCGAAAAACAAACATCCTATACGGGAACTATTTGCCTACTTCATCTATAGGGACCATACGTTATTAAAATATGTTTATACTAGCAGCGCCCCTCGGTTTCACCCGCATAAGTGTCCATCCCGTAAGAATACCGGATAAAAAGTATCATGTGTGTTAATCCTGGTTATAAACTATCTGTATGTCAAATTTCATCCAAATCCGTTCAGCTGTTTGTGCGTGAAGATGTAACAAACATACAAATACACTTACCATCTTTCGCCTTTATAATATTAGTCTGAAGTATGATTACATGTCAGCGGGATCGTCCGAAGGCTTTACCGCTGGACCGGAACGTAAAGGGCTAAGGAAGGAACACTGGTGGGTTTTAGTCAGTAAGAGTCTGACATTCCCTTCCGCTCTGCGCAGAGCGGGAGGGGTCATTTGATGACTTTCCACCCAAAAAAAAAATATGATTACATAACCAAATTAACATTATAACATCACGCCCTTATTCCACGATCGGTTAGGCAGAGGTGTCCCTTATTCTACTCCCACATTTCACTAGTAATGTTCAAGTCCCATGTAATAGGTGGCGAGCCTTGCCCAAACGGGTACAAATCCAAACTCCGGGTTACTTCTGAGAAATTCCTGGTAGAAAAACTCAATATCACTTTGCCCAACCTAGGAATCTAACCCAGGACCTCATTTTTAGCAGTAGCGCTTATGACCGCTAGACCAACGAAGCAGTCCGTGCGTGTTTATATTACTAAACCTGTAAATGTTTATTGCTCCACATAGATAAATAGGTAGGTACACAATACGCCACTAAGGGCTGATTTATCCAACGCCAGATAATTTTATTGGAGGAATAATTTTGAATTTTTGTCAATTTTTCTTACAAAAACTGTCAGACGTCAATTTCATTCCACGAATAAAAAATATCTGTCGATTGAAAAATCAGCCCTAAGTACATTAAGTGGTTTTAAAGAGGCTGCTACTACATCATTAGCATTTTGTACAAGCATATCGATTTTGGCAGCATGTAGGTACTTACCTGCTTCAATAAATATATCTTTGCTGCCATGGCTTATTTTAATTTAATATTTGAATTGTTTTCTTCTTTTTTTCGTCTTTTAATTACGGACGCTTTTAAAGTTCTGCATTGTTCTCACATGCATAATTTTTAACATGAATGATGTAAACAAGACTTTGTAGTTAATCATATTATTTTGATTTAAAAGAGTGTCCATGGAGTTTCTTGCCCGTTCTTCTCCATAGGTACGCTTTGGAATGGGCAACAAACTTCATCTTTCTGACTGACCGACCCCTTGACAATTCAAAAGTGCCTGTAATTGGTTTAATTGAAATAAATGCTTTGAGTTTGAGTTTATATTTTTGCATTTGACTCTGTCACTTTACTTACCTAAGTAAGTTTTATGATACTTACAGATAATAATGTTATCTTCGACCGGCTGGTAAAAGGTGCAGGTGCCTGTACCTATCTATGTCATAGCATAATAAGCCTATAATGTTCCCACTGCTGGGACACAGGCCTGATCTCTTCGAGAGGGAGTGGGCTATAATCTACGAGTTATTCCGGTCTGATCCCGCTCCAACCCCCCAGATCCCCTGCTTGTTCGTCTTCTGTTTTAATCTCTGTCTTATCCACTATAAACTTTCTCATTCCGGTTTGATCCGCTTTTTCTTTTTTATTAATTCCTGAAGGATCGTCAGTAACAAAAATAAGAACAGGGCGGGTAGATGTCACATGTCTTTGATTTTTTTCAGTTTTTGAACTAAAAATTTAGGGGCTTGTGGCTAAGTAATAACAGCCGCACGGCTCGATCGATCAGGTTAAGCTACGCTTGCCGCGGTTGGTCCATGGATGGGTTATCATCTTCACATACCAAGACCCCTCCGTGTCTCGGAAAGTACGTTAAGCCGTTAGTCCCGGCTGTCATTTGTGGATCTTTGACAGTCGTTACGGGTCGTCAGTAACCCGAAAGTCTGACAACCAGTCTTACCAAGGGGTATCGTATTACTCAGTATCTGGGTTGTGGAGGTCAGATAGGAAGTCGCTCCATGAAATACGGGTATCCAGCAGTATCCGGTTAGACTAGAAGCCGACCCCAACATAGTTGGGAAAGGCTAGGTAGATGATGATGAGGACATGCCGGTTTCTCACGATGTTTTCCTTCACCGTTTTGAGAGCAGTGGTGATGAAATTATTTACACAAAATAAAGCACGGGTCTGTGTTCGAACCTACGACCTACAACTCGTAAGTCGTGGCTGTTACCAATTTGCCCCTGCTCTTTGAACTTTGAATGAAAATATGAAAAAATGCGACCTTTATAAAAAAATGAAACCTAGTAAAACCTTTTCATATGTAAGCAAGCACATTACTCACTAAAGATACCCTAAGTCCAAACAGGTAGTTGAGGAAACAGTCTAGAATAAATAACTTTTATCTACGTATGGAGACCATTAAGGCATTAACTCAACTAGAATAAAACGATCTACGTAGGTACTACCTACCTATATATGCATAAAGGTCATTTTCGTATTTAAGAAGGTTTATATTCTATGCCATTTTGGAATCGGGGTATTGCATTGTTTATTTGAGGCTTAACAGCTGGTTTAATTGCGGTTGGTAATGGAAGACCTAATTGCGATTGTAACAGTGGATACATGTTTCATTCTAATATTGGTAAACCTACTTAGTACGATAGTTGGGTAGTCATCATTATTAGCTTAATTGGTGGATGTCAAATGATTGTACATTATGTTAGCGAATTTCGAACTGATTTCGACAGGAATAAGCTTATCTAAAATTATATAAAATGTTTGTACCAATTTATTACTAAGAATTTTCGTAAAAAAGTTATAAAAAATCCATCCAAAATAATATTTAAAAACTTGTTATTAGTTGTATTTCAAGTCCCTACAGAGAGTTCTATTAATAAATTCGATTGGGAGGTACCCTTGGCTCCACACATTCTATACTTCTGTGATTCGTAATATAAAGAACTAATTCGGTTTGTAATTATTTTCTAGCTGTGAAACTACACGACAGAACGATTTATGACATTATTAAACTTCTCAAAATGCTAGCAAATTGTTTGAAATTGCGAATGTAATTACTACTGATATTCATAATACTTGTAATTTCAACAAATTGCGGTGAAAATCATAAATCCACATTCTTGAGAACAATGCTCAATCATGACGAGTCTTGATAATAATATATAAAATTAAATTCAAAATTTAAAAAACCCCCGACACAAAAAAATAATAAAATTAAATGTAAGTAATTGGAAAAGGACCAAATAATTTAAAAACCCCCAACTTAAAGATTTAATTTTATTATTTTTTTGTGTCGGGGGTTTTTTAAATTTTGAATTTAATTTTTTATTTCATGCTTTTTGTAGGGACTCCTTAATTTTTGTATTTCATTTCTTTTATTTTCTTGCGTTTTAAGATTCAGGTTATTTGGTGTTTAATCGGGTTCTTTATCCGTCAAAAAATAATTATTAATTTATAGTTGAAGAATAATTTTTAAGACTAAACAGATTTTTTTGTTTTATTATATCCTTTTTCTCGTTCATCCTTTAGTTATTCAACTTTCATACAAGTATTTCACAGCTATTAGATATCTTAGGTATTTCAGATCTAGTTTATAAAATGGGACTGCGACACAATCTGATGTAGAAATACCTACGCGTTTTAAGTAGGATAATTCCATTCGTAATAAAAATAGTCAAACTTAGTGATCGTAGGTACCAGTCATCACTCCACTTCCCTCATCATTCTAGAGCATTGATCAGACAAAAAAATATTTTCAAGTTTCTAGTTTTCATTACGTTAGTTAATATTCCTCATTCCCTTTCAATATAGTGTACTTACATTATTCTACTTGTCAAGCCCTTGCATTTGATACCTATATTGAAGGAGTTGTGAAAAAAAAATATAATTCGCTTTTTGTGGTGGCGGCCATCTTGGATTTGTAATTTGTAATACCGTATAGTATTCTACTAGTCAAGCCCTTTCATTTGATACCCATATTGAGGGAGAAGTGAAAAAAAAAATGTAATTCGCCACTTTGTGGTGGCGGCCATCTTGGATTTGAAATTTGTCATAGTATTCTACTACTCAAGCCCTTTCATTTGATACCCATATTAAGGGAGTTGTGAAAAAATATGTAGTCCGCCATTTTGTGACGGCGGCCATATTGGACCGATTTTCATCAAACATAGCTAAGAACACTCCCGACTAATTCACCTTTCAAATAAAAAAAACAAAATTAAAATCGGTTCATCCGTTCGGGAGCTACGATGCCACAGACAGACACACACACACACACACACACAGACACGTCAAACTTATAACACCCCGTCGTTTTTGCGTCGGGGGTTAAAAACTAGATTTACGTGGGGATTTGATTAGTGTTAAATCTGTAATTAAAATGGCAATCTATGACTATAACAGCCATAGGTTCTCAACCTAACTTTGCCCACCGCCCACTTTGAGTTTTTTTTTTCTAGTGCCCCCAATTTTTTTATTGCCACGATTATATTTAAACGTGTAATATTATACAGTCGTAAGATAGGATAAATCTTCTACTGCCCCTAATAGACCTAATATTATAAAGAGGAAATATTTGTTTGCTTGAATTGAATAGGCTCCGAAACTACTGGACCGATTTGATTAATTTTTTTTGTGTGGGATAGTCTATTTATCGAGGAACCAATAGGAGCGGAGCATCAATGAAAAATATTGCAAAAACGGGAAAAATTATTCCTTTTGAGAGCTTCCGTTGCGTGCGCTGCGCAAACGGTTAAATTTACGGAAAAATCTTGTATGACGGAATTGTTTCCCCTTAAAAGTTCTAAATAAAGTCCACGACAGCATAGGTATTTCTATCTTTTAAGGATGAAAACCTTTTTTTAGTAATTAAATTTGTTCTAAAAAAATGCATTATTTGCGACGGTGTTTTTATAAACATGGTATAATTCCTTATCCAAATAAATACGTTATTCATACCAAGTATTTAATTTAGAACAAAATTGCCTTTGACATCATTTGATTTCAATGAATATCTTAGGAGATATCATAGTTTTAAAATAAATCCACACGACCACCGGTAGCTCTGCGAGGTTTACTATAGTTCCACTCTTACTGATCATAGCGTGATGTACATACCTAAAATGGATTCTACTAAATAATACTCTTAAATTAATGGAATATATTTTTTTCCTCAAATTAACGCGGGTGATACCGCAGGGCACTGCTAGTCTTTCCAAAATTCAGGACTATACAACATAAAAACTACTCTTGAAAGGCTACTAAAGTATTGAGTTTAAATACGAATTCGATAAATGTTACGAACAATTCATACCCAAATCGTTAATATAATCGTTAATTGTAATCGAAGTATCAATTAGCGCCATTGATTAATGTTTCTAAGTATCCTTTTGACATGGGTCATCCCTTAGTTTCCTTTGAGGACGATCACAAAAAGACAGGGGTGGCTTAATTCAGCCACTCCCTTGACCCATTGCGAGGCGGAACAATGATAAGCAATTCGTTTCTCTTTGTTCACAGGTGTAAGAGGTCTTCACAATCTGGAGATCAACGTTCCCAACGCAGTGTTGGTAGGCGAGACTGTGACTCTGGAATGTAGCTGGCAACTAGAAGATGAAGAGGCTCTTTACAGTGTCAAATGGTACAGAGGACGGGAAGAGTTCTACCGATACATCCCGAAAGAGCTGCCCCACACCAGGGTTTTCCCACTGCCAGGAATTGAAGTCGATGTAAGTAAAAACGATCTTAGATTCCTTAAGGTTCCTAAAGTCAAACTCTATAAGCATTCATTTCAATTAAACCATTTACATGCAGTTTTGAATTGTCAATGACTCGGTCAGTCAGAAATATGAAGCGAGTTGCCCATTCCAAAGCGCAGTACTACCTAAGAAGAACGGGCAAGAAACTCAATGGTCACTCTTTTTAATTACTCGTTTATTTTCCATTTCTTGTTCAGGAAAATACGGATGAATAACGACGAAAATACATTTCAATCTAGCTAAACAGGAAAATAATTCCCTTATTAATGATATTTTCCTTTCATATTTCTTGAAGTATACCTCCGAGTATACTGAACAAGAAAGGCGCAAAAACTTCCCGTTATGGCTTTTGCTAATGCACACAGCATTAATGCCGGTTTACCAATAGTAAAAGGCAAAATTTACGTGGTGCTGAGATAATAAAAACGTGATAATGAGTTTTTACGGTACTGTATAGGTGATACAAACGTTGACTCTCCGCATGCAGGGTAAAGAGTTAAAGACTATTGAGGAGAGTAATTGAAACTACTTTGGTGGCACCGGTATAGGAAGAATAAGAAAGCATTTTATTGGCATAATATTGGCGGATGCTACCTATATGATAACTTAATATCTTGTAATTACAAGATATTAATTAAGTTATAGAACACGCAGCATAGACCTTAACTTATAGAGCAGTGGTGGCCCAGTGGTATCGGCCACGACTTACGAGTTGTAAGTCGTAGGTTCGAACCGACTTACGAGTAGGTTAGGTGAGGTCGTAGGTTCGAACCTAGGCAGGCGCTTTACTTTGTGTAAATTATTTCATCACCACTGCTCTCAAAATGGTGAAGGAAAACATCGTGACAAAACCGGCATGGTGGATTACGGCCGGCCGGTGGATTACGGCCCACTCCACCTCACAGAGAGGAGGCCTGTGGCTCAACAGTGGGAAAATTATAGGCTGATTATGGAGTTATCTTAATTTATGTATTGGCTGCAAGTCTAACATACAACGCTACTTACCTTAAGGCTTTTTATTGTAAACCATATTTTTTACTTGAAGGTGCAAATAAACAATTTTTATTTTTATTTACATACTATTTATCCAACAACAACCCCATTCATGCCACGCAGTAAATCTAAATCGGCAAATCAAAGCATTTCTCGCCAACAGACCGCATGCGGTTAATAAATCACCCGCAATCCATAAACGACAAAAGAAAACCCAGTATTACTATTACTACTCACTAGCATGATCATAACTTAACTTGCATCCACTTTATTCTTCTCCAGGGACCATATATCGTCCCTAAGTGTAAAGATCGTATTCAGAAAATTCAAGCAAATCCATTCTTTAAAACTTTCCAAACAAATTTCACGTTCGAAGCTGATAAAGCTGGAGATACTTACAGCGTGTAATTTTATAGCTGTAAACCAGGGAGCACAGCACTTATGTTATATTGGAAGTTACTTTCAGTACGTTAATAGTTGTTAGGATAGGCGTGAACATACTCTCTGGCAAAGTTTATTTATTAACGCTCTTTTATGGGATGTTTACATTGTAAGCAGTATTTTTGGATCGTCAAAATAAACGAGTGCAGTGCGGTTTCCGATACAGAGTCGGGCTCTTTCATCCCGTGTTGTTGTAGGCGTTGGAATAACGCTGACCGTTTCATCTTTTTAGGCATTGTAAAGACATATTAATAATAATAAATCTTTATTTTCAGACCAGAGGTCCATAACATGCGAGTAAACGAGTTTTAAACTTATTATCTCACATATCTGAATGACGGCCTGTGTGCCGCCAGTGACATTTATTATTTGGCTATCAACCCTGCCGGGTACAGTGGCCACGAGGCTATAGGGGAAGTCGCGCACCCGACGCATCAGTGATGCGATTCGCAGACGCAGCAGCGAGCCGAAATCCGGAACGCGTGCGTCCGCGATTAACATCCCCGACGCGCTACAGAAGCGCGGCAACCCTAGTATTACCCGGATCGTGTATATTGGACTCGTAGAGCATTGTACGAGCCCTGTGTATAACTGAACAGTATTATTTTAACCTCTCGCGTACACCGTGCGAACCTGCGGGCCAGCATGTTACACCTCACAGCCAACGCTCTACGTTCCCTCTCTAAATCGACGTCATCCGATAGCCTATCGGTGTCCCAGTGCCCCAGGTATTTAAAACGAGTGACTCTTTTCAGCGGAACTCTGTTCAAGGTAACCGGTGGAACAATGTCATATATTTTATTTTGCGCCCTAAACACTAAGAGCTCGCTTTTGGTTGAGTTGTACCTGAGAGTCCTGAGACCATGAGTCACCGCATAGTCTTCACAGATTCGGAGGAGCTTTCGTAACGCACTGATCGATGGGCTCAGCAACACCATATCATCCTTGTAACATTGTGATGATGATAGAATTGACGACATACTTGCCATAAATAGCAGAAATTGTAAGAATGAAGTGTTTGAGTATATTCATTAGCTGACCTATGACGAAACTGAAAATCTCTTAATTGTACCAAACTAAGTTCACATACTCACCCTCCTACACACACTTACTCATCTACATTCGACACAAAATTAGGTTCCCACTCGACTTTACGTCATTTTACTTTATATTTGTATTTTTATTATATTTGCTACGACCTAGTTGATCTAAAAGAACTTGAAAGCTTTTAAATGTATATTTTTAGGGAAGAGCGCTGTTGTCTGAGGTACAGATATGTGAGGCGAATAGGTGTGAGGAGGATAGGTGAGGCGAAGGAGGTGGCGGGACGGTTCAGGGAGAGAGCCTCTCGTCTCAGCCGCCGCGGGGGACGCCCCAGGCGTCGGGAGCCGCGTGACGACTCCCGGCCACCGTAGGCGCGGGCCTGCGGGCGGAGAGTAATGGGTAGCTCACCGTCCGATCAGGACCAGGCCCGTGCCGGACGGCGCGTACGTGTTCCACGCGCGCCTCAAAGAGATGTCAGCATCGAGGAGGGGCCCCTTAGGGCCGAAGCCTGCCAGGTCAGCGGGATTGTCCGAAAGGGTTACCGCTGGCCCGGAACATAAAGGGCTAAGGAAGGAACACGGGTGGGTTTTAGTCAGTAAGAGTCTGACACTCCCTTCCGCTCCACCCAGAGCGGGAGGAGTCATTTGATGATTTCCCATCAGCAAAAAAAAAAAAAAAATGTACAGATATTTATTTATCTAGTTCAGACACAGATGTCTTGTCGAATTTCTGTTAGTATAAGCTCATCTAAGATATGTTTTATTTATATTGTACCATCTTACTTGAATTTAAAAAAACAATATTAATATTATTATTGTCCGTCAATGCAGCAAACGACTTGGGTGTTGCTGAGCTCACATATCAGCCGGTTGATATAATGGTTGACGAACCTGGGCGAGCTAAGCCCCCTGCCTCACGCCGCACTCCAACCTGTACGCACCCGACATGACACCTGCCCATCTAACGTACTTGGAGTGGTTGCTATACCAGTACTTCAGTACGGCAATCACCCCCAAGGAAGGTTAGTGTCATGGGAGTGTTTCCTCCAGAGGCAAGTAAGATACTAGGTCGAATAGGTCGGAGAGGTCCAAAAACCACGCATAAATAGGTGTTTTCCTTGCTGCATATTATTGGACAGTATGCTTGAGACAGAGGATCGCTGTTTCAGTCGACAAATGTGGCCTAAACCTAAATTAGGCGTCATGTAGGGTGACATATTTATCCAACTGCCTGCCATGTCAATCACAACGTCCAACACCTTCGTAGCAATGGTCGCCAAGGAGTAGTTTTCCTTGTTACTCGTTTCTCCAGTCTTGCTCTTTACTACGAAAACGACAATTGTTTTCATAAGGTCCTCTGGAAGATACGAGTGACTCATACATAAATTATTAGAGCATACATGTGGTAAGTGCTTACCTGCATATCGTAGGTGTTTTACGCTGAAGCCGTCATGTCCAGGAGACTTACCCCGCTTCAGGCCCTTCAAGACAGACCCAACCTCCCGTGATATGCTTGCTCTCGAACCCCTCCCTAGCATCCGACCCATCTTCACCTGCAAACGAAGCCATAAATAAATTGGCAATAGCCTTAGGTTCGTTTACGCCACGGACGCACACTGGCAGGCCCGACTTGGGATTCCAGCTGTATGTGGCTTTCCAGAAACTACTATTTTTTTTATTAATTTATTAATTGGTCTGCGTTGTCCTGGCACCACTTTGTCTTACTTTAAAAAAAAAAACGAAGGGCTGCACTCCGGGAGTGCCGGCAGAAGTGAAAACTTGAATATTAACGTTCTGCATTTTTGATATTTTGGAATCTTACGAATTTTCGATCAGGTCACGTGTCCTGACGCGAGTTTAACATTTTTTACCCTTTACAAAAATAGTGTACAACGCCGCTAAAGACGTTTTCACTTCAAAAATTAAATCCCCGACGCGTAATGTCGTAAGAAATATGAAAATAATTAGGTCGTTTCAGCCGATAGACGTCCACTGCTGGACACAGGCCTCCCCCAATTTTGGGAGGGTTTGCCATAATCGCCACGCTTGGCAGGCGGGTTGGCGATCGCAGTATGGTATGGTGGTGGAATACATAGAGAACGCTGCTGCCCATTTTCCGGTACGATATTTAGTCGCCTTTTACGACACCCACGGGAAGTAAGGGGTGGTGGTATTCTTTAAGTCCGGCACCACACAGACTAATTAGGTACCTACTACAATATTTTGATCTTGATGCATGAGACTTTTTGATACGACTTTGGGTCAATCTCCTTTAATTTTTTATTTTATTTTAACGTGTTGAAAGATGACAGATGTCAACCGTGCCGTCTTTCACATCTGGAATCTTACGAATTTTCGATCAGAGTCACGCATTTATTTCACTTAGGAAGTCTACGAATTCACTAAGATTGTCATTCGATTCAGTTGGCTTAGAAACCGACAACACGACAAACGAACTTGCGCCTACACAGATTTTAATAGCAATAAGATGCTCCCTCTCACAATTTAGCACCGATACGGACTGATCAGCACTTTTATTGCAACTCCTCCGTACGGGACGGACGCCCTCATAGAATGCCCGCTGAGGCATCCACCGCTGATTATCCAACGTAGTCGAAGTTGGGGTCAATGCCTCCCAACACAGAAATGTGTGAACCAGGGGGCCTAAAAAGGCCAATTTGGCAGAATCATAAAAGCGCCACTTTGGCATAACATAATAGACAGTTAACGGTTAAGTTATTGGATCAAATCATTGTACAGTTATTTTTTTTTGTCTATGCTAAAATACCAATCAATCCGATCCAAATCCAATCCCAACCTCTTTGATTATACCTACGTAGTGCAGCGAAAAACAGTATTGAATTGAATTGAATTTGTTTATTTAGTGAACATAGGTGATTGCAGGTGTTTTTCAATAAAAATGTCAAGTGTACAAACCATGTTCCGCCGATAGGCATACAAAATCCGAGTTAAAGTTATAGTAAACTTATTTATTACAATTAAAACAAAAAAGAATTCATGCAGTAGTTATTGAAAAAAAAACATTATTAGGCATGTCAAGTTATAAAATTGTCTTAATAATATAAGGAAAATGTCATGAAAATACACAATGTCAATAGATTTAAAAAAACACAGATATAGGTATATCAATTATAAAAAATCTTCAATAAAAAAACACGGACTGTCTTCGCCATATTACGATTCATAATTTTATCCTTTTATGATTCTCCAAAGTGGCCTTTTTAGGCCCCCAGGGCTTCTGTAGCGCAATGATGTCCGATGTATTGCATAAGTCTCACGTTGTTTATTGATCTTGTTAAAGATCTACAATTATACTTAAGTTACAAATATATATATCTTTGACTTCGATGTGTTATCCATGATTTAGTAGTATTGTTGCATATTGATCTCGGTCAGGCAAAGTGATTTTGGGTTTTTCCAGCTATTTTCCGTTGAGATTGGCTGCCATGGCCAACGGTCTGGAGACCGACATCCGACGAATGAGACCACATTTCAATAAGATCAGTAATGTCCTACAGGACATCACTCACAGACTAAGAAGAGAAGTTACCTTACATTACTGATCTCATCGAAATGTGGTTTTGCATCTACATCAGAGAATAGTCTGTGGTATCAGCCTATTAGACGGTCCAAGGCCAGCGGTGGGTGTTTATTTCATGATGATGAAAAAACGAACATTTACATTCTGAAAAGAAAAGTAGTATCATCTAAACCTCATACACATTTTAATAAAAGTAGGCTCTGTTAAAAATGAATGTACAAAACACAAAGACCAAAAGATCGTATCAAATTATTTTTCCTTTCTACTTTTCTTCAAACGGTAAAGATTACAAATTCGAGGATTATTTGAAGAAATTTCATAAGTTTTACTTTCTTGTAATACGCCTCCAGATATTTTGAAAGACTTTCAAGTAGTCAAGCGAAGACTTTCTTTTGTTTAAATATTAAAGATTTATCTGCTTGTAGTACAATTCAGATTTTCTTCGTCAACTATATATTTTCTAGTATCCTACCATTAGGAGAGCAAACTATACATATTTAATGGAAAAATATCCTAGGCTGAGCGAGAATACTAAATTGTTATAAAAGTAAACCCGTTAAAGTAATTACATGGCTTAATATTTATTAGTTTTCTTAGACTTTCCACGTGCCTAAGTAACTTGCTGTTGCTTGGCCTATTACTGGCACAAACTTATACAAACTATGAGCCGGCTTGAAACAATAACTAGACAGCTTCTATATCAACACGCGATGATCAAGTGCCTCTAGTTTATTAGTTTCTATAGTTGCGCCTCGCGGTTTTACCCACATGAGTCTCAATCACGGAGGAATATCAGGATAAAAAGTATTCTACGTATTAATCCTGGTCATGCTCTACCCATTTTATTTGGGAAAAAAACGATATTACATTAAATATAACACTTATCAGTAAGGTACATATATAAAACAAAATCAATGTAATAACCACAACATTTTCCACATATTTCGTTTAGCCGTTTTTGCGTGAAAGTGTTACAAACAGAAAATCAAATATATTTTCTTTATAAAATATTAGTTTAGATTCAGTTTCTGGGAAGCGATGAGATAGATAACCACAATCTCTTTACGTATAACTTAGTTTGCAAAGCGGTTTCTCGCGGCACAGTCAAGGTTTGATGGAGGAGATAGATTAGAAACTTTATCTGAAATATATCAATGTGTACGTCTATTAAGGAATGGACGTTTGCGTTCAAAGTCAAAGTCAAATCATTTATTTCAAATAGGCACATTAAAGGCACTTTTGAACGTCAAAAATTACAACTAAATAGAATTTATTCTAGTCGCCCATTCCAAAAGGTAGTTTTTGTATGGAGAAGAATGGGCAAGAAACTCCACCGTTACTCTTTTAAAATGTTTTACCAGGTCTTGTATAACCACTCAAACTTGGCAATGTACGCGTGAGTGGATACATAATATAATTATATGTGAAGACGATGCGATGCACCTAGAATAAAATTAGTCTAGGGGAGAGTAGCCCAAAACGGGTAAGCTAAGGTTGATGATAAATAAAAACAATTTATAGATACAAATTGAACATTTATTTGTACATTTTGAAATGTTTAGTTATCAAGGACTGTAAAATAAATTACATATTTAGTAGTTTTGTACATTAAGATAAAAAAAATAACAAGAATCTTTACCATTCGAATTACCCGTTTTGCCCGTAAGGGGGGCCTAAAGCAGGTAGGGCTTTTGGGCAAAGCGGGTAGGGACTGAATTACATGAGATCAACGTAAATCAATGACTAGAACTGTTTCATAACAATCATAACTCAGATGGAGCTCCACCAGGATCATCAGCTACTTGCAGTGATAATGGTTGGATCAATGGACCAGTATTCTTGGAATGATTGCGGCACTTTGTAGACAACGTAATGAGTTGGCAAAGTAAACAGATTATCCATATGAAATAGATATCTACTCAACTAGCTCTAATTCTTGAGCTGCTGTAAAAACTGTTGTGAATCTTCCTAGTTCTTTTTTTGACATCCTTTATTTACATGTATCTGTAAAGTCGAAAGGTTGATGCCATATTTTTTTGCTGCTCCATTGACGGAAGTTTTGAGAACTTCTATCGCAAGCTTCATAACTCCCTCCCACAAAATGCATTTGCAGTCTTTCTTTTGTATTTATTAACCATCTGCAAAAATAAAAGAACTAATAAGCAGTCAATGAAAGTATACAGGACAAATCGGGTATGGGCAAAACGGGCACCCGCTTTACCCCTACCCTTTTTGCCCACAAGCATGTATTTTTTTCAATCGACTCATATCCTTAAAACCGAAATAATAAACGCCAACCTGTTACACAAATAAAACGTCTATTTATTGCAAAATAATAACACAAAACTAGTAAGAACATATTGTAAACCATTTTCGAGTATTCAAAAGTAATTTAACTCAATTTTTTTTTGTGGAAATAGCAAAAAACTTCTTTCTTATCTTACCGTGAACTCCTGTCCGCTAGAGAAGCGAGCCGACTCCCTGTGATTGGCGAGCGGCAGGCGCCGCGCTCAGCACGCACACATTCATAATAGCAATAACGGTGCGTAATTTAAAAAGCATACCCGTTTTAGGCGGGCTACCCGTTTTAGGCTTACCTCCCCTACTACAAAAAGTAAAAAGAATTAAAAATGAAGCAATGGAAGGTAAATCAATTATGTGATACATATATGGTGCTCACATATTTACAAATTATTTACAAATATTATAAAAGTAGATGATTTTCCTAGAATTTTAACAAGTGTGTACTACTGTAGTCACAGATTGTAAAAACTCAATGCCATAAAAAATTTAAAAATATATATTAAATTAGGAACCAGTTTGATGTTGTCTAGACTCCTATGGATCAGGACCAGCATGTTTCGAAGCATTCTTATCTTAGATACAATCCTCTAATTTGTAATATCCTTGTTTACAAAGTGTACCTACTTTTAATATGAGTTTTAAATTTTCTTTCATTTAATTGCAATATGTCACAAGGTATTTTGTTGTCTAACACAATACCCATAATATATGTATATACAGTCAACAAAAGAGATAAGTATGCAGGATCGTCGGATATAGTTTAAGTTTAGTAAGAAACCGATGGATATTCTCGAATAGAATTTAATATTATTAATAGAAAACAAACAGCTCATTTATCAAATTAAATTTCAGTCGACAACATCCATCGGTTTCTTACTAAACTTCAACTATATCCGACGATCCTGCATTTTTATCTCTTTTGTTGCCTGTACTTTAGATAATCTGAAAAAAAGGTTGATCTAATCTATCTTTATTTCTAGTATTAATATTATGTCTACCACTTGTTTTATTAAAAAGATGTTGATTTTTTCTTACATACATAATATTTTCATAAATGAATTGGCAAGGTACCGTCATGATATTAACCTTTTTAAATAGTTCCCTAAGAGATTCGCGGCGACGTAGATTGTAAATGGCTCTGACAGCTCTTTTTTGTAAAATAAAAGTGGATTCAATGTCAGCAGCCCGACCCCATAGTAAAATGCCATATGACATAATACTGTGGAAGTAACTAAAATAGAACAAACGCGCGGTTTCTACATCTGTTACTGTCTTATCTATCTAACAGCATAAGCGGCCGATGTTAGCCGCCCCGCAACAGATATTATATGAAGTCCCCATAATAATTTCTCGTCTAGCGTGAAATCTTAGGAAAACTGTCTGATTAATAAATTCTAGTTTTTGGCCATTCAATATGATTTCACCTTCGCTACTTCTAACATTTGGTAATTTAAATCTAATGCATTTGGTTTTTTTTTCCATTAAGTACTAAATTATTTACCGTAAACCAATCTTGGACCTGAAGAATAGAGTTATTCACGTCGTCAAGATTTTGTGACCGTAGGTCTATTTTAAAGATCAATGATATGTCATCTGCAAATAACACCCTCTTCGGTTGATTTTGAAGTAATTAGAATAAATCATTAATGTAAACTAAAAAGAGGAATGGACCCAATATCTCAACCTTGAGGAATGCCCATTGCTATTTCAGACCCTAATGAGTTTACGCCATTTACTTGAACTTTAAGCTTTCTATCTCTTAGGTATGACCTTAGTAAATCAAGAGCTAAATTCCTAATCCCACAGTGCTCAAGTTTCAGCAGAAGCGTCTCATGGTTTACGCAATCGAACGCCTTAGATAGATCGCAAAAGATTCCATTGGCATCTTGTGCTTCTTCCCAGGCGTTAATAATGTTCTTTATTAGGGTATCATCGGCGTCAGTAGTGCAACGCCCTTTGGTGAAACCGTACTGGTTAATAACCGTTCATGAAAGATGAATTTTTTTTTTAAGTGACGTAACATTTGATTGAGCAACAACTTTTCAAACACCTTACTGAGAACTGGCAGAATTGATACAGGTCTATAATAGTTGGGTTCTTTACTATCACCGGATTTGCACAATAGTACTACTTTACTATGTTTCATAAGATCCGGAAAGAGTCCTTGGTCAACACTGGTGTAAAATATAAAAGCTTAATAAGGCGCAATGGTTTCGATAAAAGATCTACATACTTTTACTGACATTCCCCAGAGATCTTCTGTTGATTTAATGTTGAGATCTTTAAAAGCTTTTATAACAGCCTGGGGGTTTGTATGCTGAAACCTAAACTCCAAAGGGCATGCCTTTACATTATTTTTAAGTAAGGCAGCAAAAAGCGTGGGGGATGAATTTAAAGCTTCGTTAGTGTTCATTTATATGCTTCGCTTTATAGCTGTAGAACAGATCCGTCGGAGTACACGTGTTCTTGAAAGACATGGTGGCAAACGTAAGGTAAGATCAGGCTAGGTGGAGCGACGACCTTCGCAGGGTGGCTTGTCCAGAAGTAGACTGCTGTACGCTGATAATGATGCTTCACATGCGAGCAATCTGAGCAATCTACTGTTATGGGAACATATGAAAATGAGTGATTTCTGTGCTATCGCTAAGTTGAATGTTGATACCTACATGTGTATTCAAGTTAGAAAACCTTCCGGAATATATGTTTTTAAATAAATAACGGTGAAAACCTTATCAAAATCCATTGTGAAGTTTAGAAGAATTACGCGGTTACTCTGACGAACAGTGACTTCGTTTTATGCTCTGTACAATTATAGATAATTCAGTAACGCAAACTTTTTTATCTTTGTACTTTAACAGGTTCCGGCGCGATAAACGAGACACCATAGAAGTTTTATTGTTATGACGGCTATAGCCGTATAGTGCTTTTGAAAGTGTTAAGGGGTTTTTTTATAAACGCTGCTTAAAGTTAAGAGAAGTTTAAACGTCAAAATTTATGGTTACAGAGTCGCTAATCATTACTTAAGTTTAAGACCCGTAACGTTGTTGTTGTAGTGCTCCTGTATTTATAAAATTTTCCTTTATTGTATATATAGGGGTGAGGGTGCTAGAGATGTTACCACTAACTGACGGGGTCCACTAGGGCCGATGCTTGCCAGGGTCGCGGGTTGTTCGAAAGAGATACCGTGGCCCCTGGCACAGGCAACTGAAGGAACACGGGTGGGTTTTAGTCAGCAAAAGTCTGACACGCCCTTCCCGCTCCGCCGGGATTGGGAGAAGTTATTTGATAATTTCCCATCCAAAAAAAAGGGTGAGAGTGCTGGTACTGGTAAATTAAAGTACAGTCCCATTTGCAGAGAATGACAGAACATTTATCACCCTTGAAAATAGAGGAATTTCTCAGTTTTCCATTCTAAGTACCCAGATTTACCAACTTTCAAATTGGCAGATATTCTTTCGTAAATCGTTAATATCTAAGTAATCAGTATTGTAAGTAGTTACTTAGTAGGTCTTGCAATAGGTATGAATAATTAATCCAATACTTTAGCCGTCCACGGATTGTTATATAATGATTGTCTCTCAATGCTTTGTCGGATAGTCAAGAATTAATTAATTATACGATGTTGCGATTGATCAATCACAATAAGAGATAAGTACTTGGTACCTACCCAGATGTATTCATTATAAGATAATAAGAAATCAGAAGGCCAATTCCCGTAATTTCATCATCATCATCATTTCAGCCGAAAGACGTCCACTGCTGGACATAGGCCTCCCCGCCAAGGGGGGGGGGGGGGTTGGTTTGCCATAATCGCCACGCTTGGCAGGCGGGTTGGCGATCGCAGTATAGTATGGTGGTGGAATGCATAGAGAACGCTGCTGCCCATTCTCCGGTACGACCCTTAGGCTCCAAACACACTATGCCGAACGTACGCGCCCGAAGTTCTGCGGCTGATTTTACGTTCCGACGTATTCGGCTGATATGACACACCATAAGAGCCGAACTTACGCGGCAGAAATTCAGTTGCGCTCACGCGGGGCGCGGGCATGCCTGCGTCCCGCTGCTCTCCGCCCCGGATCTTCTTCGGCAATCGAACCGAACTCGTCGCGTATAGTGTGTGCTCTACAATACGTTGTGAATACGTTGCCGCTGAACTTACGCCCTACCGAAGTTCGGCTGTACGCTATAACGCAACGTAATTTCGGCATAATGTGCCGTCGGTAATTCAAATAGCATTGCAGGCGTACTCATGCCGAACTTCGGTCGCGTACTTTCGGCATAGTGTGTTTAGACACTTAGTCGCCTTTTACGACACCCACGGGAAGTATGGGGTGGTGCTATTACACAGACCCGTAATTAAAAACACACAAATGTCAAAACTTGTCAAAATGAAGAGAAATTAGAGGTAGGTATTTTTGACAGATTGAGACAGATCAGACTGAGAATGTTCTTAAAATAACGAGAATTTCCCCTCTGATACTTACCTAAATATCTTGAAAAAATATGAAGCACCAGTTTCTGCCCGTGACTTCGTCTGCGTTGCTTGTTCTCCCGACCCACCCTGTCGCTTCGCATCATGTGCCCACGCTATAACTTCGTTTTCGCTTAGCGTTTTTTCTGACATTTTTTTAGCTCGTCTCCCAAGGGCCATAGCGTGACATTAAATAGTATATAGACTTCCTCAAGAAATGGGCTATCAAACGCAAAAATAATTTTTCAAATCCGACTGATAGTTCCAGAGATTATTAGCGCGTTCAAATAAACAAACAAACCGCTTTATTATTAGTAGGTACATATTCTAGAATTCGTTTTTAGGGTTACCAATTTGGTCTGCCTTCATAATTTTGTGGAAAAACGATAAAATAATACATTAAGTAAAGAGCACACGAACTCGTAAAAATGAATGGAGAGAAATCGATGATGCTGTATTATTTGAGGCTGTTTGAGATAGTGTTTTATACTTTGTAAACACAATTCTGTAATCTTGTTTTTAACCGACTTCAAAAAAGGAGGAGGTTTTCAATTCTGACGCTTATATATTTTTTTATTAATTTTAATTAGGGCTAGCTCCGAAAGACGGATTTGCAAAATTATGTTTTAATAGATAAGGTTTGCCTCAGGGGTGAATAAAAATTTGATAAACTTTGCTTGGGTAGTTTTTGAGTTAGCTTCAATAATACGACTTTTTTCCACTATTTTACATAGCAAGTAGTGTTAAACGAATTTGTGAGGTACAACTAAAAAGTGAAAAATAAAAACTTTGTCAAACGAAAATGCGGAACCAACGACACCGGCTTCCGAAATTAAAGATATTTTTCACTTTGTAGTGTTTTTTTGGAAAGTCTTTTTTTTTTTTTAACAGTTTTTTAATGTAGACTGTAGTTGCCATTTTGACAGCTTACCTTTGATATTCGCTACCAAAACACAACCCCTGTTAAGAGCAATTCATTAACGCGGTTCTTAAAAAGGTACAAACCCTTGGCGAGCGAGCCAAATTTGCACTTGACTGCTAAAAGTTATTATAAACAATTTTATCTACGGAACGATAAAAGGCCATGGTAACTGTTGTATTAAAAATGTAAGATTATTGGCTTATTCACTGCGGCACGACAAAGATACACATAAAATAGAATAACAAACGATATTGTGGGAAAACGTATGTACGAGTATATTGAGTCGCGCCGTTCCGCCTAACTTTGATGAGCAGAGGATTCTTATGGCTTTGGAAGCTGAAATAAGCAATTCCGAGATGAAATCTGACGTATGATTTCATAAGACTTCCAAATCTTAGCAAGCGATAACGATGTTTTTTGTATAAGGCTAGGAAAACATTGAAAATTCGAGAACAATATTGGTATTTTTTTAGGGTTTACCTACCCAAAGGGTGCCAAAGGGAATTACTAAACCTCCGCAGTCCGTCCATCTGTCCGTCCATCCGTACGTCCATCCGTCCATCCGTCTGTTTGTCAGCGGGCTATATGTCATGAACCGTAATACGTAGTCTATAGTTGAAAATGTATAGATGGTGTATTTTTATTGCAGCTATATCAAAAATAAAATAAAGTTAAAATTTCAAGGGCCTCTGTTATACAAAAAAACGACTTGTTTTTCGGCATTTTTTGCCTTGTGAATAGTTGTGATACACCCTTGTGGTGCACCCTTCGTGTGCGAGTCCGACTCGCACTTGCCTACTTTTTTCCCAATTTATTGTACCTACGTTGTTAGCTTTCTACAAATCCCTAGATAAAGATAATAGAGGCAAAAATAATGATCTACATGTCTAAATATTCACAAAAGGAAAAGTAAGAAGCTAAAGAAATTTGAGATGCCAGCTAAGTACTCTCTGGAGCTAAAGTTGGAACGCTGCTCACCTGGAGTGAAGTTACAAAATGAATATGCGAATGATAATCTGAAACGGAGTGTGCCACAGAAAGTTTAACGTTTATCTCATGAATAGATTTTCAACTAAAAGGGGGGTCGTCTAAATTATAACAGCCGCACGAATCGATCAAACGTTAATCCACGCTTGCCGCGTTTGGTTTGTGGATGGGTGACCATCATAGATCCATGGTGACCTTCCATTACACATGGAGACTCGTGCCTATTTTGATTAAAAAGTATAAGTGTAAGTAAACAATAACAGCCGAATGGGTAGAGCGATCAGGTTAAGCTACGGTTGCCGTGGTTTGTCCGTGGATGGGTGACCATCTTTTTCATACCGATCCCCTCCATACCTGGAAAAGCACGTAAAGTCGTTGGTCCCGGCTGTCACTCGTGGATCTTTGACAGTCATTACGAGGCGTCAAAAGCCCGACAGTCTGACAATCAGTCTTTTAATACCTAGTAACTGGTCTGCGTGGTGTCGGACTTAAAGAATAGCACCACCCCTTACTTCCCGTGGGTGTCGTAAAAGGCGACTAAGTGTCGTACCGGAGAATGGGCAGCAGCGTTCTCTATGTATTCCACCATCATACCATACTGCGATCGCCAACTCGCCTGCCAAGCATGGCGATTATGGCAAACCCTCCCAAAGTTGGGGGAGGCCTATGTCCAGCAGTGGACGTCTATGGGCTGAAACGACGACGACGACGAACTGGGTTGTGGAGGTCAGATATGTCAGATATGTGAAATACTGCTATTCAGCTGTATGTTGTTAGACTGGAAGCCGACCCCAACATAGTTGTGAATAGGCTAGGCAGATTGATATAGGTTTTCAACTAAATAAGCGTTGGATTTGGATTATAACAAACTGTGTAAGTCCTATCTCTGAATCGACCCGACCGCAATGGCTTTGAAATTGAAAAGGACGAATTAGAGGGGTTATCTGAGAAGCTAGGGGTCATCCGATGTGTAAAGTGCTTGTATGTAGATCAGAGTTTCTCAACCTTTTTTTATTAGTTTTAACATTTTTTTTTCTGCGGTCCTCTTGGAACATGATCCCGAGCCACGTCGTTCTACATCCTTCTCACATTGTACATATATGTATAATTTCAATATGAATGATTTAACCAATATTTAGTAACTATATTTTGATTAAAAAGTGGGAGTTATTCCGTTCTGATCCCCTGAATCCCAACCTCGATCCCCTGCTTGTTCGTCTTGCTGAATAATGACAGCCGCACGGGTAGATCGATCAGGTTAAGCCACGCTGACCGTGGTTGGTCCGTGGATGAAAGATCTTTACATACCGATACCCCTCCGTGTCTCGGAAACGTTGGTCCCGGCTGTCATTTGTGGGTCTTTGACAGTCTTACCAGGGGGTATCGTATCACCCCGTTACTGGGTTGTGGACATCAGATTGGCAGTCGTATGTAAATACCTACTGGTATTCAGCTACATCCAGTTAGACTAGAAGCCGACCTAAAAATAGTAGGGAAAAGGCAAGGCAAACACATTTTGATTAAAAAGAGATTCTATGGAATTTCTTAATGGTCTTTAAACCTATTGGCCTCGCCTTGGACCTATATATAGATAGACGACTTATAGAGGAACAAAAAATGTCATCATCATCTTTTCAGCCGAAAGACGTCCACTGCTGGACATAGGCCTCTCCCAAGTTGGGGGGGGGTTTGCCATAATCGCCACGCTTGGCAGGCGGGATGGCGATCGCAGTATAGTATGGTGGTGGCATGCATAGAGAACGCTGCTGCCCATTCTCCGGTACGACCCTTAGTCGCCTTTTACGACACCCACGGGAAGTATGGGGTGGTGCTTAAGTCCGGTACCACACAGACATAAAATAAAAATGTCATACAACATGATATCTTAAAGTGTCACATTACCGAGGTAAATAGAGTTAAAGATAGCTTTAGTGAGTACAATTATTTTCATTTCATTATGTTAAAAAACATTAATTAACGCTGAAAACCGCTTCGTCAGGCGACAAATGATGTGTTACAATTATTACTTCAGTTATGTTATCACATCGATATATTATTATTTAGTATTTGAGGCGAAAGGGAAAAGGGACAATCTATGGAATAAAAACATTTTGACTTTGAATTTGCAACACCTTAATTTTTTACTACGTACTTTGTAAAAAGCCACGATATAATGACTTTTTGTTTGACTGAGAGTTGTGGATTATAAATTAACACTTACTACACATACCTACACATGTACATGGCATGGGCCCAGCATCAAAACAGTGCATTAATTTCTCCTGCTGCCTTTTTAGAGGAAATATCCAGGTCATCTGATAAGAGTGAAGAGAAGTGTATAGTATAGAAAACTAATATTGCTACTAAATGTTCATAAATAATAGAAAGTATGCACCTGCTTTATTTCATGAAAAATTTTTTTTCATAATAAACATAAAACAACAATTATTGGACCTGTGATTTGAATAACGAAAAAGTTCTTCTTCCCACCCTATGTGTAGTTATGGTATTCAAACTTGTAATTTGTCTACTCTTCCGTCGACAAACCGGTGCTCATGCTACGCGAAACCGGTGCTCATGCTACGCGTGCAGCATGAGCACCGGTTTGTCGACGGAAGAGTAGACAAAGATGACTTTTCGTGTAGACAGTATGACGGCAGCAAAGTAGAAAGAGTCAATTGCACTTTTTACGAAATTCACTCTTTACTTAATTCGACTCAGAAGTCTTTGTTTTTGTTTTGTCATTCGATTTTTTTGCTTTTTGAATCTTAATTTTTACTGTCATTAAGTCACATTATAAGGAGGGGTCCGTGGCTAAATAATAACAGCCACACAAGTTGATCAATCAGGTTAAGTTCGCTTGCCGCGGTTGGTCCGTGGATGGGTATCTTTACATACCTATACCCCTCCGTGCCTCGGAAAGCACGTTAAGCCATTGGTCCCAGCTGTCATTCGTGGATCTTTGACAGTGGAATTTTGGGAATTTTGATTTTTTTTCGTGGGATTTTGTAGATAACCGTATACACTTTGTGGCCGTCGAGTAGAAAGTTTTCTACTGTCTTTAGCGATTACAAAATGTTTTCACTACCTTAGACAACTATCTGTTGTCAGTGTGATTTTGACATTTGGAATAGAAATCTTTCTTCTGAAATAGTCTACTTAGAAAAGGACCTAGACAAAGATTGATATAAACGAAAGACAAAATGACAGATTGTAGAAAGATTTCTAGGCGATAGGTATGTCAAAAATGAAGAAAAGAAATGTCACTTTGTATAGAAAGCAATGTGTCTATTCTTCGTAGAGATAGAAGTGTTCATGCTACTCGTGACAACTATACGACAAAGGATATGCATTCTAACCAAGCACTTCGAATCAGTTAAGTTTTCTACTTTGAGAGGTAAAAATCTAATACAGTTAACATTCATTAAGATAATCACATCACATAACATTTTCAACAGAAAAAGCGCTTTATTGCCCGCTTTTGTTATGAATGAAACGATAATATTTGCGCTCATCATGGCCATTTATAACTTTACTTTAATTACCTAGGTAATGTGACAGTTTAGTTCACATGACTTTTTTTATTTGTCTACATGCCCCGTATCCATATATAACAACAACAACAGTATTTTTAGTACAATACTATGCGAAACTCGAAACACGTGTCTAGTATTTTTATTTAAAGAATCTATGTACAAAATTTCAAAACTGTATGCACATGAAAAATCGCAAAGTTACGTAAAGTTACGCAAAGTTACGTATAAGCTTGTTAAGTTACCTTTTTGTCCGTACAAAAACATGCTCACCCGCGCCGCGCCGTCTTGCGCTCATTGATATAGTACCTAGGTATCTAACCGTTCGGCGCGGAGATTGGATAACTTACTTAGTATCGCTCGGTGTCCAACTTTTAACCTTTTTAAAATATTTATGGGATAAATATAACATGGGGTAAAAATTTGGAATCGATTCAGTTACCTACTTATTCTGAACAAACTATATTCTGGTTTTGCATACACTAAAAATAACGTTGTATAGGTATTATCATGGGACGCCATTTTGAAAAATAATCGAAATGGTGAACCGGGACGAGGCCAGTCTCCGTACAAAAAAGTTCAATCCCCTTTCATAAAATGTCTCATTCTTCTCCATTGGAATCTACTAAGTTCGCCTTGGAATAAACAACTAGCTTCATATTTCTGACTGACCGGCTCCTTGAAAATTCAAAAGTGCCTGGAAATGGTTTAATTGAAAAAATGCTTTGAGTTTGAGTTTCTCGTCGCTAAACCTTGCTGTAGATATACAAACACTTAGGTATGCCTAATTTAAGGAAAATGTGTAATCTTTTTTCTGCCTGGACTAAGGATAATTACCCTCATCTTTGGATTGTCCAAAAGAAATTAAATAGAAAAGAGGGCTTTAATTTAATGATTGTATAAACCTTTTTGAGTAGGTATGCAATCGTCGAGACACAATAAAACAGGTTTTCAAAAAGAAGGTTACATAATAAATGAAGGAATAATTTAAAAAGTACCTTCATTTCTAACTGAACATTTGAATATTCATTCTTGAACCGCCGCCGGCATTTCTGAGAATTCTGGAAATGTTGTGCCAATCAACCACTCACTCGCTCGTGTACGTAACCCACGCGCTGATGACAGTTCTAGGAGATCTTGCAAGTAATTGTACCTAGTAGGTACCCATTGTTTGATTCAGTTGTAACAACCTGTCTGTTGTGCTACATGCATAGTTCATTTAACGATTTTGCTTTCTAGGAAATGTACAGTTACGTACCTACAAAAAAATGTTTTCAATAACAATTTTCTCCTAAAGTTGGTACCTATCTATTGACATTGTGTTGTGTTGTGCTTAATCAAGGATATTTTCTAACACATACTATAGTTGCCGGCACGTAACTTGGCAAGAGTTTTTGTAATGGGGGAAGTTTGCGCACGCACAATTTCATACATTTTTATATGCGCGAACTTCCCCCACTACGATCTCTTGCCAAGTTACGTGCCGGTAACTGTACTGAGTTCATTTTTTAATTTAATAAGGATTTCCAACCAAATATAAACACTGGCAATACTAATGCATGAGAATAGTATTTTGGAACTATCAAATAAATCCTATCATCGAAATAAAAAAACAGATTTTTTCAAACAAACTAAATGCTAGTGATTGTCCGACTATGGGTTTTGGCAATCTTGGACTAGCTATAGTTACTAAACTGTTGGATATACTCGTATTTAATCGATTTTTCGATGCAGACTGGAAACCTATAAATATATATACACAGTTTAGGTAATTCATTGTCATATTATATTTCACAATCTGTCACATAAAAAATCCGTTTTTACAATTTTAATATTTTTACATTACTCTAAAAATTTATTGAGTCTCAAAGAATGTGCGCAATATAGATGGAGCCATGGGGATAAATACATAAATATTGTCGTCTCCACCTTGTATAGGTACACAAGACATGAAACATAATCATGGGTAGGATTACGTTACGTTTAAGTAATTACATAAAAGTGAATTTAAAAACGGAAATATTCGTTTTATGTACCATTATGCAGATATCTTTGTTCTATATATTAAAATTGCTGAAATTGTATATGTCATTATGTATTTAAAAATACATACATGGTTTATACGGAAACAGAACCGTACTTGAACTACTTGAAAATTGTTTGAGCTTAGAGTCACTGTAAAACAGTACAACGTGATACCTCATGGATCGATCCTTGTCAGTCGTAAACCAGGCGATGTAACTAATTCGTATTTTTATTACGCACTAAAACATTTATTTCGGATGCCTTCCAATATCATGTAACATTAATCTTAATTTGTGGCACTATAAATTACTTACAAATTGTAGTATTTTAGGTACTTAGCCTTGAAGGGTGTTTTTAAAATGAAACGTTTTTATATGATCGATAATGAATATTCTTTATGGTGGCTGTAATTAGGCGTGGCTTAAAACCGTGGTTCCTAATGAGTGATGTGACACGATATGGTGTTATTTTTCGTGACGGGGCGTCGTAAATCTGCACCGTGGTTAGAGGTGAGGAACTGTACAAAAATGAGCGTATACACAGCAATTATATTCATGAGCTTGTTTTGTTTTACAGAACATTATTTTAAGCATAATCACTGGGTTGTAGAAAATAAATAAATGTAATTTTATTTCCTACTAGCTGTACCATGACCTCGTTCGCATGCATATTATTAGATTCCATTTCTAAAATAGAAGTAGCCTTAGTTATACTCCAGTGCCAGTGAAAGTCCTGTCAATCGGTCCAGTCGTTTCAGAGATTAGCCGGTACAAACGGACAGACAGACAGACAAACAAAAAATAAAATATGTTTTTTTTTGTATAACTACCGTATATAATTGCATAATATATGCAGTTAGTAAAAAAACCGGCCAAGTGCGTGTCGGACCACCCACAGTGTAGGATTCCGTAGTAGCCCGTTATCACAATATACCTACATAGTACGATTCTGTTGTTCTTTATACTGAATATAAAAAAACCATATTTTGTTTTTCAATGCAAGTCTTTACCCGTTATAAACAAGCAACTACTTCATCTTAGTCACTTTAAAGGATTAATGCTAAGGATTTTGTATTTGGTACAAAATTATCCAAAACTCAACGACGAAAAAATTCAACGACTATTACTGCTAAACTGATAAAGTTATCTTAACCGCTATAATTTTCCTTTAAAGTTCATGAAATGCACTATCATCGTGAATTTTTCCAGATTTTTCAAGCCCGCAGTTTAGGTTTAAGAGGGGGGGGGGACACCCTACTGGAACAAAAATTTGCACTTTAAAGTTTAATATTTCATAAATGGAGCATTAAATCGAAAAATAATTTTAGCAACCCCCAAGTCATTTTAGAAGACCTATTCATCGATATCCCACACGATGGGGTAGACAACGAAAAAAATATTCATCCCCACTTCACATGTAGGGGAGCTACCCTAACAAAAATTATTTTCCAAAATTTTATTTTACCACTTTGTCGGCGTGATTGATATACATATTGATACCAAATTTCAGCTTTCTAGTCCTAACGGTCACAGAGATTAAGCGAGGACGGACAGACGGACAGACAGACATGGCGAAACTATTAAGGGTTCCTAGTTGACTACGGAACCCTAAAAAGCTGTTACTTTGACATTATAAACGGACTTGGTCTTCCTCGCGATCTTCTGTACAGGTCGTCCACCCACTTGGCCTGGCCTGGGGAAAGTACCCATAATTCAATCTTGCCCGTATTCCCGGAAAGGGTTACTTATAACTTCGCCAGTTATGTTTATTCCCATGTACCTAGCAGATTTTTTACAAGCGAATTCAACACACATATTCTTCCGAATTTGAACGAAGATCGAATTGAATCATAGTTTGATTTTTGTTTTGTATTTTTTCGATCCGAAAAAAAGGTTATTTTATACCTAATAAAAGCTTTTCCTCTTCTACAGATATCTCGTTCGGGCGCCCGGCGCGTGGTGCTGCAGCAGGCGACGCCAGCCATGGCAGGCCGGTTCCGATGCGAGGTGTCTGCCGACGCGCCCACCTTCCACACGGAGATACGATCAGCACCCCTCGAAGTCGTCGGTAATTAACATCATGTTATGTTACGAACAAAGTTATCTATATGTTAGTATGGGGAGGGAAACGATTCAGAACTTCTCGATAAAGAACGAAATCGTTCCTACGGAATGGCATCAACACCAATTTTATGCGAAATAGAAAACCTGCCTTACCGGTCTTAAATTGAATTCAAAAATATTTTTTTTGTTAGATAGGGTATGCCTCAGAGGTGTTCCCATATTTTTATTAACTTTGCTTGGGTAGTTTTTGAGTTAGCTTTAAAAAGTAGGTTACGTTTTTTGCCACTTAATTTATATTGATGATATTATAATAACTTCCTATCACTGACATTTACTTAGCAATTAGTGTTATACTAATTTGTGTGGGGTAAGTACAATTTAAAAGTGAAAAATAAAAACTTTTCATTTCCAAATAAGACAAAAAAAAAAGACAAAGTTAAAAAAAGATACAGAGAAAAAGATGAAAGAAATAAAGTGAAAAATAATTTTAAGTCGGTGGCAAACAAAGAAAATGCGAACCAAACTACACTTATTCATCATTTTCACTATTTGTGTCTTTTGAGTGCACTGAATAAATGTTTTATCTATCTATCGAACGAAGAATTAATGAGTTATCGAGAAGTTCTTAATTGGGACCAGTTTTGGTCAAATAATTTTGTTTCTCATCACCACCAATGGCTTATAGTTTACCAAGATATTTACTGTTCAATCGGAGCGCTATTGCCAGAGTGTAAAAGTATCAATTCCCTTTTTATTGCCTAACAGAGTTATCAAGCATCCACTGGTTCGAAAGGAAATGCCTATTTTTAAAATCGTAACGATTACAAAAGGATGAGTTATTTTCGACTCTCTGAAAAATCCAATCTCTATCTATATCTTTTTTATTTATTTATTTAAAAAATTACGTGAATATTGGTGTTAAAATCATAATTTATTTTTAGTCTATGCCCAGAGTATTTACATTTCAATCTGTAATTTTCACGTTACTTTTTGTGGAAATTTCAAAAAATTATCATATTTTAGGAATATTAATGCAGTGGCCGGCCAGCAATTGGCGGTGGGATTAGGATTACCATAACTTGGGGAATTATTGAACGCAATATTTAATGACATTGGGAACTGAAATTAATTTTCACTTTGGTAATATGAAGCCGGAAATAGCATAATCACAAAATGTGTGAAGTGAAAAGGGGAACCTTTTCACAAAATCATTAAATTATCAGCACGATTTGCAGTCAAAGAGGATTGTAGCGGTATCTACAAAGCCACATGAGAACAAAGCGTCATACTGACGTAACGCAAAATCCTGCATCTCGCAAGCAGAGTTTACCGCGCAACTAGCATAGATACAACGGCCCGACATGAAACATCGGGCAGCTGCCCGCCAGACACAACACCCGGCTGGTCGGAGGATCCTCCCTTTTCTATAGAGTATGAGTGAACTTTACATCCTGTTCCTCATACCTTTATAGGATAATTTGAAGAAAAATAAATTTTGAATGGCAACGAAAAAACTGGAGTTTTTGTTTATACGTCTTTATTCACACAGCGACACGTCTCTATGGACACGCCCCTGATTCCCACGGATGCAAAGGTCGATAAGTCAAAACAACGATATTTTTATGCTATAAGTAACTAAGTTCCAGAATAAACACTCTAAACGCTGATAAAAACCGAATGAAAATCCATTAGGTAGTTTAGCAGAACAACGCAGTCACATACGAAAAGCGACTTTGTTTTGTTCTATTTATAGTGTGTAGGTACAGATACGATGGTAGAATATAATATTCTACGGCGTATATTAGTAGATACGCCAGTAATTCCAGGAAACCTTTACCATGACAGTAAGTTGGATCGAGTGCCTAACAGACCAACCTCTCTGAAGAAGCTATTCAAACAACGTAAACGTTATTCCAGTACATTGAACAACATTACTGACCTGACACAGAAATCCTATTCACATTCAATCAATCAACTCAGCCTATCGCAGTCCACTGCTGGACATAGGCTTCTCCCAGACTGCGCCACAGCACCCTGTCCTCCGCCTTCCGCATCCAGTCTACCCCAGCCACCTTCTTTAGGTCATCCGTCCATCTAGCTGGGGGGCGTCCCACACTACGCTTGCCGATACGCGGTCTCCACTCCAGGACTCGTCTGCTCCACCGGCCATCGGTCCTTCGACAGACATGGCCAGCCCACTGCCACTTCAGTTTGCTTACTCTGCAAGCTATGTCGGTAACTCCGGTTCTTTTCCGATTCTTTTGCTGAGCGACCTTGAATTTGTGTAGCAGCCCGACCGTCAGTGTCCACGTTTCAGCACCGTATGTCATGACGGGCAGGACGCACTGGTTGAAGACCTTAGTCTTCAAACACTGCGGGATAGGCGACGAGAAGACTTGACGGAGTTTTCCAAATGCTGCCCAACCCAACTGGATCCTTCTGTCGGCCTCTTTAAAATGTAGTTCGTCAAAATGTAGGGAACAGCAGATTTTTTTTCGCGACCGATTTCGTTCATCTTTTGTATAATTATCATCACAAAAGGCGATACAAGTATGTATGCGGTATAATTTATTGCATAGATGTGGTTTCCATACTGTATTAGAATTTTTTCTAAGATACGACTAAAGCTTCAGGCAATAGCTAAGAAGCAATTAAATAAAATCTAGTCACTGAAGTTAGCTAGGTTTACAAGTTACAAGATAATATATCATCAAAAGTTTTCAGATTAGCCTTAATGGTTAAGTTGATCATCTTTCTATAGTTCGTTGTTAAGATAATAAACTTGATCTGTGAGTAGGTGCTTTAGTTCTGATTTACAGTTAGTACATTTTGAGTATTTCAGTAATATATAATTTCTCTAGCATAATCAGCCAATAAGGTTCCCACTGCTGGGCCACGGGCCTCCTCTATTCGAGAGGGAGTGGGAGGGGTGTATTTCACCACGCGGTCAAAGTGTGGGTTGGTAGATGTCACATACCTTCGAATTTTTCGTTCTAGGACATGTCCTCGCAATGTTTTTCTTCACCGGTTTGAGAGCAGTGGTAATGAAATGAACCCACGACCTTGTAAGTCGGGCGGTTACTACTGGGCCACCACTGCTCTCTCCTAATTTCTTTACTTTCTTATTTATAATTCACCTGTGGGTGCTGAACCAACACTCAGGGATTATGTGAACGCGTTTAATTCGAATTATGTCAAAAGACGCGGATGGATGGAGCATTCTCCTTTATCATCACTTATCTATAAATAGTCCAAAATAAAGTTATTTTTCGTGTGTCTGTGTGACAGCTTAGTTCTTTTAAACTAACACCAATTGATTTTGACGTGGTTTTCAATAAAATTTAGAGAATTGATTTCGAAAGGTCCATGTGGATAATTTATAATTAAATAAAGAAATATCGATGTTCTGTCAAGTCGAAAAAACCTTGCAAAGCAGGGACGTGTCACTCGTTCACTGTACATTCTTTGGCAGCCTTGTTTCATCCAATGCCCAGTATTGGCATTTATGATGATATGACAAAATGATAAAGTGAAATGTTCATGCAATCACATTGCAAGTTTCGATAGTCGCATGATGCTGGATACACACAAAGCCCAAATATTAGTGGCGTAGTCTAAGAACATATTTAAACTCGATGTACTTAGGTACTAAACAAATAGGTATGCAGTAATGGGGTATAGGCCTTCTTTGTGTGTAGGTATACCCTTCTCTATTCAGTGCTTACTAAGTAGGTATCTAGTTCCTAATTATTTGATGAATCTTATCTTAAAAGCAATATATAAGCTAACACTGAAATATATATATTTCATACAAGTATGTAAAAGGGGGGAATAGAGTAAAGAAGTAGGGAAGAAAAATCCATGTTGCGCCGACCCCAAGTAAATTGGAATAAGGGCAGGAGAAGGATGATATAAAAAAGGGGATATCAAACAATTAAATAATTCGTCCGCATGGCTGTCAATGGGAAAAATGCCCAAAAGGCTGGCAGCATTGCCATGTTGGGTGGCAATGCTGATTCTTAGGCATAAAAATAGGCCGGCACTCTGGTCACGTGAAGAGTCGACTAAATAATCTAATTACTCTAATTAGCCGTCTTCGGTCAGCTGGACCCGGTCGCTTCTGGACCCGGGGGTCCAGTTGACCACATCATTTATTTTCTGCATTTTTATTATCACTTGTAGAATCAATCCTTTTTTGCAATCACCTCGCCAAGCGAGATAATTTCCAAAATCCGTATGTTTTAATAAAACATATTTTGATATTATCAGGTACCGTATTCTACATTATAATACTAATTAGACCACCACGCGTCGCCGATTAATCGGAAGATACTTTCGTAATCGTATTTACCAATCAGATTATTTCTCCGTTCGTCTCCAACTAAACGGTTTCAGTTCCGCTTTTCACTGGAATCTCGAATTAAATCGGACATTCATTTTCCATTTCGATATTATATAATTGGCTAATCTACTAAATTAACTAACAAAAACCTAACTGAAACTGGGCGATTATTAACAAACTAAAATAAGGCGTCAAAAATTCCTCCGCATAGCTGTCGACAGGTAAAGAAATAAAGAAATCTCGTAACGTACCCAAGAGACTGACGGCGTTGCCGGGTTGTATGGCAATGCTTAGCCTCTGGCCAAGGCAAAAGCCAGCCCTTAAAATTGGCTAATTTTAAATCACAAAGTGTGCTATGAATGCATTTCTTAAATCAATTAAACTCTTTGCCGATCATTTGCAATGTAGGTACGATAAGGAGGCTTATTTACATTTTGATGATGCTCTTTCTGTTGTATGTAGATACCTACTTGTAGGTAGATCTTACAATCTGTTGACGCCTATCTTCCGCGTTGATCTTTTCGGGGATACAGTAAAGACTTGATTAAGATCTTAATGTAGAATTTGAAGTCTAATCCGATTTGCTAAACCTTACCATTTTAACATTGATAAAGTAAGCTCCTAAAGTTATGCGGTGGAAGTCCGAAGGCGCTGGTTTTCATGCAGACATTATCTAGCGAATGCAGCTTCAGTACGCGACAGTGCGGGAGTGTGGTTGAGTTATAAAGCTGCAGGAGTTAGGAGCAAGTTCGATCTAGCCGTCTCATAAGAAATACGGATGTTACAGAATTATGTAGCAGTTTCTCCTTGTATCATTTGTCATTTTTGCTTCAAAATGTGATATTTCCGAGATGGCGCGTACTGAGCAAACTTATCAATCAATCTGACATATTGAATCCTTTAATCTCAAACATTGAAGAAATATGAGAGGTAAGAATGTTACCAACTTCCATTAATATACCTAATAGCATACGCGTAAAACAAGTAGGTACCTAGGCTTCAAATTAAATGAATTCAGAATTTTCTGTTTCAGAGCTTGAACTAATTTATTTAGTAGAAAGGTGAACGGCACGAAAATTGGATATTTTACGAATTTGGCAGAAACGAAATTGTGAGCTAATTGAATTCTGTTTTCATAGAATGTGTGTCGGTATTTATATTTGTATAAAATTTATACAAATAAAACCCAATTTTATTTTAAAATGGGGTGTACGAGTACTCCTTATTTTTAACCGAATTCAAAAAAGGAGGATGTTCTCAATTCGGATGTTTAAATATTATATTTTTTATGTATTCGTATATTCGGGCATAACTCCGTTATATATAGACGGATTTACAAAATTATTTTTTTAATGGATAAGGTCTGCCTCAGAGCCACTCAGAGATGGTCCCATATAAATTTAATTAACTTTGCTTGGGTAGTTTTTGAGTTAGCTTCAATAATACGATTTTGTTCCACTTAGTTTATATTGATGATGTTTTAATAACTTCCTGTCACTGATATTTACGTAGCAAGCAGTGTCAAATGAATTTGTGTAGGGTAGCTACAGCTAAAAAGTGATAAATAAAAACATTTTTTACAAAAAAAAAAAAAAACTACTACAAAGTGAAAAATAATTTTAATTTCGTACGTATTTACACGATAAATCCATCGACCTTTGTGTGCAAGGTTCATTTGTCTAATGACTAAACAAGTCGATATAAAAACAAACAATTCGTTCTGTAAACGTTCGTTATCGGTATTTGCATCGATAGGTACTGAAACGTCGTCACCGCCCCATGTTGTTTACCGGTTTCATTTAGGACCGTCAAGGCTAAGCAGCCTTGACGGTCCTAAATGAAACCGGGGATAATTGTCGCGTGACCAGGAACAGAAGCCTGTTCCTGGTCACGCGACAATTATCCCCGTGGTGCCACCACCAGCCAATGATAACATCATTCCCAACCATGTATTTAGTACCACCTGAAATTATTTTAGTCATTTTCGATTAATTATCAAACTAGCGTATTGCCAGCGACTTTATCTGTGTGACATTTTGAATTTTCGATATAAACTTCTACACATCACCACCTTTGGGGGTCCTTTATAAAATTTTGTTTCCCTATGTCTTTCCCCTGGGTTTAAGATGACTCTATTCCAAATTCCACTAAAATCGGTTCAACTGTTTTGCCGTAATAACGCAACAAACAAACTGTGCGAGACAATTCACATTATGGTATAGGTACTAGCGACCTGCCCCTACTTCGCACCATTTTTACTACTAGATAAAACGTCGAGATTTCTATATGATGTGTAAGGTTAATTTAAATTAATTATTTAATTAACTAGGTTGTTTAATATGCATACAAGTATGAAGCTTAAGCGCTTTTTCCTAGCCACTATCACGTCGTTAGAGCTGCTCTTAGAGCAGTTATGACTCCTCTACAAAGCTTTGTTCTCGTAGCGAATTTCTGGGTGAGATGTCTTTTTCGAAAGTAAATATCTAGCTAGATTAATTTCTGAATCTTCTAGCTTACTATATGTTTATTTTCTTTCTTTCTTGCTCTTTTCTTTTGCCCTTTTTATCCTTTTATATAAACAGTTACTGCTCTTATCAGCTCTGCATGTAAGAGGTTGCAAATGGCACGTAAAACGTGTGGAGTTACGCGTGCGTATAGTCACGACCGCGAGTGTCACGTCCACGTGACACGCACGCTTAACACGCGCGTTATTCGAAGCGACCCACCCCTACTTTTCACGATTTTAAAACTTGATGAAACGTCGAGAGTTCTTTATTATGTGTAAGGTAAATATTAATGTATTATACACATTAAACTAACGGCGAAATTTCTCTAAAGGATTGTGAAAAAAATCGCATCAAAATCAGTTACGGTTACACAAGCAGACACGAAAAACGACTTTCATTTATAATATGCAAAAAAGTATGAATTTTAAGTGCCACGCCACTAATGTCACGTAGGTAAAGCGGCTCTTAGAGCAGTCTATGTCTCCTCTACAAAGCTTTGTTCTCGTAGCAAATTTCTGCTTGAGATGTCCTTTTCAATAGTAAAGTTTTAGCTAGATTAATTTCTAAGTCCTCTAGCTCACTATCGGTTTATTTTTCTTTCTCACTTGCTCTTTTCTTTTGCCCTTTATAGTCTTTTGTTGAAACAGTTACAGCTCTTATCAGCTCTGCATGGAAGAGATTGCAAATGGCATGCAAAACGTGTGGAGTTACGCGTGCGTATAGTCACGACTGCGACTGTCACGTCTACGTGACACGCACGCTTAACACGCGCGTTATAGAACACGCGTATTGCACGTAGGTGAATAGCATCAGCATTACTGGCTTAAAACATTACCAGTATAGGTGCATAATACGAGTGCCATTAACCTACCTCTAAAATCTCTGCTTTAATTTAACTTTGTTGGCTGAACGGGAATCCCGAAACAAATGTTTTGAGGATGCCATTTTGCATTCAGTACGAAGCACGCGCGAGGAACGTGACAGCTAGTGTTTTTAGCTCAGTCACTAGAAAAACAAGTAAACTCGAAAAAAAGAAGAATAAAATTTGAAAATAGGGTTTTTTGTCAAAATCAGCATTAAAAACAGCCAACGTGAATAGATAGATAAATATAGATAGGTACTTATAAGAATAACATTCTGAGAACATGAAGAAAACATCTTGCTATTTAAATTCCGTTGAAAAATCCACTGCTCGTAGTTTTTGCCGCACTAAATTCATCTCGCCACACAGCTTGTTACAGCATTTTAGATCGAAGGAATCGCATTAAGTTCTCTGTGAAGATTTTACTCTGCAGATTGGTAGAAATAGCATTCCCTTGTGAACCGACGTAAACTTTGGCTCTTCATTTTATATTTATTGCAATTCCAAAGATTGTCGCCGTAATATTTTGTTAATGGCCGTTGGAATGACGTGACAGACATTGACTCTGAAACGAAAAGCGAAACTTCGTATTTCCTTCATCGTGTAATCTACCCCTCGGGCTCCATAACGTTGTGACTTACTAAATTCGCGCACCTCTCTAAATTATAGGGCTTTACCTGTCCCATCATGACGTGATTCTCCGCCATGAATCACGACTGACGAGCACATTTGTGTGACGCGATGCCGCTATACAGATTAATTAGCTTCAAAGGATTCTTGAGATCTGAGAGCCGCATTTTCAATGTTTCCCGTAGGTATAATGTGAGTGAAGAAGTTACCGGAATAGACTTGATAGTTACGAGTAGGTATTCCTCGCACATCTTTATAATTACGGCGAGATTAAATACATCACGTATTCCCGGAACGTTCGTTGGCATTTATTTATACGCTGTGGAGGGTTCATAAAGTAAAACAAATCCCTTGATATAAAGAGATTTGATTGTAAGCGCCTTGATTTTTTTCCTATCTGGAACGCACGGCGTGACCCACAAAGGGGAGTAAACAAACGTGCCATAAACACAGCTGCCTGTATTAATGTGATAGCTCCGAACAAAGTACACCTTCATTTCATTTAATCATAACCTTTATTTTCATTTCTCATGCTCTAAAAGTTCGTCTTTATGTTGTGCGTAGGCGACATAAAGTCGCTTTTTATGCTCTAGTCCATAAAGTATTTTTTTTTCTAAGTCTAAGATAATCAGGCCAAACGTCGCAAATTTAATTGGTTATTTTATTTCATTTGCTATAATTTATGTCGCTTCCGTGTTTTCTATCGTTAACTTAATAAAACCAGATAAAATAGTTGTCATTTATTATTTAAAAAAGCAAAGAAACGCTTTTATGACTTGGCAGTATAAAGTACCCAAGTCAAATGACATATTATGTTGAAAAAAAAAAAAATAAAAGCTTCGTGGCGGGAATTAGAAATTCTCTTCTTCAATTTTGCAACATTTTTGAACAGTGACATAGGTATTGAACACTGTCATTTATACTTTATGCCTGTTTCATATTCTTACAATCAAAGTTAAAAGCAGAGTGTATAACTCGTGCATAAACGAGCCATTTTATGCACTAGTTGTACAATCTACTATTGTCGTGGCTAAGTAAATACTTTTTGGAAACCTCATGCTGGTAATTTTATATTTGGGTTATTCCATATTTGTCCAAACAATGTAGCCAGTAATAGGGCTTCACTATTTGTACAAATATAGATAATACAGGGTGGCGATTTAGTCACCAGCAACCGTCAAGGGGGTGATTCTATCCGTCATACTAGACAAAATTCGATATAAAACTCAACCGGATTCGTAAAAAAAAACCTTTAACCTTTTGACTACCACACGTCAAAAAATCAAAAACGTGCCCTCGGCGTCAAAGTCTGACATGTAGGTAGTCGAACCGAGTTTGGTTTGTCATCTATACATGAAAAGGTTCACATACATGCATCGAAATCGAAATAGTATGTCTACTGTTGTAAAGTTTTTTTTTTTCACGAATCTGTTATAAGTTTCACAGCAAAAGTTGTTCAGTATAACGGGTATAATCATCCCCTTGGCGGATGCATAGGTCTCTAAATCGCTACCCTGTATAATGTAGGTAGAAACTTTGTCATAGGAAATCATAATGTTATAAAATACAAGTAATGTTTAATGTGACTCTAATTATTACTAATTACATCATACATTAAATTGATAAAGATTTATCTTGGCAATATAAAGACTGCATAGATTCAAAGACGAATCTTCAGAAACACCCCACTGACTTGCGAGCTAAACCTTGGCAGACATTACACAAACTACGGCATGAAAGCTTTTGAGTGTTCTCCTAACGTTGGCCATAAAGGGAATTTCATGTTTTTGTCAAGAACAGACTAACATGGTCATATTCATCTTGGCTCTCAACGTACGTGACATTAACGCGGTTCTCCGGCGAAGGCTAAACTGTATAATGTTAACCGCGCTGAAGTGATAATTAGCAAAATGGTACAGCTATCAAAATGCCAGCGGAGTGGTTAGTTGCCTACATTTGAATGTCAAGCGCCGCGTACCACTTCACATGTAAAGTAACCGCGTTCATTAAAAAATTTAAGCCACGTACCTACGTACTAATTAACGTAACGACGTGACTCTGTGGCAAGTGCGCTCGCAAAAAGTACAACATCAATATATTTTGCGAAGTTTTTATGACCCTTGTCGAATTTCCAACGAAAATTGATGCCGGGTACTTGCCAAAAGCCTTTTTCGGCTGTAAATAAGCTTCTCACTAATAGTAAGCTTGTAAAAAAAAAACTGAAAGTGTAAAACTATATCTTTTGAATGGCCATTTTATTTTGCAACAGTATGCTAATATTATGATAGCATGTTGTACGAGATAAGCTGGCTTTGGAATCTTTCCAGCTGCGACACATTTTCTTAGTCAATAAAGCTTAATAGTGGCACATAGACGCTGGCTTGTCAGACTAGATACTGGCTGCCTGCGAGCTTTTGTTATTACGCTATGGGAGAGAGCGGTATTCGACAGAAAGCCATTCGGGTTACATAATGGACACAAGCATCCTCCCAGGGTTTGGTCGAGCTAGAGGTTGCTAATTTGGTCGTTTAGAGTCTGCGTCCTGTATGTATTGAACTGCTTGGATTCTGGGTAGGTAACTTAATAATAAACTTTTAGAACAGTACGTCTATACATGCAAAACAAAAAAAAAAAAAATAATGTGGGACTATGTCACCCGCACCGATCGGTACCGACCTGCACAGACTCGCCTGCACCGGAAACCTGTTTCATTATATAAGCACGACCTAAGGTAGGATACTTTCATTTAAAAAAAACTGTTGAGAGTTGAAATTCAATTTTCTTTCCAAAATACACGCGAGCGAAGTCGCGGGCACAGCTAGTTGTTAATAATAACAGACTGCATTGCAAAATGCTTTGTAAAATTAGCGCTCCGATAAAGTTAACAAACTACTTATAAAAAGTTGTTAACGAAATCAGCACCCTGACTGAACACCTCCAGAAATACCCGGCAAATCACGTGTTAATATGATAAGGCTCAAACTTGTTGGAAGATCATGTTTATCCTGACTTATTATAAAATAAACTTCATTTTTAAGGTGAATGGGGGAGGGTGAATCTTCATGTGGACGAAGTCACAGGCAGAAGCTAGTTTGAAATAAATGATTTGACTTTGACAAAGTAGGTTTTTATTTTAAAAAAAACTAGGTACCCTAACTAAAAGTACAACACTATAACTATACAATTGTTCTTTTTATCTGTTGGTGATCTGACTGAACTATTAACTAAACTTCAGTCCCGTGCTTATGCATTTTTGGCTATACCTATTACTTATAAGGAAATTCGAACACCGAATGAACCAAAATATTTCTGTTTAGTAATACCTATATAAAATATTTGTAATTTTCAGATTTGTTTGTGTGTACTCCAACAATATAGAAGAAACCGTAGTCTGAAGCATTGTTCTAACTATATTGTTTTTTTTATGTGCAGAGGCTCCTGAATGGGGTCCTAAGCTGGTGTCAGATCGGTCGTGGTACGGCGTGGGGTCTACTCTGCGAGCGACGTGCGCCTCGCCGCCTGCGCACCCACCAGCTAACCTAACCTTTGCACTGAATGGACGTGAGGTGAGAATGGCCAACTGTTTCCGGACCTTTCATACAGGATACAGATAGCTGGCTCCTAAGTTGCAATATCCTTTCCTCAAAGCTATGAAGAGTTGTGTATAACTTTCATCTATTTATGTTAAAATAATACTAGATTCGTGACATCATCAAAACGCACTTGCCGCGCTGGACTTTGAAAGTGACCTCTTGGACATGGCTGGAATAATACCTGGGATATTTCAGATTAAGACTCAATGAAATTCCTCCTGTCTTTAGTATTTTGACATTCATTTGTGGATCGCCGCTTCTAGCTAGATATAAAAGAGGATGCGAGACCATTGATTTCCAAGTAATTTACATGAACCGTAGCTACACCAAAATTAAATGAAAACAATAACATTTCGTGGAGCTGGGTAGATAATAAAACCACCTATACCTGTGTTATACTCAAAATTTGTGATGTTTCATGTTAAAATCAATATTAGTGCTGGCAGCTAGCGGCAAAAGTTAAAGATACCTAAAGTATCGCGCTGTAATAATAACTCAGATGGGTCAGTAGATCGATGTTTTATTAATATGCAAGGCAATGCCCGCTGACAATTCTTTTTCATCGAATAATTTGATTAACATCAAAGGCAGCAATTTATTTCGTACCTGTGCTGTGTCCCTGTTGTAAAAGACGAGTGAAATTGGTGTTACAAAAAATGGGAGTTGATTAAAACAGGTTTCCTTTGACATAAGGTGTCCATTTTGGTCCCTGATTGAAGCACTTAACAAAGGACATCTTATTAGTCATTTACAGAACACCAATTAACTGTACCTATATTTTTGACTACATTCGAGTACTTATTTATTTATGCAAATCTTACCTACAACTACCATTACAGATTAACAATCCAATGCGATAGAGTGGCCTTACATGCTAAATCCTTAATGTACATCCTATAAAATTACATACTATATCCTAAATCTTAACCTACATCTAAATAACATACTATATATAATGCAACTTTTGCGAATTCACTCAAGTTGCACCACAATACATCAACCTTCTCGTGAACCTCGTTCACCACACGCATTGCTCTAGTGAGAGGAGTTCTCGCCAGTAGGTTGGTCCTGGCTGCAGGCACAGCAAGCAGGGGTGGGCTTCGCCGCCTCCACACGTCGGTACGTCGTGCCAGACCGGTGTCTGGCACGCAAAGTTCCAGGTGCTGCAGCACTCCCGGGTTATGCGCCACGTCACGGAGTAGCTTCACTACATACGCTGCGAGCGCAAAGTCCCGTCGCACCTTTAACGCGTTGTACCCTACCATACCCAGTACAAATAGTGTAGGGTACATCAATAGGTAAAGTAGATATACCCCATACAGCTTGAAGTACAAGTGTCTAGTGTGTGTAGTGTATTTGAAGTTCCTAAACAGTAAACAGTCAATGCAATGCTAATGCCTCCATGTAAGGTTGGTGAACAATTGTATTGTTATAAGTAGGGTAAGGATCCAACGAACTAATCTCTTTTATAAAGATAAGCTTTAAAATTTTTCGATCCACTTTAAGTTACCATATCAGCAGATAAAATAGGTTTAATACAATGAAAAAAAGGAAATTTCTAGTCGTTAATGTAGATGTATAACAGAAATTAAGGCCACAGGGTGGAGAGGACATTAGAAACAGTTAACCCGAAGCATATGTTACACCGGGGATTTTACAGTTCGTATTTTAAACGAAATAGTTTTGTCTTATCTCTGAAAGGATTTTTTAATGACCATGTTACTGACCTTTAAATACATTTTTAAAAGTAACTACCTGCTACCTAGCATTAATAAATATTCGTAAAACGGCAGCTGCTGATGATAACATATTTTTTTTCTGTAAAAATTTTTGGTGACCCAACCGACCGTTACATATTCAAGTAACACAAAGCAAATTCCCCTCAGAAATATGACTACAAATTCTCCGGAGCTCGCAATTATTTATCTGACGAACTATGTATATTGAAACTGACATTTAAAAAAATGCGTTTGATCAGCGTCTAACGGGTAGCTATAGACAGGGGTCCGCCATGTCCACGCGAACAATGGAGCAGTTTCTACTTGCTTCACTTTGACGCGACCGTTGTTTTTGCCGCCGTCACTGCCCGCTGCGTAGGCGAGTTCATTAATCACAAAACAGCTCAGAGCTATATAAGCGTCCTTTATCTAACGTAGAGCTGTGTAATATCCGTAATATTTCCCGCTCAACCGCTGTGCGTCCCACTATTATATTATATTGTATTTTTCTCAGATCGACATGGATTCTCTTATCCACGAATTGCCGTCCTGGTTCAAATGGGATCCGCCACCGAAGGCGGAAACTACAACTACGGAGCAGCCAGAAGATGATGTGAATTTTAATATATTCCACGATGAAGGAAACATACAGTATTTGGATGAGTCGTATATAAATTTGCATAAAGAGGAGATTAGAAGGCCTTCGAAGGAGAGTTTGAAGCCGACGTTTGAGAGAACGGGACCAGATAACAGGCTGCCTTCTGTGGGAGAGGTGTCGTTCGTGGTTAGGAATGAGGCATTCGAGCGAGGCAGTCTTCGGCTGACCTGCATAGCGAGCATATACAACCTGTACGCGGCACGCGCAGAACTAATTTTCGATATGGAGCAACCAGAGGTTGCCTCCGTGCTAGGCGTCCGTAATAGCGCAGTAGGTAAGTGCAATCGATACTAGTATAGCGGGTCTGGGTCGCGAAATAGCGCCGGGATAAAACAGTGCGCCCCTAT